>CM053625.1:12608077-12642386 GCA_028646595.1 Phalanger gymnotis
CCTGACAGGGCCCTGGGCCTGGGGCTTAGCACTTAACAGCTGAAAGTACTTCCACTCAAAAGAAACAAAAGCCATGCTAATGAGACAATTTTGCTTAACAACACACACTATTGTTACAGCATCCCCAAGGTCAGTAAGACACAATCAGTGTCTTACACATAGCAGGTGCTTAATAAATGTTTGTTGAATAGCTCACATTTCTACTTAAAGTTGATAAAGCACTTTCACATACAACAACCATGTGATATGTGTAATGCAAGTATTAATATCCCCATTTTATACTGAGGCATATAAAAGGGAAGTGATTTTCCCACCCAATGTATTGAAGCTAGGAAGTATCAAAGTTCAGATTCCTTCCAAGGTCTCCTGATTTCAATACATTTCAATTCAGTTCAATTCTGAAAGCATTTATGAAATACCTACTCAATGCCACTGCTAGGCAGTTGGGATACAAAAACAAAAATATATACCCTTAAGGGGGCTACTAGAGTTTACAATCTATATTTAAATCCATTGTTTACTTCTCTATTACTGGATTGTGGGTTCATAGACTACTAGGTTCTCCTGAGTTCCAGGGTTATAGGCTCTTGGGTTCCTACAGTCTGGGTTCCTAAGCTTCTAGGTTCCTGGGCACCTAAATTCTGGAGCTACTAGGTTCCTAGGCCTTTGGGTTTTAGGCCTTCTAAGCCTTTTGGGCTTTAGATTTCTGGGCTCTTTTGGGAAACTGAGTCCCTGGCTTTTGAGGCTCCTGAGCTTGCATACTGAGTTTGGAACCTTTAGGTCCGTATGTTCTAAGGCTCCTGGATTCCTGGGTCCTGCATTCTTAGTCTTCTTTATTCTTTGGTTTTCTAGTATCCTGGGTTCCTAGATTCTGGTGAATCCTAGACTCCTAGGTTGTAGCTTTATGAAATTTGGGCTCCTGGGTTCCTAGGCAACTGATTCTGGGTCAACTGAATCTGAGCTCTGGGCTCTGATTATTAGAACTCTAAGGCTCCTAAGTCTCTGGGCTCCTGTGACTTTGCTTCCTGGGATCTGAGAAATTAGATTTTTAGATTTCCTGGTTCTTAAAACTTATTAGTCCTAATATTTTAGATAACAGGTTCCTGGATTCCTGGGTTCTTAGGTTCCTAGATTCCTAGACTCTGTCCTAGAACTTGGTATACTGGGTTCTATCTGGAGTTTCTAGGGTTTCTGTGCTCCTGAGTTCTGGCCTATTGGCCTTTGGGAATCTATGACCTGAATTCCTGAATTGATGGGCTACTGATTCTTAGATTCCTGAATTCTTGAATTCTGGATTATAGTCTTCTGGGCTCTTGGGTTATCATACTCCTAAACTCTTGGGTTCCTAGAATCTGGGTTAAGTCTTTGATCTCCTAGTTTCTGGATTCCTATGTCCTTGGGCTCCCAGATCTTGGGACCTAAGTTCCTGCTTCTGTAATCTGGAGCTCCTGGATTTCAAGGGGAATACAGGGAATATTATTCATAGAACCAGTTATCCCCTTCCCTTCTTTTCTACAATTTCTTCTCATTCTCTTTATCTCTGTCACAACCTCCTCGTTTCCCAGGACAGATCACACTGTACCTTCAACATCACACTCAGGACCAAGGTTATCTTAAGATATTTATAAGGACATGTCATATCTGAGTATGGTGCTCTGAACAAAATAACTGCTTGATAAATGTTTTTGAAAGAATGAATGAATGACCAGGTCCAAATTCTCTGGGCTAGTAATCAAGGGCTTCCACAAGGCCTTCCGTAGGCCAACCTCCCTTCCCTCAGTCAAGCCAACTTTCTCACAGACTCCAACACACCAAATTCATATCCTCTTTATGCTCCCCTCTACTCTCTCCTCTCCTCCTATCCAAGTCCAATTTCTCCTTAAGTCCTACCTCCCTTGTGAAGCCTGCTCTGATCTCACCTACATCTGGACTCACTGCAATTATCAACTGCCCACAATCTGGAACCTCTGGAACACTAAAGCAGGCTTCAAGAGCAACCTTTATTCAGCCTTCTTCATTTTGCAAATGAAGAATCAGAGGCTACTGAAGGCGAAATGGTTTGTGTAAGGTCATATGGCCCTGAGATGGGGGACAGGGGCAAGTTCCCTGACTCTAAATCCATCTTCCTTAGTATCATGTTGCCTCTCGGTGTGTCATGGAAGCTCCAGGTGGAAGAGGCTTCAGACTCTAACCTGTACCTGTGCAAGGATCCCTTCTACAATAACCTGACAAAAGGCCTCTGCCTGAAGATCTCCAGTAATGAAGAACTCATCTCATTACCTAGTGAAGCAATGTAAACCAATAAGATTTTGAACAGTTGTAAATACTCAGAAGCTTTTCAGTACTTCAAATTGAAATTTGCCTTCCTGCAGCTTCCCTCCCACTGCTCCTAGTTCTTCCCTCTGAGGTCAGTCAAAGTAAATCCAGTTTCTCCTCCTCCACTTTCAAATATCAAAGACAGGTCTTTGAGAATAGTAGACTTTCTATTCTCCAACATAAACACACTAGACAGTATCCAAAGGAGAGCAACCAGGATAAAAATTACAAAAATAATAATTGCTTATAGTTTTATATAGAGCAATTGTTAGTTTGGGAGTTTTTAGATAATACTTTCTCAAAAACAGCCATTTTGTAATTTGTAAGTTTAAAAATTTGTAAAATTGCCATTTTACAGATGAAAAAACTAGCCTCAGATCCTCAAAGACAGAAAATCAGTAGCCATTGCAGAAGAGAACCCAATGATCTTTCCACTATACCAGACTGCCAGGCTATATACAAATTGAGAGAAGCTGAGGGCATTTAGTCTGGAGAAAAGAAGACCAAGGGGAAACATTCTCACACTCTTCAAATATTTGAAGGGCTGCCATGCTTTTCTTTCTAGAACTTCCAATTAAAATGACATGAAAAGTCATAGAGAAGCCAAGATCCCTCACATATACCCTAGTAAATATCTGAACATAGCCAAGGACTGTGGTAAAAAGAAGTCAGTCCCCGCTATAAAATTAACAAACTAAATATCTAAAGAGTTCCACAAATCTGAGTCTTCAAAAAACAGAGACTGAATTTTCGCCCTACCTTCTCCATCCTATAACTTTGTAGTTCCAGGATGGATTTTTATATATAGCTGACAATAATCACACTTTCAGAATAATTGTGACTTCAATTCTTATTAATTAGGTAGTAGTGTGGTGGGAAGACTGGGAGTCAGAATATGCAAGATAGAGTCCCCACTCTAACACTTAATATCTACATAGCCTGAGCGAGTTCCTTCTCTTCTTTCTGGTCCTGTCTCTTTCTGTGTAAAAATGATCTCTAAAATTCTTCCAGATCTGGTATTCTATGATCCTGTAAGAGAGAATGAGTTTGCACCTGATTTTATCTATCCCATAAAGTTGTTATGTAGGATAGACATGTATAGCAACGAATGCTTGCTCTTTTAAGCTAATTGTGACAAACTCTTGCATCATCAGGTAAAATTCCCACCTATCTCTGCAGCTAAACATACAAAATCCCAAAAAGCAATATCTAAATAATTTAGATATCTTTATGTAGATCTTCTGTCTCCTTGACATCTCTTCTGGCTTGGAGGGTGAGAGAGGTAAAGAAAGAGAGGACCAGTAAATTCTTATTGGATTAAACTAAATGGAGATGAATTAATATGGGTTGAATTGAATTGAGTTGAATTAAACTGAAGAGCAGACATTGTGTGAGGAACTGGGAAGGAGGAAAGGACAGAGAAGTCTAACTCACAGGCCTTGAACCTGGACACAGACAAGAAAAAAGAGAAGGAGAATCCAGACAAATCTGGTTTTCATAGGGTGGAAAAGACTTTTTTATGAAGTTCTTATCCTGAAGGGGCCCAGACACAGAGCTGGATAAAATGAGGCCTTTATTGTATCAGACAAAGTTACAGGTAGCCAAAGGTAGGTACATAGAAGGTAGTTGAAGTCCTTGGCTTTAAAAAAGGCTAAGAAATTTTATCAATTGGGAAGGCTAGGAGTATGAGAAGATCCTAATGAATTGACACTAACAATTGATAAACCGGATACCAATTTATTAACATATTTGGGGAATAGTTCTGAACCAAGAATTAGACTCCAAGTTTGTTCAGACATTTTCCAAGCAGCACATTAATGTACAAAATGTGGCAAGTATTCTAAACATCAATTCATTTGAAAAAGATGTGTTTTAGTGTACTGCAAGATCAATGAGTCAGTAGTGTGATATGAATGAATATGTGCATGCATGCAATAATGAATGAAAAAATATTTAGTAAATGCTTATTATTTGCAAATCATTTTGGTCTCAAGGAGCTTACATTCCAACAGGGGAGACAACACATATAAGTTTAAACTACAAGTTAAATGGAAAAGTTCAATGATCCTTAGGGTATGGCAACAAGGTAAATAAATGGTAATGCATGTTCTTTAGTGACATTTCCATTAACAAAACCATATTTATATCTGATGTTGAACCATTTGATGATTTTAGTATCAAATATTTTGGTGTGGCCTTTTTAGCTATTGCTGCTGAGAAGATAGAGGCTACAGCGCCTGCCAAAGTAATTTCTAGGTCCAGTCTCCACAAGGACTGTTCCCCTGGAGAACAGCTTCTGGAACAGCCTGACAGCAGGATCAGTCGAAGGTGAGGCAGGGCACTGCTGCTCCTGGGGCCCTTTGGCTTAATCTGCCCATCCATGGCAGTTGTTTGGTAGTTGATGTTGGTAGTAACAGGAACTGTGGTCCCCTCTCCCTAGATGATGGCTTGGGGAGGGGAATAGGGCTCAAAAGTCTGGGGATCACTACTGTTCCTGGGGTTCTTGGCCTTACCTACCCATGCACAGGACAGCAGACCAAGATAGTTAATGTGAGCCCAGGCTGCATTGAGAAACATGGTATTACATGAATAAGGAAGCATTAATTCCATTAAACTCTTCTCTGATCTAGGGTGTTGTATTCCATTCAGGGTATCACATTTTAGGAATGACTTTGGTATGCTTAAGGATATACAGAGGAGAGCAAACAAGGTGGCAAAGAGCCTTGAGACAATATGTGACATATTAAGTTTAGTTGATGATACTGGGTATATGTTATAACCTAGAGAAGAGAAGCCTTCAAGTATTTAAAACATTATCCAAAACTAGAATCTATGTGGAAGTTGTTGAAAAGCATATTCAAGCCTGATGCCCAGAAAACCTTTCTAACAATTAAAGCTGTCCAGATATGAAATAGGTTGCCTCCTCACTGGAGGTCTTTAGGCATAAGATAGATGTCCACCCACTAAGTATGTCATATAGGATATCTTTTTCAATTTATGGATTTCATTTATGGATTAGACTATATGGCCTCTGGGGTCTCTTAAAGGTGATTCCATGTGAAGGATGTTTCTGTTAAAAACAAGTTGAGTTGAAGTTTATTCTCCCAGAGCCCATTGGCTTCAGAAGGAGGCACTGGCCCTGGAACAAGGGAGACCAGAAAGGGTTCAGTGTCCTAAAAAACAAAAGCCACCTCCATCCTTAGCAGCTCTACAACTTGGTTATTCTATTTAGGAATAAGGAAACTTTTAGGGTAGATGGGTCTGGGGCTCAGTTTTGTCTGTAGCCCCCTCCTAACCAGGGCATTTTTCTACAGTAATACCCTGACACTTTCCTCTGAATTTAAATGCTGGAGGGACCAGAGATCCATTCCCTACAAAACCCAGGTTGCCAAGGTCAGTTGTAAAGCTATGAGGAAATGACTATAACCAACAAGATAATGAACATAAAGCTTCCTGGATAAAATCTCCTCCTACTCTTTGTAGAGTTCTTTATACCCATCTAAACAAATCCTAAATCCTTGCAAAGTCCAGTGTCTCCCTACAACATGGTCTAGGATACCACGACACTCCAACAAAAGTTCTTTATTGTCCCCCAAACCTGGGACCTTACGCCCCCACCCCCACTATCATTCTCCTGTTTCCCCCATCTCACCTCCAGCTCAGAATTGGCAAACAAACAGGTCACATGGGCAGCCCCATGGTGAGAATCTCACTAAGGGTTTGCAAATCTGTTTCTAAAAATGCTGAGAACAGAAACTTCTGCAGGTGGTAGTAGGGGGTTGGAAAGTCCCATCTCACCCACAGAGGCACCTGGGGAATTTACATGGGGGATGGGGTAGTTTGCAGGTGGGACCCCTAAGTGGGGAAGGTATGAGAGAAACCTATGCTCCCCTATCCTAAGGAGAAGGTCCTAGCCCACTTTGATTTGGACACTAGGGCTGGATCATTTCCTTTGATCATTTAGTAAATATTCTCTGAGTGTAGGCAATCAAGAAGCTTTCAAGGGGCTATGAAAGTCACTTTTCTGCCATCTCCAGAAGGGGTTCACAAGCCATAATGGGAAATATAGGAGAGATACAAACATTTATAATACACAGGTCATGAAGTTCATAAAAGATACCTCCTTTCCTTACCCAGACATAAGGGTAAGGACAAGGACAAGACACTCCAAAGGCCCAAAGATAAAAGGGGTTATATCCAGCCAAGGAATCAGAAAAAGTCTTTGTAAGGAAGGGAAGAAGCCCTGAGCTGGTGGATAATGTGCATAATCTCCAGAAATGTAGAATGTAAGCTCCTTAAGAACAGAGACAATTTAAATTTTCATCTTTGTTATACCCAGTGCACAATGCTGGCACATAATAGGAGTTCAATAATTGAATTGAATTAATAGATTCCAGATCAAGGTAATAGATTGAACAAAGAAACTGGATTCGGAAAACAGCAACTACTTAATATTGACTGGAGTAAAGGATACTAAAAGGATGCAGTATGAAATAAAATTGGAAAAGTAGGCTAGAGATCAACTATGTCAAGTACTGGCTCTGTTACTTATTAGCTGTGTAACTCTAAGTCACAATCTCAGTTTCTTTATTTTTCAAATTAGTGGTAATAATATACCTACCTTCCTGGATGTTGTGAAGAAAATGCTTCTTACCTGAACTATTGCAACAGCTTCATGACTGGTTTCCCTACCTTCAATCTTTCCGTTTCCAACTTTCACACAGTTGTCAAAATAATGTTCCTAATGCTTGTCTCTCAACATTACATTCCTTAGAAAGCTTCAGTGGTTACCTATTGCCTATCTAATTAAAATACAGATTCCTTAGCCAGACATTTGTGATTATTTCAAAGTATAATTTGGAGCAAAGATTTTAGAGCAGGAAAGGACTTTCTCTAATTCAACATTTTCATTTTTCAGGTAAAGAAGCTTAGGAATGTATAGAAAAGGGTCCCAAGAAATTGCAAATAGCTATCATTGACTGTTGGGTTCATCCAGATTCTCAGTGAACACATAAATTTAGAGCAAGAAAGGACAAAATCATATGTCCAAACCCTTCATTTTGTAGCCATATAGGTCAAGTGATTCACCAAGGTCACAGATAATACAGATCCTGAATTTTCTAACTCTAAAACCAGTGTTTTTTCTACTGTATCATATAATGTATAGATAATGTATAGGCTCCAACTTACCTTCCCAGCATTATTTATCTCCTGTTTTGTTCTTCTTAATACTCCCTCAAGCTCATCTGATCTGATATCCTTTTTTCACATTCTTATTTTTATATCTTTGATCATACTGTTCATCTCACTCAGACTCTCCACCAAATCCTATTTCTCCCAATCTTTCATAACCTAAATCCCACCTCCTCTAGGGAGCACTTCCCTTTCTACTCCAATCCAGTGACCTCCCTCTGCCACTTCCTATGTGTCCTTGGACAAGTCACCAGACCTCTCTGGACCTCTACTTCCTCATCGATAAAATGAGGGATTTGGACTAGATGATTTCTGAGGTCTCTTCTAGCTATAAATATGTTTCTATGAGCACAGAGTCAGAACCACATAATCCAAATTTTTTTCATGCAGTATTTTGTGCTGTTTCCTGACATACACACACACATATGTGTATATATGTGTGTGTGTGTGTGTATACACACACGCACACATACACACACATATCTCCTGTCTTCTCCCAGTTTGTGAGCTGCCTGAGAACAAGTGCTGAGTCTATTCCTCCCATGTCTTCCCCGGAGAGATTGTGAACTTCCTGACTCCAAGGCCCAGGTCAGTCATAGACTCTTAGTTAGAAGAGACCTCAGAGGCCATCTAGTTCAGTCCATAGCTGAAAAAGGATTCCCTCTACAACATAGCTAACAAGTGACCATCTAGCGTTTCAGTGAAGCAAGGGGGAATCTACTACCTACTCAACTTTTGGACAGCTCTAATCGTTAGAAAATTTTCTCTTACATCAAACTTATAACTCTCTCTGCACCGTCAACCTAATGTTTATAGTTCTCTTCTTTGGTCCAAGCAATACAAGTTTAATCTATTCCATATTACAACCTTTCAGATTCTTAAAAATAAATATCATTTTCCCCACCCCACTCTCTACTTAAGTTTTCACTCTCCTTCCCAAGCTAAACATCTCTAATTCTTTTAAAAGTCCTTGTATGGCATATTTTCCAGTTCTTTCATTACCCTAGTCACTTTCTGCACACTTTCCAACTTAGCAATATCAAGACTATTTCTTCTTTGGATCTGAACATTATGAAGTGTCTGGCCTTACTTCTTTTATCTTATACTTGTGAAGTTGATTTTTTGACCCAGGTGTAAGGCTTTGTATTTTTATCTTTATTCAATTTGATCCTGGATAGATTAAGTACAATGATCTAGCCTGTCAAGATCTTTATGCATCCTAAATCTGGCAGTCAGAAAGTTAGTATTCTTCTAAGATTTCTGTCATATGCAGATTTGATAATTTTGTGTCCTTAATCCCAGTTATTGATGTTTACTTGATATGTGACCTTAGACAAGTTAAGTTCCCCAAGCTTCAGTTTCTTCACCTGTAAAAGAGGATTACATGTCTTCTAAGGTTCTTCCCAGCTCTTGGATCTATGATTCTATGAAAAGTTGACAGTGTGCTGTACATTATTATTTGGGGACTCAGGCTATACAACATGTTCCAAATCCACCTAATTTTACTTGTCTAGCTTATGTTTTTCCATTTTCCCACAAGAATAGCATGAGAAACTCTATCAAAGACTTTGCTAAAACTTCAATAAACTATATCTATATATATGCATATATATAGATATAGATATATATACAGAGAAAGAGAGAGAGAGAGAGAGAGAGAGAGAGAGAGAGAAATAGAACATGCCCCTGATCTACCAGTCTAGTAACCTTGTAAGAAAAAATGAAACGTGGCTAGCCTGAATTGATTTGTTAATAACGAAGCTAGGTGATCACTGCCTCTAACGTTCATTATTCATTCTTTGATAATACTTTCTAAATTTTTTACAGGAATCAAATTCAAACTTATTGGCAGATTTCTCTAACATCTTTTGAATATCAGGACAGTTGCCAATTCTTTGTTACTTCTCCATTTGGAATATCTCCCATTCTCCTCAACTTTTCAAGGATCACTGATATTAATTTATCAATCACACCTACTAATTGTTTCTGTGTCCTGGGAGGTTGTGTACCTATGTGACTTGATCAAGAGCAGCTATGTACTCTTTTACAAGCTGCTGTTGAGATAACAACTTCCCATCCATTTTTGTTCTGTTTTTTCAAGTCTGAAGATCATTCTCTTTACAGAAAACAAAAGCAGAATAAGAGGTAGGCAGCTATACCTTCTCTCCATTATCTATTGTTTTCCTCTAGTGACTACTCTGACTACCCCTTACTAGAATAAAATTCCCATACTGGAAAAGTGAATGAACATCAGCAACCCCCAAATTAAAAAAAAAATTAAACACCTCTTTTTAGGTCTTTGAATACAGTACTAATTAGCAGTCCTAACACTCCTAAACCTGTACTCTACTTTCAGTACTACTTTCTGCCTCCCACACACTTCCCAGCCTAATCTAAGATTCCACTAACTCTAAGGAAACCTCTGCTTCACAAGCACACATAAGAATAGTCTGTTACTATTACTATGTCCTTTCCCTAGATTGTGAGCTTCTTGAGGTTAGAGTGCAGGCCTGCTCCTGAGGTTCTTCATTCATTCATTCAGTAAACATTTATTAATCATCATGTGCAAAGAATTGTGCAAGTAACTGGGCACACAAGGAAAAAAGATGAAAATGCTCGCTGGCCTCAAGGAGCTTATATTCTACTAAAATTCTCTTCTCCCAAAGCATAGCCTGTGTGTGGGGTGTTCAAGGAGGACTAGCACCTCTGGTCTGAGGCTTGCCAAGCCCTTTTCAGAGCTGCTCATCCACCTCTGGTGCCCACCTTTCATCCAACTCTCATCCGTGGATCCAAGAAGTTGTAGCAATACACAGCGCCACACCCTGGTAAATTATCCTGGAGACAAGCTAACCCAGGTTGTGGGTAACCAACATGCCTCAAACCTGTCAGCAAGTTAGGGGGGTGTCTACCCCAAGCATGTGAAGACTTCCTGGAGGAATGGGCAGATGAGAACAATTTGTTCCAATGGCCATGAAGGCAGCTGAAGCAGGCATTGTAGAGCTCTTAGAGCTTGATCAGGCATCGAAGACAGCTACTCTGCTTCCCTTAAATCCAATTCACATGCAAGTCATATCTCCTCTTCAAAAATGAAGGACAAAAAACAACAGCACACACACATGTGTGTGTGTGTGTGCATGTGTGTAAATATATATACATATGCACATACTATATATACATATATATACCTACACACAGATACACACAGACACACACACACACACACACACAGTGATGGATCTGTTGTTCGCTTGCAACCTAACCCCTCAATTGGCCTTTTTGCCCAGTTGGCTAGAAAACACATTGAATATTACTCTACAATTGAATAAATTAGTTTTGACCTTCCCATGACTTTATGGAACAAGACCTGTTGTTACTGTTTTTCCTGACCAACACAACAGTGAATGTAGGACTCAAGATTTGGTCAAAGTAGTTTCTCTGTTCAAAGTGAATCCCAAGCAATGTAGGGGAGGTAGGCTTGGGGGTAAAGAGAGGAGTATCTTTCCTCCCTTCCTCAGAAAAGGTCCTGGTGGTGGCTTCCATGGACTACAGAGGTAAGGCAGCTCTGCATTTTAGAATGCCTGAGTTCTAATTTAAACTGTGGTGAAAGTCATAAAAAGGAAGACTACAAAACACCAACTAAGAATGCAAAAGATCTTGAATTTACTTCTATACAGATACATTGTGGGAAAAATTTGTTGAAGTCACTTTCTTCTGTGAAACCTCCCCTGATTCTCCTCAGATGAAAATTATTTCCACTTTCTCAAATTTTCCTATTGCTCTCAGTCTGGACCTTTCCTTTGTACCTATTTTGTCCAATTTACACTATACATATTTGTATAAAAATAAGATTCTTGATAACAGGACTTATCCACTTTATATCCTCAGTGATAAATAGAGATGCTGAATCAAATGTTTATTAAATTGAATGGTGAGGTCATACTAGGTATGACATGCTGGGTATTAATTAAGTTGTTCTGGGAGTTTGTGTGGGATAATGTTGGAAGTAAATGTTGAGTATGGGGACATACTGGGAGTGAGGAGACTGTGCGAGATATGAGGACATGTTAAGTGTAAGGGTATGCTGGGAATGAGCCTCATTTTGTGCTCAGTTTGTGAGCTCAAGCTGAGTTTGTGCTGGGAGCTTATAAGGAGTGATGTTCTGGGATTTAAAATGTGTTGAGTTGAAGAGTTTCCTAAGAATGAAGGTGTGCCGGAAGTGAGTTTCTCCTAGGGCATAAGACCCAAAACCTTCACTTGTATGAAGTTCCATAGTGTGAACTCCCCACTACAGGAGGCTCGCCTCCTATTTCCTCATAGAATGAGCATGAACATGGCACTGGGCATATGGGAGTCAGCAATGGATCCAGCTACCAATGCTTTTCACTGTTATAAGAGGTATTGCCTGTCTATCTCTGGGCCTCAATTTTCTGTCCAGCACAACTTCAGCATCTCATTAACCAAAGACCCAGTGACCTTTACCTTCTAGCAGGTGCTATAGGGCAGGGAGACAAGAGCTTTGTCTCAAGGGGATTGGCTCCCAGCTAGGCATGCTTCCTCCCTGTAGGGAGTCCTTCAACCCACTGTTCACTATCCTTATGACTTTTTTTACCAGCACTGTGCTTTAGGATTGCCTCTGCTCTCTTGTCCAGCCTGAGGCCACTACCTCCAGGGTCCCATTACCATGGCACCCCTTTCTCAGCAACCACCTCCCTCTTATGCCTTTTCTTGGTAACTAGGAGATTGGAGATTGGGAATTGGCCATGGCTCAGGGTCCACACTCTCTCAAGGGAATGGGCTACTATTTCCAAGCATGAGAGCATTTAACTGAAGCAAACTGTCTTCTACTTATGACATGAGGCTTGTATTTCACAGGGTTATAGTGATGTTGAGGGATCCTGAATGAGGCAGGGATCCTGAGCCCTTCCCACACCTTGAGGGAGCTTCCCCCAGCCTGTTCCATCCTTGTACTCCCTCCACCACTAGCCTCCCCAGCAGTGGTGGCCTAAGTGGTGTCTTAGGATTTTTCTTGATGAGTCTAGAGGTCTTTCCCCACATCTTCCCCCCATTCCCCAGAATTCCTAGCTCTGCTCTCAGGGCTCCATGATGAACACCCTATCTCTACAGCTTAGGCTAAGCCAAAGGAATAGATTAGGGCCTAGAGAAGGTTCTCCCCAATACCTTTGACTTTGATACCCAAGTATAGTTATGTTATAAGAGCCCAAGAAGGAAATACTGCCATAGGAAAAGAGGGCATTAATTAGCCTTGATCATCCCATGAAATAGTGTAATCATGAGCTTGCTGTACAGCATCTGGGAGTCTTCTCCAGTGAGAAGCAACCACTGGTAGGGAGATGGGTGTGTTTCACAGATATAACATGCTGAAGTGGAAATGTACTGGATTTGGAGTCAAAAGATCTGAGTTCAAGTTCCAACTCTGATGCTTACTATATGTTCTTCAGCAAGTCACTGCCAGCATCATTTTCCTCATCTGTAAAGTGAGGTCATGTTTAATGATTTCTGAGATCCTGTTCAGTTCTAAATCCTACAGTCCTATGAGAATTTCTGCTTCTCTGTTGCCCCCATGTGGTTAACTAATTTCATGGTTCCCTATGAGCTTTTCTGGTCAGGATTTAGTATTGAGGAAAGAGGGAAAGTGTTCCAGGCCTCTGAGACAAAAGAAGGCTTCTTCCTGGCCCAGGGACACCTTCTACCCCAAGACAAGGTAAAGAAAGTTGAATGACAGTGTAGAACTTCCAGGGTGTTGAGGTTTTATTGGACTGAATGGACTTTCCCCTTCAATTGTCTTAAAATTTTGTTTTTAGTCCTTCCTATTGAGGGTCTGGGAGAGTTAGTCTAGGCCAAGACAGGGACCTGGAAAGGGAGTAAGGTGGAGAGGGAACTTCTTTGAGAGTTGTCTCCAAGGACTGGGAGAAGGAGAAGTTGGGAAGTAGGCCCACAAGCCTGGAATTGCAGGGTGTTTCACATTTCACAAGTGGCCTGGATGGTGAGTTCTTGAGACATCTCCATCTTCCAGCTAAGGCTTGGGGTGAGATCCAGATGGCTAGAGGGTAATATACAGTAAGAATGAGTCACTGGGGGCCAGTGTGAGGTGATAGATTTGGAAGACACCTAAGATAAAACTTGGGTATCTTATGGATTATCTAATAAGATCTCCTTATTTCAGAGATGAGAATCAATGATAAAGCCAATATTAGCTCAGTGACTGGTGTATAGTTCGTGCTTTAAAAATGCTTTTTGATGGATTAACTGATTGATTAGAACACTAAGAGTCTTCTGACTCCAAACCTAACATTCTTTTCACTATACCAGGCTTCTCATATGGAGGGTTCAGGTACCAAGTCCCTTCCCAACTTCAGACTGTGATCTCTCATTGACCTCTAAAGCATCCATGCATGCCCTGATGATACTGTCTGGTGGAACTACTTACCAGACAACTACACACACGAAAAAAAAAAATGGAGCCCAAAAAACAGAATTTCCCTTGGATAACTTCTGGATCCTTTCTATTCAAAGGAAAGTATGCCCTCTAGTGCTTACCCTGAGACATAACTGAGTCTTCTGATTGCATCATGCCTCTGCAGGGTGGGGAGCCACAAACTGAGGAAGTCAGGGGCCCATTATTGTTTGTCTTTTGTTCTCGAAAAGAATCATGATATCAGGAAGGAGATGTCATGACTTACTGTAAGTAAATTGGGTTTAAGTGAGCGAGAGCTGTGCAAAGTCCATCTGGGTCCAGTCACAAGATATAAATCATAACAACTGGGGATGGCCCTGGATGCAGTGGGAAGCCTTGGACTTTTGGAGCTAAGGTCTTTCCCAGGTCTCAGTTTGTCTAAGGCAACATCCATTCAGGGATTAAGGCTAGGTAAAAATAAGGCAAAGAATGGCCTCTTTTACCTAATCGAAAAAATAAAATAAAATCAATTTGGGAGGGGAAGATTCTCAGGGTTTCTGGCCAAAACAAGGGCCCATAAAAGGACATAGGGAATGGTGGCATGTATTTGGAGGTTGGATGTTGGAAAAAATTCCAGGAGCTTTCCTAGTTCAGTGGGGGATTGGGAGGGAATAGGCCATGTCTGCTCTGTATTGTCAGATCCTGGGCCTTTCTTCTGTGTGGGAAAGGGTGACCTCAGAACACTGACCCATTATCCAGAAAGAGGAAGATGATAGTCCCACTACCCTCTGTCCTGATCGGACAACACCTAGAGTATTCTGTTTAGTTCTGTGTGCCACATTTTAAAAAATACATTGACAAGTTAACGTGGATTCAGAGGAGAGTGACTAGGATGGTGAGGGGACTGGCACCATGCCATGAAGGATCAGTTGAAGAAACTGGGAAAGTTTACCTCAGAAGACTGGTAGGGGGAAGGGTGAGAAACGGGGTAGGCTAGCTGTTTACAAGTATATGAACAGCTCATCATGTGGAAAATAGATTAGACTTGTTCTGCTTGGCTCCAGAAAGCACAAATAGGAATAAAGAGTGGGGTGGGGGAGAGAGAAAGACAGAGAGGGAGGGAGGGAGAGAGAGAGAGAGAGGGGGAGAGAGAGAGAGAGAGAGAGAGAGAGAGAAAGAGAGAGAGACAGAGAGAGAGAGAGGGAGAGAGAGAGAGGATTTAGGTTCCATATAAAGAAAAATTTCCTAACAATCCAAAATATGCACAAATGGAATAGTAGTGAGTCCAATTGATGGAGGTCTTCAAGCAAAAGTCTGGATGACCACTTGTCTGGGAGGTTATATATAGAGTCCTATTTAGGTACATGTTGGACTGGATGGTCTTCCAACTCTAAGGGTCTCTCTCTCTCTCCTTCTCTCCCTCTCTCTCTCTCTCTCTCTCTCTCACACACACACACACACATACACACACACACACACGCACGCACGCACACACAAGCACACACATTCTTTGGGGCAGTGTTCACAAATCTTGGAGAACAGGAAGGGAAACCCAAGCAGACCCCAAACCTCCAGCACAGAATATCCAGAGGAAAAAGCCTGGCCCTAAAATGGGGCTCCCAGACTCTGTCCAAGGCAAGCACTTGTTCTGTTCATTTCATCCCATTACAGCTCATAAGGCCCATGCATCTTCAGGTTGAAGGGAAGAGGAAACAGGGAAGAGAAAGGGACAAGACATGAACACAGACTCCCAACCATCCTTCCTGGAAATAGCTTAGGAATTCCACTGGACCTTCCCAAGACTAGAGGTCTGCAGTGTCAGACTTTTGGTCTTGTGTCCCTTCACTGCACCACTTAGGGGAGAAAAGGCATACTTGGATTCAGTAATGAAACCAGTACAAAGAAGATAAGCCTAAGTTGCTCAGTCTGGAGTCTGGTTCACTCCAGAGCAAAGAAACTCAATCAATAACGAAAGTAGGGGTTCTGTCTGAGATGCGATCAGGGTTCAGTCTCAGGCTATTTCCTCTGGGGCTACATGGTCAGAAGTCATTCAATAGCTTCCCAGAGGGAAGGAGACTATTAAAGGGCCCTGTTCTGAAATTCCTGGATCAGAGCTCTTCAAATATATCAGAGGTAGGAACAGGAATGAAGAATAGCATCCTAGTGACTAGACAAGAGAAAAGCTGGATTCAAGGACCATGAAACTTTTTTATATTTGTAGATGACTTCAGTAAAGATCTAGGAAAGATGAGGAATCTATATGCTAAAGGCCTTTGGGATAACCCAGGTGTGTCTGGAGTACATGGGTGATATCTCAACGAGATGCAAACATCTCCCAGGGAAAGTGCTAGTGACCCAGAGTAGACAGATTAGGAAATCCTAAAGACAGAGAAACAGGAAGCTGCATCTTTATCATTCCCATAGAGCCACCAGCCACCAGCCCATAGAGCCAATCTATCACATGCATCTCAGCCAATCTCTGAGTCCTAAAAGTACCCTGGGGCCTAAAATTATTGAATATTGACTCTGAAGGCCCAGTCTTGGAATAGAAAATTGTTAAGGAGTCTTTAAAATGACAGACCCACAGGCCTAAATTCAGGGAACATTGGGAAGCACTCTTATCCTCCCTTTGCTCTCTCTGTCCAGCAAAGAGAGGATTCATTCCCAGGGCTACAGCTCAATTAGCCTGTCCTGGATTAAGTAGCCCTGACAGTCCTTAAAATGCCCTAGGAAGTTCTCTGGCCCAGGGACAGTGGTCCAGGGATTGGAGGATCCATTTAGTTTTCAGGGACACCCCAGATTATTCCTGAGATGAAGAGGCTTCGGAGATCCCAGGCTGAGCCTGATTGTAGGGAAGGTAGGAGCTCCTCCCATTCTGGCTCTGGCCCTGCTGTCCCATGCAAACCACATGTGCTCCTTACCCACCCACCAGTCCCTCCATAGATTCATGTGCCCAAGCTTCATCCACATGAGCAGGGGCCACGGTAGGCAGTACCTGTCACGTGTCCAGTGTGTCCCGAGTAGGGGAAGGCCCATGGGGAGCACCAGGGCCACTGTGAATAGGTGGTGCATGAGGCACTGAGTTGTGCAGCAGTTGGGGTGGGGGGGGTTGAGGTGGTTGCAGTTCAAGGGCAAGTGCCCCATGAGGGGGTGGGAAGTCGCGAACCTGGCGCCTGTACTCCAAGAAAGTACAGGTCTTAGTAGCCAATGCTACCACATTCTTGCCAATGAAGATAGTAGAGACTCGGCTGTCATGGAAAAGCACCATATTGGCAGCACGCACCAGGACAGTGACCACATTGACAGTGACCAGGCTGAGCACAGGGTAGAGCATCATCTTCTGGGGGGAAATATGCTCACCCTGCATGCTGATCTCACTGAGTGACACACAGGGCAGGATAAGCAGCAACATGTAGCAGTAGAAAAACATAAGGCCCTCAGCCCAGAGAGGCAGCCCTGTGCGTGGAGGCTCCCAAAGGTTTGCCTGAATGTCCAGCAGGTCGAGCAGATCCAAGGCCACCCAGAAGAGGCGGCCACGCAGATCCTCCTTTTTGCGGAAAGTGCGCACATACTCCATGCTGTCCAGAGCCACAAGCAGCAGGAAGAGTCCTGGCACACACACAGACAATAGAAGTGTCAGAGCCTTGCGTGCAACTGGATCAGCAGCACCACGCCGAGCAGCCTTGTAGTTCTGGAAAATGAAGTAAAGCTTGATCTGTAGCACAAAGATATAGAGGAACCAGAGGATCATGGCATAGCCACGCTTTGCAGTACGCACCTCAGCCCCAACCCACACGGCCACATAGCGTAGGACAAGCAAGAAGCACACATCACCCACCAGCACGATGATACACACACCAATCTTCCGTGGGCCCTGGCTCTGCTCCACAAGGTAGGCATCCATGAAGGCCATGCTACTCATGATGACCACTGTGGTCAGGCACACATGGCGCTTGTCTGGTGGTGGAAGCACCATGGTGAGCCTTAACTGCTTGTTGGCTTCCCTCCCCTCCTCCAAGAACCTCACATTTGAGGGCCAAAGATGCAGAGTCTGGGGTCTGAAGTTGACTTCCTAAGCCCCTGAAACCTAAAGTCAACCCACCAAGTCCCTTCTGGAGCTTGAAATCAGGTTTCTATATCTCTAGAGTTTGAAGTCTTACCCTGAGGCCCTAGGACCTGCAGTCAGCCCCCTATTCACAAAGAACCTGAGGTAAGCCAGAGATAAAGGATTTCTTCAGCACTCAATACACTCCAAGCATGCTCCAGATGAAGTTTGATCCAGGGCCTTCATCTAGCCCAAATGGAGAAAATTCTTTCACACCACAGAGGATGGGAGACCTCTTCTTCAGGAATGGGGATGCAACACCGTGGTTTCTTGTGCTAAGGGGAAACCTTCCAATATCTAGGGATGAGAGTTAGGTGAGGCCTGGATGAGACCACAGCTTCTCTATGGGCTTCCACCTGTCTGGCATCCACTCCTTCAGACCCTTCACACAGCTGGACCTTGATCTGGGCCCAAGTACACCACCTGAGGAAAACCAGAAGAAACATGGTGATGGCATCAAAACATAGTCTTAGCCACATCAACCTGCCTTAGGGAGAAGGTAATCTCTGATCCTAACCCTTATCCAGACCCTCCCCTCACTCAGGGACCAGGGACTTAGGTTAAGGTGGCCCTTTCCTCCAAATGAATGGTCAACAGAGCAGACTCCCCAACCAGGGGTTTTCTTCCATCACTAATATTTTTTCAGCATTCAATCCTCTATCTATCCCCTGGTCATGCCCTACATTCATACCGCACAGCAGTCTCCCTTTACACTCCAGGGACCCCTCCGTGACTCAGTTCTACTCCCTCTACCTCTACTCCCTCAGCTCCCCAGTTCCTCAAACCCTGCAGCCTCAGTCCTTTCTCCCATTTCCTACAAGCTCATCTAAGGAGACACCAGGGCTGAGTTTTCCTCCAACAACAGATGGCCTTTATCCCCATAAATGTCCTCAAAGTGTCCCCATATGAGTTTCAGTCTCTAGGAAGCTCTGAAAGCCAAAGGGAATCATTTCTAAGATCCCCTAATTGATTAGAACTTGAAGCTCGTAGGCACATTAAAGATCATTTAATACAAACTTTTCACTTTGTAAAAAGGAAATGTTAACACCAGTCTCAAAATGTTTTACCTCCTTACTTAGAGTGGGAATTTTTAAATAACATTTTTTCATTTCTCATAGACATTTTCTCATAGAATCATAAATACAAAGTAATTGGCAGTGCTGCTGATGATATTAACTTGCTTGCTTTACTTGTTTTATTTGCTACAATTAATTACTTAGAACTGTCATTCGACTGTTTATTACTGTATAGATTTTATGCTTAATGATAATAATAGCTAGCATTTATAGCTATTTATAGCTATATATATATATATACATGTATATGTATATATAGAACTTTTAGGTTTGTAGAATGCTTTATAAATGTTATTTCTCTGATTCTTATAAGCCCCCTGGAAGGTAGGTGCTATTATTATCCCATTTTACAGATAAAGAAAATAAGGCAAGCAACAAAGATAATAACTGTGTGAAGCCATATTTGAATTCAGGGCTCCCTGATTCCAAGACCACTGTGCCCCCTAGCTACCTAAATAAAAATTTAGCATTATTAGTTAGATACCTATAAAATTTACATTATACATGGAGATCGATATGTTTAATAATTATTGTGATGTCTTGAATTGAAAATTCATAGAGGTCTCCTGATTTTAGAAGTGGACTCAGAGAATAAAAATAAACATATTATATGAATATTAAAAAGAAAAGCCAAAGGACTGGGTGAAGGTAAGGGCTAGAGAGACCAAGCAGTAATCCATGAATTAAATCTGCCAATCTATTGGATCTTGCAAAAATGCCAGATGCACTAACAGGATCCAACTCTTTAGTGTTCAGAAAATATTGGAGAAATTGATAAACAGAAAAGCTTAAACATGAGATCTTGGCTGAAAAAGAAATTGAAAAGTAAGATAGCACAAAGACACACATTTACAAGAATTCTAATTGTTCATATAGTAAATAAAAGAGATATTTAGAAACTGAAACAAAGTGCCTCCTTAATACAAAGACATTTGTTAAAAGAAGCTCAAAAGTAAAATGCTGTATTGAAACAGCAACTTAAGAAGATTGAAGCTCAGCTTGCTTCCAAGTAACTACAGCATGAGTGAAAAAAAATTATTAACCACTCACTATATTCCAAGCACTATGCAGACAGCTAAGGATACAAATACAAGAGAGATAATCCCTGACCTTAGGGAGCTTATATTCTAATGAGGAGACTATATGTATATGTGTATATGAGTGTGTATATATATATATAT
This sequence comes from Phalanger gymnotis, assembly GCA_028646595.1. Taxonomy (NCBI): domain Eukaryota; kingdom Metazoa; phylum Chordata; class Mammalia; order Diprotodontia; family Phalangeridae; genus Phalanger; species Phalanger gymnotis. The sequence continues at coordinate 12,628,364 of CM053625.1, forward strand.
ATGTGCACGTGCATATGTTTATGTGTACGGACCTGATCTCAAGGGAAGGGAATTATGGTCCAGCAAGTCTCAAAGATGGGGAGTAATCCATTAACATACTCTTTTAAAGAGGCAATGGTAGTGGTATTTGGTTATATTTCTCTGGAGGAGGGAGATAGTATACAGAGTGGAATATGACCAGTGTGAAAATGAAGACACAAGATCCCAGAGAATGCTAAGCCAAATTGCTTAATTCCTTTCAGGTATGGCCTCTGGTGGTCCAGTTTGGAAGGTGTAGCAGCAGGGAAGAATTCCTGATAAAGGTGCTCCATAGAGTAAAGCAAACACCATTATATAAAGACCCAATAATTTTTGCCTAGGACTAGGGAAGACCCCAGTTCAGACAAAGATGGGGGGGGGCAGAAGCCAGAGGCAGTATACTTACTGCCAAAAACCTAATTTGCAAAGTCCTCTAGAATAAAGACATAACCATCAAATTTAGAAATAATTGTAGTGAGCATATGCTATCAAGCAACTTAGATACAGATGTAGAAAGATCAATGGATCATAAAAGAATTAGAAACAACCAATCTATAAACAGGCTTAATTATAATGTAGCAGAAAGAGTAGTTAGTCAGCTAGATATAAACATTGCTGAGTGATAGGAAATGTTGCTTTGTACTTTTTGATACATATATTCAGTGTTACTGATTATCTGCTGTTATCGTATTTAAGTATTATCACTATTACAATATTGTACTTTTTCTCATTAAAGCTGCCCATCAAGTGGTGCTTTATATTATAAAAATAGATTTACAAAGAGTATATAACATAAATATATAATAAATGATATTAGTGTATAATATAATAATGTTATAAATAATATGTAATGAATCTGTATTTTATATAGTATATAACACAAGCATAGGTTTGGTGTGAAGCAACCCCCCACAATTGTTTTTCAAGAGACTGAAATTTTTTTACAGTGGGGAGAAATGTAACACCAATTTCAACAGCCTCTCTCACTGACTATATAGCTATGGGCCAATAAAAAGAAAAAAAGCTGCCAAAGACTCATGGACTACATAGAAGTCCCACTAATATTTTATTCAAAAAAAATTCAGTAGGCACAGAACATGATGAGCATCAAATAACATCACAAAACATTAAACTAAATATATTTGACAATCAGAAAATGGCATTATTGATATGAAAGTCATTCTTGAATCAACATATATAGTCTATATAGTCAGATCACTGACTTGTTAGAGCAAAGATCAAAATTAATGCAAAGCTAGAAGAATAAAAATGTTCTTATTTTTACAGCATTCAGTTAAAACAACATAACTTGACATTTTAAAATGTATTACTTATATTAAAAATGGGATATAAACAAAGGAAACAGCAAACAATACAAAATTTCATACAGAAGTTCAACCAATGCACAGCAACCAACCTAATGAAGAGATACAAAGAACCCGAAAAGCACCTTAGTCAGCAAACATTTAGTCAAGTATTTGTCATACTTGCCATATTGCAGGTAAGAGTAACACAAGTTTAGAATATAAACTCTTTTGTAAAATCTCATAGAGGAGGATGGTAGAAGATTAAAAGCAGTATTTTCTCATGCAGATGCAGTGGAGGATAAAGCCAGAAGTCATCTAAAGAAAATTAAAGCAGACAGGATGACAGACAAAAAATGGAAATGATCTAGAAAGATTTTTATCATGAAAATAATAACTAGCATTTATAATGTGCTGTAAGATCTGTAAAATGCTTTACAAATATTATTTCATTTTATCCTCATAGCAACCCTATAATGTAGATGCTGTTATTATCCCCACCTTACAGATGAGGAAACTGAGGCAGATAGCAGGTAACATGCAGGGAGTCACATAGGGTCATATAGCTAGTAAGTATCTGAAGAGGAATTTGAACTCAGAGCTTTCCGATTCTAGGTCCAGTGTGCTATTGGTCACCTAGATGACTCTAGTTTATAAAAAAAAAAAAAGTTTGAGATGAACTTTTTTTCATCCTCAAGTAAAGAGGAGTCCTAACATTTTGATTCTAATATCATTGTGCTGGACATACTTATAGAAGAGGTAGAAATGGTACTAAGAACAAAACCAAGTAGATTAGACTAAGTGTACAAAAAGGGAAATCCATACAAAAGGTTATTTGTTGTTTTTTAGTCATTTTTCTGTCATGTCCAACTCTTTGGGACCCTTTTTGGGGTTTTCTTCATAAAGATACTGGAGTGGCTTGCCCTATCCTTCTCCACTTCATTTTACATATAAGGAAACTGCGACAAACAAGGTTAAGTGACTTGCTCAGGTCACACAGCTAATGTCTGAGACCACATTTGAATTCAGGATCCCAGTACTTTATCTATTGTACCACCTAGCTGCCCCATAGAAAAGGTTACACAGGTATAAAATTTTGATGAAGAAAAAGTGTGTTAAAAAAAACTCAGACCTTATCAATACCAAAAAGATGACTAATAGAAGAATATCAAGAATGATTAACCTATGTTCCTACTTTCCCATCTAAATAAAAAGATTAAGAATAATAAACTATAAAATAAATTTAAACTATATTCTGTACACATATATCTAAGGCATACTTGATTTTGGTATTTGTAGAGAATAGGCAGATTTTCACAAGCTATTACACAGTAGATCACATCTTTACTATGACACAGTTGACTAAAAGATATATAGAATTTAAGATTCCACCATTCTTATACTTTGTTAACTAAAAATAAGCTTTTGATTCAGTAGAAGGAAATTCTGCCTTATTTTACAAGATGTCTCCCATGTATTAAAATTATACAATATTTCTTGAATGGCATAACATATAACTTTGTTTGATAACCATCTGATCATTAATATCACACAAGACATAAAACAGGAAGATATATTGCTAAATATGTTCATCACTGTGATAGAGAAGCTCTAGAAAAGAGCCCAAGTCAGAAAGGAATTCCCTATAAATGGTGAGGTCTTCCAAACAACCCTGTTCCAGACAACAATGCAGAGCCTCCTGGAAGAAATATATAACTACTCAAAAGAGTTTGGCCTAAAGAGTCACACAGAACTGTATTACGATGAACAACCTATGGAATTCACCCATCGGTACCTGTAACTTTGGACAGACAATGCAAAAGGACAATTTGGGTTCAGAATTAAAGAAGAGGATTAGAGTGGACCAAAGTGACTATGAGCAATTGCAGAGTCCTGCAATGATCTTCTTCCTAAAGAAAAGGCCCATTTTTGTAATGCCAGTTTTTTTCTGGTGTTGTTGAAGGATCCTAAGTCCTGGAGCACTCTAGTCTATGAAGAATTAAAGCTAAGTATCACTTAAAGGACAATGAAGAGATGTATGATAGATGGGTTTTCATGTCTTACTGCATTTCTAGCACTATGTCAAATAGAAGTGGTGACAATGGACCCTGTAGCTCACCCCTATTACACATAATGTTGACTCTTGGTCTTAGAAAGTTATTATGTACCACACTAAGGAAATGTCCATTCATTCCTTTTTCTAGAGTCTTTAACAGAAATGTGTATCTTATTTTGTCAAAAGCTTTTTCTACACCTATTGAAATAATATAATTTTTATGTTCTTGTTATTAATGTGGTCAATTATGTTTATAAACCTATATAGCTACATGTAATCATGTTTATAAAATTACATACCTAATAGCAACCCTAGCATAAATCCAACCTGATGATAATGTTTATTTGTGATATATTGCCATAGTCTCTGCTAATATTTTATTTAGAATTTTCACATCATTATTCATTAGAGATATTGGTCTCTACTTTTCTTTCTCTGTTTTGTCCCTCTCTGGTTTAGGAATAAAGACCATATGTGCTTCATAGAAAGAATTTACTATTATTCTGTAAGAAATGAAGAAAGAGAGCCCTGAGAAGGCTTGCATGAACTACTCAGAAACATGATATCAATATTATAAAAATGAACAATTCTGAAACGCTTTGTATGCTTATCAATATAATGAACAACCATGATTCCAGAGCATTGATGAAGAAGAATGCTGCCTAAATCAGCAGAAAGAGATAACGGACTAATATGTAGAATGAGAAATGCATTTTTGGACACAGCCAGCATGGGAAATTGTTTTGTTTGACTCTGCTCATGTAAGAATTCTGTTTCTTCATTTCTTTTTCTTTTTTTCCTAGTGGGTATGGGTAAGGGTGATGGTGTAAAAAAAATCTTGATAATCATTTGCAGTACTAAAAAGGAGAATAAATGATAACTTATCCCAAATCTTGTAGATAGGATTTATGCTTAAGTAAAGTTTACACTAGATGACTCCCGAGTCCTCTTCCAGCTCTAAGATTTTGTGGTTCTATGTCTATGATTTAATGTGTAGGTAGGAAAAGAGCTTGGTGCCTTCCCCTCTCCTTGTATCTGTTACACTCTGTCACACATGCATTCAGCAACCATTCATTAAGCACTTAAAATATCCAAAGCTCTGTATACACATAGCTGCAGCCATGACCTCATTTGTACACACACCTATATACGACCTTGCCCCTTTCTCCCTTATCCAGGACTCAGTCTTCCATTGATAAGCCTCAGTAGAGACTGAGCCAGAGAGAGCTATAATACTTAATATCATCCTCCACTGTTCAGCTCTCTTTGACCCCAGACCTGCAGGTCCTGCTATCTGCAACACATATTCTCCTCACTCATAACTCAAATACTGATCTGAGGCTGTTGTCATATCACCAAAATATTGTCAGCCAATTACAAAGTTTCTCACTCATTAAAACCTTACTATCAGAAAGCTACTGGGAAAACATTAGGTATCCCAGGGTGGAAGGAAACATATAAAATTATTTTATTCATGTCTCCACCTCTAGGTCCCTCGTACCACTTGTCTCTAACTTATGGGAGCTAAGTCTTCCACTCATGCAGTTCTCTCTCCCTGCCTCTGTCCATACCTCTTTTTGAATCTCAATGTCTCCTTCTCTGAATTTCTTTGGCTCTCATTCCCTTTCTTCTGCCTCTTCCTCTCTAGTCTTTCTATTGTCTCTCTCTGACCCTTTTTGTCCCTATGTCCTCCTTTTCTCTATTTCTCTTTTCTGTCCCTCTCTTCCCATCCTTTCCCATCTGCCTCTATTCCTCTGCTTCTGTCTTTTTTTCCTTCCTAGGATTAGAAACTAGCTTCTCCCTTTCACTATGTCTATCAAATTCATCATATTTTTATGTCTAACCGAATTATTGCTTCTGCCTTGATTTCAGAGATACCCTGAGACCCCTTTTCCTTCTGGACTTGATAAGGCTCCTAAATCTCTTCCTAATGCCCCTAGAACCAGATTTGGGAGGCTATGTCTTTCCAAGGGTGTTGGGGAGAGGAGGTATAGTAATCTTGTCCCCTAAACCATGGACAATATTATCCAAAACATTTTCTGCTCCCATCTCCTAGATATAGACTTTGTCACCCAGTCCCCTTCCCACAGTCAAGTTCTGACCTAGATACCCGTACTCTGCTTTACCCCATTATCTTGGGCCCTTGCTTTCTAGACCCAGATCCTGTTCCTGCCCTGGGGCTCCATCCACAACCCAGACCAGGCCTGTCCCTCCCTCTCCGCAACCCCCCACACACACTCCCTAGGCCATGTTTACATTTAATTTTTTAAGTACATTTTTCTTACTCCAATTGAATATAAACTCCTTGAGGGGAGAGTCTCAGTTGTGTCTTCAAATTACCAGCGTTTCATACAGTGTTTAGCACCTGGTAGGTGCCTAATAAATGTTCGTTGAATGAATTAATTTATGGATGCTCTTTAAAACAATATTGATGATGTGTCCAATTATTTGACCCCACTCTAATCTATGGATTAATGGAGGTTTTTTATCTTCTTCACCCTATCCAACCCTTCCCTCTTCCTCCCCCAGAGATTTCTGGCCTCTCCATATCCCAGTCCCAGACAGACATTCCCTATGAGAACTGCTCCCCAACAGTCTACAAAGAGAGGAGGCCTGATTGACCCTGCCCCACCCCACCCCCCAAGCTCCTGCCCCAATATAATCAGATTGAAGGCTGTGTTTCAGCTCTAGTGATAACCACCCAAATACTGCTGAAGCAGGCCTTTTTAGGTTCTCAGTCCCCCAACAGTACAACAGTACTTTGGAGTACAAAGGCTTCCATACCTCAAAATCCAGGCATCCTCAGTTCCCTCAATCTTTACCCCCAATCACTCCATCCTCCTCATCCCTGATCGACCCTATTACTCTATACATGGTCCCCTATTCTTGGCCTAATTGCCCTCTCCCCTATTCCCAGACCCCCACCACTACCCACTACTGCTAGTTCTCCTATGTCTGACCCCCATTTCCCTCCATCTTCCTCATCTCTCCGTATATGCACACCTCCCCCTCCAGAGAAAGGATATGCAGGGCCTCCGGATAGGAGTAGGGGGAGGGGAGCAGCTAAGCACTCAAGAGGCACAGAGAAGGAGACAGATGTAATAAGGGTCCTCCCCTCTTCAGGCCCAGCTCGAACCGGCAGTGCCTAAACTCACGGATCACTGGCGCCAGAGATGGTCCGTATCACCTCAACCCCTTCCCAGACCCAGGAGCACCCTCTCCCCAATCTCATCTCCCTGGTTCCGGCTGCGGCCCACCTTCCTACCAGGCACCACCACTGTCCAGGTGCTGAATCGTCTGTTCTTCTGAGGCTCACGGTTTCTTCCAGGCAGAACACGGAGTGCAGGGGTCCAGGCCTGGACACCCGTCCCCAGTCCCCAGTTCTAGAGTAGGTTTTGCAGCGGCGGAGACTGTGGCTGGAGGGCGGGGGCGGCAGTGGTCCCAACCCTTGCTTGAGCTTGGAATGCGGCTCCTTCCTCCGCCCCTTTCCCCTCCCTTAGCACCTCCCTCTCTCTCCGTCCCCTCTAAGGTGGAGCCCCCTCCCTCTCCAACTACCACCACCCCGGACAAACTGCGTTCTCGTCTGGGAAGATAGCCACGCCTACTCTTAGATTTGGGGTGGGGGACGACTGGTGGTGGACAAAGAAACGGCCCCAGAGACCAGACGTGGGAGAAATCCCCCCAAATCAATTGAGCCCCAAACCCAGGCAACCTGGTACCCTTCCCCCACACCTTCATCCAGTCCCGCCCCTCTGTCCAAGCTGGTTTCTAAGGCGACGCTGGCAGAGATGCTCCTGGGAACTATTTGGATGGGACTGAGGATTCTCTCACCATCTTCCATCCCAAGAAGGCATCGGCTCAGTGGCCCAGGGCACCCCAGCCTCAAGCCTTGGATGAGGATGCAGACACAAGAGACTGAATCTTGGAGTTTGTTCACCCACAAGACATAGGCATACACACACATTTCCTTTCGTAGAAACGCTAGTTACATAAAGTCACGTACATGCAAGTATTAAGTCTGTAGACACAGAGGAAAGAAAGATTTGTAATTTTCTTACTCTAGAAGCACAAATTGGATGAAGGAGAAAATTATTGGAGGCTTGTCTCCTATTTCAGGGTCCCTTCCAAGATTGCATCTGAGTCCTAAGAAAGTTCTCAGATCTACTTCTCAGTCCTTCTATGAATCTGAGGGACTTGCTTCAGAATACATATATAATACAAGGCACAGTATTCTGAATGTACAATACTGTATACGTTACAGAAGTCTCAGCTTTGTATGTCACTAAATCACCCACCCTTGGTCATCATACTTTCCATATGGGTCACTGTATATTTCCTGCATCTTCCATTTCACATTACTAGGGTAGAAGTTAGCCTGATGTATCTTAGGGACATTGAGGAGAGGTGGCTGGTGCAGTGGTAGGAGATAAAGCTAAAACTAGCCGGGGAACGACCACAAGTGCTGGACTAACTTTATGAGAATGGTCTGCATATCATTAAGAGTATACGTTATGAAAATATATCAAGTAGACTTCCACAGGCAATGTCGTAGAGAACCTGAGACAGCTACGTGGTGTAGGGCTTGGAATCAGGGAGATACTAACTAGTTGCATAATCCTGGGCAAGTCACTTAACCTCAATTTTCTCATCTGTTAAGTGGAGATAATAAGAGCATCTACCTCTTGGGTCTGTTATGAGGATAAGATGGGATAATATGTGTAAAGTGCTTTGCAATCCTTAAAGTGCCATACAAATTTTAGCTGTTATTATTTTATCTTCATAAACACCAAAAAGACAGTATGTAGACAATATGAGATCTTACTGTCTTTGTTGTTTGTTGACTACAAGTGTTTTGCTTTTTTAAAGGATGGCAGTGTAGCAGAGTGGATAATGCTCTGGACTTGGAATTCAAATACTGTCTCAGACACTTATTACAAAGCTATAGGACCCTAGACAAGTCAATTAACTTCTCTGTGACTTAATATCCTCTTCTGTAAAGCTAATGGGTTGAACTCAATAACAGATCATATTTCTCAGTATAACAAAACACAGCCTTAAAGGCTCCAATAATCATATATTAAGATCATATAATATTTGTTGATAGATGCAACCACAGATACTTTCTTCAATGATCCTTTGAGTATATCAAGTGAAGCACAAAACAGGGAGATATGTTGACCAAAATAGCTTACCAGTACCAGAAAGTTTGCTCCAAGCAAAGATCCATTCCATTTAGTATTCCATTCCATTTAGATAAGTTTCTCCTGATGCCCCGGTTTGTCGATGGCATGTACTAACTGCATCAAGTCCTGCAACATATAGGGCTCCATCAATGAAGTCTTTGGCCACTCAAAAGAGATCATCTGAGCAATTCACATAGGATCACAGATTTAGAGCTAGAAGGGAACTTAGAAGTTCAATTGTACCTCATTTTATAAAGGAAGAAACTAAGGCCCAGAGAGGAAAAGTGACTTGCCCAAAGTCATGGTATAAATATACAATCTGAGAGAAAGCCCAAGACTACATGCTCAAGAGCCTCAGAAATAGCACTTCCCCTCAAGCCACTATCCCTGCATCTAGCCTGGGTCCCAAAAGCATCATCCACAGGAGCAACCCTGTGGAGACCCAATCTAACCCAAGGTTTCCTCAACAGCTACAACTCCTGGAAAAGCAGAAAAGGCCATTGATGTCCTCAGCATTGTCAAATGGTTTAATATTAGAATTACATTTTTATCAATGAAAATGTCACTTAAAAAAGATGCATTCTCATCTATCTGGCTACTGTACCCTAACGACCACTGTATCCTTCCATAAGCCCAACCATTACTACTTACCTTCAAGAGAAATATCATTAGTCACGACATACATTTTCAGTCATGGTCAATGTGTGATTTGCCTTCCTTGACTATAATTATTTGTTAGGAGAGTGGGGAGGAGGTTTTGAGGGGAGATATTGGGTGAGATATTGGGGGAGAAAGTGCTAGTGCTAGTGCTGATGATTCCTAGATTGCTAGAAAGTGCTAGTGCTAGTGATTCCTAAAAAGTAAAACTGCAGAAGAGAACACTGATAAAAGATTTTTAAAATGCAGAAGAGAACAGAAAGAGAACAGAAAGGTGGAGATAGGCAAGCAGGATAGCTTCAGAACTAATGTAGTAAATTTGTTACATATGTGCGTGTGTTTTTAAAAAATAAGTTATACATAATAGAAATTTGCAGTTTCCTATGCAATTCCCTATTATGTTCTTGAATACTGAAATGTTGCCACCCGTGGGGGTGGCACTGTGTGTACTGTACTGTGTGTGCTGCCGGAGAGAGTGAAAGAAAAACATGGGCCAGGCGAAAGAGTATAGGACAACTCTGTTTATTGAGCAGAAGCAGTCAGTTTATATACTCTATGAAATCAGATAAGTGGACCAAGCTTTGCACTGCTTTGTTACTTTACTGGAACATCCTGCCATGTGGCTCACATAGCCCATGGAACATGTTGTTACTTAGTTCTATAGATGCTAACTTTATTGAAACATTACTGTTCTTTCCCATGCAGATCACAGCTGCAAGGGTGGTTCTGGACCACATCCTCTTATCTTTGTATGGTCTTGCCTTGCAGAGACTTTGCCTCAGATGGCCTTGCCTTGCACAAGGCTAGGAGGCTTAAACAAGATGTGCTGTTCTGCACATTCTCAAGGATAGCTAGAATAGGCTCAGGCTGGAAGGAAAACCTCGCATGTACCTTTCTCACCATGGACTATCTCAGAGCTGGCCTTCTACATCTCCCGCTTTTTGATTTTGTAATTTTAAGTGGCTTAAACATAGCACTCATTATCCTAAGGACACAAGGTAGACAAAAAATAACTATAATCAAACAAAGAATATAAGGTAGCATATGGAAAAGTCAAAATACATTATTAAATAAGTTAAATATTTGAAAATATCAATAATTGTTTTTGCTACGCCCTCTGGATCAATACCAAGAAGAGGGGCGTTTCACTACTTCAGTATTCCAATCAATCTCATTAACCACACATGAATTAAAACATCTTGGTATATACTTCTGACATTGAGCTTGAATTCTTAACACCCCAAGGAGTCTACAAATAGATTGGAGGGGGATATAGAAAAAAATATTTATCTTTTTTCATTTAAACTGATTTTTCTTCACATTCATAAGTATATTATTATTTTGAGAAAGGTTTCATATGCTTCACCAGATTATCTATGATTAACAGAATCTGCTAAATAATTTTTAGCTGCTCTAACTTTTATTACAGCCCTGGCTCAGTCAGAGACAGGATGACAGGGGGAAAAGATCTTAATGGTTCTAATTTTTTACTCGAGTAAATTTTACTTCTGTGTTCACTCCTTAAAAACTTTTTGAAAGTGAGAACTTTGAATTTCCCCGTCAGAGGTGAGTGGGACTCTGGAAAAGATCCAGTGGCACCTTGTCCCTTCTCCTCATACTGGGAAGCTCAAAGTGTCTCTTTTTCAGATCTAGGCATTCTCTGAATTTACCTTAGTGCCAAATAGTATAATAAATTCCAACTTATCTTACATCAAATTAGGAGTAACACATTTCACTTAAATTTAAGGGAAAAGGTTCCTGCTTCCTTTCTTATCTCTCTTCACATTCCAAATTGGCCAGATTTGGAATGGAGGGAGAAAGAAAGAGCTTTTTTTCCAACAACTTTCCAAAAGTTTCCAAACCTTTTTACTTTCAAAACCTCTTTTCACATTGTGTAAAATAGATTATGCCTTCCTTAAAATTTCTACACATCTTCCTCTTTCCTACCTGCTTTTTCTTTCTTGTTATGACGTGACCCTTCTCTTAGCCTTTTCAACTTGCCTTTTCCATCACATACCTACTGCCCAATCACAATCACACCCAACCGCAATAGTTTTCCACAGACCCCCAGGTCATTCTCCCTTCCTCAATGAGTTCTATACATGATTTATAATTTTTCTCTCCTCCCCAACTCCCATCTTCATACTAGGTGACTTCAAATACATACTGATTCTCCCTCAAACACTAATCATTCCATTCTTCGCCTCCAGGTTCATCCTTTTTGTTCTCCATGACAGGTCGGATATTTCTTTCTGGGACCCAGACCATTTCACCTCCATCTCCTGTGGAAACACAAGCATATCCTCGACTCTATATTAATAATCTATGAGGCCCATACCACTTCCCTATTTTGAGGTCCTTCCACATTACCGTTACATTCTTCTCAGATATTTCTTGTTTGCATGTTTTTTGTCGTTTTTCTGCTGGTGTCCTACCTTGACTGTCCAATGTTAAGTAATGTAAGTAAATATAAGGCCATATTTATTTGTCTCCTCAGGGGGACGATTCCACTGCCTCCCCTTTACTTTTGTTTTTTTTGCAGTAGGGCTTTAATATCCCTATGCTTTCGTTCCACAATAGCTTGTCCTGTGGGATTATATGGAATCCTCTATTTGTGCTCTATGTTATATTCTATGCAAAATTGTTTGAATACATTACTGGCGTATGTGGGTCCATTGTATGTCTTTATTATGCAGGGTATGCCTAGAAATGCAAAGCATCCCAGCAGGTGATCTCTGGCATGTCTGGTGGCTTCTCCGGGTAGTGGAGTAGCGAGCGTGAAAGAAGAGTATGTCTCTACAACCACATGGAGATAGCACAATTTGCCAAACTGAAGGACATGTATGACATCCATTTGCCACAGTTCTAGGTGTCTTGTCCCTCAGGGGTTTATTGAAGTGCTGATAGGTTGTGGCAGAAAGGGTATGCAGTTTGTACAGTTTTTTACTATATCTCTAGCCTGCTCTCTGGTTATGTGGAATTGTCTTCTCAACATGTTAGCCTATTGATGAAATTTGGAATGCTCTTGTTTACCTTCCAGGACATTCAGAGTAAGCAAGTTATCTGCAACCTCATTCCCTGCAGTAATTGGCCCTGGAAGGATAGTGTGAGAGGGTACGTGGAGGATATAAACCTTCCCATCTCTGTTCCTAATGATCTCTTATAATGTCAAAAATATTTGTGTTATTTCATTTTCTTGGTCCCTTATCTGTGCTGTTTCAATACCAGCAACAATTCCTACAGCATACTGGCTATCTGAAATGATGTTGAGGGGTCCTGAATTTTCTTCTAAAGCTACAATTATAGCATGTACTTCATTTTTCTGTGTGGATTCAAATGGGGTAGGGAAAATTCTCCTTTTATTAATTGATGGTACATAATAAGATGCTTTTCTCTTTTTAGTGGCATTTGTGAACACAAGAAGCACCTGGCTAATGGGTGTCATCACTACCTGGCAAGTAATTATCCAATGGTGTCTGCTCCCAAACCTGCTTAACTTTAGCACTTTTTATCGATAATTTCTCCCTGATAAATAGATTGGAGTATTTGCCAGTCTTGATTGTTCATGAACAAGTCATCTAATTGTTCCTTTGTGTAATCCACGTATACTGCTTGTGGTGACTCTCCTGTGAGCTGCACTCCTCTCTTAATTGCTCTTTGGGTTAATTGAGCCATCAAGTCGGGATAGGGTGCTATTGATTTTTTGGGCTGGCTGTGTGAAAACACCCATTCTAACATACCTTGATGTTGGTGCAGGCACCCTAGGGAAACCTCTAGTGTTGAAATAATAGTGACAGTATACTTTTGACTAGGATCCCACCTGTTGGGATCCTAGTTCCTTTTGACTAGGAACCCCATTCTCCTGTATGGCCTGTTCAACACTCTGTAACTGCTTTTCTGCCTCTGGAGTAAGTGGACTGGGAGTTAAGGTCTGGCTCACCCTTTAATATGTCATACAAGCTTTTCAACTGATGTGCGGATACCCCTATTACAATTCTAACCCAGTTAATGTCTCCAAGTAGCTTCTGAAAATCATTTAGTGTGGACAGCCTATCTCTTCTGAGCTATATTTTCTGTGTGTGTATAGCTTCCTGTTGTACAGTATACCCCAAATAAGAGTATGGTGAGTGTTTTTGCACTTTTTCTGGGGCAATCACTAAGTTCCATTGAGTTAGTTCTGCTTCTGTGTCTGCTAATATCTGACTTAATATTTGGGGATTTGGGTGTGAACAGAGGATATCATACATGTAATGTATTATGTATGCCTCTGGGTATCTTTTCCTAATGGGTTAAATGGCACATGAGACATATGACTGACACATAGTAGGGCTATTTTTCATTCCCTGAGGTAATACTTTCCATTGGTATCTTTTATAAGGCTCCCTTAAGTTAATCTGTGACACTGAGAAGGCAAAATATTTACAATCCTGAGGCTGAAGGGGGATAGTGTAAAAACAATCCTTTAAGTTGAAATGGACGGACCGAGAAACACAGACCAAGCCAAATTAAAATATATTGAGCATCATTTATTATCTGGCCAGCGACTGTCCTGTAGACTGAAAGTCTAGAGAGCAGTCCTGAGCACAAAGATCTGAAGCCTTTTATTCCCGAGCCTACAGCAGGTGCAAGCAAGCCATTACAAAAGCAGGATATTGCAGTTAAACAGAGTGCATCAGGGATCAAACACATCTTGAGCAAGATCTAATGATTTACACTAGGCGTTTGATCAGTGTTGCCCAGTAAATTGGGTTCACTCCGGGGTTACAGCGCTCCAGTAAGTGGAGCGCCGCTGGGGCTGCGTGCCC
>CM053625.1:12642886-12661711 GCA_028646595.1 Phalanger gymnotis
ATTTGGCTAATTCTGCCTTTCAAGGCATTCTTCTCCTCATTGGCTTTTTGGAGCTCTTTTGCCATTTGAGTTAGTCTATTTTTTAAGGTGTTATTTTCTTCAGTGTATTTTTCAGTATATTTTTGGGTCTCCTTTAGCAAGTCATTGACTTGTTTTTTATGGTTTTCTTACATCCTTCTCATTTCTCTTCCCAGTTTTTCTACTGTTTCTCTAACTTGCTTTTCCAAATCCTTTTTGAGCTCTTCCATGGCGTGAGACCAGTTCATGTTTTTCTTGGAGGCTTTTGTTGTAAGCTCTTTGACTTTGTTGACTTCTTCTGGCTGTATGTTTTGGTCTTCTTTGTCACCAAAGAAAGATTCCAAAGTCTGAGACTGAATCTGGGTGCGCCCTTGCTGCCTGGCCATGTTCCCAGCCAACTTACTTGACCCTTGAGGTTTTCAGTGGGGTGTGACTGCTTGTAGAGTAAAGAGTTCCATGTTCCAAGCTTGGGTGGATGTGCTGCCTCACCAGCACTCCTCCTTCCCCAAGAACCCCTAACCAGGACTGGACTTAGATCTTCAGCAGGCTCTTCACTCCTGCTCTGATCTGCCACTTAATTCCTCCCACCAGGTGGGCCTGGGGCCAGAAGCAACTGCAGCTGTAGTTGTGTAGCTGCCCCACCTCCGCTGCCCTTGGGGTCATGCCCGAACTGCAAACTCCTTTTTACACTCTGTCCCCAGCAGCTTTTCCCACTAACCTTCTCTATTGTCTTTGGTGTTTGTGGGTTGAGAAGTCTGGTAACTGCCACAGCTCACTGATTCAGGGTGCTAGGACACACTCTGCCAGGCTCCTGGTCTGGTTGGTCCACACCACCCACACTGGGCTCTGCTCTGCTCCGGTCTGCTCCCAACTCCGTGTGGGATAGACCTTACCCAGAGAACATCCAGGCAGTCCTGGGCTAGAGCCCTGCTTCCCTCTGCCACTTTGTGGGCTCTGCAATTCTTCTCTGTTGTCTTTGGTGTCTGTGGGTTGAGAAGTCTGGTAACTGCCACAGCTCACTGATTCAAGGTGCTAGGACACACTCTGCCCGACTCCTGGTCTGGTTGGTCTGCGCCGGCCATGCTGGGCTCTGCTCCGTTCCCAGCTCTGTGCGCGAAAGATCTTACCCAGAGACCATCCAGGCTGTCCTGGGCTGGAGACCTGCTTCCCTCTGCTATTTTGCGTGTCCTGCAGCTCTAGTATTGGTTCAGAGCCATTTTTTAATAGGTGTTTGGAGGTCCTTGGCGGGGAGTTCACGCCAGTCCCTGCTTTCCAGCTGCCATCTTGGCTCCGCCCACTAGGCTCTTTTTAAAAAAAATTTAATATATTTAGTTTTCAGCATTGATTTTCACAAGAGTTTGAATTACAAATTTTCTTTCCATTTCTGCCTTCCCTTCCACTCCAAAATGGCATATATTCTGGTTGCCCCATTCCCCAGTCAGCCCTTGCTTCTCTTTTCCCTCCCTTTCTTGTAGGGCAAGATAAATTTCTATGCCTGGTTGCCTGTGTATCTTATTTCCTAGTTTCATGCAAAAACTTTTTTTGTTATTGTTTTTGAACATCTGTTTTTAAAACTTTGAGTTCCAAATTCTCTCCCCTCTTCCCTCCCCACCCACCCTCCCTAAGAAGGCAAGCAATTCAACATAGGCCACATGTATCATTATGTAAAACCCTTCCACAATACTCATGTTGTTAAAGACTAACTATATTTTGCTTCTTCCTAACCTATCCCCCTTTATCCATTTTTCTCGCTCGACCCTGTCCCTTTTCAATAGTGTTTGCTTTTGATTACCTCCTCTCCCTATCTGTCCTCCCTTCTGTCAACACCCCTTTTTTATCTTCTTCCTCCTTCTTTCCTGTGGGGTAAGATACCCAATTGAGTACTCCCTCCTCAGGTCAAATCCAATGACAGCAAGATTCACATATTCCCCCCTCACCTGTCCCCTCTTCCTTTCCTACAGAACTGCTTTTTCTTGACACTTTTATGTGAGATAATTTACCCTATTCTATCTCTCCCTTTCTCCCTCTCTGAACATATTCCTCTCTCATCCCTTAATTTGATTTTATTTTTTTAGATATCATCCCTTCATGTTCAACTCACCCTGGGCCCTCTGTGTATATATGTATATATTATATATATGTATATATATGCATATATATGTATATACACATACATATATACACACATATGTTATATATATACATACACAATATATGCCTGTTGCCTTCAGGTACCCTAAGACTGAGGTCTCATGAATCATATACATCGTCTTTCCATGTAGGAATGTAAACAAAACAGTTCAACTTTAGCTCTGCTCCCCTCTGCTCTGCTCCGCTCCCAGCTCCTTGCACGATAGACCTCACCCAGGGACCATCCATGCTGTCCTGTGCTGGAGCCTTGCTTCCCTCTTCTATTCTGTGGGTTCTGCGATTCTAGAATTTGTTTAGAGCCATTTTTTATAGGTTTTTGGAGGGACGTGGTGGGGAGCTAACGCAAGTCCCTGTTTTCCAGCTGCCATCTTGGCTCTGCCCCAGCACACATAGGCTCTTTTTTTGATCATGGCTTTCAAGTAGTCCAATAATTTTTAAGTTATCTCTCCTGGATCTATTTTCCAGGTCAGTGGTTTTTCCAATGAGGTATTTCACATTGTCTTTCATTTTTTCATTCTTTTGGTTCTGTTTTGTAATATCCTGATTTCTAATCAAGTCACTAGCTTCCACTTGCTCCAATCTAATTTTTAAGGTAGTATTTTCTTCAGTGGTCTTTTGGACCTCCTTTTCCATTTGGCTAATTCTGCCTTTCAAGGCATTCTTCTCCTCATTGTCTTTTTGGAGCTCTTTTGCTGTTTGAGTTAGTCTATTTTTTAAGGTATTATTTTCTTCTTGTTATCTTTTGGATCTCCATTAGCAAGTTGTTGACTCGTTTTTCATGATTTTCTTGCATCGCTCTCATTTGTCCTCCCAGTTTTCCTCTACTTCTCTTACTTGCTTTTCCAAATCCTTTTTGAGCTCTTCCATGGCCTGAGAGCAATTCAGATTTTTCTTGGAGGCTTTTGATGTAGGCAGTTTGACTTTGTTGACTTCTTCTGGCTGTATGTTTTGATCTTCTTTGTCACCAAAGAAAGATTCTATAATCTGAGTCCTTTTACACTGTTTGCTCATTTTCCCAGCCAGTTACTCTTCTTTTGCGCTCTTTGTCAGGGTATGACTTCTTCCAGAGTGGAGAGTACTCTGTCCCAAGCTTTTTCCGAGCTAATTCTAGTCTCATGTGGTATGATACTCCTCTCCTGGCCTGTGTTCTGGTGTGTGAGTGCAAGCACCCCTTTCCACCCTGTAACTACCAGGAGGACTCCTTCACAGCCACTACAAGCTCTGGCACACCAGAGCTTCTCCTCCCCAAGGTCTGCCAACCAGGACTGTGACCCAGATCCAAGCAGGGTTAAGCAAAAGAACCCTGCCTCTGTGCCAGCAGAGATATCCCTGCACTCCTGCTCTGATTAGCTGCTTGATTCCCCGCAACCGTCTGTGGGCCTGGAGTTCCAGAAGCAGCTGCCGCCGCTGCTGCAACCACCTCTGCTGGCCCACGGCCTGGGGCCAGACCTTGCCCTTCTCTCACCCAGGTCCAACACTTTTCCCACTGACATACCCCATTGTGTTTGGCGTTTGTAGATTTAGAAGTCTGGAAACTGCCACAGCTGCCAGTGATTGAGTGCCCTGAGGCCTACACCACCTGGTCTCCTCTGGCCTGGTCTTTTCTGGCTTGGCCCATGATGCTATAGACCCTTCTCAGACACCATCCAGGCCCTCTTGTGCTGGAGACTTGTTTCCTTCTGTTATTTTGTGGGTTCTGTAGCTGTAGAATGTGTCTAGAATCATTTTTTACAGGTGTTTGGAGGGATTTGGGGGATAGCTCAAGGAAGTATCTGTTTTCACTCTGCCTTCTTGGCTCCGCCTGAGACCACTTAATTCTTAAAAATTTTTCCATCGGAAAAGAAATTATAGAAAAAATAAAACTGTCTTCACAGAAAATGACAATAAGACAGCCCAAGCTGATTATTAGAGGAAATAAATGCATCGAAAATTATAAAACACTCAGACTGACCAAAGGAGAAGTAAATTCTTTAAGTTACCAAATATCAAAAAGGTAGTTGTACAAGCCATAAATAAACTGTAAGAAAAAAAAAGAACTAAAGGACTAGGTGGAGTAAACTATTTTCAAAAATAGGAAAAAAGGGATTCCAGTCCCTTTCTATGATATATTTATAGGTATATATATCTATGATATATCTATGATATATATGATCTTGATGCCTATACAAGAGAGAGATAAAGCAGAGAAGGAAAAGTTTAGACCCACATGCCTAATGAATATTGACACTAATTTATAAATGAAATATTAGCAAATAGGCTACAATAACATAGTATAAAGATTATACACTATGACCAGGTTGAATATTCTTATGGAATGCTGGGTGGATATAATGAAGACAATAAACATTAAGCCATTTCAAAAATGTAAGTAAAAAACACATATCATTACATTTTGAAATGGCCTTTTGCCAAATGTAACATCCATTTCAATTAAAAAAAGAACCTTAAACTAGAAAATAGCATTGTAGACTTTTCCTTAATATAATTAGTAACACCTACCTAAAGCTAAGAGTAAACATTATATGTAATGGAGAAAAATTAAAGGCCATTCTAATAAGTTCAATGATAAAGCAAAGATGTCTATTCTCACCACTATTATTTAAAATAATGAAATATAAATAGCTAGAAATGCTAGTTATAGCAGTAATATAAGGAAGAAACGTTGAAGGAATAAGCATAGGCAAAGAGGGAGCAAAATTGCTCTAGAGAATCCTTAGAGTCAACTAAAAATTAATTGAAACAAGAAATTTAGCAGTTTTCGGATATAAAATAAATCCACATAAATCATTGTCATTCCTGAATGTTATGAATAAAACCCAGCATGAAGAGAACTACAAAATAACTACAAAATGTATAATTGAGCAAGACACAATCAAGAATTATGTAGTTCTCACTACAGAACACTTTAATGAAATAAGGAGAGACCCAAATAATTAGAGAAATATTAATTGCTCATGAGTAGATTAAAACAATATAATAAAAATGACAACACTACCTAATTAACTTATTCTGTGCTATACCAAAGTACAAAAAAAATTATGGAGTTAGGAAAATAATAATTTATGTGGAGAATAATAGGTACAGAATCTCAGGGGAAGTAATGGGAGAAAAATAGGAAAAGAGGGGAGCTTTACAGTGTCAGATCTCAAAATATGCTACAAAGCAGTGATTATCAAGATGATTTTGGCACTACTTTAAAAAATAGATTAGTCAGTGGAATAGTAGATATTCAACATATAGAAGTAAGTGAACATATTCACTTAGTGTTCAGTAAACACAAAACCTCCAGTTATTGGGATAAAGATTTATTATTTGGTAAATCTGCAAAAACTAGAAAGCAATTTAGCAGAAATTAGGTTTAGACCAACACCATTTTTCTCTTTTGTCATCTTTGTTAACCTGTTGGGAGTGAGGTGGAACCTCAGAGTTGTTTTAATTTATGTTTTTCTAATTATTAGTAATTGGTAATTTTATTAATTGGTGATTTATTGAGGGTAATATGAATATGTAGGTAATCTCCAGGTGGATAAATAACTCATACACAAAAGATGACATCACAGGCGTATTAGAGGCACAAGAAAGTAATTACTTTAAGGGGTAGACTTATCATCAGAAAAACAATAGAATCACAAAAGATAAAAAAAGGGCAGTTTTGGTTATATAACATTTTTTAAAATTTGCTCTAACAAAGCCAATACAGTTAAAATTAGAAGAGAAGCAGGTAATGGGAAAAAAGATCTCTTCATCCAGTCTCATATCCAAGATATGTAAAAAACTAATTCAAATTTATAAGAAGTACTATTCCACAATAGATAAATGGTCAAAGGATATGAACAAGGCAGTTTTCAATGAAAGAAAGGCTATTGACAACCATATGAAAAAATACCCCAAATCACTAATAATTTAAAATAACTTTAAGTTTCCACCTCACTCCCATCAGGTTAACAAAGATGACAAAAGATAAATGACAAATTTGGAGGGGAAGTGGGAAAGCAGGCACACTATCACACTGTTGGTGGAGCTATGAATTGGTCCAGCCATTCTGGAAAACAACTTGGAGCTGTGTCTCAAAATTCATTAAACTTTATTTCTTTTTGGACCCAGAATCCTACTACTCTAAAGATATCAAAAAAAAGGGGAAAAGGATCTATTATGCACATTTTGGTGATGGCAAAAAACAATACTAAAGAAATTCCCTTCATTTGCGGGATGACTAAATAAATTGTGGTATATACCATAAAAAATGATAAAATGGACAGTTTGAGAGGAAACTACAAAGCCCTTTACGAACTAATGTAGAATGTAGTGAGCAGAACTAGAGTAGTTGACACAAAGACAATATTATAAAGAAAAACAACTTTGAAAGACTTTAGAACTCTGATCAAGACAGTGACAGATCATGATTCCAGAAGACCGAAGATGAAGCCTGCTATACCCATCTCCTGCCAGAGAGATGATTGTAATCTCAGAGCTTAGTGTAGTTAATAAAAACTTTCTTTTTTTTCTAATTTAAATTTATTATTTTTCTAATTAACAAGGATTTATTTTCAATGCCTCTTATTCCCCTTCTCTCCATACGGGAAGAAATAACTTTAAATTTTTATAACAAATATGTATAGTCAAATAAAACAAAGTCTCACACTACATGTCCAAAAATGCATGTTTCATTCCATATTTTAAGTCAAATACCTCTCTTCTTCAGACATTCCAGCCATTGCTCATGCTCTGACATCTGTGGCCAAAGAGAACAAGTTATTTTAAAATAGCTATCATGCTTCTCCCTAAGTCTCTTTTTTTCCCCAGGCTAAACAGAGTGAGCTGGAAAATTATATACTATAAATCAGTGAACACTGAATATATTTTAAGACCTATCTAAGAAAATTGAACGAAACTACCATGTTTGTCTGCATATGCAACCTTTGCCATTTGTATCTTGTTTGAAGTCCATTTACTACTTAAAGAAAGATGTGTTTCATCTTTACTTCCTAGTCATCTCCACACTATGCCAACTACATTCCAGCCATCATCTTCCTCCCAATAGAACTTCCAGCCTGACCACATCATGTTAAACTTTGGTCTGGAACCTTTCCTATGATCTCCACAACATGCCACTGTTCAAATGCCATCCCCCTTTCAAATTACCTTTTGTCTGTTGTCTTTCCTCATTACAGTATAAGTTCCTTGAGCTTGCTTGATTGAGTCTTGCTTGATTGTGTTTGTATCCTCAAAGCTTAGCATAGTTGATAAATACTTTACCTTTTTTCCTAATTTAATTTAAAGCTTAGCATAGCATTAATTTTTTTTAAAGCTTAGCATGGTTAACAAATGCTTTACCTTTTTTCGTAATTTAATTTTATATTTTCTTTAACAAGAATTTATTTTCTGAAGAAGAGAGACACAGTATAAAGAAAAACTTTTTATTAATTAGAATGTTTAAGTAGAAGAATTAAGAAAGTAGAATGTTTAAGAGGTTTCCCCCCTCATTAAAGGTCATCCAGTGAAAGCTGGTAACCATTTGTTGGGAGTATTGCAAAACCGTTTTAGTACAAATTGGTCTAAATGACCTCTTGAGGTCCC
This sequence comes from Phalanger gymnotis, assembly GCA_028646595.1. NCBI lineage: Eukaryota > Metazoa > Chordata > Mammalia > Diprotodontia > Phalangeridae > Phalanger > Phalanger gymnotis. The sequence continues at coordinate 12,650,633 of CM053625.1, forward strand.
AACTCTCTCAGAGAGTCTGTGATTTATGGATGGACACTGAACACATACATAACTATTACACATAGCCTAACACATATATGGCACACAAAGAAATTTCACAACTTGGTTATGTAAGTACTACTAGACACGAACTACTGACCATGATTGGAACTAAACACAGATGAATACTGTCTATGGCTAGACATTTATCACAGCCAGATGGAAGCAGATAGAGTTATTGATGCTGGCTTTGGAGTCATGGGACAAACACATAACTTCTACCTTTTTTTTCCCCTCCCTACCCAATGTATATACTTGTGGCCTTTATTTTATTGCATTATGTGCCTGAATCATTGATTTTTTAAAAATAAGCTTTTATCGATGTCTTTTGTTTTTATATCATTGTAAGTTTTCCCCAGTATCTTTTTCCCCTTCCCAGAGAACCATCCCAAGTTATCTGTTGCTAAATGAATATTAATCTTATTAATTGGTTTTTTTTTTTTTTAGAGAGGAGAAGGCAGGGCAATTGGGATTAAGTGACTTGCCCAAAGTCACACAGGTAGTAAGTGTTTCAAGTGTCCAAGGATGGATTTGAACTCAGGTCCTCCTGACTCTAGGGCTGGTGCTCTACTCACTGTGCCACCTAGCTGTCCCAATTTTATTAACTCTTTATATACCAGACCTTTATCAGAGAAATTTGATACAGAGATTTTTTTTCCCTCCTTTTGAACACTTGTCAGTCAATCAGTGAGTATTTATTAGTTACCTACTTTGTGCCAGGCACTGTGCTAAACATTTCTCTTCTTATCCTAGGTACATTATTTTGTCTGTGCAGAAGCTTTTCAGTTTCATGTAGTCAAGGCCTTCTATTTTATCTTTTGTAATTGCCTCTATCCCTTGTTTGAATAAGAATGTATGTCCTACCATAGCTGTGATAGGTATATGATCTGCTTTTCTTCTAATTTTTTTTATAGCATGATCTTTAATATTAAGGTCATATATCCATTTAGATTGTATTGTGGAATATTGTGTAAGGTGTTGGTCTAAGATAAATTTCTGCCAGATTGCTTTCCAGTTTTCTCAGCAGTTTTTGTCAAATAAGGAGTTTTTTTTTTCTTAGGTAATTCCTGTTTTCCATTTCATCAGACACTGGGGTATTGAGTGCTAGTAATACTGATTCTCCCTGGTCTGGTCAATTCCATTGATCTGTGATTTTTTAAAAAACTAATAACAGGTGGCTTTGATGGCTACCATTTTATAAGATAGTTTGAAGTCTGGAAGTTCTTTTCCCCTTTCACTCCTACCTCTTTTCATCATTTGCTTTCATATTTTAAATCTTCTGTTTTTCCAAATGAATTGGAAGTTCTATGTAAAATATCCTCTTGGTAATTGATTGGTATAGCATTAAAAGTATAAATTAATTGTAGTAATACCGTCATTTTTATTATATTGTCATGGCCCAGCCATGAGCACTGAATATTCCTCCAGCTGTTTAAGTTGTTCTTTATTTTTTTAAGGGACACTTTGTAATTGAATATGTAAGTATTTTGTGTGCTTTGATAGGTTGATCCCTATGTACTTTATGCATTTTGTAGTCATTTGTAATGGGATTTCCCTTTCTATGATTTCTTCTTGGCCACTGTTATTGTTACATAGAACTGCAGTTGATTTTTGAAGGTTTATTTTGTAGTCTGCAACTTTGCTGAAGCAATTGTCTCAGTATCATTTCCCAAGTGTACCATCATATCATCAGCAAATAGGGGTAGTTCTATTTTCTCTTTACCTATCTTTATGCCTTTAATTTCTTTTTCTTGTCTTAGTACTGTTGCTAGCATTTCTAGATTTATATCAAATAATAGTGGGGAGAGTGAGGGTCCTTGCTTTACTTTCATATTTATTTGAAAAAATTCTAATGTATCTCCATTTCATCTCCATTCCTTTTGGTTTTAGATAGACATCTTTTATTAAAAAAGGTAGCTCTTTGCCTATGTGTGTGACAAATGAAAAATCCCAAGAGATAGCCTTTCTAGGTAATTAATAATCAGTTTGTTAATTAGATTAGCTAATAATCAATAAATTGATGACCGCTGATTTCTGTTGACAACCAAAGATACCTATTGGAGACACTGAATGCCTTAAATATTTTTTTTTGAAAGGAAATGCCCTAGGCAGGAGAAATCAACCCTGACTGGTGGACATGTAAATGAGGAGGTGGGCTTAAAGTCTTCAACTTCTGCTGAGACTATGGCTTGGTCATGAGACTCGGCTGCTTCTAGTAATCTGGACAGAGAGGAATCCATCTCTACCCAGACCACTCTGATTGGTTTTCTTTTTCATGAACTGGGTCACCCTAAACTCTGGTGAGGGGTGCAAGACTTGGGGTTATTCCCTCAGGGCAAGAATTCACTTAGATTCTGTTTACTTTGTAAACCGAAGTAAAGTCTCCTACTTGGGTGGGGTCCTGTCTAAGATCAAGGAGCATATACTCTGAAGATTAGGGCAATCTCTTTTTAGTCATGCCCTTCAGAGGCTGACTGACTGATCCCTGAATGAGGAAATAAAAAGCTTGGATCCAAATTAATAATGGCTTATTAACATAATAGAAAATAATCATTTCTCTCATTCCCCCCTTTGATTCTTTTGAAAGATTCAGTCTCCTCAATGAATCACTAATTGATATCACAAATGCTTCATCAGGGGTTTTTAACTATGGGGCTTGTGAAGGGAAACAATGTGAGAGAAGAGGGAGAGAGATTGACCAACATGTTGACAGGAGTCATTGGGGGCAGTCTCTTTTGGCTGGTAGACCTTAGAGAAAAGAGGTGCATAGGAAAGAAGTAAATAGTAAAAATGTAAAATTGTCCATTTCATTGGTCCATCATATCTTAAGTCTCAGAGTCTCATCTCATACAACTGTCTGGTTTCTGAAACATCTCCTGATAACAGTCCTCTGGTCCTCTAGAGAGCTCTCTTCTTAGTCACACTGGAATAGACTCAGAGCAGCTTCTAGTGGAATAAATCTTAATGCAATTTTAAGTTTAATTTGCCAATAACCAGCTCAGGTAGTTGGGACCCAGCTCAAAGCTTGTGTGTCTACTATTAGAAAATTCTGAATCCAATTTTCATATTTGGTGTATATAATTAATCTAATCTTATTATTATTTTTAAACAAAAATTTCACCAAAAACCAAATTTTCACTCTAGCTATTTATTTCATTATTTACTCAAGTTATTTTCTTTTAGCTTTTCATTCCCCTCTTAGGAGGATGAGATTCTGCTAAGGATAAGAAGATTACCTCTAATTACAAGAATGAATTCATTTAAAAGTTGCCAGAATAATTACAATTGTAGCAAAAGGTTCTGGGATGGAATGTATAAAAGCATTGAATAATCAGTTTCAAAACGTGCATATCAAATAGGTTGTTTATGGTCGTATATAGTTTATAGAGGTTGTTTCAGTTAATAACCATATTCAAATGAATAACCCTGAGTAAAAGTGGATATCCTTTTAAGGCAACTTAAGATAGACTACAAGTTACTTTTAAGATAACTAATTGTGCTGAAATTCTTTTCACATTCTAACACAGAACAGAAAACAGTTATAGTATTAACTAAATATCAGATTTGTGTACTGGTTTCACAAATCTTCACATCACTGCCTAATTATCCGTACACCATTGTGCGCCGTTAAAGGGCCTTATTTTATATAGGAATATATAACTAGTAACAGGAAGATGACAAGGCCAAAGAGCCATCTGCTTAGTTGTTTAGGATATAGAAAGGACTAAAATTCCAATACCTGCATCTTATTATAGTAGTTCAAATGTGTTCTGATATTAGCCTATGAGACAGAAATCTAATATTGTGTTCATACTGATCACATGACATGATTAAAGAAATTTGCCATAAAAGGAGAAGAGGGACATAACTATACAGTAAGGGAAAATGTTCCCCTAACTTGGTGTCAATTCCAGGCAAGAGTCATATAGCCAAATGTATTGAGCCAGGCTTAAATGATGGAATACTTTTCATTTTGCTGGGGAAATCAAGTCAGGAGAATTCTACCTCTGCTCATGCCAAGAGTCATTCTCCCAGCCTTTCCTATGGGAATTCCCCTTTGTAGTTCATCTTAATGTCAACCTCCATAGGGTTATGTGGATCACGGCCTAATAACATCTTTTTTTTTTATTTGGAGGGGAGAGTCAGGGCAATTGGGGTTAAGTGACTTGCCCAAGGTCACACAGCTAGTAAGTGTGTCAAGTGTCTGAGGTCAGATTTGAACTCAGGTCCTCCTGACTTCAGGACTGGTGCTCTACTCACTGCACCACCTAGCTGCCCCCATTAGTATTTCTTGATGATCATACCTGGCAGTCTCAGAGTAGTGTCAGTTACAGTGCCATAAGGTCTTAAATAGCAAGTTCCAGTAATCATAACTTTAGGTGGATTCGGTTGTTCTTTGTTCTCAAAGAGGGTAAAATGACGTCACTATGTTAGAGTCAAGTTACAGTGTGTTCAACTGTGGCTGATCAGACCAATACAAGCTCAGAATGCTCTACCATAGGTTGGGCACAGATAGTCCATGTGAGCATTTGGGGTGGATTCTCTAAATTTGTGCATCTCTCATTTCTTTTGAGCTACTTCAATTCTGCTTTGCTCATAGAGCACAGCTTCTTTTCTGTTGAGGGTGCACCATGCTGGGCAGTGCTGTGCCAAGTGTCTTCCATGTCACACAATTCCAGAGTTCTTAAGAGAGACCTTCAGAGTGTCCTTGTATCTCTTTTTCTGACTACCATGTGAACACTTGCCCTGTGTGAGTTCTCTATACAATAGTCTTTTTGGCAAGTGTGCATTTGCATTCGAACAACATGGCCAGCCCATTGGAGTTGCTCTGCCAAGTGATCTTCAGAATCTTCTTAAGACAATTCACAGGGAAGCGATTCAGTTTCCTGGCATGGTGCTGGTAGACTCTCCAGGTTTCACAGGCATACAGCAATGAGGTCAGCACAGTGGCTCTGTAGACCTTCAGTTTGGTAGTCAGTCTACCTCTTCTCTCCCATACTTTCCTTTGGAGCCTCCCAAACACCGAGTTAGCTCTGACAATGTGTGCATCAGCCTCATTATCAATGTGTACATCCCTGAAGAGTATACTGCCAAAGTAAGTGAATTTATCCACAGCATTCAAAACACCTCCATTTACTCTAACTGATGGTTCCACATGTGGATGGGGTGGTGCTGGCTGATGGAGCGCCTTCGCTTTTTTGGTGTTAATTGTTAGGTCAAAATTAGCACAAGCAACAGAGAATTGATCCATACTTTGTTGCATCTCAGCTTCAGAGGCTGTATTGAGTGCACAATCATCTGCAAACAGAAAATCATGCACCAACCCTCCCTCCACTTTGGTCTTGGCTTGTAGCCTTTTCAGGTTGAAGAATTTACCGTCTGTGCTTCCTCATTGAAGGTGTTTGACAGCGTGGCTTTAGTTATTAAGGATCACATATCCTAGCTAACAATTATTGACTACAGTCCAAAATTGAAAACAGTAAGAGATTCATCATAAAAAAAAATCACAACTTATCCTACTCTGGTTAGAGATATTTGCTAGAAGCAGGGATGTAACTATAATGTTGAGGGCAAATACCGCCCACCTCCCTTTCAGACCAGCTGAAAGGGAATCTCACGGGAAGAAATGAGGTGGAGGCAAGATGGTCAGAATACCCCATTTATTGAACCCCCCAGCTCCCCTTTTATACATGAGAAGCTGGCTTGGTAACTAATAACAACCGTTACCCAGACTAATGTAACACAACAAGTAAGAATAACATAGGTAAGATATTAACCTTGCAAGAAATCATATCCTCCTGTGCTTCATCATTTTCACATGGAGACCAGCATGACCGAGGCATGTTGTCTTAGTAACTAATGTATTGCAGGACTCATTCTCTTTGGGGCATGGTGTTCTGATGCCTTGTCTCTGGCAATATACCAGAGATTACGGTAGTCCAACCATCCCTAAAGGAATGACTCTAACCTGCTATAGTAACCTGCTATGGATGTTAACCCTTAAAGGGCCCTAACACTATAACATTAATACTGGTCTTAAAATCTACACCACAGGCTCAGAATGACTATAAGCATCCAAGTATATAAAATCAGGTGGGTAGATTTTTTGTATGGGAAAAGGAATTAAGAGAGTTCAACCTTAGCCCTACCAAGGTCAAGCTCCCAATTTATTCCCAGGGATAGACATGAATATACCCTAGATCTCAGATGTTACTCCCATCAGAGTCATACCCAGTGGGTGACATTCAGATGTGTCACCCACTCCCAAGGGTTTTTCTTGAAGCACTCATTTAGGGTTTCAAGGATACAACAAATCTAAGAATGAAGTTCAAAAAGAATATTCTGGATCCCAAAAGGTTTCACCTCAAGCAGCAAAGTATCCCTAATCACATTAGGGCTGGACACAGTTTTTGTCAATACTCTCAAGTTGTTGCTATAAATTAGCTAATAAATAAAACTTTATCAGGCCTTCTATAAAAACATATACACACACAAAAGACTTTTACTTAGCATTCCTTTCTACTAGTATTTGTCTTTGTCAAAAACAGCTTAAAATTTATCCTGATGTAAAAGGCATTTATTAGAACCTAATGAAGTAAAATATGATAGCTATAAGTTCACATAGATAGTGAATATATAATTGTAAACCTCCAAACTGACATCTATCTCTTATTCAACCTTTAAAGCAAAAGTAAATCTCTAAGATTGGCGTTTAAGACTAAGTTGGTTTAAATATAACTTCAGTATAGATCATTCCATATATAACTTGATGATTCATGATAGTCTTTTACTATAAATTCTAATTACCACAAATAAATTCTGAATTACCACCCCACTGTAGTCAAAAAACTGTTTGGAATGGGAGAAGGGATTCAGTTTTCTAAATGAAGCAATGCCAAAAATATACCCAATTAAATTGACCTTATCATAATAACCCCCAATAATTTAATCGATAATCTTACAATTTTCATAAGTGATAGCTAAAGAATTTTAGATGAAACTTCCTGAAACTTCCTCTTTACTATAGGCAAATACTTCAGAATATTAATAGTTTGCAAACGTTTTCTTTCCCTTTAGCAGTTCAGCTCATAATGTAGCAATATCCAGATTAGAAAGAAGTTGTGATCCTAATAGTATGTCTGCACAATATCATAAACAATATACTATCAATAAACAGCAAAATAGTCTTTTTTTTAAACTATGTAGGCATTAACAGGTTTCACAATATAGATGCACTTAATTTTACTTTAACAATACTAAGAAATACATATAAAGCTTTACCAGTTATTAGGTAACTTAAAGTGTAATGGACTAAAATATTCTAAGATCCTGGCTGAAGGACTGGTTTTTGGCACAGGGCAAAAAAGACCTAAGGAGTTTGATCTAAAGCTGGCAGGGCATGGTCTAATTTCTCACAGCAAAAACCTTCAGGAGTTTTCACAGAAGGAGTTAATAAAATAATTCTCAATTTAAACAATAAAAGGAAACATTTATGGCCCTATATAATAACCACAGATCACAATGATTTTTTTATCTTAACCAAAATTTATATGGTGTTAGATTTATAATAGAGGCTTCCTATAGACTGTCCTGCAAAGTGGGTAGACATAAAAAACTAAATGCTTATCTAACCTTACTCATAGGAGACTAAAGCCAAAGCCAAAAAACATCACTCTTAGGACAGGGCGTTACAATGGTTATAGACTTAAAAAAAATTGTTTTAGTGGAAATAAAAATCTTTTCCTTTATAATTTCTAGTTCTTAACTAAAATCAAATCACTGTATTTTAACTTGAGCATGGGGCTAGATCTTGAAATCTTAAAATATTAATACCCTGCTCAGTTGTCAGTCTGCCATAAAAGTAAGCACTCAGCTTTACTTTATTTTTTAAATAATATTTTTCTCCAATTACATGATAAAACAATTTTTTCACATTTTTAAAGAACTTTTGAGTGCCAGATTCTATCCTTCCTTCCTTCCTTCCCTTTCCCTTTCCCTTTCCTTCCTCCTCTCTGAGAAGATGGAAAGCAATCTGATATAGGTTATACATGTGCAATCATGTAATACATTTCCATATTAGGCATTTTGTACAAGAAGACTCAAACAAGAAGAAAGAAGGGAAGGAAAGAAGAAAGAAAGGAAGGAAGGAAGTGTAAAATAGTATGCTTCAGTCTGTATTCAGGCAATATCAGTTCTTTCTCTGGAGGCAGATAGCATGTTTCATCATGAATCCTTAAGGATTATTTTGGATCACTGTATTGCTGAGAATAGCTAAGTCATTCATAGTTCTTTATGGTACAGGTTTGTTGTTACTCCGTACATCATTCTTTAGGTTCTGTTCGCTTTGCATCAGTTCATTTCTTTCTGGTTTTTCTTTTTTTTCTGAAATCATGCTGCTTTTCATCTTTTACAGCACAATAACATTCCATCACAGTCATGTACCACAACTGTTCAGATATTCCCCAATTGATAGGCATCCCTTCAATTTCCTATTCTTAGCCGCCACAAGAACCACTATAAATATTTTTGTGTAAGTAGGTCCTTTTCCCTTTTTTTTTTTAAAAAAAAATCTCTTTAGAATATTACTGGGTCAAAGGGTATGCACAATTTTATTGCCTTTTGGGTATAGTTCCAGACTGCTCTCCAGAACAGGTTGGATTGGTTTATAATTCCACCCACAATGCACATTTTCCCACATCCTCTCCAACATTTACTCATTTTCTTTTCTTGTCATATTAGCCAGTCTAATAGATGTGAGGTGGTACCTCAGAGTTGTTTTAATTTGCATTTCTCAAATCCTGGGCTTCTTAAACTTTTTCCACTTGTGACTCTTCCAGTGCTTCTTAAACTGCATCACAACCTCATGTGGTCAATCAATAGTAATTTAGAGCATTTTTTCATAGGACTATAGATAACTTTGACTTCTTCATCTGAAAACTACCTGTTGATATCCTTTGACTTTATCAATTGGAGAATGACTTTTTTTAAAAAATTTGACTCACTTTCTCTATATATTTGAGAAATGAGGCCTTTATCAGAGTTACTTGCTGCAACATTTTTTCTCCAGTTTTGTTTTCCTTCTAATTTTGGTTGCATTGGTTTTGTTTGTGAAAAACTTTTTAAATTTTATATAATTAGCATTACCTATTTTACATCTCATAATGCTCTTTCTCTCTCGTTTAGTCATAAATTCTTTCCTTATCCATAGATTTGACAGGCAAACTATCACCTTTTATGTGTCATGAATCCATTTTGACCTTAATCTTGGTATATAGTGTGAGATGTTGGTCTATACCTAGTTTCTGTCATAAAGTTTTTTTAGTTTTTCCAGCAGTTTTTGTTAAGCAATGAGTTTTTGTCCCCAAAACCTTTGGGTTTATAGTAAACTAGATTTCTGTGCTCATTTACTACTGTGTATTTTATACCTAATCTGTTTCATTGATCCACCATTCTGTTTCTTAGCTAGTACCAGATTGTTTTGATAATTACCATTTTATAGTACAGTTTGAGATCTGTAAAACTAGACCGTTTTCTTTCAGTTTTTTTTAATCAATTCCCTTGATATTCTTGACTTTTTGTTTTTCCAAATGAATTTTATTATTATTTTTTCTAACTCTAGAATAATTTTTTGGTAGTTCGATTAGTATGGCACTGAATAAACAGATTAATTTAGGTAGAATTGTCATTTTTATTATATTGGCTTGACCTGCCCATAAGCAATTGATATTTTTCTGGTTTTTTAGATCTGATTTTATTTGTGTGAAAAGTGTTTTGTAATTGTGTTCATATAGTTTCTGGGTTTGTCTTATCAGGTAGACTCCCAAGTATTTTATATTGTCTACAGTTATTTTAAAAGGATTTTCCTTTTCTATCTCTTGCTACTGGATTTTGTTGGTTTTATAAATGTGTGGGTGTATGTGTGCGTGCACGTGCATATACACACATGCATATGTAAATGCTGATGATTTATATGGATTCGTTTTGTATCCTGCCACTCTGTTAAAGTTGTTAATTATTTCAAGTAGTTTTTAGTTGGTTCTCTAGGGTTCTCCAAGTATAGCATCATATCATCTGCAAAGAGTAATAGTTTTGTTTCCTCATTGTCTATTTTGATTCCTTCAATTTCTTTTTCTTCTCTTATTGCTATAGTTCACATTTCCAGTACAGTATTGAATAATAGTGGTAACAATAGGCATCCTTTTTGCACCCCTGAGTATACTGGAAAGGCTTCTAACTTATCCCCATTATAGATAGTGCTTGCTCCTGGTTTTAGATAAATATTATATCATTTTAGGTAAGTTCCATTTTTTCCTATGCTCTCTAATATTTTTAACAGGAATGGGTATTAAAATTTGTCAAAGGAAGATGGCGGCTGGAAAGCAGGGACTGGCGTGAGCTCCCCACCAAGTCCCTCCAAAAACCTATAAAAAAATGGCTCTGAACAAATTCTAGAACTGCAGAACCCACAAAGTGGCAGAGGGAAGCAGGGCTCCAGCCCAGAACAGCCTGGATGGTCTCTGGGTAAGGTCTGTCCCTCACGGAGCTGGGAGCTGAGGGGAGCGGAGCTGAGCCGAGCAGAGCCAGCATGCACGGTGTGGACCCACCAGACCGCGGACCGACTAGACCAGGAGCCGAGCGGAGAGTGCCCTAGCATCCTGAATTACTGAGCTGTGGCATTTATCACACCTCACAACCCAAAAACAGCAAAAACAACAGAGAAGGTTAGTGGGAAAAGCTGCGGGGACTGAGTCTTCCTTTTGGCCACCGCCCCTAGGGCAGCGGAGGTGGGGCAGCTTTAGAACTACAGCTGCTGTAGCTTCTGGCCCCAGGCCCACCTGGTGGGAGGAATTAAGTGGCGGATCAGAGCAGGAGTGAAGAGCCTGCTGAAGATTTAAGCCCAGTCCTGGTTGGGGTTTCTTGGGGAAGGAGGAGTGCTGGTGAGGCAGCGCATCCGCCCAAGCGTGGAACATAGAACTCTTTAGTCTACAAGCAGTCATACCCCGCTGAAAAACTCAAGGGTTAAGTAAGTTGGCTGGGAAC
>CM053625.1:12662211-12699631 GCA_028646595.1 Phalanger gymnotis
ATCTTGGCTCCGCCCCCGATAATTAGGGTTTTTTTAGACCAACACCTTATGCTGTATTACACAATAAATTAAAAGTATATATGTGACCTTAATGTTAAAGATCTTACCATAAACAAATGAGAATAAAAAAATTAATATTTCACAGCTATGGGTAGATGTATTCTTAACCAAATGAGGGATAGAGGCAATTACAAAAGTTAAAAGATAATTTTGGTTGCATGGAACTGAAAAGGTTTTACATAAATAAAATTAATGGACTTAAGATAATAAGGAACTTGAAGAAATTTTTATATGAAATTTCTCAGATAAAGTTTTGGTATTGAAAATATATAGAACTAAGAAATATCTACAGAGAGAGTAATATTCTCATTCTCTGCAGTCTCAGACACTGCTGACAACTTTCTCCTCTGACGCTTTCTTCTATCGAGGTTTTTGGTACACCACTCTCCTCTGGCTTTCCTCCTACCTATCTGATCACTCCTTCTGTCTCCTTTGCTGAACCTTTCTCCAGATCATGCCCTCTAACCATTGGTGTTCCTCAGAGTTCTGTCCTGGCCCCCTTCTCTTCTCTTTCTCTACTACTTTACTTGGTGAACTCATAAGTTCCCATGGATTTTATTACCACCTTTATGCTGATGATTCTCAGATCTACTTATTATGTCACAATCTCTCTACTAACCCCTGATCCTGTATCGCCAACCATCTTTCAGACATCTCAAGTTGGATATCCAGTAGACATATTAAACTCAATATATCCAAAACTTTGGTCTTTTCCCCTAAACCTTCCCTCCTCCTACCTTCCCTTTTTCTGTAGAGTGTAACACCATCCTCCCAGTCCCTCAAGCTCAAAACCTTGGAGTCAACCTGGACTCCTTATTCTCTCACTCTTTATATACAATTTATTGCCAAGGCCTCTCAATTTCACCTTTGCAACATCTCTCAAATACACTTTCTTTCCTCTTTTGAAGCTGCCACCACTCTACTAAAAGCCCTCATCACTTTAGAACTGCATTATTGTAACAGCCTGATGGTGGGTCTGCCTGCCTCGGGTTTCTCTCCACTGCAATCCATCCCTCATTGAGCAACTAAAGTGACTCTCCTAAAGTACAGATCTGATCATGTCACCCCTTCTATTCAATAAACTCCAGTGGCTCTCTACTGCCTTCAAAAGCGAATACAAAATGCTGTTTGGCATTCAAAGCCCTACATAACGTAGCCCTGTGCTACCTTTCCAGTCTTCTTACACCTTGCTTTCTAACACATACTCTTCGATCCAGTGACACTGGCTTCCTCCAACAAGACAGTCCATCTCTCTCTCCTCTAGGTAGTCTCTCTGGCTGTGCCCAATGCCCAGAATACTCTTGATTACATGCTCTGACAACTGAACTCCCTGTGCTCCTTTAGTATTGTTCAGTTGTTTTTCAGTCATGTCCAACTCTTCAAACCCATCTGGGGTTTTCTAAGGCAAAGATACCAGAGTGGTTTGCCATTTCCTTCTCCAGCTTATTTTACAGATGAGGAAACTGAGGCAAATAAGGTTAAACGACTTTTCCAAGGTCACACAGCAATTAAGTATCAAGGGCCAGATTTGAACTCAGGAAGCTGAAGGTCTTGCTGTCTTCAAGCCAGGTACTCTTTTCCACCGAACCACTTAGCTATCTTGTCTTCCTTTAAATCCCATTTAAAATCCCACCTTCTACAGGAAGCCTTCCTCAACCCTTGTTAATTCTAGTGCCTTTCCTCTCTTAATTATTTCCTATTTATCCTGTATGTAGCCTGTTTGTGTACACTTTTTTGCACACTGTCTCCCCTATTATATTATCATCTCCTTAAAGGTAGGAACTTTCTTCTGTTTCTTTTTGTATACCCAGCTCTTAGAACAGTGCTTTAATAAAAAGACAAACAAGTTTTTCAAGGAGTCTAGTAATTCTGAAGTAATTCCTTAAATGTTTTTTTTTTGTAAACTGTAATTTTTTTATAAAAATTTTTTTCAATTAATGAAATTCACCTTTTTCTCCCTCACTGAGAAAGAAAAACAAAATCCCTCTTATTAATATGTATAATCAAGTAAAATGAAGTGCCACATTGGTCACATTAAAAAAAATGTCTCAATCTGTATTTCTGAATTCATCACCTCCTTAACAGGAGGCGGGTAGCATGTTTCTCAGGAATCATGGATTTCACTGATTGGAGTTCCTAAATCTTTCAATGACTCATCTTTATAATATTGGTCTGAGCTCTGCAAGTTCTTGGCCTGGATTTGGATATGAACAGCACACTTATAGGTGTAACCCTTTTTGGAGTTCCAGTAGACTGTTGATGGACTCAGCCATTATCAGTCATTTGGAAAGTTCTGCCAGTTCAGTGTCGGAATTGCAGGCTCCCCTTTGGTATAAGATTCCTGCCCTAGTTATCTCCCCTCCTGAGCCTAAGGTGAACTCTTCACTTGTGCTGCTTTTGGATATAGCCTTTCAAGCTACAAGCATCCCATTTCTGGTCTTGTAGACACTGGCCCTGGCTATATACAGTAAAATAGTATAAGTAGTAAGCTATATACAAGAAAAACAGAATAATTAATAGATTCAAGGCACTGGAATTAAAAGGGAAAAGTTTCCTGTAAAAGATGGGGCTTTAGTTGGGACTTAAAGGAAGCTAGGGAGAGCATTCTAGGCATTTGAGGACAGCCAGAGAGAATACCTGAATCTGAGAGGCGGAGCGTCTTGTTTGAGGAGGCCGGTGTCAATGGATCAAATAATATGTGGCAGGTAGTAAGATGTAAGAAGACTGGAAAGCTAGGCAAGGGCTAAGTTTTGTATTTGATCATGGAAGTGATAACAGAGCCACTGGAGTTTCTTGAATAGGAGACTAACACAGTCATCCAGACCTATGCTTTAGGAAAATCACTTTGCTGGCTGGATGAAGGATGGATTGCAGTAGGGAGAGACCCTGAATAATGGGAAAGGGGGAAAGAGAGTTTAGGGGAAAGACAATAAGCTCTACTTTAGATATGTTTTAGATTGGAGGTCAAAGCATGAACAAAAATTAGGGTTTTATAAAGAAAGGCAGAGGGAGAGGTGAAAAATCAATAAATTGTGATTGGACGAGGGGATTTCAAAATGCTCAAATATAAAGATGGCACATCTGTGGATGATGACAAGAATAAGAGTAAGACCATATTTCTGTGTGACTGAGGTGAGGTGGAAAAGTAGCTTATAGGAACTGAGTAGGTTGATCATGTCACCCCTCTCCATGGAGGAGAGTTAATATGTATGCTGAAGTCCTCTAGTATGAAGGCAGGAGTTAGGGAGGAGAGAAAAATTGTAGGTACAGAACTCATTGAGAAAGAAAGGACAGTGAGTGGGGGCAGGGTTTGTTGTCTGTAGACAAAAAGTACTAGGATTTTGATTGAGTAATAGATATAAATAGCATGACACTGAAAGGAAGAGAGTCAACTGAGTGATAAGAGGTAGAGAGAGACCCTAGAAGTAGCAATGGGGAATAAGGAGTATTCAAACTCCCCTGCCTCAACCAGGAAGCCAAGAAGTATGAGTAAAGGTGCAGCCAGTACTGGAAACGGTGCCAAAGAAGCTGTGTCATTTAGGGAGCCGAGTTTCAGTATGAGGTAGTAGATTGAAGGAGTGGGAGAAGAAAAGATTGAAGATAAAGGGAAGCTTTTTGCCTATGAAACAGGCATTCTAGAGGGTTCAGAATCGCTGAGATGTGAAGGGCATGATCAGGTGTGAGACTGTTCATGAAATGGAGGGAACCACTTGCCTTCCCAAAGGAGGGTAGAGATTTGGGTTGGAGGAAAGAGCAGTATGAGATGGGAAGCACATGGCCATATGGGAGGTACTGCTTTAGTACTCCTCCCAAGATGAAGATTAAGTAGGAAAAGAGTACAGCAGGAGATCAAAGTCGAGCCTTGGAAACAGGAGAAAAAAAGGCCCCCTTTTCCACCAACTTTCCTCTTACTTTTCTTCTTCCCTCAAAGAAACTGGTGCAGGAGAAGATGGAAGGTCTGAGGTCAAAGGGATGCTTGCTCCTCTTTGCACAAGAGGTTCTCCAAATGCTGGTTGTGAAAATGGGCTGGCAGCAGGAGGGGAAAGTTGTTTTGTGCAGCTTTGGATGGAAGTTGCTACTTTGGAGCAGATAGAACTCACTTGGCCTCCTTCCCTCAGGGGACTTGGTGCACCCAGCAAGAGATAGAAGGCAAGGTCTGCAGAAGAGGAACATTTGGCTCCTCTTCTCATCTGAGGGGGTTGGAGAAGAAGCACTAGCAGAAAATGGTACACATACATGAGAAGGTCCTTTGTTGAAGATGTCCTGTCCAGTCCCTTGCCACCCTCCTGGGGAGATGCTCTGCCCAGCAGATGATGGAAGGCACAGACGCTCCCTAGTTAGAGGAAAGTAGAGGAACATTTGGCTCCTTTTCTCACCTCTGGAGGCTGTGTTTAATAAATGTTTATTAAGTGACTATTGATTGAACAGGAATCCCATCTACAACATGACCATCAAATGGCCATTCAGTCACTGCACTGAGTCACAGCTCCAGTGATGGCAACTTACTGCCACCAGAGGCTTCCCATTCCACTTTGAGATAGCTCTGCGTGTGAAGAAACTTTCCCTTACACTGAGTCTAAAGGCCAGGGGGAAAAAATTGTGCTCTCTTACCTGATAATAAGGAATCTTGTAGTATGATGTTCCTCATACCTATCAGACAGCACCATTTCCTCCTACCTCCCACCACCAGGAAGCAGAAATGAGTCAGTCAGAGGGCCAAAATTGAAATTATCTTCAAGGATAAGGCAGAGGCAGAACAGCAGCAGAACAACTGAGGGCTCTCTGAAGATATTAAAGGAAGAATCACCTGAAACTGATTGGATGTTTAGGGCCTGGAATCTCTTTCTAAATTTCTCATCCTTACCCTGAATAATGAAGTGATGCTTGCCTCCTAGAGCCTGAGTCAGATCTCAGGGATTTATAAAGGGAACCAAGTAATTCAGCCCAATTCAGTGAGGACAAGAGTTAGGCTAAGAATGGAGCAGACCTCAAAGAACAATGTAAGTCACAAAGCCAAGTGCCTTCCAAATCCCCAAACTCAAGTTAGGTGCCTGCCAATACGGGTCTAATCCTTACCTTGGTATGCCATGCTGCTCTCCGATGATTCACAGCCTCCTGAAGTCTTTGCCTCAGTGCCTCTAGGTTCTTCTGTACTCTATCCATCTCCCCAGTTATATACTTAGGGCTGCAGTATTCCAGGATCTCTGGTAAAAATATATCCTGCTTACCAGTTTTACCAGTACGTATAGGAGTGGCATCCAGCACTGTGTCCTACAAAGAGTGAGAAGTCTCTATCAGGCACCTGGGCTTCAGTCCTGCTTCAGGACCATCTAACCCTCCCAAAGCAAATGAATCAATCACCCAGGACTTCTCAGGCCCGTCCCTACACTTAAGGAAACAAAAGGTACTTGACCAAATAGAACACTTGCACTACTACAACTGTCCCAGTCTTGCAGTGACCCTGTAAAAAAGCCCAACTGCAGAGAAGCCTAGGGAGGTACGTGTCAGTATTGGAATAGCAGAATGGAGACAATGAAGTAACAATTAGAATCACAAACCACATTCAAACTACACATACATTTTACTTTAGAACTTGAAGATTTTTGTAACATATTCTGTACAAACATTGGTGACTTGATTTTCCTCCTAAAGAAAAGTACTTCAGTATTAAGAAAGTTCTTCATTGACTTTCTCAAACTGACAGTGTTACAATTTTGTTTGTGTTTTGTGGATCAAACATTCACCTCAGGTAATTATAGGGAGGAGTTTAGAAGGCTTGTGCTGTGGATCCATTAACAGGGGTAGAAAGAGGGGTCTGAAGCTTAATTGTTCCCTTAAAGGTGATAACATATTTTACCATTCTTTTTGAATACAAGTAAATAATCAAAGATTTACAGGCTTCCACATCTGTGGGAAGAGAAATAAACTAGATTTTGCCAGCTGAGCCAACAAGAGAGTTTCTAGTATGAAAGAGATGGAGAAATGCAGTGAGCTCTCTTCTTCTCTAGGGCAGCGTTTTGTTAAACATGATTTGTCCCCAGATCTTTGTACTAATATGGCAGAACCTCACATCTTCTGCCAAGGACAACTAATAATCACACACCTAGAAGAATCTATACTAAGAGGCAAACCACTCTTAAGTCATGTGGCCTATTCTGATGAGTCTTCAGTCTCTACACTGGCTGAATAGATACAGGCAGGTTTGCTGGACATTCTGGTCCGCCAGTGCAGTGCTGGGCTTTTTGTTTTAGTTTTTGGCAAAACTTCTCCCTTAGTCTGTGTAATGGTAATATAAATTTGAAGATCTTCCCATCCATTAACAGGCCCATGGGACCTGCTTAAGTCACATGGAAGGCTAAGTCACATAAAGCATGTGGTAGGAGTCTGGTGAACAGGTAGAACAGGAAAGGTAGAGCAGGAACGGTGGAGCAGAATGAAGGAAGTTGGTCAGAGCAGTTAGAGCTGAGGGAGACAGAGGAAGAAGGCGAGCAAGCAAGCAGCTAGCTGTGAGCTTTTGTTCGCGGGAAGGCCCGAGCAAGGGGAAGGCTTTGGGATGGTGGTGTTCCCTGCAGTGATAATGTGTATTAACTCTTTGTTGCTGTGATGGATTTGGCTTTCTGGTGTTGGGATCTGGCTTTCTGGTGTCTGAATAAATGTTTTGGTTCTGTCTTCCATATGGAGAGTCTGTTACATTTTGCAATTCAGAACCACACCAGCATATTCATAGTCGCCATTGGTGCTATGAATATTGCGTTGGTGATACAGTCTGCTTTGTGGAAACTTCTGCAGGATTCACTCTGAGAAATACTATTATAGAGTTGGCAAAGCACTTTTTAGGGACAGCATTCTTCAGCGGTGGATGAGTTCTCTCTCTCTGCCAGTAACAGTATCTTAACAATCTGATATTCATAGGTTGTTATCCAAAGGCAGCTCCTTTTTTGTTTTGCCTTATCAGCCTGCAGTTTAACTTGAACAAACAAGATTCCTATGAAATGGTTTATTAGCTATAGTATGTTTACAGTGGCTATAAGATGACATGTATATATGGTTATCTCATGCATGCTAAGTGCATAATTTTGCACCTATTGCATTCTATAACCTAAATACAAATGGAAGCCAAGCATGCAGCCAAGCCATCCTTATATTTTGAATTATTCTTTATTTTTAGAGCTATTAAAGACTATTGTCTTTTGCCTGAAGCAGCATCTAGAATCCAATATAAAGGTTCTCTGCCAGTCAAATCTTTAAATCAGTTTGACAAACACATAAGAAGTCAGTGTTGGTGCTGGGGAAGATTCAAAGTTCAGATAGATCCTGCCCTCATGGAGTGCCCAGGCTAATAACTATAATCTTCTGTATTTACTTGTTATCTCAAATGGTCTTGTAGTCATGAGAATTGGAACTCTAACCCAACCCCCAAGTCTTAACTCAATCGAACCTAGAGTCTTCTCTTCCTTGTGTTAGAATCCAGATGCCCCTTTTAATTCTCAAAGATGCCAGTATGTTCCTCAGTGTTGCTGTCAGCACAAGCACATTGCCAACAGATTTCTATATACAGTAACATATGTGCCAGTAAGTGACCATCCTAATTGCACACCTGCTTCCGTTGTGCCCCTGTGACTGCAATACAGCAAGTGATTGATTACCCTCCCTTAGGGAAGAGTGAAAGCTGCTTGACTCCTACCAGGATTGTACTGTATATGTAATGACCATCTACATAAATTTTATATTTACAATAATTTTCTTTTTTATATGTCAGGTAAATATTTGTAAGAGTTATACTTACACAAATGAAATTACTATAATAACTACTAATATATTTTTTCATGTTTCATTGCCTGAATAAAAAACTGGTTATCACTGTAAAAAAAAGTTTTTGATTATCCCCTCCTATCTTTGCCCAATTCTACTCTTTCGTCGTCATTCAGAGAATATTGCTATCTCCTAGCCACAAACCAGAAAGAAATTTTTAAAAACATGAATTTCTGCAGGAAAATGAAACACTAAATTTGCACAAGCAGTGAGCAAAGGCAAGCTTGGGGCTGTCCAATCTGTAGACTCCAATGAATGCTGATTTTACAAGTAGCACCCTGCCTTCTCACCCCTAGCCTCTGAACCATTCTCCAAACTCCAAGTTAGCAAACAGCTAGGTGGCACAACAGAATGCTGAATCTGAAGTCAAGAAGATCAATATTAAAATCTAGACTCATACACCAGCTGTGTGATTCAGAAAAGCCATTTAACCTTTGTCTGCTTCAATTCTCTCAACTGTTAAATGGAGATAATAGCATCTACCTCATAGGTGAGCTGTGAGGATAAAATAAGGTATTTGTAAAGTGCTTTGCAAACCTTAAAGTGCTACATAAATGCTGGCTAGGTAGTGGTGATAGTATTAGTGGTAGTAGTCATTGTTGCTGTTGTTGTTGTTGTCATCATCATCTTCATCTCAGATATCCCATAGAATGCTATAATCTTAGGATTAAATGGAACCTTTGAGGACCTCTGGCCTAACCCCTTGACCAGTAGAAGAATTCTCTCTATTCTAGAGGTTCTTAATCTTTTTTGTGTCATAGGTCCCCTTCAGCATTCTGGTCAAGACCATGGATTCCTTCTCAGAATAATGTTGAGGGTTTTTTTAGTTCATAATTGAAGGAAATGTTAAATTTCAGTTAAAAGTTAGTGAAAATAAAGATGTAATTTTTTTCCCCATTCAAGTTCATGGACCCCCTGAAATCTATGGACCCCAGATTAAAAATCTCCACTCTACACCTTCCCTGATGGGGTTAATTAGCCTCTGCCTGGACAACTTCAGTGAAAGGCAACTTACTATTTAATGAAGCAGTACACTCTGCAACCGAGCAGATCTATTTCATAACCTCAGAGTTATGTCTTCACTATTTCTCACACCCAGTCAAGTCCTGATGATTCTATCTCCAAACCATCGATCTATCATATCTACCACTTCCTCTCTATTCCCTCTGCCACTAGCTGGTAAAATCTTCATTACCACCTACATGGACTATTATTGCAATAGGTTCCTTACAAGTCTTTCCATTTCAACTCTCTTCCCACTCCAGTCTCTTTCATAAAGACATCAAAGCACAAAAGTCTTAAGTGGTTCCCCACTGTCTACTGAGTAAAATTCAAACTCCCTTGCCTGGCATTCAAGGAGCCCTAAAATCTTGTGCTGCCCTAATTTTTCTAGTCTAATCTCATCTACCCTCCCATACATTTTATCTTATAACCAACCTAGACTACCTACTTTCTGTCCCCCAAACATGTCCATCCTGTTTCCATACCACTGATCACACTTTTCCTTATGCATGGAATGCCTTTCTTACCCCTCTTACCCAGTAGCCTGTTGATTTCCTATTCCTCCCTTAAAGACGAATTCAAATGCTACCTCCTTCATGAGGCATAAAACACACTCCAATCTTTGGTAATCTTCATCCTCAGACTTCACAGTAATTTATTTTTCATTTATCATGTATTATTGGATGCTCTAGTTATGTATGTAATCTTCCAATAAACTGTGAGCTCCAAAAGGGCAGGGGCCCATCTCAACTTTATATATCTCCCCCAGTGCCAAGCACTACGTTTAAGAATTTAATTATAAATCAATAATTAATAATCAATTAATAAATGTTTATTGAATTCAACCAAATTGGTTGAATAGCTGGACCAAAGCTATTTAATGATCCTAGAAAAAGTAGTCATATTGGTTTCTCTGAAGGGCAGAAGGTAGAACATCAAATACAGCTCCCAAATATTGTCCAAAAGTGTGTCTAGGACTAAAACAAGCTACAGGGGAAAAGAAGCCAAGAAGGGAATGAATGAGACTCAATGACAACCTAGGAAAAAGTCAAAGAAGTCTATAGTAGAATGATGCAGGAGCATGAGAGGTAGCCTCTACATGAAAGGAAAAAGTGGGGAAGTAGCACATCTCAGCAGAGGGACCAAGCAGCTTCCAGGGAGGCTCAGAAAGTTACCTTCAGGCAAAGATCAGGAAACCCTGTTTCCAGCTCTCCCCAATAATTTAGGGGAATGCCCCTAGTATCTCCCAGTCTTCAACAGTCACCTTTAATGCCTGGGATCCTTCTTCCTCACTCCCATCCTGACAGCCACACTTACCTCTCTACAGTCTCCCTCCCCATTACTTCCCTTTCTCCCTCATGAGCTCTTTCCCACACCTAACTAACGTGGGGAGCCCATCTCCATCTCTCTCTGAAACCACTGTCCTCAATCCTTGCCAGCTTTCTCTCAATCCTTAGTTGCTCTTATCTTCAAGACCTCTACCTATCTGATACAGGAAGCCTACTTCCATCACTCTCCTATCACTACTCAGTCCTTTTTTAACTCTTTTTCAATCCAGGATTTCACCTACACCCACCTGAAAAGGGGTAACAACCCCAATGTCTATGAATCCCTACCCTCAGTCCTTCCAGCTTGCTAAGTTCTTCCTTGCTACAATCCCACATTCCTTATCTTCGGGAGATGTCTCCTTCTCCCACCCACCAAACCTTCAGTTCTCTCTAATCCCTTCTCTCTCACCTGGATCTTCTCCTGTCACAGGACTGCTTGAAGGAAGAAATCTACCACAATGTTTCTCTTAAATTCATTCCCTTAATTCTCTCCAGCCCCTTCTCCCATTATGGCTCCTTCCCCTTTCAATTCTATAACTGAAAGGAAAAAGTCTTGCCAAAAGAGGTAAGTTCTCTCCAAAACACCTCCCTCTAATTTTCATATTATCTCTCTCTCTCTCTGTCTCTTTCTCTCTGTCTCTCTCTCTCCTCTCCTCTCCTCTCTTCTCCTTCCTCTCATCTCACCACCTCCTCAAACTCCATAGTGGGCAACAATGCTGCCAGTTAATACAAGACATAACCCAAATTGATAAATGCTGGAGAAGATGTGGAAAAATTGGAATGCTAATTCACTACTGGTAGAGTTGTGAACTAATCCAACCATTCTGGAGAGCAAATTGGAATTATGGCCAAAGGGCTATAAAAATGTGCATGCCTTTGATCCAGTAATACCACTTCTAGATCTGTATCCCAAAGAGATCATAAAAATGGGAAAAGGACCTACATGTACAAAAATATTTATATCAGCTCTTTTTGTGGTGGCCAAGAATTGGAAATTGAGGGGATGCCCATCAATTGGGGAATGGCTAAACAAGCTGTGGTATATGAATGTAATGGAATACTATTGTTTCATAAGAAATGATGAGCGTGCATACTTCAGGAAACCTGGAAAGACTTACATGAACTGATGCAAAGTGAAGTGAAGAACCAGGAGAACATTGTACACAGAAATAGCAACACTGTGCAATGACTAACTGCGATAGACTTAACTCTCCTCAGCAATGCAAGGATCTAAGACAACTCCAAAAGACTCATGATGGAAAATGCTATCCACATCCAGAAAAAGATCTTTGGTGTCTGAATGCAGATGGAAGCATAGTATTTGCTCTCTCTCTTTTTTTGTTTCTTCTTTCTTGTGGTTTCTCCCATTGGTTCTAATTCTTCTTTACAACATGACTAATATGAATATATGTTTAATACGAATGTATATGTATAGCCTAAATCGGACTGCATGCAGTCTTGGGGAGGAGGAATGGGATGGGGTGGGAGAAAATTTAGAACTCAAAATCTTATGGAAGGGAATACTGAAAACTAAAAGTTAATTAATTTGAAGAAGAAAAAAACAATGCTGCCAGTTCTCACCTGTCTCCATTGAAGTATGGATGTGGGGTTGCCCTGACATGGCTCTGGGATCCATTCTTGGTCTGGTTCACGGCCTCTCCCTGGGTACTGGCACAGTGTACTTTGTACTAGATCCTGTCCCCAGTGTATGTAGTCTTCTCTGCTTCCCTATGCCTAGCTAGGCTGGAAAAACGACTCAATGTGACTTCTTCTTAGACTTCCCTATCACGATTTAGTCTGGTGCATTTTCTAGATTTGTTTAGAGCAACTGCACTGCTTTCTGCTACTCTGCCTCTCCCTCTGGTAAAATTCTAATGGCAAAAGGGTGAGATGATCAGTTATAGATCTGTCAGTGTGTGCCTCTTGCTATTGCAGGAGCTATCAGTCTTGAATTCTAATTCCAGGCCTTTTCATCCTAGGGCTAATCAGTCCAACTCTAATCACAGTTTTGGAAGATCACTTACAATGGGAAGATGTGACTATTAAAAGTCAATACGGCTTCATCAAAAACAAGTCATTACAATTTAACATAATTTCCGTTTCTGGAAAGATAACTAGGCTGGTAGAGATCAAGGGAATACTATAGACATGATAAAGACAGATTTCAAGAAAGCATTTGCAAGATCTCTCAAATTACTGAGATATAAGATATATGACCTATTTCAACTTCCAGGAGATGGAGTAAGCTCTCACCCTCCCTTTTTGACCTTGAAAAACCCAGAAAATATCACTCCAAGAAAAATTCTGGAACAGTGAAAAGATGGGGTGCAGCAGTCTTTTAGCTCAGGAGGCTAGAGGGATTAACAAGAAAGCTTCCTCTTGCTGTAGCTGAAGGGGACCAGAACAGGACAGGAGGCATCCCAGCAAGCCTGCAGAAAGCCCCACCTCAGCGAACCAGCAGGAGATCCTGAGCCTCACGGTGGTGGAGCAGGTAAGTGCCAACACCAGGACCTCCACCCAATGTAAATGGAAATAACAAACAAAAAACAAAAAATGAACAAAGAATGAGCCTGGACCTAAAGAAGAGATATGAGAAGATACCTCCTCCCCTATTCCTTTGCAGAAGTATATGTGTTTAATCGGGGGAAGGGTGCCCACAAGTGTGGAAAGAATATTGATCTGGCTAAATTTTTTCTCTTCCTCTTTTTTCTTTTCTTTTTAAAAATTCTTTCCCCTCCAGGAGGAGAGTAAGGGAGGGAAAGGAGGGAATAAAAGTGGAATGAGGGTAGAGTGCCCCTATTGGTCAGGTATAGCCAGCTAGATGGCCTCTGGGGTAACTTCTAATTCCCAGATTCTAGGTCTCAGAGCTTCCTATCCCAGAAGCTATCAGTATAGTTCCAATCTCAGGGCCTCGAAGACTCTTACAATCTTAAATGTAGAAAGGACCTTCCTCACACTTCTGGATACCTTGCAATATGGCATTCAATCATACCATATGACTAAAACTACTCTCTTACCTTGCTTTCTAAGGTTTTCTCTTAACTGCTAAATCCCTTATCAGTCTTTATGCTCTTTGGCTTCTGACACTATCAATCACCCCTACTACCTCCATACTCATTCCTCCCTGTCACAATTCAATAAACATTAATTAAGCACCTAATATGTGCTAATTCTCTTCTAAGCTGCCTGACAGTTCCTTCCCAGTCTCCTTTGCTGCATCTTCCTCCTTCTCTATGGTGCTTTCCTAGAACAGCTTCTCTCTATACATACCTTTTCTCCCTTAGTGATCGTATCAGTTTCAATTAGTTCAATTATCACCCCTCTCCTGAATTCTAGGAGTTAATTACCAACTGCCTGCAGAACATCTCCACCTAGATGTTCTGCCAGCACCTCAAACTCAACACATTCCAAATTCACACTCCCACCAAACTTCCACATTTGTGGAATTTAAGCTATCAGTTGGAAACCTTGGAATTGCCCTGGACTCTACTCTTCCTAAATTCCTATACCAATCAATTAGCCATGTCTTATTGATTCTACTTTCATTATATCTCTTGACTCATCTCCCTTTCTCCACTCATATAACCTCTACCCTAGTTTAGACCTACATCACCTCCTTGCTCTAGTCCAGTCTCTTCCATAATTAGTTTATCCCCTACATAGCTGCCAAAATTTTATTAATAAAATGTCTTCTCCCAAAACTTCTCCCCTTAAAATTTCTCAGTGGCTCTCTAGTACCTCAAGAATCAAATACAAAATCCTTAGTCTAGCATTTAAGCAATCTACTACTGGGCTCTCATCTGCTTTTCAGTCTTATTTCATATTACTTTTTTTCATGTATTCTTTATTCTAATATAAATGACCTGCTAACTTTTACATACATGTCATTTCATCTACTGCTTCTACCCCTTTGTACAATTGGCAACCTATATTTGGAATGTATTCCCTTCATACCTCCATTTCTTGGAATCCCTAGATTTCTTCAAGACATTGCTCAGACGCCACTTCCTATACAGAGCCTTTCCAGATTTCCCCTAGTTATTAAAGTTCTAGCCCTGTTGAAATTACCTTATATTCTCATCCAACCATTCTGGAAAACAATTTGGAATTATACCTCCAAATCTCTTAAATTGTATATACCCTTTGACCCAACAAGAAAGAAGCAACAAGACCCACAGGTAAAAAAATATTTATAGCAGCTCTCTTTGTGGTTGCAAAGAATTGGAAACCGAGGAGATGCCTATCAATTGCAGAATTGCTGAACAAATTATGGTGTATGAATGTGATGGAATATTACTTGCACTGTAAGAAATGATGAAGGGGATGGTTTCAGAAAAACCAGGAAGGCTTGTATGAACTGATGCAAAGTGAAATGAGCAAAAATAGGAGAGCAATTTCTATAATAATAGCAATATTATAAAGAAAATCAACTTTGAAAGATTTAGTAATTCTGATCAACATAATGACCAATCACAATTCCAAAGGACTCGTGTTGAAACATGCAATCCACACAAACAGCAGATGGACTCAGAATGCTGATAGAAGGATGTTTTCTTCTCTCTTTCTTTTTTTAGACATGAATAATGTAGGAATTTATATTGCATGACTATATATATATTGCTAATAGGTTTTATTTTTCTTGTCTTCTCAATGGATGGAGGAGGGGAAATAAAATGGAAAATAATTCAGAACAGAAAAAAATTTTAATTAATTTTTAAAAATTAAGATTTAAAAAGTTTTTTAAAAAAAAGAAATTACTTTGTATTATTTTGAATATGCAATATATTTTCTTATTTGTGTACATGTTCCATTCCCCCTAGATTCCACCTATGCCTTTATCCAAGCAAGTGATAATACCGATATAAGCTCCTTAACAGTAAGAACTGTTTCATTCTAGTCTTTGTATCCCCAGCACAGTGCCTTGCACATAATAGGCACTTGATATCTGTTGAATTTAAGGGACCTCAGAGGTCATCTAGTTCAATCTATTTTTTTAACACGAATCTGTGATTTCATTGGTAAGGAACAGTTAGTGGGAAATTCCCTCTACCAGTGCAGATAAGCAACTATTCCACAACCTACAGAGAGTTGCTTGGAGAACTAAAAAGCTGGGGGAATTTTCCAGGGTCAAAAGGCCAGTATGTAGCAGAGGGAAGACATAAACCCAGGTCTGCCCCACTCTTTCTATGCACATCTGACTAAAATCTCTTTTACAATATCCCAGAAGAGTAGTTACCCAATCATCTCTTAAACAGCTCAAGAGAGGAGGAATCTTTCAAAGCATCACCTTTTTTAATACTTTTGATACTTTTTGATAGCTCTAATTTTTGACATTTTCCATTATATCAAGTTTAAATCTGATTCTCTGTAATTTCTACCAATAGTTTCAATTCTGCCTTCTGAGGCTTAAGCAGAATAAGTCTGACTTTTCTTCTACATGATAGCTATCACATGGAAATCTCCCATTAACATCTCTTCTCTAGGCTAAACAACCACAGTTACTTCAAGTCATTCTCCATGGTCTCCAATTCCTTCACTATTCACAATAGCCTGTTAAACATATTCAAGAATTCCAACGTTCTTCCAAAATGTAACACACAGACTTGGATACAGTACTCTTGATATAGTCTATAGAAGAATACAACAGGACTTCTATCTCTATTGTTCTGAAAACTATGCTAAGAGCTTTTAAGACTCCCAAACTCATTGGGTTTGCAGTGACTAAAATTTCCAGATCTGTTTTCTAGCCACACCTCTACCAACCTGTACTTTCAACTTTTTTTTTTTTAACTCATATGTATGTCTTTATACTTACTAGATTTGGTCCATCATTCGAGACTGTCAACCAACTTATTAGCGATTGGTCCTAGTTTTGTGTCATCTGCAAATTTGATATAGATTCCATCTATGCCTTTACCCAAGCAAGTGATAATGCAAAAGGCCAATTTCAGGTCCTTCTATTTTGAGAGGCATCAACTATCCAATCCAAGCTGGCTAAAAGCTTGAAAAGACAGCTCAGAGAAGGTAAGACCACACAGAGGCTGAGGGGAGGAATTTGAAGGGGATAGTTGGCAAGGTTATTAAATCAGAGGAATGCTGTGCGTTAGTGAAAAGAATTCATACTTGTATGTGTCATGCCATCCACTTCTGAAATTAAGTGTTCTTATGAACAGAGAAGAACTATCTGAAAAGAGAACTACAGGTAGCAGATTCTGATGTGTCTCATGACAACC
Source organism: Phalanger gymnotis (assembly GCA_028646595.1). NCBI lineage: Eukaryota > Metazoa > Chordata > Mammalia > Diprotodontia > Phalangeridae > Phalanger > Phalanger gymnotis. Next base: position 12,678,647 of record CM053625.1, read on the forward strand.
TACCCACGTGCTGTCAGAATCCCTGACTATCCATGTATATGCTTTTTTTTCCTTTCCAAGAAGAGAACATAAAAAACACCCCAGTTCAGGAAAAAATCTGCATTTCTAACTTCAAAGAACAAATAGCTGATTTCTGACTAAGCTCTACAGAACAGGAGCTAGCCCAGTTATCTTCATTTTTTTTTTTACCTAACTGGTTAAGTGTAACAGTATTGTTGAAACCCAGGCAACTGAGTTTTCTTTCATCTCTGCCATGCCAAAGCAAAACCTACTCTCTCTGCCCATACATCTGAGTACCATCAGACATGCTAAATAATCATTGTAGCTCCTAGGACCAATTTAGGAGGTTAAAGAGTATTTTAGCTGAGGCAGAGTCAAGATGGCAGAGTAAAGGCAGGGACTTACCTGAGCTCTCCCCTAAACCCCTCCAAATACTTTTTTTAATGAGTCTAAAAAAAATTCTAGAGAAGCAGAACCCACAAAAATATGGACTGAAACAAATTGCCAGCCCAAGACAGTTTGGAAGGTCAACAGGAAAGGCCTGTTGCACCAGGGTAAGAGAGGAGCTCAGTCCAGCACAGGGCGTGCCAGCACAAACCTGGCCCCAGAAAACCTGGAGCAGGTCTCAGGGCAACTGATTCAGTGGCAGCCGTGGCAGTTTCCAGACCTCTCAGCCCATAGACATCAAGGACAACTTAGAAGGTCAACAGGAAAGGTCTGTCACACTTGGGTGAGAGTAGAGTACTGTCCAGAATGGGCTGTAAGAGCACAGACCTGGTCCCAGCAAACCAGTAGCAAGCCTTGGGAGTGACTGAATCAGCAGCTGCAGTGACACCGGCTGCTTCTGGAGCTCTCGGTCCACAGATGGTAAGGGGGGGAGCATCAAACAACGGATCAGAAGGAGATTACAGGAGTCTTTTTGCTAGCACTGAAGCAGGACTCCGTTGCTTTGTCCACATTCAGATCTGGGACCCACTACTGGGTAATAGTCCCAGGGTTAGGAGGAGCACTACCATAGCAGAACTTCTAGCCACAGTGAAGTGAGGACCTTCCTCACAGTTCCACGGCAGAAAAGAGTGCTTGTGGTCACTCACAGATCAGAGCACAGACCAGGAGAGGAGTAAACACCTCTCTTTGATCACACCACTTTTGAAGAACTGAAAACTTACAGGTCCCTAGAAATATCTCTGAAAACAGCTGCACAAAACCTCTGAAGCTTGGGGCAGCACACCCTCCATCCTGGAAACAGAGCCCTACTCTAACAAAGAGTTAAAAGTCAAGTTATAGGCTGGGAAAATGAGCAAACAACAGGAAAAAAACTCTATTAAAAGTTACTATGGTATCAAGGAATATCAAAACACACTGAGAAGAAGACAACAAAGTCAGAGCTCCTAAATCCAAAGACTCCAAGAAAAATATGAATTGGTCTCAGGACATGGAAGAGCTCAAAAATGATTCTGAAAATCAAGTAAGAGAGGTAGTGGAAAAATTGGGAAGAGAAATGAGAGTGATGCAAGCAAATCATGAAAAAGAGTCAACAGTTTGGTAAAGGAGACACAAAAAAATACTGAAGAAAATAAACACCTTAAAAAATAGACTAGGCCAAATGGTAAAAGAAGTACAAAAAGCCAATGAGGAGAAGAGGGCCTTTAAAAGCAGAATTGGCTAAATGGAAAAAGAGACACTAAAGCTTACTGAAGAAAATAATTCTAATAAAGCTAACGACTTCATAAGAAATCAAGAAACAAAACAGAAACAAAAGAATGAAAAGACAGAAGAAATGTGAAATATCTCATTGGAAAAACAACTGATCTGAAAAACAGATCCAGGAGAGATAATTTAAAAATTATTGGACTACCTGAAAGCCATGATCAAAAAAAAGAGCTTAGATATTATCTTTCAAGAAATTATCAAGGAAAACTGCCCTGATATTTAGAACCAGAAGGTATAATAGAAATTAAAAGAATCTACTGATCACCTCCTGAAAGAGATCCCAAAATGAAAACTCCCAGGAGTATTATAGGCAAATTCCAGAGTTCGCAGGTCAAAGAGAAAATATTGCAAGCAACCAAAAAGAAACAAATCAAGTATTGTGAAGCCATAGTGGGGATAATGTAAGATTTAGCAGCTTTTACATTAAAGGATCAAAGGGCAAAGGAGCTAGGATTATAACCAAGACTTGCCTACCCAGAATGGACATTCAGTGAGATACAGGACTTACAAGTATTCTTGATGAAAAGACTACAGCTGAATAGAAAATTTGACTTTCAAATACAAGACTCAAGGGAAGCATAAAAAGGTAAACAGAAAAGGGAAATCATAAGGGACTTAATAATGTTAAACTCTTTACATTCCTACAGGGAAATTCAAACAACCTTTCTCTTTAGGGTAGTTAAAAGGACTGTGAGTTGAATATGAAGGGATGATACCTAAAAAACAAAATTAAGGGGCGAGGAGGAATGTACTGAGAGAAAGAGAAAGAAAGACGTGGGACAGGGTAAATTATCTCATAAAAGAGGCAAGAAAAAGCTTTTACAATGGAGGAGAAAGGGCATGAGGTGAAGTAAGTGAACCTTACTCTTATCAAAACTGGCTAAAAAAAGGAATAACAAAGGCACACAATTGGGTATAGAAATCTATCTTACCCTACAGGAAAGTAGGAGGGGAAAAGGATAAGAGAAGGAAGTAATGGAAGGGAGGGCAGACTGGGGAAGAGGGTAGCTAGAAGCAAAACATTTTTGAGGAGGGACAAGGTAAAAGGAGAGAACAGAATAAGTGTGGGGGCGGGGCAGGGAATAGGATGTAGGGAAATACAATTAGCAATAGTAAATACGAAAAACATTTTGAAGCATGTGAAGAAAAGTTGTAAAGCTGAGAGCCATTCCCCAGTTGATGGATGATTGGGGGATATGATAAGTTTTCGGATGGGGTAATCAAGGCTGTCTATGGCCATGTGAGGGGATGCTTTAACTCTCTACTGATTGGAGAAATGGAAATTAAAACAATTCCAAGGTATTACCTCATGCCTATTAGATTGGCTAATAGGACAGAAAAGGTCTGAAGGGATGTAGGAAAAATGAGACATTAATGAATGCACTGTTGGTGGAGTTGTGAAGTGATTGAACCATTCTGTAGGGTAACTGAGAACTATGCCCAAAGGGCTATAAAAACCACACATACCCTTTGATCTAGCAATACCACTACTAGGTCTGAATCCCAAAAAGAGAGAAAAAACAAAAAGGAAGAGACCTATACATACAAAAATATAGTTCTTTTCTGGTGCCAAAGAATTAGGAATTGAGGGGATGCCCATCAATCAGGGAATGGTTGAACAGGTTATGGTATGTGGTTATGATGGAATACTATCGTACTTTAAGAAATGATGAGAGGGATGCTCTCAGAAAAACCTGGAAGACTTGCATGGGCTGATGCAAAGCGAAATGTACTGTGTACACAGTAACAGCAATACTGTAAGATGATCCACTGTGAATGACTGAGCTACACTCAGCAATACAACAATCCAAGACAATTCTGAAGGGCTAATGATGAAAAATGCCATCCGTCCCCAAAAGAACTGATGGTGCCTGAATACAGATTGAAACATACTTTTTTTAATTTTATTTTTCTTGAGTTTTCTTTCACAATATGACTATTATGCATATATTTTGCATGACTATATAAGTTTAGCCTTTATCGAATTGCTTGCCTTCTCAATGGAGGGAAGGGGGAGGAAGGAAGGGAGAGAATTTAGAACTCAAAGTTTTAAAAACAAGTGTAAAAATTGTTTTCACATGTAACCAGGGAAAAATAAAATGGTAAATATAAAATAAAAATAAATTTTTTTAAAAGAGTATTTTGGTTCTGGGAATGTGATTTTTTTTAAGTGAATGAATCTGGTTCTGGGCTACTGATTTAATCTATTTTTTTCTTACGCCCATGAACTGTACCACAATTCTTGAAGTTAGTTTGGTTCTGACTATGATTACCCCAAATTCTAGCAGTGTCTTTTAATGAACAATTATTATTTCATCCAATTAAGAGGTAATTTTAGTATCTGAAAACAATTAAAATTTAATGCTATTGATGATGATTCAACACATTTCAAGGAACAATGTGCAATTTGAACATAATATCTATTAAGGAGGAAAAATGAAGTTGTTTGAAATTTTACTTATTAGAAAATGAATTTATGGAGAAGTTAGAAATGAAGCCCAGAGGCCATTAACACACCTTGACTTCCAGATTTAAAAAAACAAAATACATTCAAGTGCTAGAGTACAGACACTTTCTTTGGTAAGAGAGAACTGATTTGTCATTTGTTAACCTGTCCTCTTGGCATAATCCCCAAGGAAGAATAATGGTGAATAAAGAATAAAGGAAGGAATGCTGATGACTTATCAGCTAATAGCACTAAATAAGGATAGGAGAGTCCAGAAAAAAAAAAGTAGAAGACAAAAGTCAGCGTCAAGTCCCCCTACTATAATTTACCATCCACTGCCAGTATATCAGCTCCATATGCTTCCACTCCAGAAAAGCTTCCAGGCAAGAGTTTTCTGATTCCAACTGCTGCAACAGCTGAAACAGAAAGGCAAACCCCAAATGAGAAAAGGGAGCATCTGCGCAGACCATCATCCTCTGAGTTACCCAGACCCTCACCCCACCCCACCACCACTAGCCTAGCAGTTGCCAAGTCTTGTTTTTACATTTGCAACATCTCTAATAAATGCTCTGTTCTCTCTCCTGACATTGGTACCCTAGTACAGGGTGCCCTCTACATCTCACAACTGGACTATTGCTATAGTCAGATGAATGGTCCCTTCGCCTCAAGTCTCTCTCCATTCCAGTCTTTCTTCCCACTGAGCTGCCAATGTGATCTTCCTAAAACAGGTCTGACTGTAACATCCCCCTATTCAATAAACTCCATTGGTTCCCTATTGCCTCCAGGATCTAATATAAAATTCACTGTTTGATGTTCAAAGCACTTCATGACCTGGCCCCCTCCCCTCTTTCTAGTCTTTGTATACCTGACTCAACATTGAGTCATACAGTGACATTGGCCTCCTTGGTTGCTTCTCTCACAAGATTTTCCATCCTCCAACTCCAGATATTTTTCCTGGCTCTCCCCATGCCTATAATTTTCTTCTTCCTTGTCCCCACCTCCCAGTTTCCCTGGCTTCCTTGATATCTCAACTGACGTCCCACCTTCTCCAAGAAGTCCTTCCAAATTTTCCTTAATCTTCACCAGACACACACACACACACACACACACACACACACACACACAAAATGGATCCTATATGCCTATATGTATCTTCTTTGCACACAGGTGTTTGTTTGCATGTATTCTCTCACATTAGCCTGAGAGCAGAGGCTATTTTTTCACTTTCTTTGAATCTCTAGCACTGTGTCACACACATACTAGGTGCTTTAAAAATGCTTGTTTGACTTGACCATCAAGAAACTTTTTATTAAATGGATACAATATGAATAGAAGCAAATACAAAACTAATAGCAAATAATATAGATATATGATCAAATTACAAGGAGGGCTAGACTTTTTTCTTATCCTAAAAACCTTTGTCAAACTTGTCCAAAATAGGAACTATGCATCAGAGACAAAGCAATTTCAGTTGTCTTGACAATCTAGGGCACCAAGAACCAAACAAGATAAAAACTCAATGAATTAACAGCACAAAAAGCCAATAATCCCTAGCCACTAATTCTCACTCAGCACAGCCTACTCTGTTCTATCACATTCTGGGCAACAAAGCTTCATGAGACTACCCATGCTTGAATTGCTCAGCTTAGGAGAAGCTGAAACTCTTTTAGATCGAACCACTAAGGATCTATCCATGAAAGAAGAAAGAGTTAGAAAGTGAACAAAAGGAAAAAAACTGGGGAAAAGGACTGAAATTACTAGAAATATCAGAAAGAAGAAAACTCAAAGACCCAAAAAATAAACAGACAAACCAACAGAGTTTATTAATGGCAGAAGAAATGTGGCCTCCAAATCAAGGGAAAGAGTTCAAGTAACTATAAATAAATAAGACACAAGACAAAGAAAAAAATATTTCAACATCTTTTTTTTTTTTGAGGGGGGAAGGCAGGGCAATTGGAGTTAAGTGACTTGCCCAAGGTCACAAAGCTAGTAAGTATGTCAAGTATCTGAGGCTGGATTTGAACTGAGGTCCTCCTGACTCCAGGGCCAGCCCTCTACTCACTGCACCACCTAACTGCCCCTTCAACATCTGATAAGGCAGAGGACACTTAAGACTGTGATATAGCAAGAAGGGGTGCTCTTGCTGGAGGGGAGGGTGTGCTCTATTGGGAAGAGAAATTTTGAAAAGAAATAGGGATGAAGGAGAATTAGCACTTTCAGAACTCAAACTGTATTATAAAGCAAACAAAGTAAAGTAAACAAAACCATCTACTATTAGTTAAAAAAACAAAACTACAGATCAATGGAATAGACTAGATAAGGGAGAATCAAAAACAACTAACTCAATAACCCAATTTTTGAGAAAGTAGAACACAAATTACCTAGGAAAAAAATCCTTATCTGACAAAAAAGACTGGGAAAATTGGAAAGCATTTAGGGTTAGGATTAGACCAACACCTCACACCATATTCTAAAATATATTCCAAATGGATACATGACCTTAATATTAAAGACCATACTATAAAAAAATTGGAATAGAAATAGATCATATATCTCTCACGGCCATAAGAGATATGACACAGATATAGTGTTATAAGATATAAGATATGTAGGTAATTATAAAAAATAAAATAGATAATTTTAATTACATGAAACCGAAAAGCTTCTGCACAGATAAAATTAATAAAGCTAAGACAGGAAGTAGTCAAACAGGAAAAAAAAATGTTTGTATCAAATTTCTCTGATAAGGGTTTGTTATCAAAATAGTTAAACAATTAATATAGTGTTTTGCACATATACACAATGTTCTCATTTTACATAAATTTGCATTATGCAAATCTGACTTTATGTAAAGAATTATGAAAAAATGCTTATTCTAAAAAGACACGTATGTCAACTTTAAGGTACAGTGCTATGAGGTTACTCTCTTTTGCTCTCGCTCCCTCCCTATCTCTTTCTCTCTCTCTCACGTACACACACACACACACACACACACACACAAAATCACTCTCTTTATTCCTACCCCTTAGCTCAGCACTCCATTGTCTCTCACCCATGCACACACCCCCAAAAAACCACCAACTAAACTAAAAAAAACCTTTAAAAAAAAGTAAAAGCAGAAGAACAGATGCACTGAAAGACTGCCACCACCACCACCATATGAGCCAAGATGGTAGAGAAATGGCAGAAAGTTGCCTGAATTCTCCCCAATTCCCCTTGAAATAACTTTAAATTATTCCTCAAAATGAACTGTGGAGTAACAGAACCCACAAAAGGACAGGGTGAAACAATTTGCCAGCACAAGCAACTTGGAACGACAACAGAAAATGTTTGTCTCACGTGGATAAAAGGGGAGTGCAGCCCAGCACAAGCAGTGTCCAGATAAGAAAGGAAGAGGACCCTAGCCCTAGCACAGTTCAACAACCCAAGGCCCTGCAACCCTGGATCAGCAGGCTAGTGGCAAAGCAAGCCAGCTGTGAGGTCTTCAGCCCTGGAGCAGCAGGCTAGTGGCCTGGAAGCCCAAATGCCCCAGCAAAGCAAGAGAGCCACCAGCCCCAGAGCCACTGGTATAACAGGCAGAACCAGTCCCAGTGACCACAGCACAGCAGGTGAGCCACAAGCATTGGAGGATCCATCAAGCTGCCAGCCCAAGAGGCCCCTGTATAGCAAACCAGTGGCCAGGCACCTGCCCTTGGTGCAAGAAACTTGGGATAGTGCCCTCTCTATCTCAGGAACACAATTCAGCTTTAAAAGTCATGAAATAGACCAGGAAATGAGAGAAAAAAAGCCCTCAGGAGAGAAAGCTACTATGGCAACAGAGAAGATCAAAACATAAACTCAGGAGAGAACAACAATGTCAAAATATCTATATATGAAGCCCCAAAGAGAAATATGAACTGGTCTCAGGGACAAAAAGGACTCCTGGAAGAACTTATAAAGGAGTTTAAAAATCAAATAAGAGAGGTAGAAGAAGAATTCGGAAAATAAATGAGTTATATAAGACGATGATTAAAAAGAGTAATAGCATCATAAAGGCAATACAAAAATGAAAAGATGTGCACAAATTCAATGAAGAAAACAACTCATTAAAAACAGAATTGGCCAAATGGAAAAGGAGAAACAAAAGTGAACTTTATAAAGAAAATAATTCCTTAAAAATTAGAACTGGGCAAGTGAAAGCTAGGAAATATCATGAATCAAACAAACTAAAAAGAATGAAAAAAAATGGAAGAAAATGTAAAATACCATAGGAAAAATACCTAAACTAAAAAAATAGATCTAGGAGAGATAATTTAAGAACTATCAGACTATCTGAAAGCCATGAACAAAAATAAAACTTGGACAGCTTCTTTCAAGATGCTGTGTCGGTAAGGCAAAATGGGCTCCTTAGCGCTTCAGAAGTTTGGCTTTTGTTTACTTTGAGTGAAAGTACTTTCAGCTGTTAAGTGCTAAGCCCCAGGCCCAAAGCCCTATCAGGTGTAAAACCTGTGTGGGTGTAGATTAATGACTTAATAGGGGCCAACTTGGGAACCAATGGTTTCTGGTCTCTGGTCATTGAGGCGGGGCTTAAGAACGCCAGAGGCTTGGCTGGGGAAAAGCCAGCCAAGAGACAACTACAGCGGTAGCTGAGGAAGCAGGAAGCTGCGGAAATAGAGCTGACCTGTGTGTAGACCCAGGAGTGCGAGCAAGGACTTGAGGCCAGTAAATATGATTTGGCTAAATACTATCTTGTTTTTCTGTGGCCTCCTGGTTACTCTTGTAAGGCAGGCTTTCTAGGCCTGGAGTCTTTTTGTCAAGATGTCGGAATGGGGAGGCTGGTTCGTGGATCTGCTGCGATGGGGCCTAAATAAATGTTTTGTTGTGTTCTACTTAGAGAACCTCTCATACTTTGCGATTTCGAACCACCCGAACCATTAAAACATATACATGATTATATTTGAGATTATAAATTCGGCCTTCCTACTACAGATGCCCAAAAAATGCCCTGATATCCTAGAATCACAGGGTAAAATAGTAATCAAAAGAGCCACTGAATGCCTCCTGAAAAAGATCCCAAAATGAAAACTCCCAGGAATAGTACAGCCAATTCCAGAACTCTCTGGTCAAGGAGAAAATACTGCAAGTAGTCAGAAAGAAACAATTCAAACATCAAGGAATTATGACTATAAGAAATTATATTACTATTACTGTGCTATGAGAAAAAATGAACTCAATATTTTAGAAAAACATGGAAAGACTTGCACGAAATAATCAAGAGCAAAATGAGCAGAACCAGGAGAACACTGTAACAGCAATATTATTTTAAGGACAACTTCGAGTGAACAAGTTATTTTGTCTATGATAAACATGGAAATTAACTATAAAGGACACAAGAAGAAAGATACCATCTGCATCCAGAGAAAAAAACTGATAAAGAGAAGTATATATAGAGTATTTGTGTCTAATAGTAGCCATCTCTAGGCCATGGCTTGCCTGGGGGGTGAGGGCAAAGAGAGAAAAAAAAGAAATTTACACAATAATTTTGTAGTATATTTGAAAGGACCAGCAAGCAAGCTGTGCAAAGTAGTTTGCAGTTTCATGTATAATCATCTTTTTTGTTGTACTATGTTATGGAAATGCTTGTTTTATTCCATAAATTAAAAATAAATTTTAAAATATCTATAATCTTACATAATCTCTTCTCATCTTATAATCACAGGTGTGGTCAGAAGCAAAACACTGGTGAGGAAACAAAGGGTGAAAAGAGAGCAAGAGAGAGATGAAAAAAAGTACAAAAACAGGAAAATAGGTGGTAATCATAACTGTGAAGGCGAATGGAATGAACTCACCCATAAAATGGAAATGCATAGCAAAGCAGATTAAAAACCAGAATCCTACAATATGTTATTTACATAAAAGCACATTTGACTCCCTGATTGATAAATGGTCAAAAAATATGAACGGCCAGTTTTCAGATGAAGAAATTAAAGCTATCTATAGTCACATGAAAAAAATGCTCTAAATCACTATTTATTATAGAGAAATGCAAATCAAAATAATTCTGAGGTAACACATCACATCTTATCAGATTGGCTAACAAGACAAAAAAGGAAAATTACCAACGCTGGAGAAGATGTAGGAAAATTGGAACACTAATGCATTGCTGGTGGAGTTGTGAACTGATCCAACCATTCTGGAAAGCGATTTGGAACTATGCCCAAAGGGCTATAAAAATGTGCATGTCCTCTGACCCAGCAATACCACTTCTAGGTCTGTATCCCAAAGAGATCAATAAAAAGGGGAAAATACCCACATATACAAAAATATTTATAGCAGCTCTATTTGTGGTGTCCAAGAATTCGAAATTGATGGAATGTCCATGTAACAACAATGTTGTTACTTGCTCCTACTGTGGCTGTGTAAGGCCAATGACACCAGCACACAGGAGGACTGCTAGCACAGGTTCTTTGATCTGCTTTTCTAAGGAAAGCAACTTAAAGAGGTTTATAATCTCACTTTAATCAAACACACATATGTTATTCACTTAGTTCAGGGGAAAAAAGTCAGCACTCTGAACTTCAGAGCAAACACAAACAGAAATCACAAGCAGAAATTACATAAATAGAACAAATAACACAAATCAATAGACAGGCTTCTGTCTGACCAAAGCTATACAGACACAGTTACTAAAGACAGAAGCACCAACATCTGCGTTTTCAAAGCTGGGGCGCGGCAGGGGGGCACTCCTTAACAGCTAATCTGAGTCTCCACACCAACTCTTCCAATGAGTGAGCCCCAAAGCAAAATGCTAACCTCTGAATATATATTTCACACCTAATCAGCAAAAGGGTGTGGGCCTAGGGCTTCCCCCTTACCAAGACTTAATCAAAGGCACTTGATTACTTTCGCATTCTAAAACAGAAAACAGTAAAAAAAAAAAAAAAAAGTCCCACCATAATTACCATTACAGCCCATCAGTTGGGGAATGGCTGAAAAAGTCATGGTGTATGAAGTAATGGAATACTCTTTTGCTATAACATTTCTTATTTGCTATATCATTTCATATGCAGCCAGACTTCAGAAAAACCTGGAACAACCTGAACTACTACTGAGTGAAGTAAGCAGAACCAGGAGAACATTCTATACAATAACATCTACAATATGTGATGACTAACTTTGATAGACTTATCTCTTCTTAGGAATGCAAAGATTCAAGACAACTCCAAGTCTCATGATGGAAAATGCTGTCCACATCCAGAAAAAGAACTATGGAATCTGAATGCATATTGAAATATATTATTTGCTCTCTCTCTTTTTTTTCCTTCTTTCTTGTGGTTTATCCCATTGGTTCAGATTCTTCTCTATAACATGACTAATGTGAAAACAGGCTAAATATGAATGTATATGTAGAGCCTATAGCAAATTACATGCCATCTAAGGGTAAGAGGAGGGGAAGGATGAGGAGAAAATTTGGAACTCAAAATCTTATGGAAATGAATGCTGAAAACTAGAAATAAATAAATTTATTTTAAAAAATTTTTAGAAACCCATTTGAAGCAGAGAAACACACAGAGTAAAGGTAAAATGCTGGTGCAGAAGCTACTATGCCTCAGCTGAAATTAAAAAAAAAAAAGAGGTGTAACAATCATGATTTCAGAAAAAGCAAAGGCAAAAACATCTAATTAAAAGAAACAAGGAGGGAAACTACGTCTTCAGGTGGCAGAGCCAAGATGGCAGAGTAAAAGCAGGAAGTTCTCCCCAAAACCCTTCCAAACACCTGTGAAAAATGACTCTAAACAAATTCTAGAGGACCAGACCCTACAAAATGAAAGAGTGAAACAAATTCCCAGCCCAAGACAACCTGGAAGGTTGACAGGAAAGGTATGCTGCACCAGTCAGAAAGAAGAGCGTAATCCAGCATGGGCCATGCCGCTAACCTGGAGCAGACCTCAGGGCACTGAATCACTAGCAGCTGTGGGGGTTTCAAGGCATTTCAACCCACAAACGCCAAAGACAACTTATAAAGTCAATAGGAGAGGTCTAAAGGACCTGGGTGAAAGAGGAGCAAGGTCTGGCACCAGCCCCAGGGTGGCAGCAGGGCAATAGCGGCAGTGGCTGCTTCCAGAGCTCTCGGCGCAGACAGTGCGGGGATCAAGCAGCTGATCAGGGTGGGATTACAGGGATCTCTTTGCTGGCACTGAGGCAGGATTCTCTTGCTTTACCCCAGCTTCAATCTCGGTTGCAATCCTGGGTGGCATTCCTGGGGCCAGGAGGAGAACTGGCATAGTGGAGCTCATGGCAGCAGTGGAGAGGGAATCCTCCTCACAGTTCCAAGGCAAAAAACAGTGCCTGTGGTCCCTCACAGACCAGAGCACAGAACAGAAGAGGAGTAAACAAAGATCATACCATCTTGGAAGAAATGAAAATGTACAGGTCCCTAGAAATATCTCTGAAAACAGTTGCATAAAATTCCTGAAGCTTCTGACAGTACACCCTCCTCAATGGAAGCAAAGACCTATCTTAACAAAGATAAAAGTTCAAGTAATTGGCTGGGAAAATGAGCACACAAGTAGAAAAAAAATCAGACTAGAGAATTTTATTTTGGTGACAAGGAAAATCAAAACATACAACCAGAAGAAGACAACAAAGTCAAAGCTCCTACATCCAAAGCCTCCAGGAAAAATATGAATTGGTCTCAGGCCATGGAAGAGCTCAAAAAGATTTGGAAAGGCAAGTGAGAGAAACAGAAGAAAAATTGGAAAGAGAAATGAGAGTGATGCAAGCAACTCATGAAAAACAAGTCAAGAGCTTGCTAAAGAAGGCCTGCAAAAATGGAGAAGAAAATAACATCTTAAAAAACAGACTAACCCAAATGGCAAAAGAAGTCCAAAGAGGCAACGAGGAGAAGAATTCCTTAAAAAGCAGAAATGGCCAAATGGAAAAGGAGGTCGAAAAGCTCACTGAAGAAAATAATTCCTTAAAAAGTAGAATGGAGCAAACGGAAGCTACTGACTTTATCAGAAATCAGGAAATCAAAAGACAAAACCAAAAGAATGAAAAAATAGAAGACAATGTGAACTATCTCACTGGAAAAACTGATCCAGGAGAGATAATTTTTAAATTATTGGGCTACCTGAAACCCATGATCATAAAAAGAGCCTAGACATCATCTTTCAAGAAATTATCAAGGAAAACTGCCCTGATATTCTAGAACCAGAGGGGAAAATAGATATTGAATGACTCCACTAAAAGAGATCCCCAAAGGAAAACTCCTAGGAATATTGTAGCCAAATTCCAGAGTTCACAGAAAGATATAGTTCAAGTATTGTGGAAACACAATCAGGACAACACAAGATTTAGCAGCTTCTACATTAAGAGATCAAAGGGCTTGGAACATGATATTGTGGAGGTCAAAGAAGCTAGGATTAAAACCAAGAATCACCTACCCAGCAAAACGGAGTATAATACTTCAGGGCAAAAATGGATTTTCAACGAAATAGAGGACTTTCAAGCATTCTTGATTAAAAGACCAGAGCTGAATAGGAAATTTGACTTTCAAATACAATAATCAAGAGAAGCATGAAAAGGTAAACAGGAAAGAGAAATCATAAGGCATTTACTAAAGTTGAACTGTTTACATTCCTACATGGAAAGATGATATTTGTAACTCATGAGACCCTTCTCAGTATCAGGGTAGTTGCAGGGAAAAATAAAATTAAAGGGTGAGAGAGCAATGTGATGGGAGAAGGAGAAAGGGGTAAATTATCTCACAAGGCAAGAAAAGAAGGCAAGAAAAAAGAGGCAAGAAAAAGCTTTTACAATGGAAGAGAGGAGAGGTGAGAGGGAACGAGTGAACCTTACTGTCATCGGATTTGGCTTAAGGAGGAAATAATATGCGCGCTCAATTGGGTATGAAAATCTATCTTACCCTACAAGAAAGTAGGGGGGAAGAGAATAAGAGAGGGGGGAATGATAGAAGGGAGGGCAAATGGGAAGAGGGGATTGTAGAGGGCCAGCTCTGAGAAAGTCCATTCTGGGATAAAATACAGTCCAGGTTTTCACTGAAGCCCTTGGGCTGATAACTCAGGTTGTGGGCTCTCCAAACCTCCTGGGCACACACATGCTCAACACCCTATTCTTCTGTGGGCTGTTGACACAATATTGTTACGGCAAAAGGGAACAAAGCACAAGGAAGTCACGCAATGTAACAAAATATTTCGCACAAGAACTTGTTTGTCTGCTTGCCTAAAAAGTATATAAACCCTTTTCCTCAGATTAATAAACAGAGTTGTGCTGTACTCCCCCGCCTGGGCCATGTACTTTTTTCACTCTCTGTGGCATCCTTTTTCCCTCTGGTAGCCTGGCTCCGCGGCCACTGGTGGCACGTGGCACCTGAACAGAGACCCAAAGCAGACAGACCCAAAGCAGATGAAACCAGAAGACAGAGACTCTGAAAGAGTGAGTCCCCTGCAGAGATGCCCTGACAAAAACAGAGCTCCGGTCAGCAAGCAGAGTCCACTAAAGTGAGTGAGATAATCTTTCTTCTCTATTACTTTCACTTTCCTATTCTAAGGTGTCACCAGGCTTATACGGGGATTAGAGAGATGGGGCAGACGCGATCAGGAGAAAGGGACCAAGAGTACTATATGAAAGTTTTAGAGAGCCTGGTAAAAGAGAGAGGTCTCTTAATAACATCTGCCCAATTACAGGAATTTCTAGAAACAGTAGAAATGTGTTGCCCCTGGTTCCCAAAGAAGGAACAATGGATCTTAAAGAATGGGAGGTTGTAGGAAATCAAATGAGTGAATATTTCAGAGAGGTAGGGCCCACAGCCTTTCCAAGTAACAGCCTTTTCTATTTGGAACATACTGAAAATTTGCCTACAAAAACTGGAAGCTGTACCTTTAGCCACAAAAATTTTAAAGACAAACATAGCCACAGGAACATCTGAGGAAGAGCAGTCAGCTGAAATGCTAAAACGTCACTGCAAAATTACAAAAACACTTGATTTATAGCAGGAACAAGTCACTCCATCTGCTCCCCCGCCCATGTATAAGTCAACATCACAAATCATCCCATGAACCTGAGGGAGTAGTAGAAAGAGCAACTAGGATTGCTCAAGAATGGGGAGAAGACATGCCCATAGAAATGACATTCGCTTTACCAGTCACCAAAAGACCTAATCCTCAAAATGCTCAACTGGTCATTCGGGAACATACAACAATAGATTTAAAAATACTTAAAGAACTGAAGCAGGGTGCCTCCAGGTATGGAACCAATAGCCTCTATGTACAATCTATCATAGAAAACATAGCCAGACAAGCCATGTGCCCCCAAGACTGGTACACACTAGCAAAAACCACACTTGACGGAGGAGACTACTTAGTCTGGAAATCAGAATTTTTCGAAAAGTGCCTAGAACAATCAAAAAGAAACCAAGAAACAAATAAAACACTGTGTTTGAACAACTGATGGGCACAGGGTGATTCACTGATCTGAGAGATCAGATCACATATGAATTACACGCCTAGGAACAGATAATGAACTGTGCCAAGGCAGCTTGGCAGAGTATACCCGGTAAAACAGACCAGAACTCTTCATTCCCTAAGATATTACAGGGAGCAACAGAAATATTCCCAGATTTTCTTAATAGACTCACACAAGCCATCCAAAGGAGCGTAAGGAACAGCAAAGCTGCCGATATATTGTTACAAAAGCTGGCAGTTGAAAACTGTAATGCCGATTGTAAGAGAGCCCTGCCAGGTGGGGGACCTCATATGACCATCTCTGAGATGATTCGAAGATGCCAAAAAGCGAGCACACGCTGAGGTAGTGGCCACTGCTTTTAATCAACAGCAGCCAGAAACCACTTTAAAATGCTGTAACTGTGGAAAGCCCGGACACATGAAAAAGCAATGCAGAGTGCCACGTAAAGGGATACAGAAAAGTTCCACCGCCCAACCAACCACACCATGCCCTAGGTGTGGAAAGGGAAACCACTGGACATCAGAATGCTGTTCGAATTCAGGAAACCACTCTCGGGGTCAGCCCTAGCCCCAGCAAACAATAGGGGCCACCCTTTCCCTAGTTCTTCCTCAGATGGTCCCAACTATGAACACGCTTTACCCCTCCACATAAAAGACCTCCTTCATGCTATTCCAGGAAGTGCAGATCTTGACCTTCCCTCCACAAATGACTACACTGTATCTCCATCTGCCAGTGTTCTCTCTGTCCCTACCGGAGTACATGGCCCACTGCCTACCCTAACAACGGGACTCCTCATAGGATGCAGTAGCTCCTCCCTCAGAGGGCTCATTATAGTCCCCAGGGTAGTAGACTCAGATTACATGGGATAAATCAAAATTTTATTATACACAACCTTGCCACATCCCATACATATAAGAAAGGAAGGAAGAACAGCACAATTGATTTTGATAAAATATGAAATTACAGGGAATCATTTTCAGAAGGTTTGGGGCTCACAAGGATTTGGAAGCACAGGAAGAGAGGCTTTCTGGGTACATGATATTACAGAAAAAAGACCAACTTTGAAAGTGAAAATAGAAGGCATAGAATTTGAAGGATTGACAGATACCAGAGCAGACAAATCAATCATCGCAGACTGACTTTGGCCAAAAGCCTGGCCACTAGTAACAAGTGATATGTCACTGCAAGGAGTAGGGACAGTCACTACCCCAAAACAAAGTGCAGGATGGTTAAGCTAGGAGGTAGAGAAACAGAGAGGAAAATTCAGACCATATGTTTTATCACATCTACCTACCTCTTGGAATATATGACTATACAATCTCACCCCACCCTCCCAAAGATTTTTAGGAAGGGCCGCTGTCATAAATTCTAGGACTAGGGTGCCTAAGATAACCTGGAAGGATGCGCCCCCAGTATGGGTTGAACAGTGGCCCTTAACCTCAGAAAAACTACAGACCCTTTCTGATATAGTTAATGAACAATTAAAGGTGGGGCACATTGATAGCTCTAATAGTCCTTGGAATTCTTCTATTTTCACAATAAAAAAGAAATCTGGAAAATGGAGAATGCTTACTGATTTGAGAAAAATTAATGACAGAATGGAGACCGTGGGAAGTCTTCAACTGGGACTCCCCACATCTAACATGATACCTAGGGACTGGCCTTTATGGATCATAGACTTAAAGCACTGCTTCTATACTATTCCATTGCACCCTGGAGACTGTAAATACTTTGCCTTCTCCTTGCCATCAATCAACCTCAGAGAATCCTATAAGAGGTTCCAATGGAAAGTGTTACCACAGGGGATGAAAAAATAGCCCCACTACGTGTCAACAATATGTAGCAAAGGCTTTACAACCTATAAGAGAGAAATATCCCGCAGCTTATCTAATTCATTATATGGATGACATACTGTGCTCACATCCACAGGCAGAGGTTTTGAGCCTCATTTTACAGGAAACTGAGGCACGATGAAAAAATTACAGACTCATCATTGCCCCAGACAAAGTACAACTTGCTCTTCCATATTCATATTTAGGGCACACACTAAGCCCCACATCAGTAACACCTGTAAAAATCTCTATTCGTAGGACAAGAACTTAAGACACTCAATGATTTTCAAAAATGCTAGGGAACATTAATTGGGTTCATCCTCACCTATACATAAGTACCCAAGAGTTGGGAGAACTATTTAAGATCTTAAGGGGAGATTCACACCCCAGTTCTCCTCGACAATTGACCCCACAAGCCTCACAACAACTGACAAAAGTTGAGGAGGCTCTCCAAAAGTGTCAAACATATAGTATTGATCCCAAGTGCCTGCTAGAAGTTACTATTCTCCCTACGCCAGAAATTCCTTTTGGGACTTTACACCAACAAAATGACCTCATAGCATGGCTTTATTTGCCATTTCAAGACTCAAGAAGCATTTCTCCTTAGCCTCAAATGGTTCCACAACTCCTTCAGAAAAGTATAAAAAGAGTCACATTGCTGACAGGGAATAGACCACATGCTCTTTTCACTCTCTGCAGCATCCTTTTTTCCTCTGCTTGCCTGGCTCCATGGCCGTTGGTGGCAGGGGATAACCAGAAGCAAACACTTCTGAGAAGGGACAGGGTCAAAGAAGAGAATAGAATGGGGGGCAGGATAGGATGGAGGGAAATATACCCAAGTTCTCTCACAAGTTCTTTCAGATACCTCTTGAAAAGTGAATCTGAACTAATTTAAGAGAGGCAGAATCCACTAGGAGACAGAGGTGGCAGATTTCCAACCCAGGAGAGTCTGGAAAGTCCATGAGAGGGATCTATTGCACCAGGCCAAGAGAGCGCTGGGCGCATGGAACTACACCTGACCATACCAGAGCACCATACTGGAATAGGAGCAGCCCCAGCCCACCGGCTGCAGTGACAATCTCCAGGCCTCTCAGCACATGACAGGAGTCTGTTGGAGCTAGGTGAGACAGAAGCACAGATTCTGCAGCGGCAGCAGCAGCAGCTACTCCTGGGATTATCAGCCCACCATCCAAAGGTTTGAAACTCACCTTCCTGAATTTTCCAGAGCTATGATGCCCAGATAAACTGTAAGAGCTCTCATACCTCCCTTGAATAACCCAGAGAACAATGCCCTAGGAAACACCCTGGAATAGAGGAGCCAGAAATAGGGATTCTTCAGGAAGCTAGGGAGATGAAGCCCCTCTTGCAGTGATGGAAGTAAACCAGTGCAGGAAGGGAAGCATCCCAGCAAGCCCCACCTTAGCAGACCAATGGGAGTTCCTGAGCCCTAGGGGGTGTAGCTGGCAAGCACTAACACCAGGACCCAGGCATGCCTTGGCACAGCCAAGGGAATTGGCAAACACCAGCACAGACTGATAGCTGAGACCACCCGTACTACATATCACAGCCCTAGGGAAAGAGGAGACTTCCAGCAGCCAGACCATCCCTCCCCCACACCTCACACTGTGAGCTTCAGTGTAACTCCTGAGAAACTCAGAAAGACTTCACTGGGCCTCAATCCTTGGCACATACCAGCCAGCTCCACCTCAGCACCAGGTGAGCTGCAGCAGTATACAGTTTCCAGCTGACAAAACCAGAGGCCACAGCACACAAAGCCAGTGACTAGGCCCTAGCTCCCAAACAAGAAGGTTGGGACACAGAAATAGAGATCTACTTTAAAAGCCAGGAAAAAGGGAACCACCATGAAGAAGTGAACTAGAAAAGTAAAAAAGCCCACTGAATCGTATTATGGGGACAGAGAAGACCAAAATATAAATTCAGAAGAGGACACTGACACCATACCCACACCTGAAACCTCAAAAGGGAATATGATCTGGTCTCAAGCCCAAAAAGCATTCCTGGAAGGCTCAAGGAGGGTTTTAAAAGCCAAATTAGAGAGGTAAAATAAAAATTACAGAACCTAACAGGAGAAAACATCTCTGTGAAAAACAAAATTAGGCAAATGGAAAGGGAGAGGCAGAAACTATCTGAAGATAAAAACATGTTAAAAATTAGAATTAGGCAAGTAGAAGCTAATGACTCTATGAGGCATCAAGAATCACTCAAACAAAATTTAAAGAATGAAAAAATAGAATAAAATGTAAAATATCTCACTGAAAAAACAACTGGAAAATGGATCCAAGAGAAAATCTAAGAACTCCTGGTCTACCAGAAAACCATGATGAAAAAAAAAGAACCTGGACAGTATCATGCAAGAAATTATCAAGGAAAACTGCCCCAAGGTCCTAGAACCAGAGGGTAAAATAGTCATTGAAAGAATCCCACCAAGACGGCTGCATGAAAACAGCATCTTTCCGAATCTCTCTCACAAGTTCTGTCAGATTCCTATAAAAAAATGAATTTGAGCAGATTTGAGAGAGTTAGAAACTGCAAGCAGTCTGAGCGGGACAAATTTCACAGCCAGGAGAGTCTAAAAGGCCAAAGGAACGAATCTGTAGGCTGGAGAGTGCTCGGCGTGCGGAGCTGCTCCAGACAGCACCAAAGCAGAAGCAGCCAGCCAGGGAACCCACGTTGGAGACAGGCTGGGAGAAAGCTGGGCACCTGAAATTGGCGGAGATCCCCAGGCCTCCCAACACAGGATGGCAGTCTGTGGAAGCAACAAGAGGCAGCGCAACGCCACCAGCCATGAGACATCAACTCCTGATGCTTGCAGCCCTAAGTGATGAAATATGTCTTCTTGAACTTCCGAGAGACATAATGGCCAGGTAAAGGGCTTTAATCCCTGCCCCCCCCCACCCAGAGAATTCCTCAGAAAAAAAAGAACGCTGGAATAGAGGAGACAGAAGTGGGGCTTCAGTGGCCAAGTAGTAAAAGGTTCCTGAGTCCCAGAGGGGCAGGGCCAGCAGGGGTCCACACCAGGAGCCCGGAAGTACCCTCGCACCCCCAGGGGAAGTGCCAGACACTAGCACAAACAACAAAGAGCTGAGAGCAACAGGGCTGGAGAGCAACTCTAGGGAAAGAGACATCAGGGAGCCAAACCACTCCCCCACACGTCAGGAAACTGAAGGCTATAATTCACAAAGCCAACAACTAGACTCACAATCCCCAGAATAAGAAAACTGGGACAGAGAACCCTGAGCCCCAAAAGCAGAAATTTATCGTAAAGCCAGGAAAAGGCTAACGGACATGAAGAAGAACACAAAAAAACCGAGGACCACTGATTCTTTTTATGGAGACAGGCATGATCAAAATAACAATTTGGAAGAGGATAGCAGTGACACTATAGCCACATCTGATACCTCAAAAGGTACTGTGAACTGGTCTCCAGCCCAAAAAGCATTACTGGAAGAGCTAAAGGAGGATTTTAAAAACCAAATTACGGAGGTAAAAGAAAAAATGGAAAAAAAA
>CM053625.1:12700131-12714236 GCA_028646595.1 Phalanger gymnotis
CCCACAGGAAAGAAGGAGGAAGAAGATAAAAAAAGGGGAGATGATGGAAGGGAGGGCAGATGGGGATGAAGATAATCAAAAACAAACACTTTCGAAAAGGGACAGGATCAAGGGAGAAAATTCAATAAAGGGGGATAAGTTAGGAAGAAGCAAAATATAGTTTGTCTTTCACAACATGAGTATTGTGGAAGGGTTATACATAATAATACGCATGTGGCCCATGTTGAATTGCTTGACCTCTTAGGGAGGGTGGATCGGCAGAGAAGAAGGGAGAGAATTTGGAACTCGAGGTTTTAAAAAATAGATGTTCAAAAGTAAAAAAGGTTTTTTTTTTCATGCAACTAGAAAATAAGTTGCACAGGCAATGGGGCGTAGAGATTTATCTTGCCTTACAAGAAAGGAAGGGAAAGGGCGATGGGAGGGGAGTGGGGTGACGGAGGGGAGGGCTGACTGGGGAACAGGGCAACCAGAGTGTCCGCCGTCTTGGAGTTGGGGGGGGGCAGTGGAAATGGGGAGAAAATTTGTAATTCAAACTCTTGTGAAAATCAATGCTGAAAACTAAAGATATTAAACAAAATAATAATAAAAAAATTACCTAAAACCATATTAAATATACATATATACACAAAAAAAGAACAAGTCCAGTCAAAATAATAGAACAAATTTAATAAAATAATAAAATTAAATTAATAAAACATGAGAGTCAAAGAATACCTATATAACTACAATTACAAAATATCCTTTAAAGAAATAAAGAACTTAAATAACTAGAGTTTTATTAAATTGCATGGCTGGACCATAACAAAAATAAAAATACAAATACTATAAAATGAATTTACAGATCTAGTACTAAGCCAACCTAGTAAGGTGGATTCAGAGCTTTAAAAAAAAGACACTTGAAGGAACAAAAGGTACAGAATATCAAAGAAGATAAAAACAAGTAGAAATAAAGAGGAAATAGTACTTTTTTTTTAAAATTTCATTTTTTTTGGAGGGGGGAAGGCAGGGCAATTTGGGTTAAGTGACTTGACCAAGGTCAAACAGCCAGTAAGTGTGTCAAGTGTCTCAGGCTGGATTTGAACTCAGTTCCTCCTGACTTCAGGACCAGTGCTCTACTCACTGCACCACCTAGCTGCCCCAAAATAATACTTTTTTCTAGATCTCAAATTATATTAAAAAGTAATCAACAAATTTTTTTTTAAAAACTATGTAGCCTGGTGTTTGTATGTAAAACATACATTCCCTAGGAAAGCACTCCCTATGTGAGAAGAATTGCTGGAGAAATTGGAAAGCGGTCTGGAAGAAATCACATTTAAACCAATATCTCACACTATGTCAAAATAAATCAAAAAAAGATTTGTGACCTGAATTGCTTAATGAAATTTTTAGAAAAGAACTAGATTAGGTACCTTTCACAGCTACAGCTAAGAAGTTCTTAATCAAAAAAGTTAAAGAGAATACATAAGATAAAAATGATAATTTATATTACATAAAATTGAAAGCCTTTATATGAACAAAATTAAAGAAACTAGGAAAAGAGAAACAGTAAGGTAAAAGAAAAATGTTTTTATTAAATGTCTGATACCAAGATTTATACGTAACTAACAGAAATAATATATCTGATACCAAGATTTATACGTAACTAACAGAAATACATAAAGCCAAAAGCCATTTCCCAATAGATATGTCATCAAAAGATAGGAACAGTCTCAAGAGAAGAGCTGAAAATTATTAGCCATCATAGAAAAGAATGCTTAACCTATAAGAAATATAAATCAAAAAAATCTTCAGGTTTCCCTTCACACCCAGCATAGTGGCAAAGATGAAAATAAAGAGGACTAGTCAATGTTTGAGGAAATGTGGAAATAAGGGTACTTTAATACTGCTGATAGAAATGTGAATTTGCATAACCTTTCTTAGAAACTTTGGAATTATGGAAGAAGCTAAAAGAATCTATATCCTTTTATCCCAGAAATCCGTCTACCAGGCTTCCACCCAAAGAGATGAATTAAAAAAAAGGCACTATGTGTACTAAAATATTTATAGCAATACTTTTTTGTAGTAGCAAAGAACTAGAAATAAAAAAAATATTTAAATAATTATTTTCCTGGGTCCAAGAAAGCCCTGCACATGCCATCACCAGTCTTACTTGCTTGCTACTTTCTGGGAACCTGAGGAGTTCTGTTTCAGGGACAGAGAGATGGCCAATGCTCGGATCAGGATGACAGCCTCTTGTGTACAAATGAATCTGAAAAACATAAAAATTAATTTTAAAAAAATAGGCAAAAGTAACATTGGTAATTTCCAGCAAGATGGTAGAGAAAAAGGTCAGGAAAGAGCCCAGCTATCTAATGCTCCCCAAATAAATAGAAACTCAAATACCCAGAGAGGGAAGAAGAGAAGAAAAAGAGAGAGAGAACACAAAATACTCAAAAAGAATGATCTCACAAAAAAAGGGAAAAGGAAGGAGAAAAAGGAAGAAGAAAAAAATCTCTAATACTATAAACAAATATGTATTATTAAAACATACTTAAGAGAAGACATAAGAAGGGAAAAATAACAAATTAATTTTAACAACAACCCAGGAAATGAAACCTAGCAAAAGTCAAGTCAGATTGAATAAAAATATCACCACAAAGGAAATAAAGTAAGATCTCAGGTCAGTAAAGAAAGATCTGATGTTTTTGGTGAGAGATCTATTTATGAGTAAAAATGGATCAAGACAAAGTGATATAAATCAACATCTTGAAAAAAGTAGTAGAAAATATTAAAGGCAAAGAATCAATGGGAAAATAAAATTCTGAGGCTGAAAGACAAATAAGCAGTAAGCATAGGGAAAAACGGATTGATGACAACTCAATTTTTAAAAAAGATTTCAAAACTTTATAACATGACAGTTAATTTGTGGAACAGATTAGGTACACATGACCCATAAGTAACTTAACATCACAGTACAGTGTTCAAGAAACCCAAGGACTCCAACTACTGGGACTCACTATTTGACAAAAACTCCTAGTAAAAATATTAAAAGATATGGCAATATTTCAGAATATATGGAGAAGACTTAGAAAAAAAAAGGTCTCATGCTAAGCAAATTAGAGATGGGCTCTCTTCTCCCTTTATACCACTTCACTCCATGACCTCATAATCTCCCAAGAATTTAATTACCAACTCTATGCTGAATATTCACAAATCTACATACCCTGCCCCAATCTCTGTTAACCTCCAATCTTACATCTCCAACTGTCTTTTAGAAGTCCTTTGCAAACTGCATATCTCTTAAATTCACTACGTACAAAACAGAATTCATTATCTTTCCCCCAAAACCTTCCTACTTCCTATCTTCCCTACTACTGTAGAGGGCAACAACCAGTCCCTCAGGCTTGCAGCCTAGGAGTCATGGGGGATTCTTCAGTATCTCTCACCCCACCATATTCAAGCTGTTGCCAAAGCCTATGGATTTGACCTTTTACAACATCACTCCAAAACACTCCTTTCTCTTCTCTGACACTGTCACCACTCTATTGCAGGCCCTCATCACCTTGTGCCTTGGTAACTGCAATAGCTGTCTGGTGGGTCTTCTTGCCTCAAGTTCTGCCCACGCCAATCCATCCTCCATTTAGCCACTAAAGTTATTTTCCAAAAATGTTGGGTTTGATCATGGCACACTCCTACTCAGTAGATTCCAATGGCTTCCTATTGCCTCCAGGATCAAATACAAAATGCTTTGTTTGTCACTCAAGGCCCTTCATAACCTATGTCCTACCTTTCCAGTCTTCTTAAACCTTGCTCCCTGCCATGTACTCTGCAATCCAGTGGACCCTGGCTGTCCACCATGCCTGGAACTCTCTCCCATCTCCACTACGACTACCGACCTCCCTTGCTTCCTTTAAGTCCCAACTAAAATCCAACTTTCTATTAGAAGCCTTCCCCAACCCTTCTTAACTCTAATACCTTTCTTCTGTTAATTATTTCCTGTTTACCCAGAATATAGCTTGTTTTGTTTATATGTGTTTGCTTGCTTTCTCCCCTATTATATTGTAAATTCCTTGAGGGCAAGACCTGTCTATTGCCTCTTTTTGTCTCCCCAAAGATTAGCACAGCACCCAGAGCATTAGTGAATAAACTGGAGTTTATTGAGTAGAGGTGAGACCTAGTAGGCAGTTAATAAATGTTTGATAAATCACCTAGATATAAAAGGTCTGATCTAAAACAAATTAGAGGGTCAGTGATTAGCATAGTGCCTAGAGCATTAATAGTGAGGCAGGAAAAGATATTCCTATCTATGGATAAGATAAGAATGTTTAACTAAACAAGAGATAGAAAGGATGATGGGAGATAAAAACTGACACTTTTGATTACATAAAATTAAAAAGTTCCTGAACATACAAAATCAATGCAGTTAGACTTAGAAGGAGGTTAACTAAGAAAAAAATCTTTGGCAAACTTCTCTGATAAAAGTCTAATGTCTAAGATATATAAGGCACTGATTCAGGTTAATAAGAATGACAGTCATTTCTCAGTAGATAAAAGATCAAAGGATATGAAGACAATTCATATGGAAAGAAATTCAATGTATCAAAAATCATATGAAAAAATGTTTTGAATCGTTAATAAGGGAAATGCAAATTAAAACAATTCCAGTATTAAACCTCACAACTATGAGACTGGCAGAGATGGAGGGAAAAAAGTAACAATTGTTAGGGGGTGTGGGAGGACAGGTACACTGATTCTCTACTGATTGGGCTGTGAGTTGGTTCAGCCATTATGAAAAGTAATTTTGAACTATACCCAAAGTCACAATGCATATACTCTTTGGCCCAGCAACATCTACTACTAGGTAGAATGAGTGATTCAAACAAGAAATCATAGAAAACAATCGATAATTTCATCCAACAGAATGACAATGAGACAACAGACCAAAATTTACAGGATGCAGCCAAAGTAGTACCTCTCTATATAAGTGATTTTATATCTCCAAATGCTTACATGAATAAGATACAGAAAGAGCAAATCAATGAATTAACTGGGCATGCAACTAAAAAAAGCTAGAAAAAAAATTTTAAATCCCCAATTAAATATCAAGTTAGAAATTCTGAAAATCAAAGAGAGATTAATAAAACTGAAAGTAAGAAAACTATTGAATAAATAAAACTAAGAGCTAGTTTTATTTTTAAAAAACCAATAGATAAACCTTTGATTAATTTTATTTAAAAAAAAAAAGAAAGAAAACCAAATTACTGGTATAAAAAAAGAAAAGGGTGAATTCACCACCAATGAAGAGGAAATTAAAGAATTAACTAGGCATTATTTTGCCCAATTATGTGCCAATAAATCTGACAGTCCAAGTGAAATGGATGAATATTTACAAAAACCTAAGTTGTCCAGATTAACAGAAGAAAAAAACAAAGTACTTAAATAAACCAAACCAATCTTAGGGGAAAAAAAGAATGAACAATCCATTAATGAAAAAATCTCCAGGGTCAGATGGATTTATAAGTGAATTCTACTAAGCATTTAAAGAACAATTAAATCCAATACTATTTAAAATAATTATTATGAATAAATAAATGAAAAAATAGGTGAAGCAGGAGTCTCACCAAATTTCTTTTGTGATACAAATATGGTGCTGATACCTAAACCAGAAAGTGCTAAAATAGAGAAAGAAAATTATAGACCAATTTCTCTAATGAATATTAATGCAAACATTTTAAATAAAATATTAGCAAAGAGATTACAGGAATTTATCACCAGGATAATCCACTATGACTAGGTGGGATTTATACCAGGAATGCAGGACTGGTTCAATATTATGAAAACTATTAGTATAATTGATCATATCAATATCAAATCAAACAAATCATGTGATTATTTCAATAGATGCTGAAAAAGCTTTTGATAAAATACAGGACCCATTCCTATTAAAAACACTAGTGAGCATAGAAATAAAAGTATCATAATATCTACCTAAAAACCATCAGCAAGTATTTTCTGTAATGGGGAAAACCTAGAAACCTTCCCAATAAGATCAGAGGTAAAACAAGGATGCCCAATATCACCACTACTGTTCAATATTGTACTAGAAGTGTTAGTTTTAGCAATAAGAGGAAAAAAAAATTGAAGGAATTAGACTAGGCAATGAGGAAAAAACCCTATCACTCTTTGCAAATGATATGAGAATGCTAGAGAATTAACTAAAAAATTGCTTGAGGGGCAGCTAAGTGGTGGAGTGAGTAGAGCATCGGCCCTCAAGTCAGGAGGACCTGAGTTCGAATGCAGTCTCAGACACTTGACATACGAGCTATGTGACCCTGGACAAGTCACTTAACCCCAACTGCCCTGACTTCTCCCCTCAAAAAAAACTGCTTGAAATAATTAACAACTTTAGCAAAGTTGCGGGATATAAAATAAAGCCACATAAATCATCAGTATTTCCACATACTACCAAGAAATCCCAGCAGCAAGAGACAGAGAAATTCCGTTTAAAATAACTGTTGACAATATAAAATATTTGGGAGTCTAGTCACCAAGACAAACCCAGGAACTATATGAACACAACTATACAACACTTCAAACCTAAACAACTGGAAAAATATCAATTGCTCATGGGTAGGCAGAGGTAATATAATAAAAATGACAATTCCACCTACATTACTTATTCAGTGTCATACCAATCAAACTACCAAAAAAGTTATTTTATAGAGCTAGAAAAATAACAAAATTCATCTGGAAGAATAAAAAAATCTATTAATGAAAAAAAATGCAAAGGAAGGTGGCCTAGCAATACCAAGTCTAAAACTATAATATAAAGCAGCAGCATCAAAACTACTTGGTACTGGCTAAGAAACAGAGTTGGATCATGGAAAAGATTAGGTACATAAGAGTAATCTAGTGTTTGATAAAACCAAAGACTCCAGCTTCTGAGATAAGAACTCACTATTTCACAAAAAATGCTGGGAAAACTGGAAAGTAGTATGGCGAATACTAGGCATAGACCAATATCTTACACCACATACCAAGATAAGGTCAAAATGGGTACGTGATTGAGATATAAAGGGTGATACCATAAGCAAATTAAGAGAACAAGGAATAGTTTACATGTCAGATCTATGGGGAAGGGAAGAATTTATGACCGAACAAGAAACAGAGAACATTATGAAATGCAAAATGGATAATTTTAGTTATATTACATAACAAGTTAAAGGATATGAACAGGTAGTTTTCCAGATGAAGAAATCTAAGTTATCTGTAGTTACATGAAAAAATGCTCTAAATCACTACTGGCTAGAGAAAGGTAAATTAAAACAACTCTGAGATATCACCTCACATCTTATCAGATTAGCTAACATGGTAGAAAAGGAAAATGACAAATGTTGGAGAAGATGTGGGAAAATTGATACCCTAATGCATTGTTGTTAAATTTGTAAACCGATTCAACCATTCTGGAAAGCAACTTGGAACTATGACAAAAGGGCAATCAAACTGTGCATACCCTTTTATCCAGCAATATCACTGCCAGGTCTATATCCCAAAGAGATCATAAAAAAGGGAAAAGGACTCACATATACAAAAATCTTTACAGCAGCTCTTTTTGTGGTGGCAGATAATTAGAAATTGAAGGGATGCCCATCAATTGGGGAATGATAGGACAAGTTGTGGTACATGAATGTGATGGAATACTATTGAGCTATAGGAAATGATGAGCAGGCAGATTTCAGAAAAACCTGGACTTACATGAACTGATGTTGAGTGAAGTGAGCAGAACCAGGAGAACACTGTACACAGTAACAGCAACGTTGTGTGATGATCACCTGTGACCAGCTTAGTTCTCAGCAACACAAAGATCCAAGACAATTCCAAATAACTTATGACAGAAAATGGTATCCACCTCCAGAGAAAGAACTAAATGCAGATCGAAGCATGTTATTTTCACTTTTGTTTTACGTGGTCTTTCCTTTTTATTCTGTTTCTTCTTTTGAAACATGTGATTAGAAGAAATAAAATACCATTTACTAAAAAAATTTTAATTTTTAGGAATTTAGAAAAATAAATAAAATGCTTATGGATATGTAAAATGACTGCCTTGCTCAATCAAGAAGATTAATTACAAAGCATGCTACCAACCCCAGACAAGATTAACTCATGGTATAGCATGAGATATACGCTTTTTAAAACAATATTCTTAATGACATTCTATTTTCTTCAATTACATGTAAAGACAATTTTCAACATTAATTTTTGAAAGATTTTTGACTTCCAAATTACTCTTTGTCCCTTTCTCCCCAAGACGGTAAGCAATCTGATATAGGTTATACATGCGCAACAATATAAAACTTATTTCCACACTAGTCACGTTGTGAAAGAAGAAACAGAACAAAAAGAAAAGAAACACCAAAAACAAAAAAAGTAAAAATAATGTTTTGATCTGCATTCAGACTCCATCATTTCCTTCTCTGGATGTAGATAGCATTTTCCATCATGATTCTTTCGGAATTTTCTTGGATCATTGTATTGCTGAGAAAAGCTAAGTCAATCATAGTTCATCACTGTACAACACTGCTTTTCCTATGTACAATGTTCTCTCTTCAACTTGTTCAGCCATTCCCCAACCGATCGGCGCCCCCTCAATCGAGCTGCTATACATATATTTTGTATATGTAGTTCCTTTTCCCTTTTTTATGATCTCTTTAGGATACAGACCTAATAGCAGTATTGCTGGATCAAAAGGTATGCATAGTTCCTTTGGGCATAGTTTCAAATTACACTCTAGAATGGTTGAATCAGTTCACAACAATGCATTAGGGTCCCAATTTTCCCACATTTTCTCCAACATTTATCATTTTCTTTTTCTGTCATGTTAGCTAATCTGATAAGATGTGAGGTGGTACCTCAGAGTTGTTTTACCTTTCTTTAATCAATAGTGATATAGAGCATTTTTTCATATCACTATAGATAGCTTTGATTTCTTCATCCAAAAAGTGCCTGGTCATATCCTTTAACCATTTATCAATTAGGGAATGACTTGTACTCTTAAATTTGACCCAATTCTCTACATATTTGAGAAATGAGACCTTTATCGGAGATATTTGCTATAAAAATTGTTTCCCAGCTTTCTGCTTTCATTCTAACCTTGGTTGTATTGGTTTTGTTTGTGCAAAAGCTTTTTAGCTTCATATAATCAATATAATCAATATTATTGCATTTTATAATGCAAATTCTCTATTTTTTGTTTGGTGGTCTTAAATTCTTCCTTTCTCCATAGAGCTGACAAGTAAAGTATTCCTTGTTTTCCTAATTTGATTGTGGTATTACCCTTTATGTTTAAATCTGTACCCATCTTGACCTTACCTCGGTATATGTATGGTGTGAGATGTTGATCTATACCTAGTTTCTGCCATACTATTTTCCAGTTTTCCCAGCAGTTTTTGTCAAATAGTGAGTTCTGAGATATACTTTTTTGAATATGGCCAATGTACAGATATGTTTTGCTTCACTATGCTTATTTGTTACAAGGTGGTCGGGGGGGGTGGGTATTTATATGGGGTTATACATTTCATAGGGGGAGGCTGGAGATAATTGAGAGGTAGATTTGACTAACTAGCAATACTAATAATTCCTCCCAAAAAGAAGAAAATAAAGAAAACAGGGTCACTGAAACTTTTTCACAGAAGAACATAGAACAAGAAAGAGACAATCAGGAGGGCTTCGAATCTAAAACACTGAATTTATATATGTGTGTGTATGTATATGTTTATGTACATGTACATGTTTCTTAAAAGTAATATATATATAGACTCATGTTTTCATTCGCAATCCTTTTTTTCTGGTTTTTTTTCTGTATACAACAATGCTCATGCTTGTTGGTATGTGTCAAGTCAGTCAAATATCATGTGCTAGGTACTGTGCTAAGTGCTATGAATACAAAGAAAAGGCAAAAAAAAAGTCCCTACCATCAAGAGTCATATATTGTATTAGGAAAAATAACATAAAAATAAATAGGTATGTAGAAGACAGTATTAACAAGATCATCTGAATAAGGAAAGCATTAACTATGCAGACCTTTCCTGATCCCTTTTCTTGATCCTAATCTATAAGATTTGAATGGATCCTTAAAGGAAGCCAGGAAAACTAAGAGGTAGAGGTGAGAGGTGTCAGCATCCCTAAGACAAGACCACTCCTCTCACTTCTCTCTTTTTACTATTAGGACACCCTTTTTTCCAGAGCTAAGGCTCAGCAAGCAAGCAACGATTTTTTGTTTTTACCCTCTAGGTGAACCCTGTTGCATCTAAATGCCAGAACTGGCTCACACCGGCCCCAGGTGGTCCCTGAGCTTGAACAAGCACATGCAGGAACCATGTTCTGGTCATAAAGCCCTGCTATGAATCAACCTTGCCTTATTGTTGCTATTATCCCCTCATTGCCACAGCTACAGTTCACTGCCTGTTTTTGTCTAGCCACTACTATATGTAACAAGGCTAACTCTCACTGCTTTGAATCTCCTTGATCTTAGAACAGACCTCGTCAAACATGTCTAGTTTCCCTCCTCCAACAGAATATTGAAGGCTTTTTGCCTATAATCCCTGTGAGCTCTTTGGTTTTATTTTATTTTGTTTTATTTTATTCTTCAGAGTTAAACACTTGTTGTAGAACTTCTGTGAGCTCTTTGTTATTTTCAGAGCTGACATTTGGCATAACAACTTTTGTGGCTCTTTGGTCACTTATTTTCAGTCTGACAGGAAGTAGAACATCCAGGCATGGAGGGAAAAAGCCAGTACAGATGGAAAAAAGAGAGTTCTGTGTGAGGAACTGCAAATAAAGCCGGTGTAGCTTAATCACAGAGTTCATGACACAAAGTAAAGTATAAGAAGACTAGAAAGGTTAGAAGGAACCAGGTAGGGGCAGCGAGGTGGCACAATGAGTAGAGCACCGGCCCTGGAGTCAGGAGGACCTGAGTTCAAATCCAGCCTCAGACACTTGACACACTTACTAGCTGTGTGACCTTGGGCAAGTCGCTTGACCCTAATTGCCCTGCTTTTCCCTCTGCAACAAAACAAAACAAACAAAAAAAAGGTAGCCAGGTTAGAAAGAATTTTAAATGCCAAAGATGAGTTTGATGCTAAAGGTAACAGGGAACCAGTGAAGCTTACGAAGCCAGAGGGTAATGTGGGTTAAATCTATATTTTAGAAAAATCATCTTGGAAGCTGTTAGATTAAATAGTAAGGATATGTTAGAGTAGGGAAAGAGTTGAGGCAGAAAGACCAGTTAGATTGCAGTAGTCTAGGTGAAAAGTGGTGAGGGCCTGAACTAGAGCTGCAGTTGTATGAGTGGAGAAAAGGGGCTATACAGGAGAGGTTGTAAAACTAGAAACAAGGTCAGAAGAGAAAGGGTTTGAGGAGGGAGTAGATAAAGAAGTCCATTTGGGACATGTTGAGTTTGGAACATCTAGTCAGAGATGTCCAAGAGGCAGTTGGAGATGTATAACTATAGCTCAGCAGAAAGATTATTAGAGATGGATAGACAGATCTGAAGAAATATGATAACTGGACCCATGGGAAATTGATAAGATTGCCAAGTGAGATAGCAGAAGGGGAGAGGAAAAGAGTCTAGGACATAATCTTCAGGGATACTGACAATTAGGGGTTGTAATAGATATGTCAAAAAATGAGACTGCAAAGGAGCAATGAGACAAGTAAGAGAAGAAGGAGACAGCAACATCACAAAAACCTAAAGATGAGACTATCCAGAAGGAGACACTGATTGGTCAAGTCCAGAATAACAAAAATAAAAAATTATTTAAGAAAAAAAGGAAAATAAAGAAAGAAGCTAACAGAAAGTGAGTCATACAGAGGCCAATCCTTACCTTATTCAGGAGAGTACATTGTTCTTGCTGACTGGCATACAAGCTCCGCCATCGGAAACGCAGTTTCCCAAGCAGCCACTGAATATAACCAATGTCTACCCTTCTCTTAGGGCCGAGGGTCAATGGAACTGGATAACTGGCCAGGTCCTTACAATGAAAACACATTAGATTTGTTTCTCAAGAAAACGTCACATTAACAATGCTCTTCCAGGATATAGCAATCAATACATGCGCACACATACGTACACACACACACACACACGACAAAGGAGGAGAGACCTAAATTAATTTACTTATTCAGTGCCATATCAATCAAACTACCAATAAATTATTTTATTGAGCTAGAAAAAATAATGTCAAAATTCATCTAGAAGAACGAAAGATCCAGAACATCAAGGGAATTAATGAAAAGAAATGCTAGGGAAGGTGGCCTAGCCATACCACATCTTAAATTGTATTATAAAGCAGCAATCATCAAAACTACTTGGTGCTGGCTAAAAAATAAAAGGGTAGATCAATGGAATAGGTTAGGTACATGAGACACAGTGGTTAATGATTATGGCAATCTGCTGTCTGATAAACCCAAAGACCCTAACTTCTGGGATAAGAACTCATTGTTTGACAATAATTGCTGGGAAAACTGGAAAATAGTATGGCAAAAATTGGGCACAGACCAACATCTGACACCTTTTAACAGAATACAGTCCAAATGGATACACGATCTTGGTATAAAGGCTGATACTACAAACAAATTAGGAGAGCAAGGAATAGTGATCTGTCAGATTTATGGAGAATGGAGGAATTTATGACCAAACAAGTGATAGAGAACGTTATGAAATACAAAATGGATAATTTTGATTATGTTAAACTGAAAAGTTTTTGTACAAACAAAGTCAATGCAACCAAAATCAGGAGGGAAGCAGAAAACTAGGAAAGAATTTTTACTGGAGCAGCTAAGTGGTACAGTGAGTAGAGCACCAGCCCTGGAGTCAGGAGGACCTGAGTTCAAATCCAGCCTCAGACATTTGACACACTTACTAGCTGTGTGACCTTGGGCAAGTCACTTAACCCCAACTGCCCTGCCTTCCACCCTCAAAAAAAAAATCTTACACCTACGGTATCTGATAAAGGCCTCATTTCTAAAAAATATGGAGAACTGAGTCAAATTTACAAGAATACAAGTCATTCCCCAATTGATAAATGGTCAAAGGATATGAACAGGCAGTTTTCAGAGGAAGAAGTTAAAGCTATCTACAGTCATGTAAAAAAATGCTCAAAATCACTATTGATTAGAGAGATGCAAATCAAAACAACTCTGAAGTACCACATCACACCCATCAGATTGGCTAACATGACAAAACAGGAAAATGATAAATGTTGGAGAAGATGTGGGAAAATTGGAACACTAATTCATCATTGGTGGAGTTGTGAGCCAACTCAACCATTCTGGAGAGCAATTTGGAACTATGCCCAAAGGGCTATAAAAATGTGTATATCCTTTGATCCAGCAATATCACTTCTAGGGCTATATCCCAAAGAGATCATAAAAATGGGAAAAGGACCACATGTACAAAAATATTTATAGCAGCTCTATTTATGATGGCCAAGAACTGGAAATTGAAGGAATACCCAACAACTGGGGAATGGCTGAATGAGTTGTGGTATATGAATGTAATGGATTACTATTGTGCTATAAAAAATGATGAACAGGTGTTTCAACAAATCGGCTAACAGCTGCTGTCGGGGGTGTAAAACCAACAATACCTAGCACACAGAATACTGCAAGCCCAGGTTCTTTTGATCTGCTTTACTACGGAAAGCAACATTAAGGGGATAACAATCTTACTTTAATGCAACATACAAATATCATCCACTCAGCTCGGGGGAAAAGCCAGCACCCTGAGTTTCAGAGCAAATACAAACAGATCAAATAAACACAAATCAACAGACAGATTTCTGTCTGACAAAATCACAATATACAGTTACTAAAGAAGCATCAACATCAAAGCCGGGGAGCTAATAACAATGGCTGGCCTAGAGTCACACACCACTCCTGCTGTGGCTCAGAGCTCCAAAAGAGAAAGTCAACCTCTGTGTTTATATATCTTGTTCAGGGTCAAAGGTGAGTCACACATGCAACTCACTCATGTGACCTAAAATCATCACAAAAATGTGACTTAAACCCACGTGATCTAAAAGCCTCTGATGTCACAAACATGTCACTCAAACCCATGTAAACTAGGC
>CM053625.1:12714336-12724635 GCA_028646595.1 Phalanger gymnotis
ACCTGGGAAGAATTATATGAACTGATGCTGAGTGAAGTGTGCAGAACCAGGAGAACACTGTACACAGTAGCAGCCACAGTGTGTGATTACTGATTTTGATAGACTTAGTCCTTCTCAGCAATGTAAGAACATAAAACAATTCTAAAGGACTCATGATGGAAAATGCCATCCACGTCCAGAAAAAGAACTATGGAGTCACAATGGAGAGAGAAGCAGACTATTTTCTTTTTTGTTTTGTTTGTTTTTTCTTTCTCATGGTTTCTCCCATTCATTATAATTCTTCTATGCAACATGACTAATGTGAAAATATGTTTAATAGGAATGTATGTGTAGAGTCCATATCAGATTGCATGCTGTCTCAGGGAGGTAGAGGGAGGGAGGGGGTGAAAATTTAAAACTTATGGAAGTGAATGTTGAAAACTAAAAAAAAAAAAACCTAATAAATCAGGGGTAAGGAGGATAAAGAAAAGGCAAAAGTACAGAAACGTTCGTGTGGTTGCTATCTTCCTTTGCTTTGAAGAGAACCAATGACATCACAGGGTGATGTCTTGACTCATGCATGAATTGGATTTAAGTGAGATGGAGTTGCACAAAGTCATCAGCCTCACGCTCTCTTCCAGAGTGAGTGGCATAGCGCCCACAGCTGCCCCTCAGCTGAAGTAAAAAAGGCAAGGGTAGTAATCACGATCTCAGACAAAGCAAAAGCAAAAATAGACCTAATTAAAAGAGACAATCAGGAAAACTACACTATGTTAAAAGGTACCATAGGCTAGGATGTAACATCAAAAAATTTTACAGCAATTTTCTCTGATAAAGGCCTCATTTCTCAAATATATACTGAGTATAGAATTGGGTCAAATTTATAAAAACAAAAAACATTCTCCAACTGGTAAGTGGTCAAAGAATATAAGCACACAGTTTTCAGAAGAAATCAAAGCTATCTAAAGTTTCATGAAAAAAATGTCTAAATCACTATTGATGGTACTGCCATACAACTATCAGAAATGACAAATGCTAGAGGGGATGAGGGAAAAATAGGAACACTAATAAACTGCTGGTGGAGTAGGGAAATGACCCAACCATTCTGGAGAACAATTTGAAACTAGGTCCAAAACTGTGCCTATCCCTAGACCCAGAAATATCACTATTAGGTCTGTATTCCAAAGAGATCAAACAAAAAGGAAAAGGACCTATATGTACAAAAATATTCATAGCAGCTCTTTTTGTGGCAACAAAGAATTGGAAATCAAGGGGATGCTCATTGGTTGGGCAATAATTGAACAAGCTGTGGCATATAATTCAGAAATGATCAGGAGCGGGGTTTCAGACAGACACAGAAAGACCTATATGAACTGATACAAAGTATAGTGAGAAGAACTGATCAACACAGTGATCCGAAACAATTCCAAAGGACTCATGGTAAAAAAGTGCTATCTGTGTCCAAAGAAAAAACTAATGAACTAAGTGCAAATTGGAGTATAATTTTCTCACTTTATCTTTCTTGCTCTTTTTGCAATATGGCTAATACGGAAATATGTTTTGTCACATGTGTAATTGATATCGTATTGCTTACCTTCTCAGTGGGTGGGGGAGGGATGGGAAGTAGAAAGAATTTAGAACTCAAAATTTTTTTTTAAAAATGCCAAAAATAAATAAATTAAAATATTAAAAAAAGAACTTAAAATATAAAATCACATCCAATTTTAATCAGGTTTTTAAAAAGAGATAATTACCATCTGCTAAAAGAAGACAACGAGCATTGGGGAAGAATAAAAAGATGCACAGGATTGGTTGGACCTGGTTAACAGGACCAGTGGGCCTTGTACACAGCAGATACTTTGTTAAATGAGCAATGATCACGCTGAACCCCATTTCCATGAACAGAGGGACTTTTAGCATAATTTTTGAGATATAATGAAACTGTGCAACTTTTCTGATATCTGTTGCTTTTATTCTATATACTTCCCTGTACTTAGGAGCACTAAAATCATTGGAAATGGTTATTAATTCCAAGACTGGAGGAAAGGATTGCGAAGGAGCCAGAAGTCTGTTTCCCATTATGCATTGGGCCAAGGAAAAGAAAACACCAAGTTGGAAGTATTGGGTTATGACAGGAGGAAGAAGTAGGCAGGCTATTCCTTGAGGATCAAGGGAGA
Source organism: Phalanger gymnotis (assembly GCA_028646595.1). Lineage (NCBI taxonomy): Eukaryota > Metazoa > Chordata > Mammalia > Diprotodontia > Phalangeridae > Phalanger > Phalanger gymnotis. Next base: position 12,716,493 of record CM053625.1, read on the forward strand.
AAAGTTAATAGGAGCCAGTCAATGCTAACCAGTATCTCCTGTGCCCAAACAGTCCCCACCCCCACCCCAGCCCCAAAGAATGTGGACTCACCGAACAGATCCCGACATTATCACCCTGGTGTACACAGCTTAGGCACAGAAATCTCTCTAGCGGGCTGAGATGTATAAGTAGCCAAGAGAAGGCCAGCAACAGCTCACAACTACCATGAGTGCCAACTTCAGGAAGCTGATAAAAATGTCGTCTCCCATAGCCATGGCAGCACAGTACCCACTTTACAAAACGGATCTGGCCCTCTGAAAGGAGTAAATGAGAATATAAACTCAAGTTAGACTAATCAGGGGGATACTCTCCAGCATATTCTCTTTCTTCCCTTACTAAAACCCTAAGCCTCTGAGAGAACAGTCTCCTCACCATCTCACTATGCAGCATATATACCCCAACTTCAGTGTTTCTACTTAGCCCTACCTGCTGTCTAAATCTGGCCCATCTCTTTTAAAAAGTCTTCTCTGGCCTATCAGACTTAAAGTGATCATTTTCTTCTCTGAAATCCTACAGTGCTCAAAATCTTAAATCCTCATCTGGGATTTTGTACTTATCATACCCAGCCTTGTAGAATTCTTTATCTTTTTAATATAAAAGGCATCCATCTACCCCTAAGCTATGAGCTCCCTGGTGGCAGGGTCTAAATCTGTTCCTTCCTTTTTAAAATCTTATAATGTGGTGATTCCAGAATCATCAGATTGAAAGGGACTTCAAAGATGATCTGGGGCAACTATGGCACAGCAGATAAAGTGCTAAGCCTAGAGTCAGAAAGACCTGAGTTCAAAACGGGCCTCAAACACTTACTAGCTTCATGACCCTAGGCAAGTCACTTACCCTCTGTCTGTCTCAGTTTCTTCAACAATAAAATGGAGATCATAATAGCATTTACCTCTCAGGGTTGCTATAAGAATTAAATGAGAAAAGATTTGTAAAGTAATTAAAAAATAAAAGCAAAACTGTGCATAACAGAGACCTGGCTTCACATATAGGCCTCTTCTATTCTACCATGAATATGGCAACTCATTTAATTTGGCATTTGTTAAGTTCAGAATAAAGATAAATATTTTTTAAAAAGCAAGGTAGTTACAAGGGCTGAAGGAGACAATATTTGTAAAGGATTTTGTAAATATAAAGTGTTACATATGAGTTATTAGTAAAAACAAAGGAAAGAAATGTAAGAAAAATGTTAAGTTTTCAATGCAAGGTTTCTTTTTTTTTTTTTCATTTAATTTAAGTATTGCTATCAAAGTGCTGATTACACACTGGGTTCCAAAATCTCTGAATTAGTTATCTACACTACCCAAATTTACTGAATAAAAGTTCAGTTCTCTGGTTTATGTAACTTCCATAAGCCTGTCTTTATTTTACAAATGGGTTAAAATAGAAATCTAGCAGTTCTTGAAAAAAAAATTTGTAAAGTACTCAGCATAATGCCTAACATATAGTAGGCATTTAATACTTATTTCCTTCCTTCCAATCTGGACCTGAGCAAGAATTTCCTCTAACAAATGTTATCCAGCCTTTGTCTAAAGACCTTCAGTAAAGAAGAACCCATCACTCACCTAGAAAGCCCATTCTATATTGAGAGATCTCAAATTGTTGGGAAAGTTACCAACCCCAAATTTTCTTCTTTACACCTTCAACCATTGCTCCTAGTTCTGTACTCTGCAAAAGGAGAAAAAGTCTCATCCCTCTTCCATCTGACAGTCCTTTAAATATCTGAAAACATCTATCATTTTCCCCTTAAGTCTTCTCTTTGACATAAACATCCCAGTCCTTCAACTCATCCTCATGTAGCATGATTTCAAGTCCCTTCACTGCCCTAGTAAGCCTCCTCTCTAGTTTATCCTTCACTTTCCTCATACTGAACATAACATTTTAGACGTTATCTGACCAAGGCAGAACAAAACTATCACCTCCCTAATACTGGACACTATACTGGACACCTTAATGTAGCCTCAGATCTGCTGACTCCATGTCTGCACACCCACTATATCCTTTGCAATTGCCATTTTCATTTTGGACCTCTTTCTTTCAAACTCCTTCCACCTATTTGTACTTGCAGAGACATGGCTCCCCTCCTTACCCCCTAATCCCCCACAAAATACAGCATCCCTGACCATCTTCTCGAGCACAAGCTTTATCTCTTCCCAAAACCCTGTCATATTTGTCAAAAAGAGAAACAAGAATACTTCTTGTTCTCCACTTTAACTTCTATTTTCTCCTTTTGTCACTGTCAATCAGTTACTTCTCTTCCTTTTCACCCAATACAAATCACAGTGATTATAGTCTACCAGTTCCCAAGTCATTCTCCCTCCTTTCTCAAAAAATTAAATACTAGCTCCTTGTCTTCCTCACCTCCCCAATTCCTGCCTTTTAACATTCATCTAGATCCTCTCTCAAATACCCTATCTTCCCGGTCCCTCAATCCTCTCAAATCCCACAACTTTTCTTCCATTCCACCTCAACTGTGCACAAGAATCACACCCTGAATTTCATCATTATCTAATCAAAAATGATGCCATTCCTTCATCTTAGCTAAAGCACCTATTTTCCCATCTTTCCCTATGCCTTACCCTCCTATTCGTGGTCCACATCATGGCTCCCAATTCTTCCACTCCTCAATATCTCCTTAGGCCATTATTCCTGCTCTGATCTCAGGAATCCCACTTCATAATCTTGTCCCTATAGTTAACCAAATTCACCTTCTCACTCTCCTCTACTTTTGAATTACCATGCATTCCTGGCCAAGTTCCAACACTGGACTATTCTCACCATCCACTTCCTCCCTCCCTACTCACCTGATGCTGAATGGAGTTGGAAGAAGTCACAAAACAAAGTTAACTAAGAATTACAAATTTGTGACATATCCAAGCTAACTTCAACTGGACTCTCACCCTGTGGCAAATCAATTCTTTTATTCAATTCCCTATCTCTCTTACCACAGAAACTATCCCCAACCTTCTCTTTTCTCCTCAGACTTCCCACTCCTTTCCATTTCTCCACCCTCTCAGCTGAAAGTCTTGCTTTACTTTAACTGAGTAAACTAAAGCTATTTGACCTCTCTCTTCTTTTTTATCTCAACCCCCTTTATATCTCCTATCGTCTCTTTTCCTCCAGTCAGATAATGTGATCTGCCTTCTGGTCAAGGTCAACTCTTTTACATGTGCCTATCCGATCCCTTCCCATCTTCTCCAGCAGATTGATCCCTCAATCATTTTCCCTTCTCTCATCTTCAACCTCTTACTGGCTCCTTCTCAATTGCCTTCCAATATGCCCTAGTCTCCACATCCTTTACTAGTCCATAGGCCCCTCAAGCTATTACCCTATACATCTCTCCTTTCTTACTCTAGCTTCTAGAAAAAGTTACATTCCCTCCTTGCTTTCACTTCTCTCACTTAATCCTCAAACCCTTCTATCTGGCTTTTGATCTCATCACTCAACTGAAATGGTTCTATGTATGTCTAGCAATTAGCACAGCATAAACGACAATAATGCTTGATGATGAAGATGATGATGATGGTCTCCAAAATTACCAGTTAAAATCTCTAAATTGCCAAATTTGATGGGGTTTTTTCTCAGACTTTATCCTTCTTGAACTTCTGGATAAATTCAACACTGTTGACCACTACCTCCTCCTGGACACTGTCTCTAAGTTTTCATAACACTGCTCTCTCCTAGTTCTCCTATCTGCCTGACTGAACTTTCTCAGTTTTCCTACCTAACTGAGCATTCCTGGTCACCTTTTCTGGATTAATAAATTATAATAATAGCTGATATTAGCATAACACTGACTATGTGCCACGCATTGTGCTAAGTGCTTTACAATTATTATCTCATTGGACCCTCACAATAAGCCCAAGAAGTAGGTGCTATTATTTTCCTTATTTTTCAGATAAGGAAATTTGGGGAAAGCAAGGTTAAGAGACTTGCACAGGAGCACAAAGATAATGTCTAAGCACAGATTTCAACTCAGGTCTTCCAGACTCCAGGCACAGAGTTCTATCCACTGTGCTATCCAGCTCTACACAATTTCTATCTACTCTACACAATTTCCAAAGTCCTAATTCCTCCTACTCAATTAAGTCTAGTAGCTTCCTATTGCCTTTGCAATCAAAAATAAATTTTCTAGCTCACTTCAGATGAGCCCGTTTTTCTTCCAAGATACAGCTGAAGTATCACGTTCAATAGTAATGAAGTCTTTTCTGGTCCTCCTTCAAACACTACTGCCATCCCTTCCTACTAACTTGCACTTAACTACCTTATATTTATTTTGTATTTATTATGTATATACTTACTTATGTTATCCCTCTTTATAAAATGTAAACTCTTGAGAGTATTTGTATCACAGCAATACCACTTCTAGGGTTGTATCCCAAAGAAATCATACAAGCGGGAAAAGGTCCCATATGTACAAAAATGTTTATAGCAGCTCTTTTTGTGGTAGCTAAGAATTGGAAATCAAAGGGATGCCCATCAGTTGGGGAATGGCTGAACAAGCTGTGGTATATGTAGGTAATGGAGTGCTATTGTGCTATAAGAAATGGGGATGATATGGACTTCATAACCTGGAAAAAGCTACACGACATAATGCTGAGTGAGCGGAGCAGAGCCAGGAGAACATTATACACAACCACAGATATATGGATTCTGTGAGGACCAACCCTGACAGACTTCTACTCTCAGCAACACAGGGTACAAAGACAACTCCAAAGGTCTCACGATGGAGAATGCTATCTACATCCAGAGAAACTATGAAGTATGAATGCACACTTCATGCTAGTCTTTTCCCCTCTCTTTTTTTTCTTTTTCTCTCTTTTGTTTTTGTTTTTAAGTTGGTTTTTTTTTTTGGTCTTGTTTCTTCTTTCACATGATTCATTTCATTGGTCATAATTCTTCTCCATAACTTGACTAGTGTATAAATTAATTCAATGCGAAGTTATACGTGGAAGCTATATGGGATTCCATGCCGTCTTAGGAAGGGGGGGGAGGGAAGAAAATCTGGAACTCAAAATTATGTAGAACCGAATGTTGTAAACTAAAAATAAAAAAATAAAATAAAAAAAATACTATTTCATAAACTCCGAAAAAAAAGAGAGAGAATATTTGTATCATTCAGCACCTAGCACAGTGCCTGGCACATGAGGAGGTGCATGGTAAATGCTTGTTGATGGACTGTTGAATAATTAATAAAATACTGGACTTGCATTCCATTATAAGTTCCATATGCATACACACACATACCCATCTTGTACTACTGAAACTGATTTTTCTAAAAACTCAAACGTAAGACTTTTTAATTAAACATTCTTCCTTGTTTATCTTCCCTACACTGCGAGTTCTCTGATGTAGAGGAGGAAGGTTCCAAGGAGAGAAGTGAATTGGCTTAGATCTGCTCAGCCCCTCCTGGTTCAATGACGACTAGGAAAAGAGGGCAGGCAGGAGAGGGCGGTGACTTGCTTCTCTAGGTCCAGAAGAAGTTCAAAAACGGATTAGGGGAAGCAGCAGCAGCAGGAAAAGGTGGTGGGGTTGTTACTTACTCAGGGCATCAGGAGGATCCCTAAGAGCCACAATACCTTCCTGATGAAGGAGCCAGAGGAGAGAGAAAAGCAGAGACCAAAGCTCTGCGACCTAGAAGAAGAGACTCGGTCGGAGGAACGCCTGAGGGTACTGGCCCCCCACCCCGCCCTGCCCATTCCCCCAGGTGCGCAGCCCCTAGGCCCTCTCGGCACCCGCCTCCTCTCACCGCCTCGGGGAGGTCGAACTTAGCCTTTCGGAAGGTCTCGGGGCTGGGTCCTCCGGGTAATGCTCGGCTCAACGCCAAGATAGCTTTGGGTAGGGCTCCTGGGCCCAAGTCTTCCCGCGGGCGCCGACCCAGCCGCCCCATCCAGAACCACCAAGTTGCCAGCCGTTTCTTCCGCAACCATCGTGCCCAATCACAGCATCCCTCTTTCTTTCCCCCAATCACCGACCCTAAGTGAAAACTTTGTCCCCGCCCCTGACTCTGCGAACCAATCACAGCCACAAATTCTCCAGGGGCCTTACCACTAGTTTAGGAGCAGTTTTGGAAGGTGTTGGAGAAAGGTCTTGCGGCAGAAAAGGCCTCTGGGTCTTAGAATGAACTAAGCGTGAGCTACCCTGACTCAGCACTATGGTCAAACACCATACAGTCTTCCCAAGTCTTTTGGAGCTCTGCTCAAACCAACTTCCTTGTATTTAACAACTTGTGGCACTAGGTGGCGGAGTGGATACAGTCAGGACCTCAGACACAAAAGCTTGTGTGACCCTGGGCAAATCACTTAAACTGATTCAGTTTCCTCATCTGTAAAATGGAGATGATAATAATAACACCTACATCGCAATGTTGTTGTCAAAGTTAAATGAGATAGTAATTGTGAAGCACTTAGCACAGTGCCTGGCACTGTAAGTGCCAAATAAATGTGAGCTATAGATGTAAATATATGTAATATTGTTAATGGATTGTTGAATTATTAATAAAATATATAACTATATAACATAATATATAAAATACAAAATGTTATATATAATACATACATAAACCTGTATGTGTAAAATACTTGTTTAACCCTTGTCTCTCTCATTAGAATGTAAGTCCTTTTACTGTAGAGATTGTATCATTCTTTGTACTTATTGCCTGGCACATAATTGGTGTCTAATACTTATTGACTGAATGATTGATTTATTCAAACCAATTCAATTCTATATATACTTATCCATCACTTCTTGGGGAAAAGATACTTTCCCCTCAAGGAACTTAAAATCTACTAGTGGAGATCGGTTGAAAGAAAACATGCATATATGAGATGATTCACAGAGATCCAGGCAAAATCCCTTGAGAAATTCTATTTTGTTTTTTCCACAACAGAATTTTTTTTATTATTAATATTACTTTATTTTTAACATTCTTTTTTTTCAGTTCCAAATTCTCTTCCTCCCTCCAGACTCTTCTGCACCCATTGAGAAGTCAAGTAATATAATAATCATTGTAATCATTGTACATGTGAAGCCAGGCAAAACATATTTCAATATTAGCGATGTTGCAAAAAAAAATTGTAAAGAAACAAATATAAAGTGATAAAAGTATGCTTCAATCTACACTCAGAGTTCATCAATTTTCTTTCTGAAGATAGAGAATACTTTTCATCATGAGACCTTGAGAATTGTCACAGATCATCGTACGGATTAGAGTAGTCTTTCACAGTTGATCATCATTCAAATATTGCTGTTGTTACAAAAAAAAAATTGCTGTTACCATGTATAATGTTCTCCTGCTTCTGCTCATTTTACTTTGGATCAGTTCATATAATTCTCTCCAGTTTTTTTTTTCTGGGGCAACCATATTCTTCATTATTTCTAATAACACAATAGATCCCTTCAAAAACATATACCACAACTTGTTCAACCATCTCCAATTGATGAGCATTCCCTCAATTTGCAACTCTTTGCCACCATGAAAAGAGCTGTTTTAACTATTATTGTATGTATGGGTCCTTTCTCTTTCCTTTGATTTCTTTGGAATACAACCCTCATGGTGAAATCACTGGGTCAACGAATATGCACAGTTTTATAGCCCTTTGAGCATAGTTCCAAATCATTTTCCAGAATGATTGGACAAGTTCATAATTCCACCGACAGTACATTAGTGGACTTATTTCTCCACATCCCATCCAGCATTTCTCCTTATTTTTTTCCCTGTTCTATAATGTTAGCCAATGTGGTAGGGGTTGAGATGGCACCTCAGAGTTGTTTTAATTTGCACTTTTTAATAAGTGGTCATTTAGAACATTTTTATATGACTATTGATAGTTTGATTTCTTCTTCTGAAAACTGCCTGTTTATATCCTTTCACTATTTATCAATTGGAAAATGGCTCTAATTTTAAAAAAATTTACTCATTTCCTTATATATTTGAGAAATGAGACCTGTATAAGAGAAACTTATTGTCAGATGTTTTCCTGAATTATCTGCTTTCCTTCCATTTTGGTTGCATTGGTTTTGTTTGTGCAAAAAGTTTTTAATTTCATGTAAGCAAAATTATCCATCTTATAATTCTCTCCCTCTTTGTCTCTCTCTCTCTCT
>CM053625.1:12725135-12741908 GCA_028646595.1 Phalanger gymnotis
ATTTTTAATTGGCTTGTTCTGTGTTTTCTCGGTCTGTCCATTTCAGAACCAAAGCCTTCCTTTCCTCTGAGAGTTATTTTGGAAGGAGGGTCAGTTTTAACAAAGGGTATTTTTTCACAGGGGATAATAATCACTTGGACTATCCTATCATTTCTACAAAATTGTACAGGTTTTTTACCCAAATTCTGGAGTGTCACAACTATTTCTCTTTGATAATTAGAATCTATCACTCCAGCCAGTACACGTACTCCTTGAGCTGCTAATCCTGGATTAGGTAATATCCGTCCAAAATGATTCCTGGGGATTCTCATACATACCGCAGTAGAGGTTTTTCTTATCTCTTTCCTATTCAAACTAAAATTCTCTATACAGTGTAAGTCATATCCTGCTGAACCAGGTGTTCCTGGGCAAGATCGTGGGATATCTTCCCTCACAGTCTAAAATTCAATGTTTTAGATCTCATGTGTTTGCTGTTTTCTAATCTGCAAATTTGGGGTCATCATTCTCGCTAGAGGGATATTCCCTCCTAAGGGCTTATTATTCAAATTACCTAAGTCAATAGACAAATTATCCTTCCAATAGACATTGGCTTAATTTTCTTAGCTGTTCTTTCAATTAGCCCAGATGCTTGTGGGTAATATGGAATGTGATATATCCACTCTTTATTATTCAATACACAATATCTTTTCATTTCATTACCCTTGAAATGTGACCCATTGTCACTTTGAATCTGCATCAGGGTTCCATAGTATAAACTTACAATATCTAGGGTTTTACAGGTGTTTTCTGAGTTGCATCCTTGTAAGGACAAGCCACTAGTACACCTGAATAGGTGTCAACACATGTACATATTTACATATTTACATCCTTTACCTTGGGGTAGTGGTCCAATATAATCTGTCTGCCAAATTTGGGCTGGAACTTTTCCCCTTGCTATTTCTCTAGTTACTATCCTAGGAACAGTTCTCTTCTTTTTTCCGAGTGGCATATACAACACTCCTCTGTTATTTGTTTTAACAATGCATGAGAGATATTAATACCTCGATCCTGTGCCCATCAATGGGTGGCCTGGACCCCTAAATGGCCAGCAGTCTGGTGGACCCATTTTGCTAAGGCTGGGTCATCAGTTGGAGGTAGAGTAGGGACAATACTTTCAGTAGCAATCTTTGCTAGCCAATCCACGTGTGTATTGTACTCATGTTCTGGTGTGGTCAGGGTTGCATGAGCATCAACATGAAAAACTGACAAACTCGTAACCAGAAACATATCCCATATATCTTCCCATAACTCTTTACCCCAAACTTGTTTGCCATGAATCTCCCAATTCTGATTCCTCCATATAGGTATCCATGTAGCTAACCCATTAGCTACTGCCCATGAGTCAGTAAATATATGACACTGTCCTCCTTTCTCTGTTTTGATGGCTTGATGCACTGCCATCAGTTCGGCATATTGGCTACTTCCACCTATCTCAGAACTTTCCAGAGTTCGCCTAGTACAGGGGTTATAGGCTACTACTTTCCAATGTCTCTTGTGTCCCAAATATTTTGCTGTCCCATCAGTAAACCAAGCATTTTCTTCTGTTCTTCAGTTAGTCCCTCATATCCATTATTCCATTTCACCAAGGATTGTACCAACTGTTGCTTAGGTTCAGGGGGTTTTTCATTCCCCTCAGTGTCAATATTCACTACAGATTCATGTGGAGGAGAAACTCCACTTTTGCCTTGCTATTCTGAATATACCACTTCAATTTGATTATGCTCACCTCTTGCACATGTCCAATTCTGTGGGAAGCTGGAGTACTCATTACCCAAGTCATAATTGGAATTCCAGGCCTTAATACCACTTCATGACCCAGAGTTAGTTGCTCAGTTTCTACTAAAACCCAATATGCAACTAACAGCTGCTTCTCAAAAGGTATATATTGCATTCCAGATAAAGGTAGTTTCCTTGAACAAAATCCTAAAGGTATAGTTCTGCTTTGTTGCTTTTGCCACAAACTCCAATTCGCAGTCATCTTGCACAGTCACTTGTAATTTCACTGGCCCATTTTGCATAGGCCATAAATCCAGGGCTAATTGTATAGCAGCCTTTGCTTCCTCAAAAGCTCTACTTCGTTCAAGTCCCCAGTCAAATTCATATTTCTTCCTTGTGACTTTATATAAGGGTTTCAAAATCTGTCCCAAGTGTGGGATGTGATGTCTCCAATAACCAAATAGCCCTATGAACTTTTGGGCTTCTTTCTTATTAGTAGGGGTAGGAAAATCCTGGATTTTTTGTCGAGCTCGTGGGAGAATTTCTCACAGTCCTTTATTCCCCTGTATCCCCCAAAATTTTACAGTTTGAGCTAGCCCTTGAACCTTTGAGGGGTTAATTTCCGATTCTTTGCTTTTCATATGGTCAATTAATAGTGTCAAACTCTTATCCACTTCTTTTATATTTTCTCCTTGTATCATGATGTCATCTTTGTAGTGGGTAAGCTGTATACCAGGTAACTTTAATATGACTAAATGCTCAGCTATAATCCTGTGGCAAATAGTTGGGCTACGAAGATATCCTTGTGGCAGGTGTGTAAATGTATACTGTCGGCCTTGCCAAGTAAAAGCAAAGTGGTCCCATTGCTTGGGGTCTATTGTGATCAAAAAGAAGGCATTGGCCAAATCAATAACTGCATACCCCTTCATGTTTCTGTATTCTCTCTATTAAAGTAACAGTGTCTGGAACAGCAGCATACAGGGGAGGAGTTACTTTGTTCAGCTGTCTATAATCTACTGTCATCCTCCACGTTCCATCTGACTTTCACACTGGCCAGACAGGGTTGTTACATTGAGTAGTTGTAGGGACTAACACTCCCACTTCAACATAATCCTTTATAGTACTGGCAATTTCATTTTGCCCAACTGGCATACGGTATTGCCTCAAAGTAATTACTTCAGAAGGTTCGGGCAAAGTTATTGGATCTATCTTTATTTTCCCCACTAAAACTGCATTAATGCCTATTTTCCTGACAGGAAATTGGTATTTCCCTTCAGGTAAATTCAAGGTTATACCCTTCAATACGTCTACGAATGGAACTGGCACAATAACCACAGTATATTCTTTCTTAGGCAATTGTTCAATTTTCATCATCAATTTAATTTGTCTGGCTGATATTTCAGCCCCTCCTAATCCTGTGATGGTAATGGGAGTTCCATGCCCAAATTCGTCCAGATTTCCATAGATAAGGGTGGCCTCTACCCCAATATCTATTAATGCCCTAGTTACCGTACTTGACCCATTTTTCCAATACATGGTCAAGTTAATGTGGGTTCTGCAATCCAGCCTGTGTATTTCCTTAATTTGGACTGGGGCTTGGCCTGTTTCCTAGTATTCCTAACATGTGACTCACTTGAGTGTGAGGGTTCAGGGTCTGTAGCATCTACAGGAGCAGTTCTTATTTCCCTATTTCATCTGTTATCAAGTCTTTTATCTCAGTACATTCTGCACAGTTCATTGGTTGGAATTCCATCTATCATTTCAAAGTCTACCTCTGCTCTCAATAGAGCAGCTTTTCTGGTCACTCTATTTTGGCACCAAATTTTCTGGCTATTCACTCTCCTCTCTCAGGGAGATCTATCCCTTCCCCAGTCTCCTAAACTGTGAAATCTTATCTATCACCACTGAAAGACGGCTCCCTATTTCCCCAAGTAACAGCGTCAAAATTAGGTGTTTATAAGCAGGAGAAGCTGTCCTGACTATTAAATTCCTGTAAGGGACTCCCACGGGATCATCGTAATATGTGTTTTCAGTTCCGGTCATGATAGCAGTCTTCATTACCTCCTCCTTTAGTTTTATGATACAATCTCTAAGTGAATACCAAGCTTTATTCTCAGTGGGCCACATAGAATCAGTAGCATATCTCTTATTACATCCTTCAGCAGCTAATGCCAACAGATTAGTCTTGCTATCACCATCTCTTTGCTGATGATGTTCCCTAAATGCTTGCTAACCTAGAGGATCATGGCTGATACCTATGAATCTCATACAATCCACCCTATCTACTGATATTCCACCAGCCCCTTGATCATTGAGTCTTACCATCCAAGATATTAATGATTCTCCCATTCTTCGGGTAAATCTACTCAAAATGTCTGTGATCTCTTGCTATGAAAAATCTTCCTGAATTTTCCTTGTAACTGAATTTTCACCTTGGGCTTTTGTCCTCCTCCTTCGTATGAGACGAACATCTGTCTGAGTATTTGACCATCTCTCATTCTCTATGCGAGGGACATCCTGAACTCTAGTAGTATTTTGTGCCTCAGCCCCTGATGTTGTCTCATTTTCTCTCCATTTCCTTCCCCTGCCACCGTGGCAAGGACAAAACAGGCAGTCAGGCTTGACCTGGACTGAGTTGAAATGCACTCTTGGCCTATTTGGCCTCCTGTTGCACCTAGCCACATTAACGGAAAAATTCTAATTTGAGTCAGTAGATGCTTGAGCAACAATTTGTTCTCCTGCTGTCTGAGATTCTCCATCTTGCTGTGACATAGGAGTGCCCCCATTTCTTTCACTTAATCTCAATCTTTCACATACTAGCTGGTAGGCTGATAACACTATCCAGCTTTGCCTAGATAGTGATGCCCCTGACTGAATTCTAACCTCTTGTAAACATCTTTCCAAATCCCCGGGATCTCTTCTCTGTAGCCTTGGTTCCCAGTTTTCATGGAGTCCAGCTCTTTTAGCCCATTCCTTTACTACGGAGGAATAAAATGGATCCTCCTACCCTGGGATGTTCATCTCTTCCTCTGAAGTTCTTCTGCTTCTGAATAGAGATCCTGTACCCAGAGATCCCATTCTCATCACCAGATATATCATTAAGGCAGAATTCATGATTTCAAAGAAAATCATGACTATGCCTGAATGGTCTAGAATCACAGGATATAAGGAATTCTCTAAGTAGAAGGCAGAGGAGTTAAAGCATTTATTCAAGCTCCACGGACCAGTGTCCCCAATTCGATGTCCTGGCAAGAACCTTCCAAAACCAATGTGCCCATCTTACAATAGTGACCAGGAGGTTATAGAAAAATATTAGGGCAGCAAGCCAAGCCATACTGGTGCTCCCCCCCAATGCTGGGGCCCTCCAGTAAAAAGATTACCCACTGGCCTCAAGCCCTTGTTCAGCACTCTCTGGTCTGCACGAGGGTCAGCCCTGCTTTCAGTAGCACCTGCTGCCACCTCCCTCACCACTTCCACTGCTGCTGCCACCTCTGCTTCTCCTTCTCCTGCCTCCACTATGTCTCAATCTCCAAGCTGTATTCTCTCCTTTTATATAGTCACCAGACATCATCCCATTGACTAGAACATCATCTGAGCGACCAGAACTCAGGTGCCTACCATTGGCTCTGGTCTTAGCCACTCCCCCTAGTACTCTGAAGGCCCCCCCTGAAGGCTATTCAAATGGGCAGGAAATATCTTCCCATTTACTGATTGCCTTTACAACTTCTCAACATACAGACAATAAGGGGGTGGGGGCAGTCAGAGAACTGGTCAGAAGGAGATTAAAGGAGTCTCTTTGCTGGCACTGGATACAAAACTCTGTTGCATTTCCCATACTTGTATCTAGGTCACGGTCTTGGGTCTCAGGGAGAAAAGGAGCACTAGTACACCAGAACTTACAGCTACAAAGGGAGCTAGGATCCCGGTCACAGTTCAAGGGCTGAAAAGAGTGCTTGTAGTCACTCACAAACCATAGCATAGGACAGGAGAGTAATAAACACATTGCTCCCTAGATCATACCACCTTGGAAGAACCAAAAAGATACAGATCTTCAGAATTATCTCTGAAAACAGTTGCATAAAAAACCTGAAGCTTGAGACGGTGATCCTTCCACTCCAGAAGCAGAGCCCCAATTTAGCATAAACTTCAAAGTCAAGAAATGGGCTGGAAAAATGAGCAAACAGCAGAAAAAAAAATCCTTATTATAGAAAGTTACTATGAGAAAGATCAAAACACTAACCCAGAAAAACAACAAAGTCAAAACTGCTACATCCAAAGCCTCAAAGAAAAATAAAAATTGGTCTCAGGTCATTGAAGAAGTTAAAAAGGATTTTAAAAATCAAGTAAGAGAGGCAGAGGAAAACTTGGGAAGAGAAATGAGAGTGATACAGGAAAATCATGTGAAAAAAGTCAACAGCTTGGTAAAGGAGGCACAAAAAAATACTGAAGAAAATAACACCTTTAAGAACAGAATAAGCCAAAAGGTAAAAGAGGCACAAAAATCCAATGAAGAGAAGAATGTCTTGAAAAGCAGAATTATCCACGTGGAAAAAAGATTTACAAAAATTAACCAAAGAGAAGAACTCTTTAAAAAGAAGAATGGGCCAAATAGAAAAGGAAATACAAAAATTCACTGAAGAAAAGAACTCTTTAAAAAGTAGAATTGGCCAAATGGAAAAGGAGGTACAAAAGTCCACTGAAGAAAATAATCCCTAAAAATTGGAATTGGGCAAGTGGAAGCTAATGAGTTAATGAGATATCAAGAAACAATAAAACAAAACCAAAGGAATGAAAACATAGAAGAAAATGTGAAATATCTCACTGGAAAAACAACTGACTTGGAAGATAGATCAAAGAGAGATAATTTAAGAGGTATTAGACTACGGAGAGGATTCTGGAAGATGGCAGAGTAGGTTAGAAAACTTCTGGCTCTCCAAATTTCCTCCACAAAAAAAGATAGAACATTGCCTCAGAGGGAAGTATAGCAGCAGAAATAAACAAAATCAGGGTAAAACAGTTGTTCTCCTAAGACAACCTGAGAAGACCCCCAGGAAAGACCTAACCTCCAGGAGCAGAGGATCAGCCTGAGATTCTGCAGAATCAACAAACAAGTCCTGGGAGCAGCTGGGGTTGGGAAGCAGCCTCAACTTTAGAAACTTTCATCTCATGTATAGTGTGGCAGTCAGATGGCAGATTAGGAGACTGAAGGACTTTCCACCGTTGAGGGACACAAAGCACAACTGTGTTGACCAGATGAGTCCTGAGCTAGGATACTACTACAGGGGAGAAGTAGCCTGCACATACCTGGCGAATGCAGTAGCAGAGGGGCAGCGAACCTGATGGCTGTGGGCACTTGCAGGAGAGCACAGTCCCTGGTTTCAGTTCCAGGGCAGAGAGGACAGCTGTAGTTTGCAGCCACCAGGAGGATCTCAGGGAGCAAAAGAGTTTGTGGGACAACATGGCTAGCTTAGGAGTGAAGAGGAGAACCCAAGTTTGAGCCCTGGGACAGATCTCGGAAAATAATAGTGAGAAAAACCTGAGGCTTGAGGCATTATTCCCCATACCTTGGAACTAGAACTTGATTACACTAATGTCTGCTAAAAACAAAATAAAATGAAAAACAATAATAATTAGTAAGCAAAGGAGAAAGAACTGAGCCATAGATGGCTACTGTGGGGATAGAGAAGATCTGGGTTCATATTCAGAGAAAGATAGTGGAGCTTAAAAAGTCACTCCTTTTTCAATGAGAAACATCAAATACTCCCATGCATAGAAAGCATTCTTGGAAGAAATTTAAAAGGACTTTAAAAATCAAATAAGAGAAATTGAGGAAAAATTAGGAAAAAAAAATATGAGCAATCCAAGAAAGTTATGAAAGTCAACAAACTTGAAAGAGAGTATCAGAAACTTAAGGAAGAAAATAAATTCCTTGAAAACTAGAATTGGGCAAAAGGAAGGTAATGACATTCTAAAATACCAAGAATAGAATGTGAAACATCTCATCAGAAAAACAACTAATCTGAAGAATGGATTGAGGAGAAAGAATATAAGAATAGTTGGGCTATACTTGAAAATTACAAGTAAAAAAAACAAGTCTTGATACAATATTATAAGAAATTATCGAGGAAAATTGCCCAGAAATTCTAGTCTAATATAGGTTCCCAAAGTGGACAATATTGCCTCTTATAGAGCACTGGAACAATCCAGGAGACAGTAGTAACTTTGGGTGCAATTGGGGGGGGACATTAAATAAAAATAAGGGGGTGGTGGAAGCAAAAGGAAAGAAGAGAAGAAAGTTTTGAGAAACTATTCATACATGTTTCATCTGTTGTATAACAGAGCTAGAGTCATAGTGATTACATTATTTTCCAAATAAACACACATAATACAAGTTAAAACTAATCGATACTCAAGTCCACTGACAGGTCTTAACAAACAAGTGTTGGCAGGTGAGTGTGTTATTCATTGTCAGGAAGTCCAGCATGAATCAGCAGGAATATGTGTGTGTAATAATTTTTTTACAATATGATACTATATGGTTACATGATGCAATATTGCATAATCGAAATTTCAATGCAGGGGAAAAACCACAATTTTATAATAAATTATTAAATTTAAGATGCATCATTTTTAAAAAAAAAATATGTTTTGGAGATGATGCAAATTTCAAAAAAAAAGTTAAAGGTTTAAAGAAATTAGATTTCCATGGTGCTGAGTAATTTTCTTTTGAAAGGGGCAGTAGGCCGAATAAGTTTAGGAACCTCTGTTATAGAACAAGAAGGCAAAACAGAAATAGAAAAAAATCTACCAATCACCACCTGAAAGAAATTCCAGGAGGAAAACTTACAGGAATATCATAGCCAAGTTTAAAAGCTCCCAGGTCAGGGACAAAATATTGCAAGCAACAAGAAAAAGCTATTTAAATATCATGGAGCTACAATAAGGATTACACAAGACCTAGAGCCACTACTTTGAAGGACCATAAGTCTTAGAATACTATATTTCATAGAGCAAAACGGCTAGGGTTATGACCAAGGGAAACTTACCCAGTAAAGTTAAGCATGATCCTGAATGGAAAAAAATGGATATATAATGAACTGAAAGACTTTCAGGTATTTGTGACAAAAACAGCAGAACTTAAGGAAAAAATTGATATATAACATCCAGGAGAAATTTAAGGTAAACATTAAAAACCAATTATGGGACTCAATAAGGTCAAATTGTTTCCTTCTTATATGTGAAAATATTATCAATACTTTTGTGACTGTCACCATTATTTGGATAGTTTGAAAGAAAGGCTTGAGCTGAGCTGGAATAAGATGGGGTGATTCTAAAAAAATAAAACTCTGTAGGGACAAATAAAAAGGAGTTCTTGTCTCATACAAATGAGGCATAAAAAGAAAAATTGATACAGAGGAAGCTAGTAGGGAGAAGGGTAAGTAGTGCTAGAAACTTGCTCTCATCAGGAATAGGTTAAAGAGGGAACAACTTATATACCTAGAAGGACACAAAACTCTTCTAAATTCAGAAAGAAATAAGAGAGCAAGAGGATATGGTGAGGGGAGAGGAAAAGGGAAGGATTGTTGGAGGGGTTAGTAGGTTAAGGAATAGGAGGGCAAAGTAGTATATAGAAGTAAAGCAGAAGAGTGAGGAGGAATTGGAACAGCATGAGAAGGATAGAGAATAAAAATAGAGAAAAGGAAAATATAGAACAAGTAATTATAGCTTCGAATATGAATGGGATGAATTTACCCATAAAATGGAAACTAATAGCAGATCAAAAACTTGAATTTGACAATATGTTGCTTACAGGAAATACTATAAAAATGAGAAATATACACAAAGATAAAATAAAGGTGTAAGGACCGAATATAGGGACCTAGGAAAGGATTAATAGTCTCAACAAGGAAATAATTGAAAATATGAGCAGAATGATAAAATTGTCACAACAAGATTAGCTACCTCTGGGTAGGACCTGACCTCCAGGTGGGGTCTGTTCTTACAGATAAGAAGAAGGTGAACATGAGGCGTCAGGATGTCTGGACCACCCAGGAACTGATAATGTCTGGACCCCAGGAACTGATAGGAACGGAATGTTGACTATGCATTAATTGCCTCTTCGTTTCTGTACCCTAATTACTTCTTTGTTTCTGTACCCTATAAATTCTGCCTGAAACCTGGAGTTGGGGTCTTTTCATCATTAGGATGGAAGGCCCTGGCATGCCAGTAATAATAAAAGAGCTCTATGTGATTGGCTAATCCGGTTGTCCCTGGACTCTTTCCATTCCCAAGCAAATGAATCTAACAAAGGTCAGGAGTAGAATTTATTATGTGAAAAAAGCAGGAGTAGTAATCATGATCTCAGACAAAGTTAAAGCTAAAATAGCCTTAATCAAAAGAGAAAAATAGGGAAACTACGCAATGTGTTAGCAATATTTTTCAATATTGTTTTAACCCATTTAAATAACTAGACCGTATAAATACCTGAGAGTATACCTGCCAAAACAGAAACAGGAACTACATGCACATGAACATAAAACACTTTTTACACAAAGTTAGATCTAAATAATTGAAGGAATATTTATTGTTTCTGGGTAGATAAAGCCAATGTAATTTTTTTTAAATGACAATTTTACCTAAATCATTTACCTATATGATGAACTGGTTGATTTTGAAAAACATGGAAAGGCTTAGACCTATGAAGGAAGCTGCTATCCACCTCCAGAGAAACTGATGACAAGTAGAAATAAATGTAATACTGTCTTACATGTATGTGTAAGTTGTATATGTGTATATGTGTGTATGTTTATAGATGTCTATGTATATGTGTATACACACACACACATATATCTATGCTTAATTGTAGCTTTCTTTGGGGGAGGAGGGCATGAAGAAAAGAGGGGGAGGGAGGGGAAAAAATAAAGTTAAAAAGTGTATGGCAGAGAACAAAAGAAAACCTATAAGGAAGCAAAGAAAAGCTGGGCAGCTTTGAAAACAATGTATAGTATTAATTATGTAGGTTTTCTTGAAATGGAAATACATTGCATTATGTTGAATCCTCTTATGTTTTGCTGTGTATGTGGCATTTTCTTTTAAGTTTAAAATAAATTTAAAAAATACCAAAAAAAAAAAAAAGAATCATTGGACTACATGAAAGCAGTGATCAAAAAAAAAAAAGAGCCTAGACATCAGTTTTCAAGAAATTATGAAAGAAAACTGCCCTGATATTCTAAATCCAGAGGATAAAAGAGAATTTGAAAGAATCTACCAATCCCCTCCTCCAAGGAGATCCCAATTAAAAACATAGGTATATTATAGCAAAATTCCAGAGCTTCCAGGTCAAAGAGAAGATATTGCAAGCCTCCCAAAGAAGATATTTCAAATATTGTGGATAACAGTTAGGAGAACATAAGATTTAGCAGTTTCTACATTAAAGGATTGGAGGGCTTGAAATCTGATATTCCAGAGGGAGAAAGATCTAGGATTACAACAATCACCTACCTAGCAAAACTGAATATAATCCTTCAGGAGGAAAAATCAACATTCGATGAAAACAGAGAATTTTCAAGCATTCCTGATGAAAAGACCAGAGCTGAATAGAAAATCTGACTTTCAAATACAAGACTCAAGAGAAGCTTAAAAAGAAAGCATAAAAAGAAGCATAAAAGATAAGAGAAATCATAAGAGATTCCATAGTTACACTGTTTACATTGCTACATGAGAAAATGATATCCATAATTCCTACAAACTAATCTAAATCTTTCGAAGAATCATAGAATCATGGAATTTTAGAATTAGAAGGGATCTAGGGGCTCCATATCAGTCTTTAAAAAGAATTTGCACTTTGACATGCCTAACAAGTGTTCATTCTGCCTTTGCTTAAAGACATACAGTGAAGGTGAAACCCCCACTTCATAAAACAGCTTTATTATTCCATTTTGGGATACCTGTAATTGTTAATGTTTTTCCTTACATCAAGATTAAATTTACTTCTTTATAAGTTCTCACTCATTACACCTATCTCTGCCCTCTGGGACCAAACAGAACAAATCTAATCTCTCTTCAACTCAACATGATATCCTTTCGAATACTGAAGATAATTATAACAATTGTCCTGAGCCTTTTAGGCTAACCATCTCCAGTTCTTTCAACTGATCCTTGGTCAAAATGGATCATTAATAGGCATGTATTTGTTATACTAAGTGTCTCAAGGGAGGATTTTTATATATAATATCTGTGTGTGTGTGTGTGTGTGCATTTTGTATCCTTCATTAGAATATAAGCTTCTAAAGGACTAGAATTTTTTTACTTTTGTCTTAATATCCCTCGTACCTTCTCTAGGGCCTATTACTATGGTACATATTGAGTGACAGTTGTGCTTAAGACAATGTCATAGATTTAAATCCTTTCATCTTTGGTTGCCCTCCTCTAGATATTCTCCAGCTTATCACTGTCCCTTCTTGAATTTTGCCTCTCTTGAGTTTCTAGGTTTCTCTGCTGTCATTCTCTTCCTATATTATATCTATTAATAATATCTAACCTAGTGGTTTTGCTTCAACAGCTTTCTCTTTCCACTTCTTTTGCCTTTTTTTTCCCCTGAAGCTTCCACAGCTTGTGCTTTTCCCTTTCTCTTTCACCAAGTTCCTTCCTATTGGGACAGCTAGATTGAGGACAATAACCTGAGTCACACTTAACACTGCCCTGATCCAGACCATCATTTTTAGGGTTGAAAACAAAGAAGAGGAGTCCAAGGTTGTCAGCTTTCCAGAAGACCTTCCAGATCTTCTTGGACAGACCCTGTTAGGAAATCCATGATCTGTAAACTGTTCATCACCATGTTCCTTGTACTATCTGTTTCTCCAGTTTAGTTGAGAAAATCGAAGGCCATCTAAACTCAATTTGCTTACAGCTAGCAGACGAGAAAAGGAGTATGTATACATTTTTTAAAATGGAAAAGGTAATCAAGAATAACAATTAGTCAAAGAATGGTAAAATGTTTTTGAAACACATAATCTAAAAAAAAAAAAGAAACACATAATCTGGGGATAAAGGGTTCTCTCCCCCCCCCCCCACCAAAGGACACTCTCCTCCAAGATTCATGGAGAAGGGACAGCAAACTTTTCTTTTACAATTAGAGCATTCATTTAGCATCTGCATCTCCACTAAGAGTGCATTTGGAGGTTCTCATCTCCCTCAGTTTGCCTTTCACTGCCAACAAAGACTTCCATATTGCCTCTCCCTTCCTGCGTTGAATGTAATCATAACTGAACTTTAAAGTAATTTCCTTTCATTTTCCAGAAGACAGTCATGTAATGTTTGATGCAAAGCAGACAGCTGATTTACCTTTACTCATGCTAACTTAGTAGACGGAAGCACTTCTCAATGAATTTATAATGGGATTTGGCAAGGCTTAGCTTTGAACATTTCTAGATCATCTAAAATAGAAGCCCTCTGCTTCTGGGAGAAAACATTCTGCATTCCTCTACCACACGGGTAGGAGTAGCCTCTTTACATTGACTGTGTAGACAGAAAAGGCTGTATCTTTAAAGCTCAAGCTTCCTGTCCTTCAGCATCCAGAGAAAGTAAAGTTTCAATTTTGTCATGGGTTCCATGAACTGATTTGATGAGGGGAGGAAGGCTACCTTCCTCTTATCTTCCCTTTTATTCCATGGCTCCAAGAAATGAGCTTGGGGTTTTGTTTTGTTGCTTGGTTTGTCCTTTTCGGTTATAAACACAGACAGTAGAATCTCCACTGGACCTGGAAGCTCAAGCTATGGCAACTTTAGAAGGAGGATACCAGGCTAGATATTGCTGCCAGTCCCAGCAGGGAAGCCCTAGGAAGCCAGAGTGCCTGGGTCTCAAGCCCAAGGAGGGCTTTGGATTTAGAGCTTAGTGGAGCTGTGCTATACAGGAGCTGAGCTAAACTGTGAACTTAATCCTCTTCTCAAAAGTATGAGGTGAAGGATGGGGGTAGAAATCATGCCTCCGGATGTTGGGGATGGGGATAAGGGGTAATGTTTGTACAATCTGTTCTGCTATAATGCGAGATATGCTTTCCCCAAAACCACCATGCTATGCAAAATTGTGTAATAAAAACCACAGGGCTTTTTGGAAAAATGGGTTTAGGGGCATCACCCTTAAAAACGTCATCAATGACACATTTTTTAAAAAGATAGGAATCTAATAAAATAATAGCCAGCTTTATGCATGTTAAGTGGTTAAGAAATACATAAATGCTTTAATAAATAGTAGCTACATCCTTAACCTTGGGCTTCTGGTTCCAGTCTGGTTCCAGCGTGGAGGATAGAATCTCAGTGGACCACCCATAACTTGGAGAAGGGTTTCTTGGTCATGGTTAAAAGTGAGGGAAAGGGTAGAGGTAGACTAGACCTCACTCCACAGAGTCAGAAGACAAAATAAATGTGACACTTGAAAAAATATCTAAAGTTTGCTTGTGGACAAGGGTGTCACAGGTTTATGAGTTATTGTAAGGTAGAGTGGTTTTCTGTGTTCTCTCAGTGTTTCTTGCATATGAAATCATGTATAAGTATAAGCAGAAGTGACTGTATACTTATTCTAATATCTATATATACATGAAACAAATATTCCTTTGTAAAAGCTAATCTGACTGTTAAGTGGTTAAATGGAACTGGAGTGCAGAGAACCTCCTACAATTAGGAGAATATCATGGATGGTGGCCAGAGCCAATAGCAGAGAGTTCATGTCCCTCCAGGCACCCTTAATGATAGGAAAAGCCCTAGAGGAGGAGTGAAATGTAACACACCTGCCCTTCAAGCAGTGAGGGCCAGAGTAGGGTTTTTAGCATAAAAGAGCAATATTTTGTCAAAAGCTTTTTTCTGTATCTATTGAAATGATCATATAGTTTTGGATATTTTGGTTTTTAATATGATTGTATTGATTAATTTCCTACAAACTATAGGCATAGAAGGACTTTTTAAATATTATTAAAAATATCTAACTAAAACCCAAATTGTATCATATGTAATGGGAATACACCACAACCTTTTCCAACAAATACATGAAAGAAGCAAAGCTGCCTTGCTCTCTACTATTGTTTAATATAGTTCTGGAAATGTAAACAATAGCAATAAGGAAGTTAAAGAGGTTATGAAACTGTCCCTTTTTTGCTGATGATAATAATAGTTTACTTGGAAAAAACCAAGAAATCAACAAAAATACCGAGATAAATAATATCTTCAGTAAAGTTGTAATCTACAAAATAAATCCTCAAAAACAAACATTTCTATATAATAATAGCAAAACACAAGAAGCAACAATAGAAAGAGAAATCCCCTTCAAATAACTACAAAACAAAATCTAAGGATCAACCTCCCAAAGCTCACAAAAACTTATATAGATTCAATTACAAAAGCACTCCTTGAAGAAATAAAGACCAATCTAAATAGCTACAGGAATATTCAGTTATTGTGCAAAAAACAATAAAATGACAATGCTACCAAAATTAATTTGTACTTTTAATGCTATACCAATCAAATTACCAAGGGGATACTTTATGGAGCTTGTTAAAATAACAAAATTCATTTTGAAAAACATAAGATCTAAAATATCAAGGGAAATGATGAAAAGAAATAAGGAAGTCCTTTCAGATCTCAAATTATATTATAAAGCAGCAGTCATCAGAACCATTTTTTATTGGTTAGAGAATAGAGAAATAGATTAATGGAACAGACTAAACAAGGGAGATTCAGAAACAATAGAACTCAATAACCCAGTGTTTGTTAAAGTGGAAAACATAAATTATCTAGCGAAACATTCCCTATCTAATTTTGAAAAACAAAAAACTGCTGGGAAAACTAGAAAGCAGTCTGGCAGAAATTAGGCTTAGATGAATGCCTTACACCACATTCTACAATACAGTCTAACTGGATATATGATTTTAACATTAAAGATCATACTATTAAAAAAATTGAAGAGAAATTATTTCTCACGGCTATGGATAAGAGATATATTCTGAACCAAACAAAAGATACAGGCAATTACAAAAGATTAAAAAGATAGTTTTGATTACTTGAACCTGCAAAGTTTCTGTACAGACAACATTAATGCATCTAGGATAAGGGAAGTGGGTTGAATAGGGGAAAAAGTCTTTGTATCATTTCTCTAATAAGGGTTTGGTTTTCAAGACATAATATATATACATATACACACATATACATATAGACATACACATGACTAATAGCCATTACCTATTAGATAAATGGTTGAAAGATATGAACAAATAATGCTCAAAACAACCACAAAGTACTCAAAACCACATGAAAGTACACTCCAAAACACTAATTATAAGATAAAGGCAAATCAAAACAACCCCAAGGTTTCACCCTATACTCTGCAAACTGGCAAAAATGACCAAAAAATGGCAACAGAAGGGTTATATAAAGATAGGCACACTAATACATTTTTGGCAGAGCTGTGAAATGGCACAACCATTTTGGAAAGCAATTTGGAATTATGCAAATAGTAACTAAAATGTCTATAGCCTTTAAACTAGATAGACACTGGGCTTATTGGAAGCTATCAATAAAAAGAAAGTCCCCACATATACCAACATATTTATAGCAGTAATTTTGATCTGGTTAAATTCTGGTCATTCTGGTTTGTGGCAATTGCCTGTAGATTCAAAAGCTAAATTATTCCTGATTGAATCTACTCTCAATATGTTAACTCTGGTCTGGCTAAATACCATAAAAAATATGTATGTGCATATACATATACATATATGTTCATACACACATATACATATGTATGTGTGTGAACTGTAGTAATGGTCAAAATATAAAATCCTTGACTCTGGGGAGGATCTTTTAAAATTGAAATATTTTATTGTTGAAGCTTCATACCCAAAATTAGCCCTCCCAGGTGTCTGTAATTACTACAATTATGGTAGTAACCTCTCCTTCCCAATAAACAGGAATTTCTACTGAACATTTCATTAATTTTCTGAGGGAAATAAATTTTAAGAATTGACAGGGAGGG
>CM053625.1:12742408-12769892 GCA_028646595.1 Phalanger gymnotis
TTTTTGTGTTCCTATTCCTATTCTGGCCAGGTTGGAAATGCAAAGAAACAGAAAATGAGGTAAGAAGGAAATAACTTCCCCCTTTACAGAAATTTATACCATTGCAAACTAATTAGAGACTAAATTCATGAACTGAAAGGAAATCTGTTTACCATTCATTCCTCAAAATTATGATGAAAATGTGGTTCTTATTTTTTTTTAAATGCTAATATATTCAAGTGAGTTTTGGGAGTTGCTGCTTATTAGAATTTTTTAAATGAATAAAAATAAAATATTATGTCTTTTATCCCTGGAGAGTAAGAGATTTATTGTTTTGGAGTAGACCATGATTTATTTCGCCAGCTAGAAAATGTTAAGAAAGCCTTAAAATAGGGAGGAAAGAAAAAAGAAAAGAAGCAAAAAACAGTTTTGCAGTCTGTAGTTTCTAAACTTATCTGCTGTTTAAGAACTACCTAGTATTATTATTAATTCTTCTGTCCATCTTGGAAAGAAAGAGGCTTTTTTGAATCATGGCAAATGATTTAGGATGAGCAAAATTTAATTTTAGGGGAATATTTTACCTTACCATTGTGTTCTGTGAGTGATTTAACAGAACCTAAATACTCACATAAATTAGAAGAAAACCATCTAAAAGGAATTGCAATATACCACAGGAGGGCTCTAAGGAAGGCCTCCTTCAAGATAGTAGTATCAGCGGGCTTATCCTGTTATTGAGTAAAATGCAGATTGAGGACAATCTCTGTTTGCACAACTTTGCAACCGCTTCTTTGATCTCTGAGATTACTTCTCTGGGAAGAAAATGTTTTCTCCAAACTCAAAGAAGTTGATCAGGGAAAAGTAAAAGTTGTGCAGTTAATTCCTATTGTGCTAATTTGCTAAGGAAAGATTTTGGTGTAGTAAAGAAAACTAGCTTTGTAGATAATTAATTATTATTGGGAATTAAAAACATGAAGGATTGAGAAAGTAGTGAAAGAAAGCAGAAGGTTGAAAAAGATTGTGGAAAAAGTACACTTTTGGAGGACTTTAATCAAAGTCCATAGGAAGAAAAAGAAAGAAAGTTAAAAGAGGATTGGAGATTGGACAGCAAAGATTAATTAGAAAGCAATGAAATGTAAGTTCGGATTTCCTGAGGAGCAGATATATAAAAATAGCAACTTTCTTTAATCACATTGGCATAATACAAGGTCATCGTCTTTGCCAACCATCAAAATGTCCAGCATAGATGAAAAGAAAAGCCAAGAATGAAGTAAAATATTACAGAAGAGTTTAGATTGTCATATCTCATTTAGATAAAGAATAAGAAGCTTTCCATGCCTATAAAAGTATTATCCTACTTATAGAAGTTCATGTTTTCTCTTCAGATAGTTAAAGTTAATTTTGAGATTTCTCATGATCTCCAAACTTTATTTCACAGTTTAGATGTTTTCGTCGATGTTAAAGTCTAACGAGAATCATGTAGCACAATTTAAAATTGACAGTATTCTATACATTTACAATATTTATCAAATGGAGAATACGGAAATAAATTTGTAGTATAAATTATTTGACTTGAAGGACAAAATAGAAGGGTATATATATTCTAATATTTATATAGCAAGCATACAGTCAAGATTTAATCATTTGTAACTGAGTTTGTATTTGCAATTCCTGCATTTTAGAAGAGGTGAAAATGTACTTCAAATAAAAATGGAAGAGGGGCGTGTTCATCTTTGGCAAGTAGTAGGGTCCCATAAAGGCAATCAGTGAATGGGAGGATCTTACCTGCCCATTTGAATGGGCTTGGGGGGCAGGGCTCTCATGGTCCTGGGGAGAGTGGCTAGGACTGGAGCCAATGGTAGGCGCCTAAGTTCTAGTCCACATGATGACATGAAGCCTGTGGGGGAAGGAGATTGCTGAATGGGAGGAGCTTACTGAACCGTGGGAGCAGAGCTAAGAGGCAGTTGGGGTGGCAGTTGGGGAGAGCAGTTAAGAGCTGAAGAAGAGAAGAAGCAGTCAGCTAGCTGGAGCACAGCTTGGAGATTGCAGAGGAAATGGCAGAAGCTGCAGCGATGGCGGCAGACACTACAAAAAGCAGGGCTGTCCCTTCTGGAGACCAGAGAGTGCTGAGCAAAGGCTTAAGGCCAGTGGGTGGTCTTCTTGCTGGAGGACCCTGGCATTGGGGGGAGGGGAAGCACCAGTATGGCTTGGCTTGCTGCCATAATGTTTTTCTGTGGCCTCCTGGTCACTATTGTGAGATGGGCATACTGGTTTTGGAAGGTTCTTGCCAGGACATCGAATTGGGGACACTGGTCCATGGGTCTGCTACTTTTGAGTTTCAATAAGTGCTTTAACTCCTCTGCCTTCTACTTAGAGAATTCCTTATATCCTACGATTCTGAATTATTCATATTCATGGCTTATTCATGGTTATCTTTGAAGTCATGAATTCTGCTTTAATCATATAGGTCCATAATTTTATGTGCTTGTAGTGAATAGCCTTTGGGATAACTGAGATTCTGTATTATACCATTTGTAACTATAGGTCTAGATTTTTTAAATTTTTTTTTGAGAGGGGAAAGGAGGGCAATTGGGGTTAAGTGACTGATTTGCCCAAGGTCACACAGCTAATAAGTGTGTCAAGTGTCTGACACCAGATTTGAACTCAGGTCCTCCTGACTACAGGGCCGGTGCCACCTAGCTGCCCCATAGATCTAGATTTGATTTTATTGAGTTTGTCCTAAACAAAATTGTAATACATTTCATTTAAAGTGAGGTTTGTTCTTCAATTAGGACATTTGTGATATTTGACCTTCTATAGATAGAACAGACTTTAATGGAAAACACACTTGAGATATGACATCAAGGTAAAATGTTTATAGACTTCAAGAATAGGAGACACTTTTATAACTATAAATGCAACTCAACTTTCATTATTCTATATTGTTCTCTGAATGCAAATAGTATAGAATGCCTAAATCAGTAGATGAATGAAATAATCTTTTCTTTTTCTGTAAGATAATTCAGAAATGCATTGATGTCATTGATTGATGTCATTTGACTGGCAATAAGTTTTGTTTTGGATCTGTGTTTTAAGTCCATGATGTTATGTTAGTATTGTCTTTAATTTCTTGTATGATAATTTTGGGAAATCCTTTTCGACTTTGAGTCAACAGGCCCCAGTTTAAAAGAATTTGTTCTCTTTGCTTTAGGAATTAACTAATGCAGTCCTTCAATATATCCAGACTAATAATGCCCAGTTATTATTTTTTTGGTTATGAGTGAAATATTATGTTTTCACTTTCTACGTAAAACCCCAGAAAGTAATTGTTTTCTTAAATGTTAATAATTATTGCATCAGGACCTCCAAATATGTGAATTAAAGGGATTTTGGAGTGAAGGCCTTTTATGTACTTGATAGGTACTGAAGATAAATGGTTTTTATTTATTATTTATTTTACCTGAATGTTATTACAATATGAAAAGCAAGTGTATCCTGCTCTAAGTTATGAACAATGGAACTTGCTATGTGAAGTAGAACTGTAATTTGATTTGGTCTGGGTTTTGAATTCAGGTATAACTGTTTGAATTATTGTTAAGCCAGTACTCTACCATTCAAGGATAATGCCCAATGCTGCTCAAAAACGGTACCTTGTAGAAAATACTGCTGATGAATATAGATGACTAGAAAGGTTGAGAGGATGATTTTACAAAAAAAAAATGGCAAGAGCTTGCTGACTCAATTTCTTCATTGTGCTATTATCTTTTTGGACAGGAATATGGCCTACCTGGTTGATTCTGACCTTACCTAGACTTCACCCTGTGAATAATGTAGAACTCTGTTGCATGATTAGCTAGTTTAAAAAGTATCTTTGTTTTTTACCTTAAATCAAATAGAGCTAGGAGAGTTTCCCCCTGGTATACCTATGATAGGTTGGTTTGTGATTTTTGACTTAGGCCTAAGGGAACCATTTTGGTTTTGTTACAACCTACCTTCTTTCTCTGACCGTGGCAAGAGAACAGCAAGTGGATCTTTTTGTTACAATTATCGAGTATCTCTAAACTGCTATAATGGAATACAAATACATAACAACCTATTGTTTTGATTTTGCTGTTCCAAATGCATGGCCATTCCTTGTCTCGACTTCTTATTCTAAGCAACTGGGGAAAATCATTTCTTAGATTTGTCATCTCTTTGTTCATTAATTTTAATAGTTGTATCTTCATATAGTTCCTTCAAGTTTAGGTCTGTGCAGCATTATGTCTTTTCTGAATTGTATAAGGATAATTTATATTCTCAAAGAGGGGATAGGATAAAGATGTAATGTGATAAAAATGTAAAAGTTTTCATTTTTAATGGATTAATAAGCTTTACTTTGGGGAAAGCAATGAGATTAGATTGTTTCAACTTGAGAACTAAGATATATGTGACTGACTTTCAAATGTTTTCCATTGGGTAAAAGAATATACTTAAAGGACTCATGGTTACTGTAACTGTGTTTGTAGCCTTAGAACTTCAGGTATTGTGACAGTGAAAAACAATGGAAAACACCAAATAAAGCTGATGGACCTAAGTGATATATATTAAATTTTGTCTTGGAAATAATAAAGGTCCATTTGAATATTTGTAGATGCCTATCCATACAAATGCCTGTAACAACAATGTTATTAGCAGCTGTTGTGGAAGTGTAAGGCCAATAATACCAGCACACACGAGGGCTGCTACTACAGGTTCTTTGATCTGTTTTTCTAAGGAAAGCAACTTTAGGGGGTTAACAATCTTACTTTAATTAAACATACACATATCATTCACTTGGTTCAGAGGGAAAAGTCAGCACCACGAACTTTAGAGCAAATACAAATAGAAATTATAAACAGAGAAAATAACACAAATCAACAGACAGGCTTCTGTCTGACCATAGCAATACATACATAGTTACCAGAGAGAGAAGCACCAACATCTGGGTTTTCAAAGTTGGGGGACTGTATCAGGAAGACAATATTCACAATATAGATTATAATTGTCAAATTTTTTATGTGGTTCTGTATCGCAAAATATGTGAGACTCTTCACGTAGAAGGCAGAAGTAAACCATTTATTCAGACACCAAATAACCGGATCCCATAACCAATATTCCCAATCCATCACAGAAGCAAAGAATTAGATACACAATATCACAGCAGAGAACCATTCCATCCCAAAACCATCCACCCCCCTGCTGGGGCCTTCCCAAAAATTCACTCACAGTCACCACAACACATCTGCTCTTTCCCTCAGCTCTAACTATAGTAACTGCTCTCTCATCATTTCCTGTGACACAACTTCCTTTTCCTCTCAGCAAGCTCCTCCCACCACATGTGACTTACGCTTCCTGTGACATAAGAAGGTCACATGGCCTATTAATGGGTGGGAAAGCTTTAAATCTAAATTGCTATTACAAGGGCTCCTTAATTGCTACCCAGAGTCATGTCTGGACAAATCACAGGAACACTCTTCCAATGAGTGAGCCCCAAAGCAAAATGCTAACCTCCGAGTATATATACACACTGGAAGTGTAAGGCCAATAACACCAGCACACACGAAAGCTGTTACTACAGGTTCTTTGATCTGTTTTTCTAAGGAAAGCAACTTTAGGGGGTTAATAATCTTACTTTAATTAAACATACACATATCATATACACGAGTCAGAGGGCATCACAACCATGTGACTCAAACTCATGTGACTTAGGCTTTCTTGTGACTTAAGCAAGTCATCAAAGACTCTTGATTCAACCAAAGACTCTATCAAAGGCACTTGATTGCCATAGTGCTGAGAAGCACTCCAAAAGAAAAAATGGCAAAAACTCCTACTTTGCTTGCCATTACAATGCCTAAATACACAGTCTTCTAATATATTTCAGCATCTTTCTTTGGATGTGTTTTAGTAATTGTTTGCAAAATCTCAAGTTATGAGATTTCTATATGTGTCACATATAGAATAATTTTAATTCATTGTCAAGATATTTGTTTGAGACTTCTCTAATAACATCGACAGAAAAACTTATTTTACAAAAACAAGGATTCTTTTTTTTTTTTTTTTGAAAAGAGGGATTTTTCCTCTAATTTACAGCTAGCATTATCCCTGCAAGGGGACAGGGTTCAGGTGAATATTGAAAAAAACACGTGGAATGTAAAGACTGAAATTCTCTAAACTTTCAGATGAATTACAAATAGCTTCATTTGATGTCCTTCCTATATCTCTGATGTTTACAATGTTAAATCCATAAGGTTTGATTAGGCATTCACCACATGAACTACTGGAAGGTCAATGTGATTAGGATTTGTAAAGTACTACTAAATTATATAAACATTTCTAGCAGGTTTAAGTATCATTACCTAAGAAATCTCCACAACTGGCTTGGAAACTGGAGAGTTGACCTACTGGAAGAAACCACACTGCAAATCTACCCTAGAAACAAAGCCTATTCCAGGTACTGTTAACAATTGACACACAAGTTAAAGGCCCAGAGATGTTGATTCAGAAATACATATAGCAGAGTTTGAGTGGACCAAACTGGATAATTTATCACCGAATTTCAATTAGGAAAATATTTCCCAGAGGCAGACACCTTAATGAAGTACGCAGCTAAACCCAAAACGACAGAATTAGAAATCTGCCATTTCAACATACATTAACTGAATGTTGCACATATGTTTGCCCAAACCCTTAATATTAGTCAGCATCTGAAGTGCATTGTGGATTTAAGACAGGGTTTGAATTAGACTAAACATGAAGGAACATCTGAGTCATTTGGAGTTTGTTGCCAGAAACAGACTGGATTACCAAGTTAATTTTGGAAATTCTGTGTTTTATAATACTAATAATTGTTATTGTATTAATTTGCTCTACTTTTGCATTAAATGTTTCCCAATGCATATGTCTTACTATGAAATGCCTTACAGAAAATTTAAATTATCTATTGAGGAGATTGATAAGATGTACAAGAATGTGGTCAAGATGCACACTTTATATGATCTATGACCAAAAGGGGATTGTCATAAGAGAATTTCTGGCTTAACTTTTGTTGAAATTGAATATTTGGGAGAACATAACTGACCCCATTCTATTATATATTCACCATTTTCCCGTGTATGACACCTGCATGAATTGTAGGACCAACTATGTTAGTGGTTTTCTTCAATGTCTTTATTTGCTCCCCTAACTAGTACAAGATTTAATTGCTAAAAAGGGGAGATTTAAGTCTCCCTCATCTAGCCTGGCGGGTAGTCCCTTTTGATTTAGTGAAACTAGCTATACTAACAGGGATGTTTTCCTTATATATCTCCTGTAGCTAACAATATATTTTCTTTAACATACTTTATTTTTTGTTTAAGGAGTAGCCATCTTTCTTTTCTTTGCCTCAGGTACTGTATAATTGCTACTAGCTGAATTGTGAAGAGCACACATTCCTACTTAAAGTCTATTTCCTGATTCATTCTGGATTAATTGGCTTTAGCTAGTCAAAGTGATTTCTAAATTTATGTAAGTGTCCTCGGTCGTCATTTCTTCACTAACAGAGCCTTTGTTCTGACATTTACTCAAATTTGGCTTCTTTTTAAAACTTAAGATCATCAATCTACTACCTCAAGAATGATAAAATTCATACTGAACTGGACCTTGGACTTGGCCTTTAAAAGGGGGAGGAAGTGGGGAAAAGAAAGGGAAGAAAATAAGCATTTATATAGTGCCTACTATGTGCCAGGCATTATGCTAAGCACTTTTACAGATATTATCTGATTTGATCCTAACAATAACTCTGCAAAGTAAGTAATATTATGATCTCCATTTTACAGGTGAGGATTTTTTTTTTTAATGAAGGGGAAAGCCCAAGATAAATAGTCACAAAAGGACTGCCAGATTCTAAGAATCATAAAAGCAAAGGATTTTATTGAAGGGCTGGAAGTTATCTCAGTGGCCATTTCATCCAACCCATGCCTGAAAAAGAACCATGACATCTGGAAATCCAGCTTTTGCTTATTGTTGTTCAGTCATTTTCAGTTATGTCCTACTCTTAATGATCCCATTTTTGAATTTTCTTGGCAAAGATACTGGAGTGATTTGCTATTTTCTTCAACTTATTTTACAGATGAAGAAACTAAAAATAAAAAGGGTTAAGTGACTTACCCATGGTCACACAGCTAGTGTCTGAGGCCTGATTTAAACTCAGGAAGATAATAATCTTCCTAACTCCAGACCTGAAACTCTATCCACTCTATCCAATAAATGGAAGTTGATTCCCTCCAAAGGTGGTTTGTTCTACATGGGAAGGCTTTCCTGACATCAAGATTATGTTTTTCTATTTACAACTTTTATCTGTTGCTCCCAGTCCAGTCCTCTGGGGCCAAGAAGAACAAATCCACTCTTTCTTCCATATTTCAGCCCTTTAAATACTTGAAGGCAGTAATCATGGCCTTCACTCCCCTTCCTCTATGCCCATCTTCTTTTCTCTAGGTTTACCATCCCATCATCCCCTTCAACTGATCTTCATATGGCATGGATTCAAGGTACTTTGTCATCCATGATGTTCTCTAGCTTAGAAAATTCATTTCGTCTTTGTGTCCCAGTGCCTAATAGTACTTATGTGTCAGTGCTTGATGAATAAGTAGGCACTTAATAGATGCTTTTGATTACTAATTACTTCTAATGAGTTTACTCTTGTGTATTACTTTTTCCCCTTGTAAATAAATCTTAAAAGAAGAATAATCATGATTTTCAGAAGGCAGACAATAGGGAACAGGAAAAGAGGAAGCATTAATCCCAGATCTAATAATCCCAGATCTAGTGACAGAAGAATGGTGGAAAGGTTACGAATGAAGCCAATCTCTCATTCCTTCTCTGGAAATCGAGGTCATAAATTCAAGCATTCAGGGACCAGGAAAGGTTTAGGAAGTACTGCAAAATCAACCCTGGGGCCTAGGAAAAAGGTTCCATGGTTCATCCAGTATTAGAGAAGCTGGTACCCTAAGAAGCAGATTGAAACAGGCAGGCCTAAGGCATAGAGATGGATCCCTCACGACAGCCTGAGTTTCTTTGGGTTTCCAGGGCCATAAAAGTGATTTGGCTGTAGTTCCTCTCCTCACCCCAACCCCGCCCAGGTAGACAGAACAATAAATAAGTCAATGTGTTTAGGGTTTATTGGGGACATGACTGATTACAAGGGGTCAAGTCCAGCTGACATTTGAGATTCAAGGGAAGCAGCACAGATGAAGAGGAGGCTTCCCAGTACCTGTAAAGAAAGAAACAGAGACAGCATTGAGGCCTGACCTGAAAGCTGAAATCTCTAAACCTGGGGTATCAAGTCTGCCCTGCCCAAACCCATCCTCTAAACCCAGCATCTAAACAGGTACATACATACATAGTTCACCTCAAACAGCTTTCAAGTCCCCAACTTGTCCTCTAAACTAGGTCCTCTAAGGACTAGTAGTGCCAGAAATAATGGTAAAGGGAATGCTGAAAAGGCTCAGAAGTAACTTGTATCTTATTTGCATATTGCCCATTTACTTGAGCAAACTTGTTAAGGGTGAGCTGTTACCTGCGTTTATTTGAAGGTATGACTTTCAGCACCTCCTCTTCCAAAGCCTGAGGAAAAAAAAAACAATCAGAAATTAGGGGTTGGAGGATGGCTTAGAGAAAAAAGATGAGACGAAGGAAATGGGGCAGGGGAATAGGACCATATGGAAGATGGGAACATTGTGAGGAGAACAGTCAGAAGGCAACATAGAGTGTCTCACCTTTGGGCCCAAACATGGCTGCATAGCAAGGATGGTTACAATAGGGCTTCCCTTCATGCTGCAGATAAACAAGAAAGAGGAAACTTGATATTAAGGATGGCCTCTCGGAGTGTAACTTTGAGGTTAAGGACAATCCTTCTCCCTAATCATGATATTTCCACCCTCCCATGGCTTCCTGACCTCTGAGTCCACTCACATTCTCTCTATACCCTGGGGCTTCCTCACCTCTGCATGGCCTCCTGATGTCAGTGTCTTTCCACATTTTTCACATTTCAGGCAGGGGCGATGCCAGTCCTTCCCCAAGGATGTCACCCGTTCAGCTGGGAAGATACAGGAAGAGTGACCACAAGGCTCTCCCAAGATCCCCTCACAGACACATAGATGTAAAGGCTTCTCATTCACTCTGATCTTCTCTGCAGTTCTTAAAGCCTGTCAGAGATGTCCCCTCTTTCCACCCTACGACCAGCAGATCCCTCTCTTCATTTCCTTTCATGGGAGAATGAGGATGTATGCGCATGGTGGCAAAGAAGATAAATGATCCAAATCATCACCAACTGACATTCCACTAGCTCCTCAATTCATTATGTTCCAAATCAATTTACCCCCAAAACCTGCTCCTCTCCACTTCCCTGTCCCTGTCTCACCACCCACTCACCATAACTCATAACCTCTAGTGTCTTTGTCTCACTATTATATTAGTGAATAATTGATTCCAAACTTTCAGTGTGCCCTATGTATTCTGCCCAAGTAATCTTCCTAATTCATGTCCCACCAGGTCACTCTCTTGGTTTGATCTCCCTCGTTCCCTGTTCCTTCTGCTCTGGCAAAGTCTAGAAATGCCCTGGGTTCTCAGGCTTTAGGATCCTGAAAGAGGCTGCCTCCCTCCTGTAAAAGAGAGGAAGGAAGGATGGCTTAGAGTCCTGTATAGCAACAGGACTGTGAGTAAAGCAAAAGGATCAATCTCAGGTCTAAGAAAAAAAGCTGCGTTAGGAAAAGGGAAAGCCCATGGAGACAGGGAGGAGGGACACACAGTGGACAAAATGAAAATGGACAGAGAGATGTGGAAGCAGCTATCGGAGTGACTGAGAACCAAGTTCCCTGCTTCCTGTCTGTCTGTTTCTACTTGGTATATAGTGGGTAGGGCATGGATTCCAATTCTGGCTTGCCTCTTTTTGGCAAAGGGTCTGGGGATTGCTCTCATTCACTAAGGTTTCCATTTTGTTTTCAAATAGGCTCTACTCTATGCTTCTCTAACTAGGAATTCTAGTTCAGAGCCCAAAGAGTTTGCGAGGAAGTTGAATATACTATGGTAATGCCAGAGAGAGTGAGAGACAAAGTTAGAATAACTTAGAGACTGACATAAAATGAGACAGGCAAAGAAAGAAACACAATGAGTGAGTCAAAGAAACAGATAGGTGGAACTTGGAGACACAGGAAATGACAAAGATGGCAGGAGATGCAGAGACAGAAGCTGCTCAGAGGCAGAAGCCAAGAGAGGAAATGTCCTCTCCTGCAGCAAACAATAGGGCCTCTGCTTCATCATGTCTTTACCTATCTTCTCCCCAACCAACCATGTCTCCTCATAGATGGGACTCAGGGACGGGGGAGGAATTCTCCTTCTTGACTAGTCTGATTGGTTTCCATCTTTCTCGGTCCTCAACACCCAACTTCATCCATCCACCTGGCCACTGAGATTGCTGGATGGTGAAGAGATAAAGGTGGGGGGAGGGATACACTATATTGTAGAAAATTCCAGAGGCCTCAATGTTGTAGAAAAGGGGATCCCAGATCCAGAGAGGCGAGATAGATGTGGCACAGAGAGGGGACCTTCCCATACCTTTTAGGGGAACCTTATTAGCAGTCTCCAGCCAACTGAAGAATTTCCAGTATGGGAGCAAGTGGAACAAACAAGCTGCAGTGAGGCTGACTATCCCTAATATACCAGAAGATATTTCCATTCACATAGACACTTGCTCACACAAAATAACACAAAGTCTGTAAAGTCCCTTCCAACTCTAAAAGTCTATGATTACATGACATCTGTAGATAAAAGCACATACATATGCACACACACACTTTCACACAGGTATCAATCATGCAGTTCACGCTGACTAACGCTCAACTGCCTCACCCAGATCTCTAGCTTTCCTTAAGCCACCACGAGAAGTTTACAGGTATTTCCGCCTCTGTTTATCACACCGGATTCCCAGTTTGTTCCAATCTCCACATCTGCTCAGGATTCGGGTTTGGAGGGAAGATCTGGAGGTCGCAAGGGGGAAAGACGATGCGAGGTAGAAGGATCGGGCGATGGAAGCAGGGAGTGGAGGTTCTCAAAGCCAAGAGCAGATAAAGCCTAGCCACAAACTGGAGTTGAAGCCGGAGGAGCGGGGTAGAAATCCTGACATGCTCGTGAGAAACCTCTAACGTGGCCACTTGTCAACTAGGGAGGAGGCAGGTGAAATGGAGACGGAAACCTGGAAGTTCTTTTGTGGCGCTGGACAGGAGCCAGCGTGCGGGGCAAAGGCCAGACGAGAAAAAAGGATTGCTCCGGACAGGGTCCCCCGCAGGGAGCCCAGTGGATTGCTGACAGTGTCCAGGTCCGGCCCTGGGTCCCTGGGGATGGTTCAGAACTCTCAGGAGCCTAAGGAGAATATCCGGAGTTCGAAAAAGGGTAGGGCCAGGATGCCACGGGAAAGAGATGGGGGCCGGGATGGGTGGAATGGGTGTCCCCTAGAGCCTGGAGAAAGGGATTGCCCCAAAACTCTGGGGTGGGGGGGCGGGCAACGTTCTTTGGTCCCGGGTCCCGTAGTTTCTAGGATGCGGCGAAAGTACGAGGAATTGAGGAAAAGGAAAGGAGGGTCTAGGGTTTATGTAAATGCAGGGTTTGGATTTACTCACCGAAATAAACTTCCTTCTGGCACTTGGGACACTTGGGCATGTTGTCAGGTGGGAAATGAAAAAGCTCAGTAAGTAACTTCGGCGAAACTGAGCACAGCTCCTGCTAGGTCTTTTCTTTTCACTAGCCCGGAGTCACCACACCCTCCTGTACTAACTTCCCCGCCAGCACCCTTCCCCCACCAGGCGATACTGACCGCGCCCCACCCAACCCTGCGGCAGCATTTCCCTTTCTAAATCTCCCTTCCCCCAATCTGGCAACAATACAAATAGCCCTATCTCTAGCCCATTTCTGTTCAAAGAATCATAGGAGCATAGATTTAAAACTAGAAATTACTTTCGAGATCCAACCAATCCAACTCATTTTAGCAGTGATGAAAGTGAAGCCAAGAGGGTTTAAGTGACTTGCTCTAAGATCAAGGCTTCTTAAACTTTTTCAACTCGGGACCCATTTTTGCAGGAGAAATTTTTACTCAACTGGGATATATAAAATAGGTACACAAATCAAACATTTACTGATAAAAAAAATATAAAGAAGTTTATTTTAAAATAATTCTTTGGTATATATATAATTTTACCATTTATTAAAGCCAAAAGCAAATTTGCATACTAATGAGATGGATGTGCTCGTTTGTTTTTACATAAAGAATTAAATCTTGGCGGAATATTTGATACTGCAGGATGTAGAGCATCTTCAACTTTTCAGAGTTGATCCATATTTTGATTTTATAATCGTCAATGCTGAGAACACCACTTGGCAGAAGTATTTTTAGGGCCATTTCAGAAATTGTTGGAAATTCTATCCTAATCCCAAGCCAAAATTCACCTAAGGACTTTTTAGGAAATTCAAGTTTTATTTTTATTTGTTTTTTTCTTTTTTTTGGCAGAGCAACTGGGGTTAAGTGACTTACCCAAGGTTACACAGCTAGTATATGTGTCAAGTGCCTGAGGGGGCATTTGAACCCAGGTCCTCCTGACTCCAGGGCCAGTTCTCTACGAACTGGGACACCTACCTGGGAAATTAAAGTTTTAAACCTATGTCACTTGATAACTCTGCAATTTCTTCTTAAACTTTTAATAGCAGAAGACTGACACTTTTAATTTCAGTTTGATGAGGTGCTTGGGTGCTTGTGCTTGGACCTCAATTCCAATATCACATTTCTCTCTAGCCTCAAAATACAAATTCTCTTATAAAAATAGGACTATCTTGTAACCACAGAATTATCACCTGAACTTCTCAAATCCTCCCCCTTCAAACCGAATCAAATTGAGTATGGTTTATGAACCCAACTTAGTTTTTTAGAATCAAAATTTGAAAGGAAGTATTTCTGAAACTGTGTCTCCAGGCTTCAGATGATCAGTTATAACTCTTACAATTAAATCTTTGGGAAGGTTATTTTCAATTATAAAGCCATTTGTATCTGTAAACATTTCTATAAGAACCATTTTTCCATCCTATTCTTCCATATGTTAACTTTTTTAATAAAACTTTCAATTTTATCTTTTTAACATAAATGTTATAATTTTTTCCTTAAAGTGACATATTTAAATTATTGAAGTTTTCAAAAATATCCAACAAATAATACAGTTTTGAAAGCCATAGGTCATTATGAAAAATATTAACAAAATCAGATTTCTGCTCAGTCAAAAATATAACAACTTCATCTTTCAGTTCCAATAATCTGTTTAAACTTTGACCTCCTGAGAGCCACCTTCTGTCTGTAGTAATAACCTTTTATAATTGGAGTTCATGTCTTGCCAAAGGTTTGAAAACAAATGACTGTTAAGGGCACAGCTTTTAATGAAGTTAATGCTTTTGATAGTATCAGGAAGCACAACTGGTGATATTTTTTTTTTGGCAAGTGCCTCCTAATGGATCATGCCAGTGAGTAAAAGTGTATGTTCTTTGCCACCAGCTTTAATCTTTGCTACAAATCCAACACTTACATACACATACAGCAGTGATGGTGGAGAAATATTATTAAAGGGTTTTTGTCTTTACTTGCTGCAATTAAACATGTTTCTGTAAAAGAAGGAGATAACAGCAATTTTAACAATCAAACATTCTAACACAATCCAATCCAAAAATATACTCGTTTGATACTTACATGCTGAAGAATTATGGAAGGAAAATATTTGAAGTCTTTATTTTCTGCAATTAAACTATTATGTTTCTGTAAAAGCAGAAAACTCTGTATTTGCAGTAAAAATACTGCAATTCATAACATAAGGCAGTCTCAAATCTGAGCCAGTGTTTCTGACAACGTTTGTTGGTATTGTGTGGGATGACTGCACGTGCAGTGCAAAGTTTGTATGTTGTGTGTTCAGAACCAAGGCTGCAGTGATGTCATGCTGCCAGAAACACCTCACATTCATTATTTGATTTTGAATCTTTTTACTGTTGGCAATTTTTTCAAGATCCACAGTTTAAGGAGCTTTGTCTTAGAACATCAAACAGCAATCAAATCTCATTGGTTAAGGTGACTGGAGATAGGCTATATTAAAATGAAGGGCTGAGTATCTCTTTAGATATAGAGATAGAGATAGCAGACCACCAAAGGATGTATACTCAACCCAAGCCTGAGCAGAACATAATGGGCTTCCCCACTCTAGACCAAATTCCTTGCAAGATTGGGTGGCATCTGACCAAGATCTGGAGAGTTAATGCAATCCCATTATCAGTAATGTCCTTCAAGAGAAGGAAATTTTTTGAGGAATTTAGGTAAAAAAGAGGGCTTCTGAATCTCCCCAAGATGATGGTTATTAATAATCATTTCTCACATCACAAAGATGAGTCTTCCTGATTTCAGGCCTGACACTCTATCTCCTGCACCACCTTGCCTCCCCTGGCACATAGAAAGCACTTAATAAATGCTGTCGATGATAATAGAGCACTGAACCTAGAGTCAGGAAGATCTAAGTTCAAATTCTGTTCCAGACTATATTAGCTGTGTGATCCCAAATAAGTCATTTAACCTCTGTTTTCTCATCTATAAAATGGGGATAATAATATCATCTACCTCCCACGGTTGTTGCAACACTAAAATGAGAGAGAAAAGAGCTTTGCAAACTTTAAATTACTAGATAAATGTTAGATAATCATTGTGACAACAACTAGGTCTTAATTTTCCCTCCCTAAAATAGTACCTACATTGTGTACTTCATAGGGATGTTGTTTAAGAAAGCACTTTGTGAACCTTGAAGTGACAATGAAATGAGAGCTTGCTGCTTGTGTCTTTAAAAGCATGTGCTTTCGAAGTTGCCATAGCCATCAAAGAATTGAGGGTTTTTTCCCCACCACAATAAGGATTCAAAGGAGGACTTTGATGAAGGGTCACTATAGTTCAACAATAGAAAAATACTTATCATAAAGCATAACGATAATGGTTTCTATCAACTATAAGAAGGAAGAAGCGCTATTGTCTCACAATATCAATATTGTTCGGGTTTATGGCACCCCAAAATGTTGGGGTTCACCAGAATAATGAGGAATAGATGTGTAGGTCACAGGGTCTGTCCTGAAAACACTCAGACTGTCTCCAAGTTAAAGAAGGCATTTATTGGGGTAGCACTCCCAGTGGGCCCTGCTCCATGTGGGAGAAACAAAGCAATTAGCCAGGTTAGGTGTCTGGTCTATATACACTTCAATAGGTTAAGGAGAGGGAGGATCAGGGGAAGGGGGAATCAGGAGAAGGGGAGGAAAGGCAAACACAGCTCTGGAATGCCTGGAATATTAGGTAGACCAGAGATGTCTTTGTCATACAGATAAGCAAGGAGAACAGGAGAGGGGAAGGGGAGCACTGTTCTGGAATGTCAGGTAGTTGGGAGGTGCTTTGTGAAAGCACACAGGTAAGTCCACAATGGGGGCATCAATACATAGTCTATGGCTGGTCACATCCTGCATCCTGACTGCCCCATCTGCCTTGAACACTCTGTTGACTTCATCAAATATCACAACAATTGTAAAGAGTAAATTCAGTACCGAGGAAGCCAGAGGAACCAGGAGTGTCTCCTGAAGCAGGAGAGGAGAGTCTTTGACTCTAGGTTCCAATGAAGATTAGAGCTAAGGGGAAACTAGAAATCCAGACAGGAATCAAGGGATAGTGAAAGAAATAGAAAACTTGACCAAGAGTTATTCCTGGGGACATGGTGAGGGTGATGGCAAAGAGCAAGTAAGGAACAAAGGAGTGGAGGCGAAGCTCAAGTCAACCTAGGAAAGGAAGAACTGAGAGGAGTATGAGATTCCAGCCTTCTGAAGATAGGGCCACAAGAGGTGAGAAATAAATAGAGCTTTTGGCCAAGAAGCATTAAAGTGGGTTCTATTATTGTGCCTTATTTGCTAGTGACTGAAACTTGTGCTTCTTATCCCTACAGGCGAAAAAGTGCCAGATTTGTAGTTTAGGAGACACTAGCTGTGTGATTATTTATTCATCTTTCTACACATAGTTATTTTAATGCCTACTCTATGCTAGTTATCTTGCATCTATCACAGGACCAGACCAAAGTAAAATGAAATTGAAGTAATTAATCTGATAATTTCTAAAGTTCCTTCCAACTATGGAACATAGGATCCTATGATCCTGGGGCTGCTAGAAAGATGAACTGAGACATAGATGACACCCATAAACCTAGTCCAGCTGTCCCACCCTCAGTTTGGACTTGGATTTTGTCCTTCCCAGCCTGCAGCAGGGAGAAAAGAGTAAAGGGTGACTCTGCACAATTCAGAACTGCTGCTACTCCTCCCTTCCATCAGTGTTTGTCAATGTTTTTTCTGTAACCATAGCCACTGACTACCCAATTCCTCCCACATACTGGTACTGACCTAGACACAAAAA
Source organism: Phalanger gymnotis (assembly GCA_028646595.1). Taxonomy (NCBI): domain Eukaryota; kingdom Metazoa; phylum Chordata; class Mammalia; order Diprotodontia; family Phalangeridae; genus Phalanger; species Phalanger gymnotis. The sequence goes on from CM053625.1 coordinate 12,759,885, forward strand.
GACATATTTCAGGACAAAGTTCCAACTTTGCCCATCATCTCCTGAGTCTCAAGATCCAAAGGCGGTAGACAAAGTAAAGAAATCATGTGGTAGATCTAAATGGAAAGTTTAAAAAAAAAAGCCCTCAGACTTTTGGGTCTGTGTATACTATGTAATTTTGTAGGTGTCACCATTATAGGCTCCTCACGCTCTCTAAACTGCATCCCAGCCCTCCCTCCCTCAAATCAGTCAACTGCAAATCATGTCATCCATTTCCCTGATCTCATGGTCCTCTTTGAGAATGAAGGACAAACACAAATTGCATCCTCACCACACCCTTAATCTGTGACTATAATTGTTTCACCAATGCCTGGATAAGGGATGCTTTTTCACCACATGCTTTGTTAGTCTCCTTTCATTCATTACTCTGGCTCAAAAAAAAAAAAGAAGCTGCAAGAGGAAGCCCAATAGGGTCCTAGAAAAGGCCAATCAATCCTACGTGTATGTAATATATGTTTCCCTTAACATATCACTTCCAAGTCCTTACATATCAATCTATACATACTAGCTGTGCACCTCCCTTCCCCTCCCTCCCCTACATCCCTGAATACTTACACTGTTTTGGAAAGACTCATGGGAGAAGGGGAGAGGATTGCAGGTCTTGACTATGGCCCTGGATAGGTTGGGAGCTCTGCTATTTGAGAATATCTGACACTAGCAAAAGGAGTTCATGGAAAGGAAACTTTGAACCAGGCCTGCAGGGAAGGAACTGGTCTGGAAAGGGAAGCTGAAAGCAATCTCCCTTCAAATACTGACCATCAGTTTGATCTGTTCCTCTCCACTTGCCCCTCCGCACTTTGCCCCTCCTTTTAGTTTCCCACTTCATACTTTTCATTTTTCCCCTTTCCCCAGGGGCATTTCTGAGTCATTATTAAGTAGAGTCCTTAATAGTTCCCAGGGCCTATTTTCTGCTTCTACATCCCCAGGGTCCCCTCTCTGTGTCTCCCCACCCCCATCCCTGCCAGGCTGGGTTCCTTGACTTAACCACCCCCTAAGGAAGGCCTGCCTAACTCAAGAGGGTGGGAAGAGAAACAAGGGGTGGTTTCCTACCCACATGATCACAGGACACAAGATTCTCGTATCTAAGAAACTCAAAGGTCCTTAGATTTCCCTCCCTCCAACAGAGGAATATCTTTCACAGCCTCCCTGACCCTGTTTGGATATCTCCAGTGATGAGCAGATCATTACCTCATGGCAGCCCATTCTATTATGGTATGGCTATGTGTATGTATTTTTTAAAAAGCTTTTCAGCCAACTTGGTAAGGAAATCTAGGCTCTCAGCCCTATGTCTTTATAGGCTCCAAATCCATCTGTCTTTGAGGGGAAGATGTAGCCCTGCTCTCAGATAACTTAGTCTAAAGGAGACATAGCTTTGCCTTTGGGAGGCTGGGGTCTGAGAGCATACTTGTCTTATAGTCTTCTTCTCTCCAATCCCTCTCCATATCAACTTATATGTCAAATTACCTTGGTTCCCAATTCATCATCATCTGAACCTTCACACCATGCATACAGAAATAGAATCCCCTTGATTTCATCATTGCTCACACATATTTTTGTCCCTGCAACTCATAATTTTAAATTTCTCTAGCTATCCTTCCACCTCTTCCTGTACCATGGAAGATAGTATGAATTCATGTATTAAATGACCCAGAAGCACAGCTATGTAGATGAGCTAAGTCATAGAAGCTAGTATAAGTTCACATAGATGGACCTGAAGCCAGGTAGGATCTCTGAACACAGGGTATCAAGCCAGCCAGAGCTCCAATAAAACAGAAACACAGATCCCAACCCTTCTCACCTGTCAGAAAAAGAAGTGGAGAGAGGACCAGTCTTACACTCTTCAGAGCACTGGAGTCACAGCAGGAGACAAGGCCAACTCAGAGCCTGGGCACCAGTGACAGGGGATGTGTGCAGAAAATCTGAGGCTAATGTGACAAGCCTACAGGAGATTGTCAGAGCCACAGTATGGGATAGAACCAACTCTCCATTGGGAAAATTGCAAAGAGAAGAAAACAGAGTCTGGTTCAAGGCCAAAACCTAAAGTGGACCGCCAGGAGACTGAGATAGAAGCTGGGGATGGAGGAAAGTGAAGCCACATCATCTGGATAAGCAGTGGCAGTAGCATCCAGACTACAGAGAGGATAGGACCAAAAAAGTTCTACTTTACCCATTCAAGAATTCCAGAAAAGATTGGCTCAAAATCTCAAACCAACACCTGAGGTTGAATAGATGAATAAAGAGAAGAAAACACTGAACAAAATGAAGAAATATGGTTTAAGAAAAGCCAAAGAAGTAAAGCCACAAGTATAAGCAGAGTCTCAGAGGGAAAAAGGACTTGACCCCAAGGACCCTAAGAATGACTGGAAAAAGTGTAGCAAAAGATTAAAAAGGAAATTATAAATGACATGAGAATTTGACAGGAAAATACTGAAATAAGTAACTTAAAACAGAAGGTGGCAAACCTCAAGTAATAGACTCCCTAAAAAAGAACAGAATGAAGCAAATAGAACTCATTTATAAGAACAGTACTTCATGCACCTGACCCCAATTAATTTAACTTAACAAGACACTTATTATCAGGTAATAATGCCTCTTTGTTATTGAATCAATCAATCAGAGGTATAAAATAGGCACAATTACTAGACACCTGTATTGAATCAATTAATCAAAGGCATAAGCTAGGTATTGAAAAAGTTCCCAATTTAGAAATGAAATGCTTCTAGTCATTTAAATAAATGAGATGATGCTACACCAGAAGTATATTGGAACTGGTGACAGAGTCATTAAGCCCTGAAGGGCTTAGGTAAAACTGAAAGCCAGTCTAGAATCCAATATTCTAACAACAATCCAGCCTAGTGGTAGAGCAGCTCCAGCCAAGTCCTAGAGAGTCCTTGAATTCATTGGGGAGGAGGAAAGGAGGAAGTCTCTGTTCTCCTGTCACACTCCACCCCCATCAGAAGAAGTTCTTTTGAACTACTGAAGATAGGAAGATTTAGTGATAAGAGTATTACTGGAACTGCAGACCCATAGAAAAAAGGCTGCGTCAGCACTTTACCAGGGACCTGACCTGACACTGGAACCCAACAAAGAGCTACACTTCAAAGGAACAACATGAGGACTCCAGAAAGGGAGAAAAAAGACTTCCATCCTTGTACTGTGAGTTACTCCTTTATTACATGTGGTTGAGACCATTTTGCCTTATGTTAACCTCTATACTTTTGGGAGGGATGTTATAATTTGGTTATTGCTATACCTTCTCATAAAAACTAATTGATGTTAATTGATGTTGCAAAGATCAACTGGTTAAATGATGTTGAGAAGCACTCTGGATGAGGGCTCATGAACAAAAGTATCAGATAATTTCCCAGGAACCGTCCTCCCTTGGAAATGAGATGAGTCAGATCTTGGATCAGATCTGTGGCAGCATATTTGATCCTGGAGGTAATGGGGAGCCACTGGAGTTCAATAGAGGGGTGATATGGTCAAAACTTCACTAAAAAAATCACTTCGGAAGCCAAGTAGAGGACTGACTGGATTGGGGAGAGATTTGAGGCAGATTTATCACAATAGTCCAGGTATGAGGTGATAAAGGCCTACACTATGGTGGTGGCAGTATCAGAGTAGAGAAGCAATTACATACAATAGAAGTTGTAAAGGGAGAAGCAATTGGCAATAGATTGGATAGGAAACATGAGATAAAGTAAAGAGTCAAGGATGACTTCTCGACAACTGAGTTGTGAGCCTGGGTGACTGAAAGGATGGTAGTGCTCTTGGTAGTAATAGGGAAGTTAGGAAGAGGAGGAAAGGGAAGGGAATAAGAATTTATATAGCACCTACTAGATGCCAGGCACACTGGCAGGCACTTTACAAATATTATCTCATTTGATCCTTACAACAATCCTTCAAGGTAGGTGCTATTATTATCCTCATTTTACACTTGAGGAAACTGAGGTAATCAGAGGTTAAGTGACTTGCCCAGGGTCAAATAGCTAGTATATATCTGAGTCCAGATTTTAATTCATTCCAGGGCCAGCTATCTATCCTCTGTGTCACCAGATGGCACAGTGTAGAGGATTGTGCTTATGTCAGGGTCAGAGGAGGGGGCTGATAATTAGTACAATTTGGGAAGAGTTGAGTTCAAGATGTCTATAAGATGTCCAATTTAAAATATCCAATAAACAGTTGGAGATTCAAGATAGGATTTCAGGAAAGAGGTTAGGGCTAGATAAGTAAATCTGAAAATCATCTGCATAGAGATGATTGCCAAGCTTGGTTACTCAACAATTCTGGAATATTAAGCCAAACTGTACTTTTACATGTTGTGATCTTTTCCTTATTCAAGATCACTATAAACGTTACCTGAAATCTTCTTAGGACAGAGAATCATACTGAGAGGGCATGGGAAGCTATGCTAGTTCAGACATCTATATTTCTCCAAGCTAGAAATGGCTTGGATATAGAATATTGACAAATCAAATAAAATTATTCCTTATAGACTTGAGCCTAAAAACAGAGTACAGTATTAGTATTAACCTTTTTTTTCTTCTATATAGCTATCCATGCCACACACAGGCATGGATATATGTATATAAGACAGGCTATCCTACCTACTTATCTATACTACACAGCTATGTCTAAAAGAAATAGAAAAACTTTATTACGCTTAAGGGCACCATGGACAAGGAAATGATATCAATACTTCATACACATATACATACATATATATGTATCAAGGCTGTCCCCTAAATGTAACATGGGGATGGAGTGTCATTATGCAAATAGACATCCTCTACGCCCATTTCCCCCCAATCCTTCTCCAAGGGAATTCTTGCCAGAAGGGGAAGCAGGAGGTTAGGCTCAGAAGCTTATCTCCTCTACTGTCCTCAGAGGGAGGGAGTAGCAGACTAGAATTATATCATCTGTTCCCTTAAATAGTATTAGTCTCACCAACCCCATATGGGGTTGTGACTCACAGTTTAAGAAGCACTGGAAGGAGTCCAGAGTGGAAAAAGTTTAAGAAGCCCCAGACTCTAGGGGATGCGATTTTCAGGTTCAAGCAAAACTTCTAAACTCTATTCATTAATGAGGAAATGAAAACCCCAAGTTATATATCCAAGACTTAACCTACCCTTCTCACTAAATATCTGTTCCAAAATGAACACATACAATGATTAGCAAAGAATGCTTATTTATCCACGTCAATAGCAAAACAGAAATCAGAGGAAGTATATGTAGACTATATATACTAGACAGTAGAGAGTCCAGGAGCTCTCCCCTTGGGAATGACATAACAATTCAGAGAGAGAGAGAGAGAGAGAGAGAGAGAGAATCCCAGCTCTGACCCTAGGGAAAATCCCCTGAAGTCCCTACTGTAGCGAGTTGGGCATAGGGATGGAGATTGCTAGCTCCTCTTATGTCAGCTTCTTCCCAGAGTCTTATTCTCTCTTTAGAAACCTGAAATGGAGTTGTCATTGTCCATCTTTTCTTTCAAAGCTGAAAACCAGAAGCACACAAAGCAATTACAGAGCCACAAAAAGAGTAAAGAAGGTACAGAATGAAGAGATTGAAGCTCTCCTCTGTCCTGCTTTGGCTAGCTCTGCCCAACCTTCATGCAGGTGTGGGACACTGATCTCCATTAATAAAGAGAGAGTCCCATACCTTTGGGACTCAGGTTACACTGGAACAGAATATGTATGTATTGTCTTCACAGATTAGAACCACAGGCTCTTTGAGGATCAGGGATTGTCTTGTTTACTTGTATTTCTAAACCCAGAACTTAGCATAGTACCTGGTACATAATAAGTGCTTAATAATTTTTTTTTCGTTCATTCATCCATTTACTCATTCAATATCCCTGGCTTAGGGCTTATTGATTACTATTTCATGTTTTAAGTCTTGGACAATGTGTCTGTTGCAAGAACACTATGCAGAACAGACTGTTTTTCCCTTTAAAAGTATTTAGACCTTTTCCAAGTCTTGGTTTGCCCAGGGGACTAAGGGCTAAGATTGTTAAAGTCATTTCCTGAGTAAAAAGTGGCCAAGAGGACTGAGGTGGAGTGTTCTCAGAGGTTTACCTGATGAATCAAGATGGGAGCTATTAGCTAGTAAGCAATCTTTCCTCAGCTGAATCAACTCAAGGCCTTGTTTTATATCCTTCTCTTGCTATGACTAAGTAAATCTCCTCTTATTAACTGTTCAAGCACTTACAGAGTGTCTCATTTTATTCCGATATGAAGCCTTACCTACCCAGGGGCTGGCCTGAGTCAGAACTAGCCCAGAACAGTATCCCTATGATTATTTTGTGTTTTAAGCCTTTCTTTTGTGATGGAGAAAATAAATATGTCTTTTCCTGGTCTACTTTGTACACTGAAAAGGAACCTAATAATCTCTTTGGAGAGATTCTAGACATGAGCCATAATTAAGCCTTAATGTTCCCTGGGACAAGGGAAATGGGGAGAGGAGGGACAAAAGCAGGGAAAATAAAGAGCAAAACATAAGGTAAGAAAAAATCCCAAGGCCTTTCTTTGGGACCAGGCATCCCCAGGAGTCAGTCTTATTCAATAGAATCTAGAGCTCAGGTTGCTTAATGGTAGATAAATGTAGATAAATATATTTTTCCTATTTAATTATTTATGGACATCATCCAGAACACACACACACACAGACACACACAGAATGCAAGCCCCTTTAAGGCAGAGACCATTTCATTTTTGTCTTTGTAATCCTAGCATCAAGAACAATGTCTGGCACATAGTAGACAATAACTACTGAATGAAGAAATGAGACCTGAACACTGCACATAAGAAAGCCCTTTCTCAAAGATGGGTATAATTAAGATTAATAAAGTAATTGTAGGGATATGCTGGAATTGGCTCTTACTAGCTCTCGGCCAACCATTAAATTTTCATTGGGAATAATTTTCAAATTTCAAAATAAATTTCATTCATTTCACTTTAGAAATCAGGAAATGCTACAAATCCGGGCTTTATTTTTTTTTTTTTAGAGAAAATGTTGGACATGCAGATTAAACTTAAAAGTATATTGTATGTGCATTTTCCCCCAAGAAAACTTGTTTTTAAACAGTTATGAGCACACCACTGAACTTCAATCCATCTAGTCCAAAATGTATAGATAAGGAATCAGAGGCCTACCACTTGGTTTACCTCAAGTCACATAAAAAATAAACATCAGAGGAAAAATTTGAACCTTAACCTGTTAGTGGGTCATTGACCTTTATACTTTGCTATAGGAGAAAAGCCCTGGCAAACAGGGCAAACAGGCAAATAGAGGAATGAGGAGCATTAAAGGCCACTGATTCCTTCTTATGTGTTTGTTTGTCTTTGTCTCCAGGAAGTGAGAAATTATTTGAGGCTGTATATTTCCTTCCTTCTTCTTCCTGCAGGGTTCAAACTTCATCTAAAGCACCAAATCATCAGAGACTTAGATGGGGGTGGGGGTGGTGGAGAAAACTGAGGGGAGGGCTAGATCAAGTCAGGTTTAGTGCAGGCAGATACACTTAGCTTCCCACAGCATTCTAGATCAGAAAGTTCACTGCCAGAGTCAAGATTAATATCAGTAGATACTGATTTTACAATATTTTCACAGAGAAGGGGCAGCCTATCCAAGCCCAAGCCTCTTCAGAGACCCTGAGAATTTTCTATTCAGTGCCATAGAATCCCTCAGCCTCATCCACATTTGTCATATATTTCCTCTTCAGCCATATCCATCGCCCCTAGCCTCATGTACCTCCTTAGCCATCCCTTTAACTCCATCTAACCCTTAGACCTATACTCCCCACAGATATATGCACCTAATCACCATAACAATTGAGGATACTTGGGGCGGGGCAGAGCCAAGATGGCGGCTAGAAAGCAGGGACTTGCATGAGCTCCCCCCCAGATCCATCCAAACACCTATAAAAAATGGCTCTGAACAAATTCTAGAACTGCAGAACTCATGAAATAGCAGAGAGAAGCAGGGCTCCAGCCCAAGACAGCCTGGATGATCGCTGGGTAAGGTCTATTTCATGGAGCTGGGAGTGAGGCTGCGCCAGACCAACCAGACTGGGAGCTGGGTGAAACAGGCCATAGTGCCATGAATCAGTGAGCTGTGGCAGTTACCAGGCTTCTCAATCTACAAACACCAAAGACAACAGAGAAGGTTAGTGGGAAAAACTGTGGGGGACAGAGTGAAAGGAGTTTGCAGTTCAGCCACTGCCCCAGGGGCAGCTACAGAACTACAGCTGCAGTTGCTTCTGGCCCCAGGCCCACCTGGTGGAAGGAATTAAGTGACAGATCAGAGCAGGAGTGCAGAGCCTGCTTAAGATCTGAGTCCAGTCCGGGTTGGTGTTCTTGAGGGAGGAGGAGCGCTGGTGTGGCAGAGCTTGCTGTACAGAAATAGCTCTGAAAACAACAGTGCATCCCCTCAAGCTTGGAACAAAGTACTCTCTACTCTACAAGCAGTCATACCTTGATGAAAAACTCAAGGGTCAAGTAGTTGGCTGTGAATATGGCCAGGCAGTGAAAACAGACTCAGATTCAGACTCAGACTTTGGAATTTTTCTTTGGTGACAAAGAAGACCAAAACATACAGTCAGAAGAAGTCAACAAAGTCAAAGAGTCTACATCCCAAGCCTCCAAGAAAAACATGACCTGGTCTCAGGCTATGGAAGAGCTCAAAAAGGATTTGCAAAAGCAACTTAGAGAAGTAGAGAAAAAATTGGGAAGAGAAATGAGAATGATGTGAGAAAACCATGAAAAACAAGTCGATGACTTGCTAAAGAAGATCCAAAAAAATACGGAAGAAAAACACCTTAAAAAATAGACTAACTCAAATGGCAAAAGAGCTGCAAAAAGCCAATGAGGAGAAGAATGCCTTGAAAGGCAGAATTAGCCAAATAGAAAAGGAGGTCCAAAAGACCACTGAAGAAAATACTGCCTTAAAAATTAGATTGGAGCAAGTGGAAGCTAGTGACTTGATGAGAAATCAAGATATTATAAAACAGGTCTCTGCTTTGACCTTAGATTGCAGCTGGAGCTGTGTTTCTGATTGAGAAGCCTCCTAGGAAGACATCCAGGGTACATTCATGGAATAGAAATCATTGGGCCAAGACTAGGTAAATCACTTTGGAGACTGCTTCAAGAAGAACACAAACCAAGTTCATCTCAGTGGATACTCAAGGCCTGAAATGGATAATTTACAAGCACTAACTTTGCAATATAGAGCTGACCAAGCACTTTATGCCCCTGTGGTCATCAAGTTACCTCTACCACCTTCAGAACACCTCTCTCAACATTGGTGTTTCTTCTGCCAACTTCTCCTGTTTTTCCTGTTGCTGGTCATCACCTTGATCCTGTGGCAATTTGACTTCCTCTAATGCTCAACCACCAACCTCAGGAAACTTGATCATGCAAGTATGTCCCTGGTACCTATTTAAACTGTGGATTAATAAGGACTGATCTCTGCCTCTGAACCTACTCTTACTACTAATAATATCAGCATTTAGAGCTGCTCCAAGGTGCCCAACACAATGCCATGTTTCCTGCATGCTTCATGGTACATTGGGTACCCATCTTCCCTTATCAACTACAGCATGACCAGTGCAGAGGCTGACCATACCCTTGAAAAATTCAGCAGGAGATTTGCAAACATCTCAGTGGAGAAGCCTGAAGTAGCTCCTCTTGACTGAAGTCTCAGTGCTCTCATCACTTCAGTCCTCTTCCCAGAGAAGGAACTTTACAAGACACCACAATTTTTTCTCAACCTGGAAGCTATATTTGAACTGACCAACAGAAAATCTGTATAAAAAACCTGATTCCTGCCTATTGCCATTTTAGCCAGTCAAAGCCACTTTGAAAATATGCTTCCCTCCATAACTGCAAACAGTGGAGAAATAGATCATTGCACTTTACTTTGGGGACTTTACCAGATGAGCCCAAACCCAGCTCATTTTAGTGTATATACTCAAGG
>CM053625.1:12770392-12799832 GCA_028646595.1 Phalanger gymnotis
CATGTATATGTTTGAATGGTTCAAAATCACAAGGTAAGAGAGATTCTCTAAGTAGAAAACAACAAAAAATTTATTTAGGCCCCACCGCAGCTGATTCGTGAATCAGCCTCCCCATTCCAACATCTTGATAAAAAGACTCCAGGCCCAGAAAGCCCGCCTCACAAGAGTAACCAGGAGGCCACAGAAAAACAAGATAGTATTTAGCCAAATCATTTTTACTGGCCTCAAGTTCCTGCTCACACTCCTGGGTCTACACATGGGTCAGCCCTGCTTCCACAGCTTCCTCTTCCGCTGTAGTTGTCTCTTGGCTCACCTTTCCTTGCAGCTGAGCTTCTGGCGTTCTCAAGCCCCGCCTCAATGACCACAGACCATGGATTCCCGAGTTGGCCCCTCTTAAGTCATTAATCTACACCCACACAGGTTTCACACCTGATAGGGCTTTGGGCCTGGGGCTTAGCACTTAACAGCTGAAAGTACTTCCACTTAAAAGAAACAAAAGCCATGCTAAGGAGACAATTTTGCTTAACAACACATATGATTATGATGGAATACTATTGTGCTATAAGAAATGATGAAGAAAATGTATATGAACCAATGCAAACAGAAATGAGTAGAACCAGGAGAACAGAACATTGCACACAGTAACAGCAATATGACAATGATAATCAATTGTGACTTAACTACTCTGATCAATACAATGATCCACAAGAATTCCAAAGGACTTATGATGAAAAATTCATTCAGAGAGAGAACTAATTAACTCTGAGTATAGATTGAAGCATATTTTTTCACTTTATTTTTCTTGCTTTTTTGGATAATATGCCTAATATGGAAATGTTTTGCATGACTTCACATGTATAATGATTATCATATTCCTTGCCTTCTCAGTGGGTGGGGCAGGAGCTGGAAGGAGGGAGAAAATTAGGAACTCAAAATTTTAAAAATGAATGTAAAAAAAAAAAGAATTATATGTGATTGCAGAGATTCAGAACCAAAAAAATCAAGAAAGGTAAAATTGTATTAATACCTACAAAACTTTTGGAGATATTGTTTCAACAATTCAGCTTGCAGCTGCTGTGGGAGTGAAAAACCAACACAAGCCCAACAACAAAAACACTGCAAGCCCAGGTTCTTTTGATCTGCTTTACTAAAGAAAGTAACATTAAGGGGTTAACAATCTTACTTTGATCCAGTATACAAATATCATTCACTTAGTTTAGGGGGAAAAGCCAGCACCCTGAACTTCAGAGCAAATACAAGCAGAGCAAATAAACATGAATCAACAGACAGATTTCTGTCTGACAAAATCACAATGTACAGTTACCAGGGAAGCATCAACATCAAAGCCATGGAGCTAATAACAACAGCTGGCCTAGAGTCACGCACCCCTCCTGCTGCAGCTCAGAGCTCAGAAAGAGAAAGCCAACCTCTGTGTTTATATATCCTGTTCAGGGCCAAAGGTGAGTCACACATGCGACTCACCCATGTGACTAAAATCGTCACAAAAATGAGACTTACACCCACATGGTCCAAAAGCCTGTGATGTCACAAACCTGTCACTGAAACCCATGTAAACTAGGCTTTCCCTTGAGACAAGGAGGTCATCAAGGAGCGCTAATTTAATCAAGGAAACAAAGGCTAAACTCTTCAAGGGCACTTGGTTGAATAAGTGCTAAGAGTCCATCTCGATTCCCAATACAATATATGGAAAGAAAAATGTACAAAAGCCTTCAAGGAATTAATTAGCTGCCTTCTCCATTCATGTGGGGTTTTCACTGGAACAGCCTTTAGACATTCCAAGTAGTCCATACTATACATTCAACAGATCTCCCACTCTTTTTAAAAATATTTTTTAAATTTTTATTTTTATTTAATAATTTTCCCTAGTTATATGTAAAAACAATTTTAACATTCATTTTTAAAATTTCGAGTTCCAAATTCTCTTTCTTCCTTGCTCTCCCCGCTCCACCACTGAAAAGTCAATTCGATATAGGTTATATATGTGTATTCATGCAAAACGCATACATAATAGTAATGTTGTAAAAGGCTAACTATATTCCCTGCATCCTATCCCCCCATTTATTCTATTCTTTCTCTCTTTTCACCCTGTCCCTCCTCAAAAGTGCTTTGCTTCTGACTACCCCCTCCCACAATCTGCCCTCCTTTTTATCACTCCCCCACCTTCTCTTATCCCCTTCCCCTCCTACTTTCCTATAGGGTAAGATAGATTTCTATACCCAATTGAGTGTGTATGTTATTCCCTGTTAGAGGCAATTCTGATGAAAGTAAGGTTCACTTGCTCCCTCTTACCTCCCCCTTCTTCCCCTCCACTGTGAAAGCTTTTGCTTGTCTCTTTTATGTGAGATTATTTACCCCATTCTACCTCTTCCTGTATGTTTCTCCCAGTACATTTCTCTCTCACCCCTTAATTTTATTTTTTACCAATCCACACCCACATAGGTTTTACACCTAATAGGGGTTTGGGCCTGGGGCTTAGCACCTAGTAAGGCTCAATGAAATACACTGAATTACTCAAAGGAAACAAACCAAACTCTTCAAGGGCACTTGTTGAACTAAGTGCTAAGAGCCCATTTGGCTTAACAACACAGCCTGAAAGTCCTCTGTTTCACTGAATATCCATTTTTACCTCTGAAGGATTATACTCAGTTTTGTTGGGTATGTGATTCTTGGTTGTAATCCTGACTCCTTTTCCCTCTGAAATATTATATTCCAAGCCCTCCAGTCCTTTAATATAGAAGCTGCTAAATCTTATGTTATCCTGTCTGTGGCTCCATGATGCTTGAATTGTTTCTTTCTGGCTGCTTACAATATTTTCTCCTTGACCTGCAAACTCTGGAACTTGGCTATAATATTCCTGGGAGTTTTCATTTTGGGATCTTGTTCAGGATGTGATCAGTGGATTCTTTCAATTTCTATTTTACCTTCTGGTTCTAGAATATCAGGGCATCTTTCCTTGATGACTTCTTGAAAGATGATGTCTAGGATCCTTTTTTGATCATGGCTTTCAGGTAGTCCAATAATTTTTGAATTATCTCTCCTGGTCTATTTTCCAGGTCAGTTGTTTTTCCAGTGAGATATTTCACATTGTCCTCTATTTTTTCATTCTTTTGATTTTATTTTATTGTAATAATTTCTTAAAAATTAAAATGGAGCAAAGGGAAGCTAATGGCTTCATAATGGCTATCATAAGATAAATCAAGAAACAATAAAAATGGCATGAGGTCTAAAGTCAAAGAGACGGTCACTTTTTTTGCACTGAAGGTTCTCCATATCCCAGTTGGAAGAGTGGATTGGCAGCAGGAGGTAGAAGATGCCATGTACTCATACAGAAGAAATGGTTGCTCTGGGGCAGATAGAAAAAGTCCAACTTGGCCCCAAACAGCATTTTCTCAGGGGACATGGTATACCCATCATGTTTATAATGCCATAGAGAAGGACTGTGGCATGTGGCTAGGGAGCTAGCCTAGAAGTCAGGAAGACCTGAATTCAAGCCCCACCTCTTATACATACTGACCATGTGACCCTGCACAAATCACTTGATTTTTCAGTACTATAAACAACATCCTAAAACAAGTTGCAGAGAAGGTGCAAATCTGCATCAGTTGGTAGTTTCCTCTTCTGAGAATATCTTATATCAATGATATCACAAGTTCTCATCCCCTACCCTTATTGTGCTTTAAGGTTTCATTGCATTAATATACAACAATTGGACTTATTTCCAATATTTACTATTATTTTAAAAAGCAACTACAAGCATTTTTTGTACTGATAGGTCCTTTATTTTTCCTTTCTCATTTCCTCATTAGCATAAAGTCTTAGCAATTCAATGACTTAATTAAAGTGTTATTTTTCCCAGCCAGAAGACTGGAAAGAAGCATTATGGGAGATGGGAGCTATAGAACACAGGAGAGCCCAAGTACTTTTGATTACTAGCAAAAAATGGCATTCTGACTTCATTTTTACCCAAGGGAAAGGAAAGGAAAACCTTGGATCCAGTTTAGTTCTACCTTTTGGCAAGTTTTTAAAAAAATTATTAACATCAAAGATGTTACATTCTTTGTTTCATTCCCCATTCCCACCCCCAACCAGGAGAAAGCCTGGAAGTTTAGGACCAGAGCTCACACACCAGGTCTCACACACCATTCTCTGGACACTAACCAAAACACTGCTCCTCACTTCTGATGCTCCCTATTTACGAATAAGGCAACACACAGACTGACAGCAATTAATTTGATTGGATTTAATTAGCTGACAAAAGAAATTCAAGCCACTGAAACAGAAATTAGAAAAATAACTCTGCAGAAAAAAATAAGCTTTGTGATCCACTTGCCCTACTCTGGCAGAAAGGAGGAAAGAAGTGAAGACCATACTTCATAGTTTGGTGCCTATTCTTACAATAGAAAACTGGCACTCCTGCCCTTAGCCACTGAAAGTGAAGACAGCTGTAGAGTCTAGAGATGAGGCAGCACCCATTTCCTGGTCCCAAATCTCCTGCTCTAGGGTCCATTCCATTTCTTTGTTCACAAAAAAATATGACCACCACCACTAATTCTGCTGTCACAGACAGCTATTCCTTCTTTTGTTTCAGTATTTTGTCAAAAAAAATTCCAGTGTGGGTTGTTTGACTCACTACTTACACTCCTGCATCAGTGCCTAGGTCAGAGCTAATAAAAGTCTCATTTGGAACAAGAAGAGGAAGTAGATTAGACTGCCTCTCCCAGAAACCCATACAACTGGGCTCATTGCCCACAACACTCCCTAACTACAGGAGTCTCTCTCAAAAGCCATTTACATAAACAGCCATCAAAAAAGCACAAATATCCAAATTTATAAACAAGATTAATAAAATTAATACACAAAACCACAAATTGCTATTTACGATTTCCTTTTTAAAAATGTGTATGTTAACTTTAACAAAGTGGTTTGCCTCCATATTCCTCTGAACTTTTTTTTTTGCCATTTTCTCCATATTTTTTCTATATTTCTTAGGTATTATTATTAGTGTAGTGAACACTGCAAAATTTCCTCTTCCCAGTGAAGTAAGCTGGGAGGAATGCTGTATTTTCCCTACCCATTAACACTCCACCTCATGTTGTTTTTCAGACTCAGATATCCAGTGATGGTAGGGGAAGGCCACTCTAATGATCTTGAGAAGTTAGTGGAGGGAGGAGGAAGGAGCAAACTTAATAGATCCAGAAGTAGGAGCATCTGAGAATAAATTTGTTATACACCACATGGCTAGGGTGAGGTGGGATACTTGTGGAATTGTGGCAGAGTTCCATGTTGGGCACTTGGGTTGCATCAGTCATGAATAAGTCCCATGGTGAGTAAGCCCTGGAAGCCCTAGGGGCAGGAGTGGTGGAAAAGGACAGGGGAGGGGTCAATAACCAGGACCAATTGAAATGCCCCTTGCTCTGAGGCATGCAGCACCCCCCCCTTGCACAGGGGCATGCATGCTGGCGTGCAGCCCCTTGCTCAGGGGCATGCAGACCTCTTGCTCAAGGGCATGCCGTGACACTCCACTTCCTGGAGCTCTGTGACCCCAGATTCAACTTAGCTACCTGCAACAAATATTTGGCATAAAGCCCCGAGTCTTGAGATCAGACCTAGCTACCTGCAACAAATACCCTGTGTGGCCCCTGATGGGCAAGCCTAGACACGCTTACAATACTCTGCCTAGACATGCTCACGATATTCTGCTTTTGTAACGGCTTGCTTGCACCTGCTCAAGGCTCACATATAAGAAACCCTAGATTCTTGAGCTTGGGGCTGCTCCCCTCTATGGGACAGCTGCCAGGTAATAAATGATGCTCAATATATATTCTAATTTGGCTTGGTCTGTGTTTCTCAGTCTGTCCACTTCACCATCAGCTTGCTTAACAGCTTCAGTGACCAAGTATGGACTCGGGGGAGCTTACTTCTGGGAGAATCATGAAGTGATTTGGAGAGACTGAAGCACATATAGATATGATTGGTTCTATTTAGCAAACTATGTGGCTGAGAGAAGCCTTTCTCAATTGGCCACACATCTGGAATTGTTGGGATTTTCAAAAATATCTGAGTCAGCTGGCTCTTTTTGGCTTCATTTGCACAGAATTCAGTGAGATATCATACTATAAAGGGAGGGGGTCTCCCTATGACTCCCAAATCCTTACTTAGCCTCTGGATTTAATCTTTTCTATTTTTTGGTAAAAGGAATGGAGTCTATGCAACCTTATGAGTTTGAAGAGTCTGAAGGTGTAGCACCAATGCAATATTCACAGCAACTATGGTTGCTATGAATATGCTGGTGTAGTTCTGAATTGCAAAATATAACAGGCTTTCTTCATTGAAGGCGAAACCAAAATATTTATTCAAACACCAGAAAGCCAAATCCCAACACCAGAAAGCCAAAGCCATCATAGCAACAAAGAAATTTATACACATTATCACTGCAGGGAGCACTGCCATCCCCAAGCCTTCCCTCTGTTAGGGCCTTCCCACAAATGACCACTCTCAAGCAAAATCGCAAACAAGCTCCCTTAAGCAAAATCACAAACAGACTACCTTAAGTAAAATGCCGTTCTCTCACTCACATCTAGCCGCTTGTTCCCTCTCTCTCTCCCAGCTCTGACCAACTTCCTCTCAGCTCTGTTCCACCCTTCCTGTTCCACCCCTTCTTGCTCCACCAGCTCGGCAAGCTCCTCCCACCACAGGCTTCATGTGACTCAAAATCATGTGATTTAGGCTTCCATGTGACTTAAGCAGGTTACATGGGTCTATTAATGGATGGGAAAGTCTTCCTATTAAGCAAAAATACATTAATAATACAGGAGGGTACTTCAAGGATCTGGCATTCTAGACTTGATTTTTTCAGCCAGCCAAGCACAGATGCCCTGAGGAGCTAGACCTATGCCAGTGAAGGCTGAGAAAAGGCCTTATGTGGCATCAATGCTGCCTTTGGATGTAAACTTGGTGGGAGCAATGTTATGTAGAAACTGAGATAAATTTTGAACCTACTCCCCCAAAGACTAAGGTAGTAGAGGATAAAGTATGTGTCCTATTGGGGGAGGGGGAAAATGTATATTTGTTCTTGCTATATCTTTAAAGCAAATATATTTTTGTAAAACCTAATCAATTTTAAAATTCAATTTCATTTTATTTTCAGTTCTGAATTCCCTTCTACCTCCCCCCAGAATCATTGAGAAAGCCCCCCCAAAACCCCACTGAAATTCTTTATAAATACATACATTGAATTTCAAGGAAAACAAATTCCTGTGTTAACCATTTCAAAAAAAAATTACATATAGTTCAATTTGTGCTCTGACTTTATCATCACCTCTGGATTTAAAGGTAGCTAGGTGGTAAGGTATATATAGTACTATGCCTAGAGTCAGGAAGTCCTGGAGTCAGGAAGACCTGTGTTTAAATTCAGCCTCAGACACTTATCCGCTGTAAGTAGGTAAAGCATTTAATCTCTGCCTCAGTTTTCTCAACAGTAAAATGGGGGTAATAATAGCACCTATATCTCAGAGTTATTGTCAGGAGCAAATAAGATGATATTTATAAAACACTTAGGACAGTGCCTGGCACATAGTAGGTGCTATATATAAATGCTAGCTATTTTTACCCCTCTATCCAGATGTGAATGACTTTTTCATCAGGATTCTTCTGGAATCATGGTCGATCATTGTGTTGATCAGGATTCCTAAAGTTGTTTATCTATACAATGTTATTATTGTAGAAAATGTTCTCCTAGTTCTGCTCACTGTACTCTGCATCATGTCATACAAGTCTTCCCTGGTTTCTCTGAAACCATCCTCTTCATTATGTCTTATAAAACAATAGTAATTCTATCATATTCATATACTGTAACTTATTCAGCTGTTCTCCAAGTGTTGGATACCTTCTCAGTTTCCAGTTTTGGGTCACCATGAGAAAAACTGCCATAAATATTTTTGGTCCTATGGGTCCTTTATCTTTTTCTTTGATCTCTTTAGAATATAGACCTAGTAACATATTTCTGAGTCAAAGGGGATATTTAGTTTAAAAAAGTTAAAAAGTGGTTAGTGTCCCAGTTTTCCCAGATTCTCTCCAACATTCAACATTTCCTTTTTTTTGTCATATTAGCCACTCTGATAGGTGTGAGGTGGTATCTCAGAGTTGTTTTAATTTGCATTTTTTTAATCAATAGTGATTTAGAGCATTTTTTATATGACTATAGATAGCTTTGATTTCTTTGTCTGAAAACTGCCTGTTCCTAACCTTTGACCCTTTATCAATTAGGCAATGACTTATATTTTTATGAATTTGAAATAATTTTCTATATATTTGATAAATGAGGCCTTTATCGGAGATACTTGTTGCAAATCTTTCCCCTAGTTTTCTGATTTTCTTAAAATTTTGGTTGCATTGGTTTTGTTTGTGCAAAAACTTTTTAATTTAATATAATCAAAATTACCTATTTTACAATTTGTAATGCTTTCTATACCGTTTTTGGTCCTAAATTCTTCCTAATCCATAAATCTGACAGATAAACTACTCCATGCTCTCTTAATTTGCTATAGTAACACCCTTTATGCATAAATTATGTAACCATTTTGACATTATCTTTGTATGTGGTGTGAGATGTTGGTCTTTACCTGCTTTCTACTGGTTTCCTAAGTAGTTTTTGTTCTAAAAGCTTGAATCTTTGGGTTTATCATATGCTAGATTACTATTGAAATTTATTATAATGTAATTTTTACCTAATTTATTCCACTGATCCACCACTCTATTTCTTAGCCAGTAGCATATCGTTTTGATAATTATTGCTTCATAATAGTTTGAGATCTAGTACAGCTAGACTATCTTCTTTCACTTTTTTTTATTGATTCCCTTGATATCCTTGAGCTTTTGTTCTTCCAGATGAATTTCTTTATTATTTTTCCCAGCTCTGTAAAATAATTTTTTTGGCCGGGGGAGGGCAGGGCAATTGGGGTTTAAGTGACTTGCCCAAGGTCACACAGTTAGTAAATATGTCAAGTGTCTGAGGCCAGATTTGAACTCAGGTCCGATGCTCCCAGGCCCCAGGCTGATGCTCCACTCACTGCACCACCTAGGTGCCCCTATAAAATAATTTTTTGACAGTTTGATTGGTATGACACTGAATAGACTAATTTAGGTAGAATTGTCATTTTTATTATATTGGCTCAGCCTACCCTTGAGTAATTAATATTTTTTCCAGTTGTTTAGATCTGATTTTATTTTTGTGAAAAGTGTTTTGTTATTGTGCTCATATAATTCCTGGGTTTGTTTTGTTAGTTATACTCCCAAGTATTTTATGTTGTTTACAGTTGTTTTAAATGGAATTTCTCTTTCAATCTCTTGCTGCTGGACTTTGTTGGTAATACATAGAATTACTGATAATTTGTGTGAATTTATTTTATATTCTTCAACTTTGCTAGAATTGTTAATAATTTCAAGTAGTTTTTAGTTGATCCTCTAGGATTTTCAAAGTATAACATCATATCATCTGCAAAGAGTGAATTTTGTTTCTTCATTGCTTATTCTAATTATTTTATTTTCTTTTTCTTCTCTTATTGCTAAAGTTAACATTTCTAGTACAATATTAAATAATAGAGGTGATAATGGGCATTCTTGCTTCACCTCTGATTGTATTGGGAAGGCTTCTAGTTTATGCCCGTTACCCAAAATTGCTAATTGTTTTAGATAAATTTTATTTATCATTTTAAAGTAAGCTCCACTTATTCCTATGCTCTCTAGTGTTTTTAATAGGAATGGGTGCTGTTTTTTGTCAAAGGTTTTTTCTGCACCTATTGAGATAATCATAATGATTTCTGTTGGTTTTGTTATTGAAATGGTCAATTATGCTGATAGTTTTCCTAATATCGAACCAGCCCTGCATTCTTGGTATAAATTCCATCTAGTCATACTGTGTGATCCTTGTGATATATTGCTGTAATCTCTTTGTTATTATTGTATGTAAAATTTTTGCATCAATACTCACTAGGGAAATTGGTCTACCATTTTCTTTCTCTGTTTTGGCTTTTCCTGTTTTGGGCATCAGCATCATTTTGTGATGTAAAAGGAATTTGGTAGGACTCCTTCACCTATTTTTCCAAATAGTTTATATGGCATTGGGATTAATGGTTTTTTAAAATATTTGGTAGAATTCACTTGTGAATCTATCTGGTCTTGGGGATTTTTTCATTGATTGCTTGTTCAATTTCTTTTTCTAAGATTGGGTTAAATATTTTATTTCTTCTTCTGTTAGTCTGGGTAATTTATATTTTGTAGATATTCATCTATTTCATTTAGATTGTCAAATTTATTGGCATATAATTGGGCAAAATAGCTCCTAACAATTGTCTTGGTTTACTCTTCATGGGTGGTGAATTCACCCCTTTCAGTAATTTGATTTTCTTCTTTCCTTTTTCGAAATCTATTTTATTGGTTGTTTCAAAACCCAGCTTCTAGTTTTATTTATTAGTTCAATGGTTTTCTTACTTTCAATTTTATTAATCTCTCCTTTCATTTTCATAATCTCCAATTTGGTGTTTAATCAGGATTTTTAATTTGTTCTTTTTCTAGGTTTTTAGTTCCATGCTCAATTCATTGATCTGCTTTTTCTCTATTTTATTGATAAACATCAGAGATATTACTTTTCCCCTAAGTACTGCTTTGGCTGCATCCCATAAATTTTTACATATTTTCTCGTTCTCATTTTCTTTAATGAAAGTATCTCTTGTTTCTACGATTTGTTTTTTGACCAACTTGTTTTTTGCGATTAGATTATTTAATTTCCAAATAACTTTTAGTCTCTTTCCATTGTCCCCTGTTCTAGTTTTTAAGGAATTATTTTCTTCAGCAAGTTTTTGTACCTCCTTTTTCATATGACCAATTCTGGTTTTTAAAAGGGTTTTTCTCTTCAGTGGATTTTTGTGTCTTTTTATTTATTTTTTAACCATTTGGCCTATGCTGTTTTTTAAGGTGTTTTCTTCAGTATTTTTGTGCTTCCTTTACCAATCTGTTGATTCTTTGTTCATGATTTTCTTGTATCACTTTCATTTTTTTTCCCCAATTTTTCCTCCACTTCTCTCATTTGATTTTTAAATGCATTTTGGAGCTCTTCCAGGAATTCTTTTTGGGCCTGAGATGAATTCACATTTTTTTTTGCAGTGTTGGATGTAGCAGTTTTTACTTTGTCATCTTCTTCTGAGTTTGTTTTTTGATCTTTCCTGTCACCATAGTAACCTTCTATAGTCAGGTTTTATTTTTTTGTTGTTGTTGGTTCATTTTTCCAGCCTTTTTCTTGACTTTGAACTTTATATTAAAGTTAGGTTCTGCTTCTGGAGTGGAGTGTCCCAAGCTTCAGGTTTTTTGCATAGCAGTTTTCAAAGCCAGTTCTGGGAATCTGTAAGTTTTCAGGTCTTCCAAGGTGGTATGCTCTAAGGAGAGGTGTGTTTACTACTCTCCTAGCCTATGGTCTAGTCTATGAGTGATCACAAGTTTTTTTTCCTGCCATGAAACTGTGACAAGGGCTCCTGCTCCCCTGCAGCCATGAGCTTTAGTATGCTAGTGTTTCCCCTCACCCTCTAACTGTGACCCAGGACTGTGACCCGAAAGCAAGTAAGAGCAATGCAACAGAGTCCTGTACCCAGTGTCAGGAAAGTTACCCCTATAATATCCTTCTGACCTGTTGTCTGATGCCCTTACCATCTGAGAGCTGACTGCTCCTGAAACCACTGCTGATGATTCAATTGTCCCCAAGTCCTGCTTTGATGGCCTGCTGCTGTCTTGCCTAAATATTGCCCACAATGGACTGCACTCCAGCCTCACCCTAGTGCAACAGACCTTTCCTGCCAACCTTCTATGTTGTCTTGGGCTGGAAAATTGTTTCACCCTATCCTTTCATGGGTTCTGCTGGTTTCATTTTGAGGTATTATTTAAAGTTTTTTGGAATGGAATTTGAGAAAGCTCCAGTAAGACCCTGTCTTTTCTCTGCCATCTTGGCTCTGCCCTTTTTTTAAAAAAAAATTTCTAATCACTTATTATCTCTTTCTCTTGCCCCATTAATTGAACAATAAAAAATGAAAAATAAAACTCTTACAACCAATATGCATATTCCAGCAAAACAAATTCCCACATTGCCCATGTCCAAAAAATGTATATCTCATTCTGCATCTTGAGTTCATCATTTAAAAGTAGGTCTAAAGTCTTTCAAAGTTTTTTTTTCCTCTACAACATTATCATTATATTCACTCTTTATTAATCAACAGAAGTCTTTCTAGTTTCTTCTATAATTGCTAATTTCATCATTTTGTGACACAGTAAAATTCCATTACATCAATATAGCATAATTTGTTTAGCCTTAACCCAGTAGGTGGGCACTCTCTTTGTGTGAAATTTTAAACTACTATGAAAAGACCTGCTATAAATATTTTTACACATATAAGTCCTTTTCTTTTTTCTTTGACTTCTTTGGGATACAGACCTAGTAGTAATAGTAGCGTTGGGTCAATAGTACAGTTTAGTAACTTTGGGGGCATAGTTTCAAATTGCTTTCCAGCATGCCTAGATCAATTCAAATGACACCAACAGTGAACAAGTGAGCCTGTTTTCTCACAGCCTTCTCAACATTTGTCATTTTCCTCTTTTGTCACCTTTACCAGTCTAATGGTATGAGGTAGAACTTCAAAGTTGCTTTAATTTGAATTTCTCAAATTAGTGATTTAGAGCATTTTATATGATTGCTGATAGCTTGAATTTTTTCCTGTGAAAATTGCCTGCCATTTATCAATTGTAGGATTACTCTTAGTTTTATAAAATTTAACAAATTTCTTATGTGTCATCAATATCAGACTTTTATCAGAAGATTTTTCCTTAGTTATCTATTTCCTTTCTAATTTTAACTACATTTGATTTCTTTGTGAAAAAATTTCACAATTTATATTTTAACAAATTGCCCATTTTATCTTTTGTGATCCTATTGATTGTTTAATCATGAGTTTCCCCTATCCATGGAGCTGAAAGGTAATTTCTTCCTAGCTCCTTTAGTTTGTTATGATGTCACCTTTTATTGTCTGTCATATATCCATTTGGAATTTATCTTGGTATATATTTTAAGATGCTAATCTGTACCTAATTTCTGACAAATTGATTTCCTAATAGTTTTTGTCAAGTAATGAGTCCTTATCCCAACAATGGATTTCTTAATGAGTATGTTTATAATTTATTAAAAATGGTAAAGCAACTATAAAAGAGCTATAGCATAGCAAAATAAAATGTAAAGAAACTTTCAAGTATCAAAAACTGCAAAGAAGCAGATTCCGTCATTTAGGTCCTCCACTCTTCAAGCCTCTCCTGGGGAAAGATGGAGGAAAGAATAAGAGAAGGGATTTTAGGTATTGGGAATCCACCAAGATGGGCTTAGCAAGCAGTAGGAGAAAACAAGAGGAATAAGGACCTATTGGAAGTTGAAACTGCCTGTCTCTTAATCTCACCATGGTTGAGGTTTCAGGGCAGTTGCTAGTCTTACTCTACCTTTGTGTCAAATTGTCAGTCTATCTCATATCCTGAACATTTTGCTCAGTCTAGGCTCTAGATCTCTGTTATGACCACAGAATCTAAGAATTTATGGTCAAAAGGGATCTCAGCAGCTCAATAGTCCAACCTATTGTATTAGCAAGTCAATAATCACAATATAGATGATAATTGTAAATATGCCTATGTAATTCTGTATTGCAAAATGTAAGAGATTCTCCGTATAGAAGGTAGAAGAAGGAAACCATTTATTCAGACACCAGAGAACCAGGTCCCAAAACCGGTAAGTCTTACCCATCCAAGCAGCAAACAAATTCCAGAACCAGTAAGTCCACTTTATAATAACAGCAAAGAATCAAACACCACATCACAGCAGGGAGCCAAGCCAAGCCATCCCATAACCTTCCCACCCCCTGCTGGGGCCTTGCTACCAACAGTCACTCACAGCACAGATAGCACACCCACTCTCTCCCTCAATTCTAACTGCTCTCTCCTCATTTCCTGTGACACACTTTCCTTTTCTTCTCAGCAAACTCCTCTCACCACATGTGACTTATGCTTCCTGTGACATAAACAAGTCACATGGCCTATTAATGGGTGGGAAAGATCTTCAAATCTAAATTGAGCAATCATTTAACTAAACACCTATGTGCCAGACACTGTGCTAAGTGCTGGAGATACAAAGAAAAGCAAAAGACAATCCCTGCTACCAAGAAACTTAAAATCTAATGGGGGCAATAACATGCAAACAACTATGTACAAACAAGATATAGATAGGATATATTGGAGATGATCAACGGGGAGGAGTTACAATCATGAAAGTGGGAATCAGGAAAAGTTTCTGGTAGATGGTGGAATTTTAGCTGGAATTTGAAGGAAGCAGAGATAAGGAGACAGTGAAAATAGTTAGGAGGTGGGGTGTCATGCACGAGGAATAGCCAAGAGTCCAGAGTCAACAGATTAGAAAATATATGGGGGAAGTACGGTGTAAGACAACTGGAAATGTAGGACGGGGACAGGTTTGAACACCAAATAGAGGATTTTGTAGATTTTTATATTTAAATCCTTGATGTCATAGGGAGCCGCTGAAGTCGATTGAATGGTGAGGTGACATGGTCAGACATGTGCTTTAGGAAAATCAATTTGACATCTGCATGGAAGATGGCCAGGCATGGGGAAAGAGTTGAGGAAGGGGGGACTAACCAACAGGCTATTGTGATAGTCCAGACATGAGATCACCATGAGGTAGTGGCAGTGTCAAAAAAGAAAAGGGGACACATATGAGCGATGTTATGAAGAAACAATCAACTTTCTTGGATTTAGCAACTGACTAAGAAATGAATTCCTACTTCACCCAGCAAGTAGTTCAGCAGCTGATGAACTACCAAGGAAGGAAACTAGAGAAAGAATCTCTCTAGTCTCCCTATTCCACTTTTGGATAGCTCTAACTGTAGGAAATTTTCCTGACCTCAAGCTTCAGTTGGCCTTTTGCAACTTCCACTCATTGCTCCTGGTACTGCCCTCTAGTGCCAAACAGAAGTCAAATCAACAGGTAACCAACATTAAGTACCTATTATGTGTCAGGCACTGTGCCAAGGGTTGGGGAAACAGTGAAACAAACAGAAAAAAATTGTCCCTGCTCTTGAGGAAATCCCAGTCTAATGGGGAAGACAACATACGAATAACTACGTGCAAATAATGTATATACAAGATAAATTGGAGAAAACAAATTATATACCTCATCCACATAACAATCTTTAATTTCTTAAAACCAACTATTATGTACCCTGAATCTTCCTTTTTCCAGCTAAGTGTTTACTTAGCTCCTTAGCTCCTTCAGATAATCCTACATGACATAAACTCAAGACACTTAATCATCCTGATTGACCTCCTTTGGATACTCTCTAGCTTATCACTGTCCTACTTAAACTGTGGTTTTGTTTCTCAGTTTCCTTTGCTGGATCCTTATCCAAATTACCCTCTCTATAGGTGTCCCTAAGGGTTCCTTAATTCCTCTTCTCTTCTCCCTCTGTACTATTTCACTTGATGACCTCATCAGCTACCAAATGGATTTGATTGCCATCTCTGTGTTGATGATTCTCAAGACTACCTATCCTGCCTCATCTTCTTTGCTGATCTCCCATTTGGCATCTCCAACTGCCAGACAGTTCAAACTTGATATCCAGTAGATACCTTAAACTAAATACATCCAAAATGGAGCTCATTGTCTTTCTTCCTAATCTCTCCCCATCTCCCCTTGCTATAGAGGGCAACACTACCCTCCCAGTCCCTTAAGCTCACACATCCTAAGAATTATCCTCAGTTGTCGATTTTATCTCTTCAATATCTCTCAGGCATGCCCTATTATCTCCTCTAACAATAGCCATCACTCAAGTACCTCACACCTGGGCTACCGCAATAGCTTGCTGGTGGGTTTACCTGCTTTAAGTCTCTCCTGATTCCAATGTGACCCCAAAATTCCAATCTACAACAAAAATAAACTGAGGCAGATCTCCAAGCATGAACAATCAATTTATTAGGAATACCAGTAGTCCCTAATCAATTGAATCCAAGACCCTCTGCAGTCAAAGACCCCTTCAGCCCAAGGGCAGCAAATATTTATAGGGAATGAGAAAGTAGTAAAAATAGAATGAGACAGTACAAATCTTCAATTGGTCAATACCAAAAGGGGAAATCCCCATGATTGGGCAAGGGAAATGTCCATCAATCACCAGAGTTTGATCATTAGGCTTCCTACATGTCATCAGTCCTGAGTGTTTAAACAGTGACTAGGCTGTTGCCTAGACTGTAGGACTTTCTGCCAGCATTTTACAAAGATTAGGTGTAAAAAGGGGCGGGGACTGATTTTCTGGAACATAGCACTTCTTCAGAGTGCATCCGTAGGAATGGGTTGGAGGTGGGGAGAGTACAACAAATCTCTATCTCTATCCCAACCACAGATTAATACAAGCCTAAATAACAACCTATAAATCTATATAGTATAAATCTATCTATTTTTGTATTCTCAACTCTTAGTACAGTGCCTGACATATAGGCACATAATAAATGTTTATTTGATAGCTTGATTGATGAATTGGTGCCCAGAACTGAACATAGTACTCCAAATGATGTATGACAAGGGCATAATACAGTAGCACTATCACCTTCCAATTTCTGCAAATTGCATTAGCTTTTTTGGCTGCTACGGCACAGTGCTGACTCATACTGAGCTTGCAATCCACTAAAGCCTCCAGATCTTTTTCATAATAACTGCTATTTTCTCTGCCTTTCCTATCTTATACTTGTAAATTAGATCTAATTTTCTAATTTTCTATCCCTCTCAATTTTGTGACATCTATAAATTTGATGAGCATGCCATCTATTCATTTATCCAAGTCATCGATAAAAATGATAAAGCATAAGTACATATGGACACTGTATCTAATGTCCATCACTTCTCTGACAGGTGGTGAGATGATCACTTCATTCTACCCAGAAGAATAAAGAAAATTCTAAGTTAGCATTTCCTATTTGTTGTTTGCCATCCTGCAGAAGTTGTCAGCCAACATAAAATGAAAGTGGAACTGAAGCAACATATTTAGACATTATAGAGAAAAAGCTCAGACTTTTAGAAACTGCTTAATGAAAGCTGAAGAAGCTTGTAATTGAGCAAGTGAAGGGATCTCTCCTGATGCAGGAGGGGGACTAGCAGGCCACTGACAGGAACTCACCATATTGTCTCCAACCTAGAGGTTTTGCTGCATCCTGCTGAGATCAAAGCTGCTGAGACCCAAGGATGAAAGTGGAAGTGAGGAAAAGACTTACGAAAACAATGAAACAACAACAAATAGAATTACCTTAGTACTGTTTCCTAGAGGAAGGTAATTCCCGGCCTTAGGGAGCAGAGGGCAGACCTTCTCCACCAATGAACTAGAGTTGTTGCACAAGAAGTTCTAAAAGAAACCTGATAAATCCCTGGGGCAATGGCTTGTGAAGTTATAGTTTAACAAAGTCAATACTGAGATTCACTCTGCATCTAAGTTTGGGAAATCTTTGGCCTGGGGAACTCTGAGAATTTATTGTTACAGAGTCAGCTAAATTTATCAGATCAGAATTTATCAGACAGGAATCATCCTTTATTCCCTTTTAGACTGATATGGGGAGTTATTTGCACCTAGCCACATAGAAAGTAATCAGAGAGCCCACCTCTCTGATAGGTGGGCAGAAGGCAATGACACCCTCTCCTGTAGGGAGCTTTGGATGTGACTCTTGAAAACATGGGGTTGATAAGAAAGCAATTAATGGCCATTAATTAATTGGGATAAGATTATAAAATTGTAGCATGCCAGTTTTACTACTTGTTTTTCAAATTATGGGTTGGGCAGATCCAGTTTGATTATGTTCCTTCTGTTTTCTAGATGTCCCATCCAGATCAGGTTATCCTCAGTCCCCAGGTTTCAGTCCCAATGTACTAATAGTCTATTGTGTTTCCTTCTTCTCTTTGCAAAGTCCCTAACTGGAAGTTAGTTCCATGTCTTGCTGTGTTCCATCACTTGACAGACACTGGAGATCACACTGGTCCGGATCTGGGGCTGGTGAATTGGCCCTCTTTCCTACTGTGGTTTTCAGAAGTCTAAGAAATGCATAGCCAGTTTCTGTTTGCCTGCATAGTGATCTATGAGTTCTGTTGCTACTTCTGTTGGAAGAGGCCAGGCTCAGGATCTGGCTTTGAGGCTTTGATACTAGACCTCATGATAGCTTGAGATCCTCACTGTTCAAATGACTGGCTGACTTCCTTCAGGTCTGTTTGCGGAAGCTCACACTGGCTTCTCTGGAGTTGCTTCTCTCCTCTACACCACTAGCTTCCAGCCCATTTACCTGTATTCTCTCTGGCTTCCCTGGTATGGCTCCTACTGCTAGCTCTCCCAGCTTTCAGTTGGTTTACCTAAGTTTATGTTAGCTTATGTTTAGAGATCCCTCTCCTCCTCCTTATTACCTTCCATGTTCACCTATGCTCTTGCTGGTTTTCCTGATGGTCAATTCTCTTCCATCTGCCTCTGCCAGCTTCTGAGTGTACTTTTGTTTAGTTCAGAATAGAAAGCACTATTATCATCCTGCCTAGAATTCCCAAATTTTCATCTCAACTTCCATTTGCATGTTACCAGGGGTATACTAGAGCCAACAACAACTAGCCGTTAAATTTTCAATGTCAGCATTTACACCCCAGAAATCCACAAATGCTTTTTATCAGGACTTGATTTGTGTTTTAACTGTCTACACTTAATAAAATGATGCAGGTGGGGAGCAAGGAAGATTCCAATTCTCCTACCATGACCACCAGTCAGTGTATGAGTGAAGGTGCAACAAGTGCTGAAAAGAATAGCTAAGGAAGCTGTGTCAGCAGGAGGGACCCAGGTCTCAATAAGTGCAAGATGGAAGAACAGGAAAAAGGAAAATACTGAAGATGAAAGCTAGTTTGTTACTTGTGGAACAGGTATTCCAGAGAGCTTTAGAGTGTGACATTGGAGGGATTAGTTTGAGGGGAATGGAATAAGGAAATGGGCAAGGAGGGATGGAGATAATGGAGTTTGAATGATGACAGCCAAAGGGTCAGAATCACTGGGATAAGGAGGGTATGATGGAGCAGGAGCATGTTAATCATTGACAAAGTATGTCATTGTCATTATCATTGTTCTTAGGGGTTCATCCAAAAGTGGAGTGGTCCCAAGGTAGCAGGTAGTAGCAGGTAGCTGGAAAGCAGTGTAGGTTTGGGTGGTGGGAGAAGGAGGCTCAGACAAGTGACTTCTGTCTGCGTAGGCATACCAGGAAGTCCTCAATGATCACTAAAATTCTTGCTCCTTACCCTTGTTTTTATTACTTTATTTTAGAGGTATAAGGGAGCCACCAAAGGTTACTAAAAAGGGAAGTGACAGAATCACATCTACACATTAAAAAGATGCTTCTGGCAGTGAGGAGGGATTGAAGAGAGGAAAAACTGGAGATAGGGACATAATAATCTAGGCTAGAGGTACTGAGAGCACAGTAAACAAAACCACACAGTAGCGGCACATTCTTTGGTTTCCATGACAACTCCTTGACTATAAACACTTAACTGAGCCCAGTCACTTTCTCATAGCAGGAAATGGAGGAGGATGGAAAGAAAGGAGGGGCAGAACTCAGCTAGTCTCTTGCCTGGTTTAGGGAGGTGGGGGAAGCGGAGAGTGTACAATCCTAGTCCTCCTAAAACTGGGGCTTCCAAGGAGGGAGATTCTCCCTATAAAGAGATTCTCCCCTACAAGGAAAGTAGCTTCTTTCTGGCACTGAAAACTTAGAGGGGATATAAACTGAGCCACGGAAGGCCCTCCTTCTTTGGGTCCTAATCCTTGCCCTCAGAGACCCCACACACGTTCTTCCCCCAGGGTTCTCCTACTATAGTCCCTTTAATCCCTTCCTTTCCAGTTCCCTCCACCGTTCCTCAGGCCCATCGCCAGTCCCCTTAGGGCTCTCCTTCTACAAGAAGCCTTTCCAGCCAAGCGCATCCCCTGTGCTGATTATCTCCAATTTATCTCGTTCATATCTTTTGCATAGTTGTTTGCACATCCTCTTTCCCATTTACTATGTAAGCTCCTTGACAGCAGGGACAATCTTTTTTCTTTGTAACTCCAGTGTTTAGCACAGTACCTGAAACATAGTTAGGTACTGTTTTTGACTGACTCCTCCAATCTACTCCATATTCATTTCCACTGTTGTTACAGACCACCCTGCTCCCCATCCCCATCCACCAGAAGCAGCCTTCTGGTTCCCAGGTAAGCTTCTCAGGATGGACCTACCTATTCCACCCCTCTCCACACATACACAGTTTTCACTAGCAGGTCCCCAGGAGAGGAGGTGGTCTCTGTGATTGCTGCTTAAAAGCAGCAACCCCACCTCCCAATCCCAAACAGACACAAAGAAGTTTGGAGTTTGGGGAGAGGCCAACTCAGATTGGGGCAGAAGGTAGATGAGGGAGGTGGGGGGAGGGATCTTCCTAAACTTCAATATGGTGTGTGTACAATGGAAGATAGAGCTCAGGAAAACTTGGGCTGTCTCACACCTTAGTGAGAAACTCAGCCTAGACCTTCTCTGGTGGTCGCTTCTAGATATATCAGGAGTAGGCTTGGGTGGCAGAGAAGGGGAGGAAACAGATCATATATAAAGATGATATAATCTCACTCCTTCATTTTACAGAGGCAACCTGGATAGTCTGGGAATCCTGTTGATCAGGATGCTCAGTCTAGGAGGGTACCTGATGTAGGCACTTTGTCTCAGAAGTTGAGGGCAAAGGCTAATCATGGGAACTAAGGATAGGACTGAGGGCCCTAGGATGAGATGTGGCTTGAAGATGTAGGGTTTGGGGAGGCAAGAATAAGGTAAAGCATCACCACCTCCTCCCTGAGGACTTTCCTGATACTCTCAGCTACAGGCTATTAGCCCTGATAAGTATGAGGGCAAAGACAGTTTCATTTTTGTCTTTGTGTCCGTAGCACCTGGCATAGTGCTTGGCACATTGTTCAAGTATTTGAAGGGTTGTCACATGAAGGAGGGATTTGACTTTTTCTGTTTGGCCTCATAGGACAAATCTAAGAGCAATGGGTGTGTTAAGATTTCATGGTGTGTTGTGGCAGCACCATCTCAAAGAATTCAGAGTCGGATCACCTCTAATCCAAATGTAGGCATTTATTGAGGATCGACGCCCCTTAGAAGCGGGCTAGGTTCCAAGAGAAATCAGCGACTTCAGAGAAAGCAAGATGGATTTTTATAGGGAAAAGATGCAATAACATAACAGAAATTATGAATACTAAAAAGGGGTTTATTAAAGGGTTAGATATTGGGGAGGGGTTCCTTCTATGGTTCGGTGGTCAAATATTCTGGTGGTGCTGCCCTCTGATTGGCTAGCTATTGTGGTCCTTTCTGGTCAAGATGGAGAGTTAGGTATTGTGTTTCTGTCTTGGGCTAAATGGATGATGTGATTGTGGTTGAGTACAAGAACATACCTGTTCAAATATGTGGGAAATACGTGAATTGGATCTTGGGGCAGTGGCTAGCTAGGGGCAATAGCTGTGTTGCATCTGGGGGCCTGTGGTGTTGTTAAAGCTACATTATGTGGTTAAATCAGGACATGCCTGTTGTTCGGTGGGGCCCATAAGTAAATTAGAATATTGGAGCTTTGGGGCAGTTTTATTAGGATTCCATCAGCTCCCCTCAAATGGCTGGAGGCCAAATCCATTTGGGAAAAGGGATGAAGGTCCCTGCTTCTGTAGCTTCTTCAGGCTGAAAATGGGGATAGAGCAGTCTCTGCCTCAGTGGGTCCCAGGGGAAGGTTGACTGGAACTGAGAATAGGTCACATCTAGGGTATGATGGGTGAGTATGGGCTGGTATCAACTGTTTGCTGCCTTCTGTAGGTCAATTGCACATAGGCTGAAAGACAGAAATCTGACAGGAAAGTTCAACATGCAGAGCCCAAATATAAGGAGAAAGAAGCCAAGGGCCCCATGATGCTATTATTTACTTTTGACATACAGGATTATCTGATTCTGTTACTTTACCAAAAGTTTCTGCTCCTACTCCATTTCCTTTAGGAGAATCAGATGCTACTGAGGAAATATAAGTAACAAGACTTTGGCAGATAGAAGCTTTCCACCCGTATGTTTAATAACTATACAAATGAATTTGTTTATAAGAGGTTAACTTTACTCCAATTATAATAAAAGACTTGGGAGGACACTTCACATCATTTTAAAACATTTAAGGACCTTATTTCATATATATATACATGTATATGTATACACACACATATATATGTGTATATATGTATATACATACATGCATACATACATGCATGCATATATACATACATACATACATATATCTAGTAACAGGCAGATGACTAGGCCAAATACCCATTTACTAAGTTGTTTTAGGATATAGAAAGGAATATAACTTTTATTGTAGTAGCTCAGATGTATCCCAGCCTTACTCTATGGAATAATAAGTAATTGAAAATAGCAACATTTGACATATTTACATTGTACTCCTCTCTTTTTACTAGCCACTTGCTCTGATTATAGGAATTTTCTATAAAAGGAAAAAGCTGGGACATGACAGATATGACAGGATAAAACATCCTTAGCTCTGTTGGATTTCAGATAAGAGTTATCAATTTCACCTCATAGCCAGACTCAGAAATAGCCGGATGGAAACATTCCTTTTCAAAAAAAGACAGTGGAGAAACTGAGCCAGCAGGGTTCCATCTTAGATTAAGGCTAAAATTGTCCTCTCGGCTTTTCCACCTGTATCAGGATCACATTCCCTCTGAATATCTTGTGGCATTTCTCTCAAATACTGATTTAATGCAGACAAAGATAAGTTCAAACTCAAAATAAAATTAGTTGCAATTCCACAGGCTTTCACCTCAAATAGCAAGTCTCACCAATCATAGCTTAGAAATAAATACAATTATTTTTACTCTTATGGAGTTGCTATTGCAAAGAATAAAAACTTACCATGATTTACATACATAAGAGATTTCACTTAACATACATAAGCCTGCAATTTCTCCGGAAGTCAAGTTCATTGTTTAGGAACTCCATAACCCAAACAAGCTCTTTTTTCCCCCCTGGGGCTGATGACCTTGCCCACCAGATGGTTTCTGGAGATCTGGCAAGTTTGCAAATGAGGAAAAATTGACAGGGACCCCAAAGAAGGGGCTGATCTGCCTCTCCACTCTATGATACTCTTCCTCGGGACTGATGAAAGCCACATACTTTCTGCATGGCAAGTCCCCTGTTTTCAATCTTAATTTATTTTGCCCTGACTGATTTTTCTTTTTCCTTGCCAGGATGTCTCTTGGGGTTCCCATATTTCATTTTTAGGAACCCAGTATATGGTGGTTAGCACATGTGGGCTATGGTCACCCCCTTTACCCCTACATTGGAGGCAACTTTGGCCATCTTCCTAAGGGAGGGGAGTAGGGAGTGTCTACCCTGTCTAACCTTAGAGCTTCTGTGGGATCGATTTTAGGTTTTAACATTATAACAATAATCCCAAATAACTTAGTTAACAATCTTACAATTTTCATTAGTGAGAGCCAAATTGTTTTAGCTATAACCAGGGTTAGCAGGGCTTAATAAAATAACATCATTGGTTTTAAACAATTTTTCCCCCATTATCTTTTAGTTCAGGGTTAGTTTTTAGTTTCAACAAAATTCAGATTAAAAATTGCTTTGTCTGACACCATTTCTGGCTCACAATGTTCACTCAAATTTTACAATATAAGAGAATTTTACTGCAATTTAGAAATACAATAATAACACAAACAGTAAACTTCAGATGACATTAATTCCATTTCCAAATCATCACATATAAAAATTATTGATAGAAGGTTGAGCTTACCAAGTACAGAGGCAGGTTGGATTCTGACCCTGTACTGCCCTGGCCCATCCCCTTTTCTCCTCTCCCCATGATTGCAAAGCCTGGTTATGAGGGTGGTTGAGTCAGGGATTTGGGAAGGAGGGAGAGAGGGCACCACTCCTTGTGTGGGAGGGATTAAGGACCAGGGAATGCTGGAACAGTTGTAGACTCCAGCACCTGAATTAAAGGTCGTCCAGGGGTCCATTGAGCAGGGGGATTTGGTGGATAAGGAGGAGGGTTCCTGAAGAGCCTATGAGCTTCCAGATAGGGGTTGCTTAGCTTCGGGGAACTTGGAGGAGAAGCTCTTGTTCCAGTGGTATGGGAGCAAGGACTCGGGTTTGAAAGGAGAGGTTCATCTGCTTGCCTAGAGGGGTGGGCTTCATGACATCCAGGGCCCCAGGGCTGTTACCAGTAAGGCCCCCACTGTAGCTGCTGTGCCTCCCCCCTCCTTCCTTTTGCCAGTTGGGGGAGGGTAACTCACATACCCTACCATTCTTCTGCACTCTCTTTCCTTAATCTGATCTGGAATGAGACGAGTTAACAGAATCTGCTAAAATGTTTTTAGCTGTTCTAACTTTTCACTGCAGCTTTAGCCAGGTCAGAGCTAGGACCACAGAGAGAATAATCTTAAGAGGTTTTTTTTTTTGATTTTTACTCAAATAAACTTCAATTCTGTGTCCACTCCTTAAAAACTTCTTAAAAGTTTTAAGCTTTGAGGGCAGCTAGGTGGTGCAGTGAGTAGAGCACCAGCCCTGGAGTCAGGAGGACCTGAGTTCAAATTTGAACTCAGACACTTGACACATTTACTAGCTGTGTGACCTTGGGCAAGTCACCTAACCCTAATTGCCCTGACTTCCCCCCTCCAAAAATTAAAAAGAAAAAGTTTTGAGCTTTGAATCTACCAGTCAAGGTGAGTGGGACTCTGGAAAGGATCCAGTGGCACCTAGTCCCCTCTCCCCTGTACTGGAGAACTCAAAGCTTCATGGCTAAGGTGTCTCTTTTTCAGATCTATGCATTTTCCCAATTTGTGTTAGTGCCAAATAGTATAATAAATTCTAACCTATCTTAAACATTAAATTAGGAGAGATATCATTTCACTTAAAATATAACCAGAATGAAATTCAATTACCTGGATCTATATTCCAAATGATATTACACAGACTCTAGGATTATGATTTTAATGCTAACACAAATTCACTAATTGTCACACTTAAGAGCATGTTTAGTTCAAGTCTGGGTTCCACAGTAAAAAACCTGTAGCTTATTAATTTACCCATAGCTCTCTGTGATTTAAAAAAAAATGAATAGGAGTCTCATATAATTTAGTCTTTTCTAATTTTACCACATACCAATTTAAAAGTTATTTTAAAATGAACCAGTACTTAATTTTGGTTTGTAAGACTCCGTAAGTTCTAGTGAGATATTCCAATCAGATTTAATTACCTTTGGTTGTATCCTAACTCACATAAACCTTTTCTCTTTCTGTGACCCAGGAAAGGATTAAGTGCTAGTTCTATTCCAAAGTGAAGCCTTGAAACGTGCTTCTCTTTGATCAGTGAAGTGACCCTTTTTCTCTTAGATCTGAGGGGAGAAGTTTCCTTCTTTTTTCCATCTGTCCCTACACCTGTAGAACTTGGCCAGAGTCCAAGGAGAGAGAGAGAGAGAGAGAGAGAGACAGAGAGACAGAGAGAGAGAGAGACAGAGACAAAGACAGAGACAGAGACAGACAGACAGAGAGGTTTTTCTTTTTTTTTGCCAACAACCTTTCTTTAAGACAACATCAATCTTTCCAGTCCAGGAAGTTTTTTTTTCTTTTCTGCCTGGCTGCATTTTATCGTACAAGGTGGCAGATTCAGACATTTTTACATGAGATAGAGCAGACAAATACAAACAGAAAGCACAGATAGTGATAACTATTTTTGGTCCTCTAGATTATGCTAAGACCAGGCTCTATTACAGCTTAGTAGTCCCATTTGATGGAAGTTGGGACAGAATGGCAGAAAGCCCACCTATAGCCACATTCATCTCTTGAGTGGCGCCCCACCAGAAGGATAAGGGGGAAAAAAATTCATAAAGAACTCCTTGTGAAATTCTTGAACAGAGCATCCTCTGTCTGGAAGGAATTTGCTGGCTGCAAGGGCCTTGGGCAGAAGGGCCCAAGCCATCCAGCCTTCCTAAGTGCTAGAAGGACCACCCAGCTAAGAGATGGGAAAAAGATAGGCTTGCCTTTGGATTAGAGGGGATCCAAATCAGACTCTGCACACCCAGGAATGCCCAAAACTGTTGTGGTTTCACAGTGTGTCATGGCAACACCATCTCAAAGAATTCAGAGTCAGACCACCTCTAATCCGAGTATATCCATTTATTGAGGATTGACGTCCCTCAGAAGTAGGCTAGGTTCCAAGAAGAACCAGCAACTTCAGAGAAAGCAAGATGGATTTTTATAGGGTAAAGATGCAATTACATAACAGAAATTATGAATATTAAAAAGGCAAGAGGGGCTTATTAAGGGAATATGGAATAGGGGAAGGGTCCTAGCCACAGTGGAACTGTGCATGCCATTATACACAATGCATACAGAAAAACCCAATTAGGGGATGTGTTGGTAAGCAAAATGGCCTTTGTTTTGTTTAATTCAGTGCATTTCATTGAGCCTTACTAGGTACTAAGCCCCAGGCCCAAACTCCTATTAGGTGTAAATCCTATGTGGGTGTGGATTGGCACCTAAGGTGGGGCTAACTCCAGGGAGGGCCTAGTTTACATGTCTGGGACAGCAGAGGCTCTTAGACCACATGGGTTTAAGTCCCTCTTTGTGACAATTATAGGTCACGTGAGTGAGTCGCATGTGTGACTCACCCCTGATGCTGAAAAAGATATAAAACCAGGGCTTGACCTCTTCTTCCTTGGAGCTCATTCCCCAAGCAGTGGTGGCGTGCATGACTCTGGGCCAGCCCTTGTTCTGAGCTCCTGGGCTGAACCGAGATGTTGGTAACTATGAATTGTATTGCGTCTGTCTGTTTGTAATTTGTTTGTATTTTGCTCTGAAGTTCAGTGTGTTGGCTTTTCCCCCTGAACTAAGTGAATGATATTTGTGTGCTGAATTAAAGTAAGCTTGCCAACCCCTTCACCTTGCTCTCCCTAGTTAAGCAGATCAAAAGAACCTGTGCTGTTGGCAGCTTTCTGGGTGCTGGCTGTGGGTGGATCTTTCACCCCCACAGAAGCTGTTAGCTGGATTGTTGAAACAGGGGGTATGTATGATAGTGATATTATAATAAGCCTCTCTATGTCACAAGTTCACCTAAAGGACAGCTTTTGCTATTACTGTGCAGATGCTACTTAAGGAAAGTCCCTTCTATCATTCTGAGGTCCACATCCTGCTTGGGCATCCTGGTGGTACTGCTTTCTAATTGGCTGAGTATTGTGGTCCTGGCTGAGATTAGATGGATGTGGTTGTGGTTGAGTGCATGGACCCACCTGCTATTTCTGTGGGAAATCCAAGGAATGGGTCTGGGGGCAGTGGCTAGCTAGAGGCAGTGGCTATGATCCCATCACACTTACATGCCTGCTGTTTCTGTGAGAAACATGAGTTTGTGGGCACACCTGTTTTAGTGAGCAGTGAGGCATATATGAAAAAGTTAGGATATTGAGTGGGGGTCGAGGAGGAATGAGTGGGTAGGTAGGGGCAGTGGGCCTGCTATTCAGTAGGGCCTATAAGGTAGTTAGAATATTAGGGCTGGGGCAGTTTTATTAGGATTCTATCAGATAGAAGTTGCAAGGAAGTTTGTTGTTCGGAAAAGCTTCCTGACAATTAGATCTGTTCATAAAATGGAATAGGTTGTTACATCAAGATGTGGCAAATTGCCTCTCCTTAAAGTTTTTTTAGCAGAGCCTGAACAACAGCTTGTAGAAATATAGTGAGGATTCTTTTCCTCACTATTATGTCTTGGGGTAGATAGGCTGCCACAGATTTGTCAAGTTGAGTGATATGAGACAGAACTAAATGGAGAACAACCTGAGGTTGATGCAGGGATGGAAGGGGTGGAGCAGGGGATGCAGGATGACTATTTTCACTCAAAATATACTTTTAATTCATAAATATTTCACCCAAAGACTTCTACTTGAACCCAGAGAGCTAAAATATGAGCAAAGGATGAAAGTTGCAGAGAACTAGATTTTAGCTCATTATTAGTGTAACAGGATGTTTTGAGACAGTTCACTGGCATAAAGGAGTTCCTGCTGGAAGCACATAGGGTTCCCCTACTGACCCTTCTTTTCTACAACTAGGCTCACAGGCTCCTACTACCCCAGTGTAGGTGCAACTGTCAGTAGATTAAGTTCTTGTCCTCTTATCCAGTTTATGTCTAAGGAAAGGCCCATGGACCAGAGTTGGGGAAGTTCCAGTGCTGAGAACAACAATTTTGTAAAACAATGGGAATCAGTTCAATTCAAAGCTTTATTGAGTTTAATTTAAAGCTTTAAGCAATGGGGAAGAGGGGAAGGAGATGAAAAGGGGGGCCTGACATACAACTCAGGGATACACGTTAACAGTATAATTCATATAAAGGCACTACTGGGGGGCAGAGGGGAGGACATAAAGAGGCAGAGTCTATTCAGCAGGAAAGGGGTGCTCCAAAGTGCCCTGAGGGTGGGGTTCTTGTGCTCTGATTTTGGGTAGCCCCCTCCAGGAGCTGAGTTGCATATCAGGGATCAGGGCAAAATATTATTTTGAGGAGTTTGTTATCAGGAAGAAAAACAGGCTGGTGGTAGACAAAATATTATTTCGGGAACAAACCTTTGAAAGATGTTATTGTCGAAGATTGCAGCTGGAAAGCAGGGACTAGTGTGAGCTCCCCACCAAGTCCCTCCAAAAACCTATAAAAAATGGCTTCGAACCAATTCTAGAACTGCAGAACCCACAGGGTAGCAGAGGGAAGCAGGGCTCTAGCCCAGGACAGCCTGGATAGTCTCTGGGTAAGGTCTATCCCGCATGGAGCTGGGAGCAGAGGAGAGCAGAGTTGAGCAGAGCAGAGCCCAGCATGGGCGGCGTGGACCAATGAGACCAGGAGCCAGGCCAAGTGTGTCCTAGTGCCCTGAATCAGTGAGCTGCAGCAGTTACCAGATTTCTCAACCCACAAACACCAAAGACAACAGAGTAGGTTAGTGGGAAAAGCTGCTAGGGACAGGGAGTTTGCAGTTTGGCCACCACCCCAGGAGCAGTGGAGGTGGGGCAGCTACAGAACTACAGCTGCAGTTGCTTCTGGCCCCAGGCCCACCTGGTAGGAGGAATTAAGTGGCAGATCAGAGCAGGAGTGAAGAGCCTGCTGAAGATCTGAGTCCAGTACAGGTTGGGGGTTCTTGGGGAAGGAGGAGTGCTGGTGTGGCAGAGCTGGCACATCCCCCCAAGCTTGGAACATAGAACTCTTTACTCTACAAGCAGTCATACAC
>CM053625.1:12800332-12824963 GCA_028646595.1 Phalanger gymnotis
AGGTCCGTGTGGGACCTACCTTACCCAGAGACCATCCAGGCTGTCCTGGGGTGGGGCCCTGCTTCCCTCTGCCACTTTGTGGGTTCTGCAGCTCTAGAATTGGTTCAGAGCCATTTTTTTATAGGTTTTTGGAGGGATTTGGTGGGGAGCTCACGCCAGTTACTGCTTTCTGGTCGCCATCTTGGCTCCGCCCCCCCAAATAGCTCATCTTGCTCATATTTCTGACTCATATATCAAATTTTCCCTTATATTGTATTTGCATACATGTTGTATCCTCTCTATTGGAAGGAAGCTCCCTGAAGTTTGGAACTATTATTTTCTGACTTTGTATGCTTGTAGCGATAAACAAAATGCCCTACATATTAATAATTGTTTATTGGATGAATGGATAGATTAATTTGCTGTCTTCCTCCTATAGAAAGCTTACCTAGTTTGTACAGAAAGGGCATCCTCCTACTCCTGAAACATGTGAGGCATGCACAGCCCACACCTGGACACAGAAAACCAGCCAGATTCTCAAAACCTTTATTGACAGCAAAAGTCAAAGCAGCCTTAGTGTCTGGTTAAATGTGAAGGTATACATAGCTAGGCCTTAGGGCCTGTGGTGCATTAAGGGGAAATGATGGCAGAAGGGCTCCTAGAGAGAACACTCTGCCCCAGGCTGCTCAGTAATACTATGAGGGACAGAGGGTTTGTCTTTAGCCAAAGCAGGACCCACACCCTTTCATAAATAAACATGGAGTACAGGATGCTGGAGGGGGCGGGGGGGGGGGGGAGAAAAAAGAGACAGGGAGATAGATAGTAGGGCCTACAGCCTCTAAGCAACAGGAAAATAGGGAATGAGAGAAAAGGAGTAATGGAAACAGAAAGGGGGTGAAGGGCTCAGAAAGGTGGCAAGGGAGGGGAGGAGGTAAACCAAAACAGACGGAAAGGGAGAGAGAGTAGTAGGAGACATGGTAAGAACAGGGGAGATGCTCAGGCAGATCTCAGCAATTCTGAGGAATCCTCAAGAAAATACCTTCACACTCATATACAAAGCTGAGTCATATTATTCACACCCCTTCAGAAATAAGCTTCTTGTGCTGGCAACAGTGGGGAGTGCTTACTCCCCTAGAAGAACTGGGAACAGCAGGCTGGACATCACATCAAAGGGTCAGGACCTCCTAGGGCTGGTCCTTAACTTCAGGGTCTTTGTCATAGATGTAGCTTCCCACTGCCCCAGTGTTCACTCCTGTTGAGCCAGTACAGAGAAGATGGGGTCAGGGCAGAGGTCAGAGTCCAAAGAGAACTTATAGTTGAGGTGGAAAGCTCAGGTAGTGGATCAGGGAGGGGATGGGGATGTCCTTTTACCTCCTGAGGACAATAGGATTGCCTCCCAGGAGAGTACAGATAGAAGGATTTAAAGTTCACTTTAAAGTGACTCTCCCCTGCCTCCCTATTTCCTCTTCCCAATGAAATGAAAAAGGTTCTATGCCAAACTCACCTTTTGGTCCAAAGAGAATTCCATAGCAAGGTTTATGGCAATATGGTTGTCCATCATGCTAGGGAGGGATGAAGGAGACAACATCACTTCTCCTCCATGGAGATTACTCCACATACCCTCCACCTAGAAAGAACCTCTCTTACACCCAATAACAGTCCAATTATCTGCTGTGTACTGAAGGGGGAAGGGTAGTCTGAGGACAAATGGACCCATCAGGTTCTTCTCCTGTCTTCTGGTGTGACAGTATGTATATGTGAGTGTGTGTGTGATAGTGAGGGGGGAATAGTGGGGGGGAATAGTACACTGGAAGAATCATGCACAACAGAGTTCTAGGCTGAAAGCCAAGAGATCTGGGTTCCAGTTGAGTCTGCCACTGACCTCCTCTCTGACCTTTGGTCTCAGTTTCCTTTACTGTAAAATAGAGACAATAACCTCTTCCAGGCCTCCCTATGAGGCCTTTTGTGATGGTCAATGGAGACAATGGATAAGGAAGTCCTTTGTAAATTGTGAAGAGCTTTTGTACCCATGTAAAGTATGATTTAAGGTACTTCAAAACTCTTAACTGCCTGTGTTTGCTGTGATTTGTCTGTTTGAATTCCTGTTCAGGCCATCAGAGGGCAGAATATACTAAGAGATGAGCAAGTGTGTGAAAGAGGAACCACCTTCAAAATGATCCTGGTCTCTGTCACCACCCCTAGTGTCTCTTGGGCTTGCCCTTGACTTTCCTCATTTTGTCTCCTCATACCCTCATGCCTGACTTCACTAACTTCCTGCTCTCTCATTAGAGATTCTTGTGCTCAGTCCCCATTCTCCGATTCCTCCCACACCTTGGATCTTTTTTCTTACCTTGTACCTTCACCCTCACTCACCTCTGCATGTCCACCAGGTGTCAGTGTCTTTCCACAGCGCTCACAGCGAAGGCAAGGCCGGTGCCAATCCTTTCCCAGGGATGTCACCTTCTCCGCTAGATGGGGGTAGGTACGATCAGACATTCTCTCCCCGAATGCAAATACGCAGTGCCCTAAGCCACATACAACTTGCACACATATGACCTTGAGGCAATTGCTCTCATACATCCACTCAAATATAGGGTGCTGAGACATAAACACGGTGCCCTGAGATCTGAGATATAAAGTGCTCTGAGACACCTTCACACACATATTCATAAGTGCTTTGAGAAACACACACAAACACACACCCACACCCACACACTCAGCTTCAAGATGAAACACCCTTTTCTAAATTTACGGTATGAGCTAGAATGAGGGGTGGAGGGAAGACAATATGCAGGTAGATGGAAAACACTTACCAAAATAGACCCTCTTGTTACACCGAGGACACATGTTGGGCTCCCCAGTGAAGGTCGTGACACTGGATGCTAAAACAAGATAGTGGGGAACTGGAGCTAAGCTGCCGCTGCCTGAGACACCTCAGCCCTTCCCCAAAAAGTACTCACCTTTGCTGGGCCCTTTGGAGGGGCCACTGGCTTTCCGATCCTCTGCTCGAATTGGGTATTCGATAGGGCCAGTGACAGGAGCCTCCTCTGCCTGTGGTTTCTCATAGATATAAGAGCCTGCGCCCCCAATGTTTACACCTACACAAAAGCTCAGGTCACAAATAAACACTGGATCACAGAATCATAGGTTCAGAGCTAGAGGGGACTTAAAGACCATCTAGTCGCACTCCCATTTTAAAGACGAGGAAATTGAGAGGCAGAGAAGTTAAGGGACTTGCTCAAGATCACTCAAGTAGCAACTGATGAAGGCAGGATATGCACATCACACACACAAAAACACAGCTCTCCTTCATACACACGTAAACACACAGATCGCACACAGGTCGTGCCATATAGTAGGTACTTAATAATCTAACTGAAATATTACCAAGAAAACACTTCAGTGTCCAAATGGGATGGCCCAAAACCACCTCTCTTCAAGCACAGCACCAGTATGAGAGGGAGTTGGTCCTACCCTTGGACTCAAACATCAGAAAAAAAGAGTAAACTTTTCCCCTCTCAAACCCATCTCTAGGGTCAAAGGTCAAAGGTCAGCCAAAGGAGATAGACATTGCTATTTGGACCATGGAGTGGTCTGAAGTCAAAGTCAAGTTTAGGTCATAAAAGGTCATTGCAAATAAGAGGTCACAATTTGGGGTTATTGGGTGTCAAAGGTTATTTTTTAGGTTATGTGGTTG
Source organism: Phalanger gymnotis (assembly GCA_028646595.1). Lineage (NCBI taxonomy): Eukaryota > Metazoa > Chordata > Mammalia > Diprotodontia > Phalangeridae > Phalanger > Phalanger gymnotis. The sequence goes on from CM053625.1 coordinate 12,804,009, forward strand.
ATGATCCCTGGATAGGCAATGAAGGTCAGGGTCATGAACTCACAGTCTTTAGTGTAAGATTTGAAGGTTGCAGTTTGGGTCATGGGTTTGAGAAGTAAAAGTTGCAGTTTAGGCAATGGGGGTTGGAAGTATAGTTCTTTCACAAAGAATCAGAGGGTTCAGGGGTAGTAGGATGGGCTATGCATGTTAGGGGGTTAGGGTCACACAGCAGGTCACAGAAAGTTGGCATCCCTACCTTTAGGCCCAAACAATGTGGCGTAGCAGGGCTTGTGGCAAAATGGCTTCCCATCGTGCTGGGGGAAGGGAGTCTGTCAGTGCATCCTGAGGGACCAGAACCCCTTCACTTCCAAGAGGAACCTGGGCCCAGGTTGTTCATTGAACCACTTTCCCTTCAGTTTCCTGTTCCCCAAACTGCTCCCCCAACCAAGTGAATGCTTTTATTTTTAAAGGAATCGCATACTTCCAAGGCATTATGTGTTGCAGCCTCCTCCAAATTCTATATTTCTATCGAGGAGGGCAGAGAGAGGAAATAAGAGGATGATGGGGGTCAGACTCTTTAGGAAAATAATATTGAAGTCACTAAGAAACAGTGGTTGTCAGGAATATATGAAGTAGGTGGACGGGGTCATAGGGTACTTAAAAGGATGAGGCCAGGTCTTCAGGGAATCAGGAAAACCCTGAAAGCTAGAGTCTGGAGTGACCTCAGGAGAATAGGTTTAGAATGAATGGAGCTCACCTCTGCATGCCCTCCAGGTGTCAGTGTCTTGCTGCAACGCTCACACTTGAGACAAAATTTATGCCAGTCCTTGCCCAGGGAGCTCACCTTTTCAGCTATTGAAACATGGAAGTACAGATAGAGAGAGTGAGGGTCTGTCCTGTGCTCTGCCACCTCTCCCTTCTCTGCTATCCTCCTCCTAGGGCACTGACCGTGAATAATGATGGGGGTTGGGATCAGGGAGATCCCACTCCCACAGTTACCCACAGAATCCCATAGATTCTACCCACAGAATCACAGACTCTTGGCTTCACCAATCATTCTACACCATACCTGTAAAGGAATCCCTCTATGATGAAAATCATCAAGTCTTTTTTTCACACAAGTTTATGTAGCCACACCTTTAACAGGCTGTAATTTTGGATAAAAAAAAAAAAGTAAAGGCCTTTAAATTTATTTTCACCTCATTAAATTTGGCCCTTTGATATTTTACCTTGAAGCCAGGAAGACTTGTGTTTAAGTCCCACCTATGACACATACCATGTGACTCTGGGCAAAACACTTAATTTCCCATTGTCCTAAGCTAATTTAAGACTATAAATTGCAGGGAAAAAAAATGTCACCCTGTTTTGGTAAGGGGAATTTCCTCAGAATGAAGCATATGCTGTCAGATATGGTAAATGTATGTTTTTTCTCATTTACCTTGTTTTCTTGCACTTCTTTATTTAAAAAGAAGATTCTCTTGTGGGACTAGTATTGGGAAATAACAGCACTGTTTTACTTTTTTAAAATAATTTAAAAAAAACCAAAACATTAATGTGAAAAAGATCTGAGTGTTTTAGTGGACTACAAGCTCAATAGGAGTTAACAAGATACAACATTCCAAAAAAGTCTAGGACAAGAGATATGATGGTCCTGCTAAGTGTCCAATTTTGGTTACATCTTAGGAAGTACAATGAAAAACAAGTAGCTCCAGGAATGACATGAGACTGTTTCATAAGGCATTGTTTGAAGGAACTGGGAATGCTTAGTCTAAAAAGGAAAAGTCCTAGAAGAGCTTGAAATAAGTGCTAGATGACCACTGATTGGGTATATTGTTGCAGGGTATTCTCATTCGGTTATGGGTTGGACTATATAAAGTCCCTTCTCAATTCTAAGATTCTATGTGGGACTGCAAGCCATGTTTGGGGAAGGCAGGGGCAGAGTAGTCTAATGTGGGTGGTCTGAAGAATCACATGAGATAAATTGGGAAAGGCAGAGCGACATTCAATTATGAAGGGATGACAGGCAAAGGAAGAGGCACAGGGAGAAGGGAGAGTTTTAAATAGAGGAGTAATGTAACCACATCTATAGACTAAAGAATTTTTCTGACATGAAGGGTATTTAGAGCAGGGTGACAATGGAAACAAGAAGATATATTCATTGCTCTCCCATCTCACCTCCTCTAGAGGCTTCTTTGTCCACTCCAATCTACCAGTGGTCACAGATCTCTTACAGTCCTCTGGTTCCTTTAGCACTCGTAGCCAAGGCCCTGCATTTGGCCTTCATCTCACCCTGTCCTGTGTTTTCTAGAGCTCAAGTAAGGATTCTCCCCAGAGCTAGGTAACCTGGCTGGCTCCACCCACCTGCTCATTCCCCTGACTCCCTAATGGTTCTGTTATATCTCTAAAACTGAAGAAAACACAAAGCTATCCAGGAAAGGAGGCAGAGAATGAGAGTAGTGGCTTCGGGAAGGTGGAAGGCAACAAGGACACATGGCTGTTACACAAAGCAGCTACAAACATCTAGATCATAAGGCCATTAATGCTGCTAAGCCAGTCATAGCAAGCAGACCGGGGGCCAAAGGCCCTTTTCTTGGAGTTTCCCGAAATTTTGGACAAGGAAGAAATACAGATAAATGTCCCCTCTCCCCAAGCTCCCCCTACGCACTTTTTACCATATGAGCAATAGTCTGGGAGTGAAATTTCAACCTTCCTTCCCTCCAGTTGAATTGAATCTGGGGATTTCTGTTTCTGTTTCTCTTAGTGGCTTGAGAATGAGGAGAAAAAGGAGAGACCATGCCTAGTAGAGTCTATATTTAGTCCTGGGTTTCCTGTTGGACAATAGACGCTGCTCTCTCAGCCTGGGAGGAAGGGAAGGAAGAAGGGAGGGGCTCCTTCCCTCTTCCATTCTCCTGTCAAGGTGATGAGAGAGGTCAGGGGACAGGCAGAACAATAGCTCTATTCCAGCTCAGTAGACAGGAGCTGGCTCCCCCAAGGCTCCTTCTTCCTCCCACTTCCACCCTATGAATAGCTCTAGGAAAGGGGCAGAGACCAGGCACCTCCCCCAGGCAGAGCCAGTTAACAGTGAATCAAGGCTTTGTTTTGAGGGCTGGCAGAGATGAGAGAGAAGGCAGAGAGACTCGGTAAGTGGGACAGAGACTAAGACCGGGACCTATTTCTTATCCCCAGATATCTGGTCAACTTTGGGGGTGATAAGAATAGCTTCTGGACTAACCCCTCCAGAGAGCTCCAAGCCACTGTCCTGCAGCCTCATCTCTTCGCTCAATTTCTTTCCCCATATCCACAGGTTCCTAATACTTATGACTCTCACTTGTCCTGAATTCCAAGGTCCTCACAGAGAGGGAATTGGAGAGTGTCAGGGACTGTTGACAAAGAATACCACTCAGAACTGGTATGGAAGGAAGAGGGGAGTCTGACTTCCAAAAAGAGTCTAAGGCTTCTGCCATATTGGGTCAATTCCAAGAAATGCTGATTGGCTGCCTCTTTATCTTCCTCCCTCCTCCCATTAGGGAACAGCTGTTCTGATTTCTTCTCCACAAAAAAAAGAGTTCCTTAAAGGGTCCTTTTGTGTAGGAGTTGGGGGAGAAGAAGGATATCTGTGTATCTCTGTAAGGGAGGCCTATTAGGGACAGGAAACAACCAAACTGAATGAATACTGGAGAGTGACAGTACATGATCAGGAAAAAAGAAGGGGGCAGGATCAGCAAGGAATTCAGATGGCAAGCAAGAAGAGAACATTCCATGATTGGTGCCTAAAAAGGATTGTTTAGTACTGCTGACCCTAAATGAGTAAAAGGTAAGGAAGGGTGGGGGCCTATAAACACAATCCTCATTTTGAGTATTCAAAGAACACTCAAGCTATCAGAATAATAAATCACATTTCCATAGCAGTTTAAGGTTGACTATATCCCCTTTGAAGCTGGCAATGCTGATATTATTCCCATTTGACAAATGAGAAAGCCTACAGAGCTAGGGCTAGAATCCAAGTATACTATCTTCTTATCCCTGTTCTTTCCACCCTTTAAGCAAAAGGCAGCAGCCTAATTTCCATTCTGTCCAGTGAAGTTTGTTAGCAATATGTCATGTACCATCCTGTCTGTATTAGAATAAAAGATAAGGAGAGATGAGGGTCCTAGACCACAGAAAGGGTCCAAGGTAAGCTCAGCTTTAGCTGATGTCATTTTACTAGGGAACAAGGAAGAAGCATTTGGGATGTGTATCCCAACCCTTACTATTGCCCTTCGGAGATGAGTGATCCCAGACTCTCATTTTCACTGTACCAATTAAGTAGACTTCTTTGACCTCCAAGCAATCAATGAAGTATGCCATAGGGAAAGGCTCTGTCTGCTCAGTGACTGTGCTCATTTAGAAAGGCTACTCTGAGGCCAAGGCCAGGTCAGAGAAAGAAGGGGTTCAGGAAGAGGTAGGCACAAGTTCAGGGGGGAGAATGGAAATAGGAATCAGTGAAGTCAATTCTAGATGAATCCAGGACAGAATAAGAGAATCTTTAATCAGTGAGGGGGAGAGAAGGGAACGTAATGAGGAACTCAGTCTAGGAAGGGAAAAGGGAGAACTCAATTTGTTTGGGTGGATGGCCAAGAGAAACCATACACCGTAGAGAATGTCTAGTCTGAAAGCTAGGCAGTGAGAGGATATGGATAGATGGGTAAGGATGTCAGTTCACATACAATCAAATAGATGAGGTGGAATGTCAGTTCACGCACTAGTAGAATAGGAGGTAACAAGTAAGCCTAGGCTGAGGTAACAAGTAAGCCTAGGCTGAGGTATTTTTTTCATGAAGGAATCAGCCATTTGGTCCTAGACAGGGAAAAGAAACTCCAGGGAAGCCAACCGGCAAGAAGAAAATGTCCTGAACCCACTAGTTTGATAGAGGCAAAGACCCTATTCAATCTAGGTAGAACAGTTTGGGAATGAAGACAAAGGCACACTATTCTTGTTAGGACCACGTCATGCCTATACACTGAAGAAGTCTGTTAACATGGGTCTGGGAGTATGATGAGCTCCTCAGATTCAGGCAAGCATAAGGCCAGTGAAGTAAGAACATGAATAAGTTTTCCTTCACTTTGCTTCTGGTTAGGTTCCAAAGGTCTAGGCTGAGGTCAGGTCTTACAGCCACTAATGGTAAAAAGATGATCCTGGCAGGGCTTGGATGGAACCAGTCAAAAAGAACCAAGAGCTTGGAGGGCAGACACTATCTCTAAATAAATCTACACCACTCCTGCCCCTACACTGTGGTTGTCACCATCACCATTAGCCCATTAACCAACCCCCAACACACACACACACACACCCCTCCCACCCTCTTATCAGATATATGGGGTCAGATCTTTATTCTGTCAGCAATCCAGAGGAAGCAATTGGACATTTTGGCAGTTGCTGCTCTCTTTCCTTAGGTGCAGCCCTCTTCTCTCTCTGGCTTTTCCCCACTCCCATGCCAACATACAACCATCCTGCCCCCACCGAAGGGAGGGGCTTCCTCTCTCTATCCCTCCAGCCTTGGCATGGTCCATAGGTTTGATGAGCCATTCCTCCTAATTCAGATTCACAGATCTTCTTGCTTCAGGGCCAGATGCCACAGCACACAAGTCCCTCCACACAGAACAATGTTCCATCATACTCTGAAGGTCTCTTCTTCCACCCTAGTCCTTGGGCATGGCCTTTTGACTGAGTCCAAGTTTTACGGGAAAAAAAATCCTTTAATTAAGGGGATTTGTTCTGTGAAGTTTGGATTCAGTCAAAGGGCTGCACTTGAGGGCCTAGAGGGCAACAGGTGGCCTTGAGGCCAAAGATGCCCCATCCCTGTCCCACCCCCTCTCCTGCCCAAGCAACTCTGCCAACCTAGATGTGCCTTTAAACAGAGAAGGCTGAAAACCTGACCCAACTGGTTAGGGGAGAGAGGAAAGAACCTAGTAAAGTTCTCTCTCCAACCTTATTGGGGATAGGAGAGAGAAGGAAGACTACTTCAGATTAATCAGGTATGCCTCTTCTGGAGCAGATGGTACTGCCCTGGGTAAGTCTATGTGCCTGTGTCTACTGGGTAGGGCAGGGAAGGAGCAATTAAGGGAGGAAGACTGACACTGGAGGAAAGTGGTATGCTCCCTTTGTCTAGGTATTTTACCACATTTATGAGAGAGGTGAATATTAGCACTGTATATTAAGTATATGTATGAGTACTGGTACCAGGAAAGAGAGAAGTAGTTCCAATCAAGATTCCCATGAACCCTCTACTGATACCTGTGGGACAAGGTGACTGACTCCTGTCCCTATCCATGGGTGTTTTCTGTCTCTACGCTCAAGTTAGTGTAATTCTGGGGAACTGGAAGGGAAAGAGGAGAAGAAAGTATTGGATTTCGGCCACTGATCCTTTAAGGTGAACAAGGTCGAAGACAGAGACCCCGGCAGAAATAGGAGTAGGAGGAGCCTGAGGGCCAGAGGCAGTAGGAGGTGGATAATCCTGGAGTGCTTAGGAGCCACCGGAATCTAGTGAATCGATGGGTGGGGCTGTCTGCGACTAAAAGTCTCCCCCAGGTACTCAAAAAAACGTTCTTAGGTTCGGGAACTAAAGGAGCTGGCCCGGCATTTGGCCTAAAAGACAGCCACCCGGCCCTAGGCGGTACCGCTCTGGACAGGAAACCCGGGTGGCTACCACGCCTTAGGGGCTCCAACCGCTGCAGGGGGTGCGGGTGTGACAGTCAAGACCCAGAATGCCCGCCCTCACAAGCTCCCAGCTGATCCTGATTCTGATTTCCTGGGAGCACATCTACATGGATCTCACAGCTCAGCTTGCGATGGGGGTCTTGGGTGTCAGGGTCCTAAGAGAGATAGACTCCCCTAGATGGACTGCCCCGGAGGTGGAGGCCCTGTCTCAAGAAACTGATCTTTCGAAACCACACCTGAGCTGGACAAGTGTGTGATGGAGAGGGGCAAGCAACTACTCTCCTAGACCCTCCATGGAGAAGCAGGGGTGGCCCCTACACCCCTCAAGGTTGGGGACCCCAGCTCCCAAGCTTGGCGCCAGATCCACCGCCCCCGCCCCGCTTCCTCGCCCTCCAGGGGCTGGGTCTCCGCCTGCGGGGCTTGGGGACCTAGGAGAAGGAACATGAGCCCGAAGGTTTTCCCGGGGTCTATCGGTGGCCGCCCTTGGGGAAGGGGGGCGAGGAGAACTCACCGAAGTACACAGTTTTGTCGCACTTGGAGCACTTGGAGGCCATGGTCCAGGGCTGGATCCGTCTGTTCGCCGGCTGCCCCACGTTCCCACCCTAGGCTTGTCTTGCCCCGCCCAGCGCGCCGACCCGCCCCTTCCCGGGAATGATTGGAGGCGGGTCCTTTTGCCAGCTCCCACCTTCCCGGGAGACCCGGGGCTGGTGGCATGGGGGGAGGAACCCGGCCGGAGGAGGGGAGGAGGAACTCGGAGAGGGGGTTAGATACTACTCCCAGCCTCCCTTAACCCCAGCCCCGGGCCCCAGAAATCTAGAATGATGTAATCCGGAAGACTGGGGAGGGGCTCAGCCCCACCCAACTTGTGGCTGATGGAAACGAGGCGGAGGAGGCTGGGGCAGTGCAGCCAGACTCCCATCCCTGCTGATGGGGGCATGCGGGGGAGGGGGTGTCGGGGCTTGAGAAGAGTTGCGAGAATAAGCTAGCCCATTCTATAGAAGCAATCCACAACTGCCTTTCCTCCTCTCCTAAAGGGCAAGGGGAGTGGAAGTGGCAGGACTGTCGGAGTCCAAGCCCACCGAACCTCGGCGCAGAACAGGTGACCAGAGACAAGGTCACAGAGACTCACGCGGTCCTAGGGAGGGGTTATAGCCCTTCTTCCCTTCCCTTGGGGTGAGGGGAGACCAGAGCGCTGAATCTACCTCAGGCCCCAACACCCTGGCTTCGTTTTCTTTTGTTGCTCAGGGTTTCCATGGAGACTGAGCCATGAAAGCAGAAGGTTGTTTCCCCGACCCGGTTTGGGCGGCTGCCCCCCCTCCCTCTTCTCTTTTCTCTCTCTCTCTCTCTCTCTCTCTCTCTCTCTCTCCCTCTCTCCCCCCACCCCCCACACCCTCCGTCTCTCGGCCTCAGCCCGCCCCACCCTCCAAAAGACTCAATGGATAGGAATGAGACAAAAAGTTTGTAAAGTTCAGGGGACAATGATGGCGGAAGAGGGCCTAGGGGAGAGAGGGAACCATTTCCAACTTCATCAACAAGCTACCTGACCAAGGGCCTGATCCACGCACACAGACAAGGAACACCACTAGGCTACGGTAAGATGCTTGATTCTAAATGGAGTCTCAGTGTCAATCAGAGACATCAGAAGTACAAAACAACAGTATGACAACTCAATAGCTACAATATATCACTGAAACAGTATTCCTGCTGCAGGGTAGGGGCTCCAAAGTAGTAGTTTGGTCAAGACCAGGTGACAGGAAACAGGAAGTAGTGTCCAGAAAGGCTGGAGTGGAGTGGTTGCAAGATGGTAAGGACTATGTAAAAGCCAAAGAGTCAAGTATGAGTGGAATACTGAAATAGGGAAACCCCCTCAGTAGGCTATTGAATGGAACAATGAAATAGTGAAGTCCAACCCCGCCCCCCCAGCATGGGAAAAAAACCTTACCTCTCCTACCATCCACCCCACAAGCCCCCTAACCCTGCACCCTTTCTATATTTTTAGAAACTGCTCTGCTGAGAAAGTAGAGATAACCTGTTTTATCTAGCTTTTACTTCCTTTCCCCTGGTCTCACACCTGTTTTGTTGTTGTTGTTGTTATTCTTTGTTTTCTGTTGCTGGGAAAAGATTCTGCGTTTAGAATGTGAGCTCCAAATCCAATCAATGGGAAGAGGAACCAGAAGGGGGTGGGGGAACTCTCTCTGCATTAGGGTCTATATAACTTGCTTTGAGCTGTATCACACACACACACACACACACACACACACACACACACACACAGAGGCATCATCGTGGTCCACACTGTGGTGTGTCCTTTCTCATGAGAAAGTAATAAACTCCTTTTTGCCTTTTCTCAAGACCAGGTCTTTGTATATTTTTAATGTGAGTAGTGGTCTCTGACCCACACAAGTAGGATCTTGGCACACCTTCATAGCAGAGTGAGCCTGAGAAGAACCAGGCCCTACCTAGAACTAAAACCAAGAACTTGCCAGGAATTGGCTCCTGAGGCCAACCTGCTTCAGATGCCTTATTGGTCCCTAATGAAACTGATATTCTTTGAGATAGTGTAACCTGTACTAAGGGAAAACATATTTGTCTTTCACCAGTAAGGCTCACAGGAGCATTTAGAGCTAGAGCATCCTAAAATTTAGAGATCATCTCAATGTATCCCTCTCCTTTCACACAGGAAAAAAACAGGCCCTGAGAAATTGAATTGCTTGAGGTTACACAGTAAGTGACCAGCAGAGATTCAAACCGAGTTCCTCTGATTCCATATCCAGTGGTTTTCCCACTATGTTAGATTTATTCCTTGTTATTTCTTTGGGCACCCAAAACTAAGAGGATGTGATAGGGGAGTGGAAGGATTCAAAGAAGGATCTGACTAGAGTCCTGTTTTCCATTCCAGATTCTCACAGGTATTTCAATGCTGTTTGGGTGATGTCTCTAGAATAGATAAAACAGAATCATCTCATTTCCTTTCACTGGGAGGATGGTTGAGGAAAACTGGGCCCAAGTCCTATCCCACAAACACCCAACAGGGAAGGGAGAGTGGTATCCATCATTCTATCCCTCCCAATGAATAAGAAAAACCCTCTGGGTATTTTTGTTTGTGACTGGCAAGACTTGTTCCATTGTCCATCAACTATCTACTAGGAAAGAACCCACCATTATATAGCTCTGAGGTCAGACTACCATTGTAGTCTGCTAGGTAGCTCCCTTCATATTAAGGTCCATAGAGAACCAAGACTGAGGGAGAGATATTCAGGAGAGTCTGAGAATAGATATGATTGATAACCATGTGCTTGTTGATTCTGCCTTTGGGTCTAACTGAGACCTACACCTTTGTCTCAGATTAGGTATCAACTAGGGCAGGGTATATTTACCCTCTTTGATCAGGGGTTTGAGGACAGAGACAGCATATTCTGTCCTTGGTGGCAGGGCTGTGTCTCTCTTCCTCCCTTACCCTCTGAAGTCCCAGGTCTCCTACAAAGATGGTGAATGACTATAGACACAGAGCCCCCTCCACCCTTTCCCACCCCTGGTCTCAGGAAAAGATAAGGTTGTCTCAGGCTATTTAAGATCAGTCTTCCACCATTCCTTCTGGGATGCCTGCTACATAATTAAGAAACTTCTCTCATTTCCATTGTCTCACTTCCATTTGTGTGTTACCTTTTCCTTGGTCATGGTTGGGAGGAGGAATATTCCTTGCTGGTTTGTTTTTTTCCACTTCCAGACACTCTATCACCATCACTCAGGAACTTCTTTTTTTGAGGTTCGTTCAGTCCGTGTTTATAGCCCCATCAAGATTCTGGCAACTGTTATCTCGATCTCCAGGACACTCTCTTCTCCTTTTCAATGCATTCAGTCAATGCCTGGCTCACAGTCTGTCTCTCTTCTCCACTTCCCACCCTTATACCAGGGAACTTCAACATACATATTGATATTCCCTCAAATTCTTAACTTCCCAGATCCTCATTTACTCATTCTCCGTGACTTCTTCATCTCATCTCAGCTACATTCTAACATGGCTATCACCCACAAGTGTTCTTCCATGTCATAAATTCTCAGATTCCTTTATCTGATTACAGTCTGCCATTATTCCACTTTCCAACCTGCCTGACAATGCCTAGCTCTCTTTTTCCTTTTCACCAGGACCTCCAATTCTTTCACCCCAAAGTCCTATCCTAGGCCATCATCCCTACAGCTTTAGATTACTCCTGTCATCCTTTGGAGAAGGAATCTCTCCTATTACTCTAGTGTTGAATGAAGCTGTAGACAATCATAAAATTATGCTGACTAGGATCACTACAAATTATGTTACAGAATTTCAACTGAGCCCTCACTGCAGCAAGGCATTCCTTTTAGACCGCCTCCCTAATTGTTTCACTATATCACCACTGCAGCTTTTCCAAGCATTTTCATCCTCATCAAAAATTCCATGGTTCGCCCTGGAGTAATGAGGACCTGAGTTCAAATTTGGCCTTTGACACTTGACACACTTGACTAGCTGTGTGGCCTTCGGCAAGTCACTTAACCACAATTGCCTTGCCTTCACCCCTCTAAAAAACAAAAAGACAAAAATCCCATGGCTCTTTCTCTCCTCTTCCCTTTCAGCTAAGAACCTTAACTCATATTTCACTAAAAAAAAAAAAATTAGACCAGTTATTGGGAGCTCCCTCTTCTCCTCCTCATATCATTCAGATGCCTCCTACCACTATCTCCTCCCTCACCCCCATCTCACATGAAAAGGTTGTGCTTCTTGCCAAGGCAACCCTTTGCATGTGATCCAATTTGATCCCATCTTCCGCAGATTGTACCCCTCTATCATTCTCACTCTCTCACTGATCTTCAGTCTCTTCCAACAATCTCAGTCTACTGACTGCTTCACTACAGCCTACAAACACACCATGTCTTACTCATTCTCAAAAAAAAGTTCATGGGATTAATCCCTACTCACTTTTGTGGCTAAACTCCTTAAAGAAGGCTCTCTTCAGTAGGTGCTTCCACTCCAATTCCGCTCACCATCTTTGTTCTCTCTTCCCTCTGGCTTCCAACTTCATCATTCAATTGAAACTTCTGTCTTTAAAGCTACAAATAGTTTCAATTGCCAAATCTAATGACCTTTTCTTTTTTAAAAATTGTTTTATTATTTAATATTTTTTGGTTTTCAACATTGATTTCCACAAGATTTTGAGTTACAAATTTTCTCCCCATTTCTATCCCCCTCTCTTATCCCCTTCCCCCCTACTTTCCTGTAGAGTAAGATACCCAGTTGAGTGTGTATGTTATTCTCTCCTTAAGTCAAATCCAATGAGAACCAGATTCACTCATTCTCTTTCACCTGCCCCCTCTTCCCTTCCAAAAGAACTGCTTTTTCTTGTCACTTTTATGTGAGATAATTTACCCCATTCTGTCTCTCCCTTTCTCCTTCTCCCACATATATTCCTCTCTCACCCCTTAATTGTATTGATTTATTTATAGATATCATCTCTTCATATTCAACTCACCCTGTGCCCTTTGTCTATATGTATGTATATTCCCTTCAACTACCCTAATACAGAGAAAGGTTTCATGAGTTACAAATATCACCCCTCCACATAGGAATCTAAACAAAACAGTTCAACTTTAGTAAGTTCCTTATGATTTCTCTTTCCTGTTTACCTTTTCATGCTTCTCTTGATTCTTTTTAAAATTTTTTTTAAATTTTTATATTTTATTATTTAATATTTTTAGTTTTCAACATTGATTTCCACAAGATGTTGAGTTATATATTTTCTCCCCATTTCTATCCTCTCTCCCACTCCAAGATGGCATATATTTTGATTGCCCCATTCCCTAGTCAGCCCTCCCTTCTGTCACCCCACTCCCCCTACCCCATCCTCTTTTCCCTTACTTTCTTGTAGGGCAAGATAGATTTCTATACCCCATTGCCTGTATATCTTATTTCCCAGTTGCATGCAAAAAAACTTTTTTTTTTGAGCATCCACTTATATGACTTTGAGTTCCAAATTCTCTCCCTTCTTCCCTCCCCACTCATCCTGGCTAAGAAGGCAAGCAATTCAACATAGGCCATACATGTATCATTATGCAAAACACTTCCACAACAATCATGTTGTGAAAGACTAACTATATTTCCCTCCATCCTATCCTGTCTCCCTTCATTCAGTTTTCTCCCTTGACCCTGTCCCTTTTCGAAAGTGTTTGCTTTTGATTACCTCCTCCCCCAATCTGCCCTCCCTTCTGTCATCCCCCCTTTCTTGTCCTCTTCCCCCTACTTTCCTGGGGGTAAGATACCCAATTGAGTATGTATGTTATTCCCTCCTTAAGTCAAAACTGATGAGAGCAAGATTCACTCATTCCCCCTCACCACACCTCCTTTCCTCCCTTCCAACAGAACTGCTTTTTCTTGCCACTTTTATGTGAAATAATTTACCCCATTCTATCTCTCCCTTTCTCCCTCTCGCAATATATTCCTCTCTCACCCCTTAATTTAATTTTTTTAGATATCATCCCTTCATATTCAACTCACCCTGTACCCTCTGTCTATATATATGTATATTCCCTTCAACTACTGAGAAAGTTCCCTTCAACTGAGAAAGGTCTCATGAATTAAAAACATCATCTTTCCATGTAGGAATGTAAACAAAACAGTTCAACTTTAGAAAGTCCCTTATGATTTCTCTTTCCTGTTTACCTTTTCATGCTTCTCTTGCTTCTTGAATTTGAAAGTAAAATTTTCTATTCAGCTCTGGTCTTGTCATTGAGAAAGCTTGAGAGTCCTTTATTTTATTGAAAATCCATATTTTGCCTAGGAGCATTATACTCATTTTTGTTGGGTAGATGATTCTTGATTTTAATCCTAGCTCCTTTGATCTCTGGAATATCATATTCCAAGTCCTTCAGTCCCTTAATGTGGAAGCTGCTAGATCTTGTCTTATCCTGTTTGTGTTTCCACAATACTCTAATTGTTTCTTTCTGGCTGCTTGCAATATTTTCTCCTTGACTTGGGAACTCTGGAATTTGGCAACAATATTCCTAGGAGTTTTCTTTTTGGGATCTTTTTCAAGAGGCAATGGGTGGATTCTTTCAATTTCTATTTTACCCTCTGGTTCTAGAATATCAGGGAAGTTTTCCTTGATAATTTCTTGAAAGATGATGTGTAGGCTCTTTTTTTGATCACGGCTTTCAGGTAGTCCAATAATTTTAAAATGATCCCTCCTGGATCTATTTTCCAGGTCAGTGGTTTTTCCAATGAGGTATTTCACATTATATTCCATTTTTTCATTCTTTTGGTTCTTTTTTATAATACCTTGATTTCTCATAAAGTCACTAGCTTCCACTTGCTCCAATCTAATTTTTAGGGTGGCATTTTCTTCAGTGGTCTTTTGGACCTCCTTTTCCATTTGGCTAATTTTGCCTTTTAAGACATTATTTTCCTCAGTGGATTTTTGGAGCTCTTTTGCTATTTGGGTTAGTCTATTTTTTAAGGTGTTATTTTCTTCAATATTTTTGGGGTCTCCTTTAGCAAGTCATTGACTTGTTTTTCTATGGTTTTCTCATATCACTCTCATTTCTCTTCCCAATTTTTCCTCTACTTCTCTTACTTGCTTTTCCAAATCCTTTTTGAGCTCTTCCATGGCCTGAAACCAATTCATATTTTTCTTGGAGGCTTTTGATGTAGGCTTTTTGACTTTGTTGACTTCTTCTGGCTGTATGTTTTGATCTTCTTCGTCACCAAAGAAAGATTCTATAGTCTGAATCCTTTTACACTGCCTGTTCGTGTTCCCAGCCAACTACTTGACCCTTGATCTTTCTGTCAGGGTGACTGCTTGTAGAGTAGAGAGTACTTTGTCCCAAGAATCTGAGCATTGTGCTGCTGTTTTCAGAGGTATTTCTACTCCACTCTCACTGAAAACTGTCACAGCAGCGCTCCTCCTCCCTTAAGAACTGCCAACCAGGACTGTGACCTAGATCCAAGCAGAGCAAAGCAAGAGAACCCTGCGTCTGTGCTAACAAAATATTCCCTGCACTTTTGCTCTGATCCACAAGTTGATTCCTCCCACTGGGTAGGGCTGGGGCTGGAAACAACCACAGCTGAAGCTCTGGAAGCAGCCACAGGAGCTTCCTGCTGCTGCAGGCCCTGCTTCACCTCAGCTGCCCTGGAGCTGGGGCTGGACCTGCACTTCTCTCTCTCTGATCCAGCAGTTTTCCCACTAACCTGCTCTGTTGTCTTTGGCATTTGTGGGTTGAGAAATCTGGTAACTGCCACAGCTCAGTGATCCTGGCCCTATGGCCTACTCTGCCCAATGTCCTCAGCTCCTGGTCTATCCTGGTGTGGCCCATGCTGGGCTTTGTTTGAACCTTGATCTCTATCACCATGGTAGCTATTTATGTTCAGCTTCTTTCTCTTTTACTTGCTCTTTTTTTTAAACAGCTTATTTCTTGGCTGTTAACTTGATGTTTGAGTTGGGCTCCAATTCTGAGATGTGGGAGATGTCTCAGGCTTCAGGTTATTCATGCTGTTGTTTTCTGAGTTCTATTAATGTATTAATTATTGTATTATGTATTGTATAAATATATATTTATTGTATAAATTGTATAAATATATATGTATTATATAAGTATGTATTGTATAAATAATGTATTATTAATGTATTCTGAGTTAATTAATGTATTCCTCACTATGCTTCAGGCATGACCAGGGCCCCCAGCAACACTGTCACCCAAAATGCTCCAGTTCCCTTTGGTCCCTCACTCAGCTGTAAGTTTCAACTCACTCTGCGTCCCTGGAACCAAAACCAGTAACTCTGCTCTCCAGGAAGTGACCATATCCAGTAGGGCCCCCACCCCTAGGTGATCACACGCAAGTCTACAGCCACAGCCTTGGACTGTGTCTGGTTAGTGTACCTGGGGCTGTGTTTAGCACTAGTGGAAAGCCCTGCAGTATTCCCCTAATCAGCTGTCTGACCCCCACCTACACTGTGGATGGGGTGAAGATTCTTGAAGCTACAGTTCCACACAGCTATCCCCAGGGCTTGCTGTTTGTTGACTCCATGGAGGTATCTGCAGTTCAGTCAGAACAGACCACCACTCTAGGAGGTGAGGTCCTTCTTAATGTCCTCCCAAGTTATTTTAGGCTGGAAAACTATTTTAATTCAACTTTTAATTATTTCTGTTGCTCTAAATTTTACTTTGAGGCATTATTTTAAATTATTTTGGATAGATTTTGGCCATCTTTAATCCTCATCCTTCTTGACCTCTTTACAGCCTTTGACACTTGTGATCACTAGGTTTTTTCAAACACTGCTTTCTCCTAGTTCTTCTACCTATTTCATAGGTCTTTCTCAGGTTTTTTTTTTTTTTTGCTGGATTTTCATCTTATGACTGCCAACTGTGTCTGTTTTCCAGGACTTTGTCATAGGCCCTCTCCTCTGCTCCTTCTGTAATATTTCATTTAGCAATCTCATCAGCTCCCATAGATTCAATTATCTATCTAGGTAGAAGATTTTCAGATCCGTTTATCCAGTCCTAATCTTTTTCTTAATCTTCAGTCTCACATCTTCATTTGCCTATTAGAAATTTCAAACTGGATGCATGGAAAATATCTTAAACTCAACAAGTTCAAAACAGAATTCATTTTCTTATCCCCCAAATCCTCCACTCTTCTTAATATCTTATTGCCCTGGGAACCACCATCTTTACAGTGACCCAGACTCCCAACTTAAGTGTCATCCTCAGCTCGTCACTCTCATATCTCCATATCCAATCAAGCTCTGATGCCCTGATGCTGCTTTTATAGCAGGTGCCAAGTTGCATTTCTTCTCCCCTTTGATGAATCTTTGTGCAGTCCCTTGCAAAAATCGGTCAGGGCAAGCTTGAAATCTGTAACTATACACCATAAACATAAATACTAGCATTTTAAAACAAGTGTGATTTTCCTGGCATCTGAGGTAGCCAACCTATGGTACCATTGTAGCCAAAATAAAACATGTACATTAATAGCACATGCAGTAGTGTAAAGCAAGCAAAGCGGGACTTTTTGCTGTTTTTTCTTTTGAAGTGCTTCTCAGCACTAAGACAATCAAGTGCCTTTGATTGAGTCTTGCCTTTGTTTGTAGGAAGGCCCCCACCCTTTTGCTAATTAGGTCACAAGAGGTGTGAAGCCTTCAGTACCTGAAAAGGGTACATATACCCGGAGGATAGCCATTGAACTCAGAATCAAGAATTGAAAACTCTCAGAGGGTTTAGCATTTTGCTTTGGGGGCTCACTCACTGGAAGAGTGTCATGTGATTTGACCAGATGAGACTCTGGGTAGCCGTTAAGGAGCCTTTCTGGTTTTGAAAAACCCAGGTGTTGGTGCTTCTCTCTCTGGTAACCAAGTATGTAATGCCTTGGTCAGATAGCTAGAAACCTGATTGTTGATTATTGTTATTTGCTCTGTTTATATTTTCTCTGTAATTTCTATTTGTATTTGCCCTGAAGTTCAGGGTGCTGGCTTTTCCCCTTGAATTAAGTGAATGATATATGTATGTTTGATTAAAGTGAGATTGTAAATCCCTTAAAGTTGCTTTCCTTACAAAAGCAGATCAAAGAACCTGTGCAACAGCCCTCCTGTGTGCTATTGTTATTAGCCTTACACAGCCACAGTAGCTACAGCAAGTAGCAACATTCAGCACCTGACAAAATACTGCAAAGACAAAGTGCTTAAGTTACATGTAGGAGATGATATTTTGAAAACATGCAATATTCAAAAGTAAATGCAGATCATAAACAACAAAGCCACACAAGGTTAGCTACAAGGCAAAGCTCGTTAACTACAATAACACTATCAATAATTCTATTTAAAAATAGAGCTTAACTATAAGCATTAGCATAAATGCAAAAAATGAGCAGAAATTGCCAGAGTAGGAATATAACAGTCCAATGGATATAATAAAATAAAAAACATGCTTAATCACACCATGTAATAAAACAATGTTGGTTTTATTATTTATTTATTATGTAACAATATTTTATTATATTTATTTATATTATTGATAATAAATGACAATAAAATGTAACACAATGACAATAAAATACAATATAATAACAATAAAGACAATATAATAAAATAAAAAATGAGCTTAATCAAACATGTAGCAATTAACACATTTAGCAACATACACACACATACAAGGCATATTTCATATGGACACAGTCTCTAATATTGTTACTTAGAGACATATGTAACTATCTTCAGGCTTACTTGTAGCATTATAACGTAGCCTAATGACTAGGCTGGTCTAGTGATTAGTAATTGGTCTGAGAAGTTTAATTCCCTGACTAGTCACCCTGCTTCTAAATCCAAGCAGGGATGCATGAGCTGATCATCAGGATCAATATAGACTTTTTTTTTATCTACATCTGGGCTGGCAGCAGGGACAAGCTGTTTATGTTCTGTGTGTTTAGTCTGTATTCTATGAGCCCATTAGCAGTTCTGGGCAGGAAAAGAGTTGCTCTGGATTCAGTTCAGTTCCGTTCCTTTATAAACATGGTTTCTTTCACCAGAAACATCACTTTCAGCACCTGTATTTGGGTCAGA
This sequence comes from Phalanger gymnotis, assembly GCA_028646595.1. NCBI lineage: Eukaryota > Metazoa > Chordata > Mammalia > Diprotodontia > Phalangeridae > Phalanger > Phalanger gymnotis. The sequence goes on from CM053625.1 coordinate 12,822,260, forward strand.
AAGTTTTTATAGTGTTTTTATAGAGTGGACAGTCTCTTTTTTTCAGCCTTCCAAAGTGTCCATTAGTTCTTTCCACCTGCTCATTAGTCCATCTAATCCTCCTGTGGGCACCATTTGGTTGCAGTGAATAGTTTTGATATGGTCCCCTCCATTTACTGGAGCTATTTTGTAAATAAGCAAGTTGCTCATTTTCAGTAACTTTGTATGGGTTAGCTTTCCATCAGTCAGTTAATTTCTGAGACTCTTGAATGCCAAGGCTTCTCAAGAGAACTATGTCTCCTCATTGAAGGTCTTAAAACCATACTTTAGAATCATAATGTCTTTTGTTTTTGTCATATCTCTTCTGAGGAAGAGCTGAGGCGGGTTGGTAGGGATCTTCTCAGATTCTTCAACTGAGAGATGTGCTTGAGTGATTTTGAGTGATTTTGTCATTTTATACACTTGAGGTACCAAAACACTGGTAGTAGGTTCTCATTCAATTATGAGCAAGTATGGTACAAAGCTTGTAGCATAATTTCTGGTAGAATTGTGTGCATACACTAGAAATTATTTATGTTTACTCCTCTGAAATTTATCTCAGGTCTCAAAGTTCCCAACACATATAACAACGTGCAGTTAAAATGTTCAGGCTTTGGGTCTCCTTGAGGATGGAAAGCTGTATTCTTAGAGTTTTTAATATCTGTTCAAGGCCAACATTGTCCTAAGTAGATTGCTGTTAAAGACTCTGTCTTGGTGTGAGGAGATACTGGCAGAGAATTCAAACACTGAAAAAGTTAAATTAAGTCAACTTGATTTTATTAAGCACCTTCTATGTATCAAGAACTGTGCTAAGCACTGAGGATACAAAGGTCAAAAACAAGTCCAGCTCTTAGGGAGCTCACAATCTAATGAGTGAGATGACATACGAACAACTAGTACAAACAAGATATATATATAGGACAAATTGTGATAATCTCAGAGAAAACATTAAGAAGGACTGGGAAAGGGTTCTTGTTGAAGTGGGGTTTTAGCTAAGATGTACTGGAAGGAAGTCAGGGATGCCAGAAGGCATAGAATAAGAATTTCGGACATGAGGGACAATGAGAATGCCCAGAGTCAAGAGATGGAGTATATTGTTTGAGGAATAGCAAGGAAGCCAGTATCACTGGACCCCAGAGTACACTGGGGGAGGTGGGGTATAAAGTGTAAGAAGACTGAGAAGGATGGATGGGGGAAGGTTATGGTGAACTTTGAATGCCAAACAGGATTTTATATGTGATCCTAGAGGTGACAGGAAGTCACTGAAGTTTGTTAAGTACAGGGTCAAGTGCTTTAGGAAGATCATTTGACATCTGAGTAGAGAATAGGCTAGAGTAAGGAGAGACTAACCACCTAGCTATTACAATAGTCCAGATAAGAGCTGATGAGAACCTATATCAGGGTAGTGGCAGAGTCAGAAGAGAAAAGAGGGGCATATGTGAGAAATGTTTATGCAGGCCTTGGCAACAGACTGGATGGTGAGAGTGAGAAGCTGAAAGTGACATCTAGGTTTCAAGCCTCAGTCACTGTGAGGATGCTGGTATGTTAGACTGTAATAGGGGAAATTAGGAAGGGAAGGTTTTTTCCAATAAGCAGTTGGAGTTATGATATTGGAGATCAGGAGAGAAGATAGGACTGGATAAATAGATCTAAGAATCATATGCATAGAGTACATAGTTGAATTTATGGGAACTGTTTGATCACCAAGGGAAGTAGTATAGAGGAAGAAAAGAGGACAGAGCTTTGCCCTTCCCTCTCCCCAAGGTTAGTGAGTATAATCTAGAAGATCCAGAAAAGGAACTAAGGAGTAGTCAGAAAGGCAGGAGGAGGAAGCAGTGTCATGAAAACCTAGAGATAAATTATCAAGGAGAAGAGAGTGATCAGCAGTGTCAAAGGCTGCAGAGAAGTAGAAGAGAATGATTGAGAAAAAGTCATTAGATGTGGCAATTGAGAAATCATTGGTAACTTTGGAGAGAGCAGTTTAGGTTGAATGATGAAGTCAGAGCAAAGTGCAACTTAAGAATAAAGTTAGAGGGGGGCGGAGCCAAGATGGCGACTGGAAAGCAGTAACTGGCGTGAGCTCCCCACCAAGTCCCTCCAAAAACCTATGAAAAAATGGCTCTGAACCAATTCTAGAACTACAGAACCCACAAAGGGGCAGAGGGAAGCAGGACTCCAGCCCAGGTCTGCCTGGACGGTATCGGGGTAAGGTCTGTCCCGAACAGAACTCCCAGCCCCCAGCCGAGGGGAGCGGAGCTGAGCCAAGCAGAGCCCAGTGCGCGAGGCGGGCCGGGGCGGCGCGGTGCGGGGCAGCAGACCGCTGACCGACGAGACCTGGAGTGGAGAGGAGGGTTCCCTAGCTCGCAGAATTACTGAGCTGTGGCATGTACCAGACCTCACAACCCACAAACAGCAAAAGGTTAGTGGGGAAAGCAGCGGGACGGGACCGGAGTTTGCGGTTAGACTTCCACCCCTGAGGCAACGGAGGCAGGGCAGCTCTAGAAATTCAGCTGCAGTTACTTCTGGCCCCAGGCCCACCAGGTGGGAGGAATTAAGTGGCGGATCTGAAGATTCAAGCCCTTTTCCAGGTACGGGGGTTTTTGGGTAGGAGGAGCACGGCCAGCGCATCCGCCCAAGCGTGGAACATAGAACTCTTTAGTCACACCCCGTTGAAATTCTCAAGGGT
>CM053625.1:12825463-12928804 GCA_028646595.1 Phalanger gymnotis
AAAAAAAAAAAAAAGAATAAAGTTAGAGGAAAGGAAGTGGTGGCACCTATTATAAATGGTCTTCTCAAGTTTATGGGAGGAAAGATATGATACAATAGCTAGTGGACATGAATGGATGTAGTTTGAGGGGAGACATGGGTATATTTGGAAATAGGAAATAGGAAAGCAGTCAGTCAGATAAGGAGAGACTGAAGAATAAATGAGTGGAAATGATAGAGGCAGCAATCTGCTGGAGAAAATGAAATAGGAAAAATGCTTTTCCCGTACTAGGAGATACTTTCTGGTTTGGGTATGCTTGTAAGTCACCATGAAGATATGACTCATACTTTTACTATCTTCTTCCAGAGACAGAAAATTAATACAGCCAAGTTCTAAAAACTTGCTTATATTCTCCAAATATGCAACATGAGTTGGTAATATTTCTCTTTGTAGACATATGGCATAAGTTGCACTCTTCTTGATAACATCTGAAGCCATCTTTGGCCAGTAAAATATTTCTTTTACCAGGTCTAGGGTCTTTTCTTGACCCATTGTAACAACAGTGTTGCTAGCAGCTGCTGTGGAGGTGAAAGACCAACACAAGACCAACAACAAGAGCACATAGGAGGGCTGCTAGCATAGGTTCTTTGATCTGGTTTTCTAAGAAAAGCAACTTTAAGGGATTTACAATCTTACTTTAATTAAACGTACATATACCATTCACTTAGTCCAGAGGGAAAAGCCAGCACCTTGAACTTGAAAGCAAATACAAACAGAAAATACAAACAGGTCAACATACACAGAAATCAACAGACAGGCCTCTAGCTGTCTGACCAGGGAATTAGTTACCAGAGAGAGAGGTACCAACATCTGGGTTTTTAAAAGTCAGGGGTGCTGCTTCAGCAGCTACCCAGAGTCTCACCATTAAATTTAAAAGGCAAGACTCATCAAAAATACTTGATTACCTCAGCACTGAGAAGCACTCCAAAACAAAAGACAAAAGGGTCGCATTTTACCTGCCCCATTCAAACAAAGGCAAGATTCATTAAAGGCACTTTATGGTCTTAGCATTCCAAAAGAGAAGAACAGCAAAAAAAAGTCCCACCCTACTTACCATAACACCCATATGTCTATCATATTACATGATGGTGTAAAGCATTCATACCTGTTGGGTAATATGCTTTGGGTAGTCAACAATGAGACAGTCAACAGGCATTTATTAAACACTTACTGTTTTATGCACTAGTGATACAAATCTAAAGAGAAAGACAGTCCCTGTCTTCAGAGAACACATAAAAGGAATCTGAAAAGCGGTATAGCAACAATCTGCTAGCAGCTACTATGGCTGCATAAAACCAACAACAACTAGCACACAGAAGACCCGCTAACACAGGTTCTTTAATCTGCTTTACTAAGGAAAGTAACTTTAAGGGGTTAACAATCTTACTTTAATCACATATACAAATATCATTCACTTAGTTCAGGAGGAAAAGCCAGCAACCTGAACTTCAGAGCAAATATAAATAAATTACAAACATATGTTATAAACAGACCAAATACAAACCAGCATTTGGGTTTACAAGCTGGGGGTGGGGGTGGGGCTCTTATCGGCTGCCATTGCTCCAACAGTAAGTTGCCTTCAGCTGTTAGGAACTTAAGATGTGAGGGATCATCATGCTTTTTGGCTTCTATTACTTCTCTTATTCCTTCATCAACCATCTGTTCTTGCTGCCAATCATCCAAAAACTACTGTGGTAAGGAAAATTGGTTCAATCAAGGTTCATGCATTTAGTATGCTCTCTGGTGAAAGTCTCAAGTTCTCAGCCATACTTATTATACTTTGATGTAACCGCTCTTTCAACCTTATCACAGCCCTAGTGTTCTATGGCATTCTGTCCACATTTTTCTTGGAGGCTTTTGATGTAGGAGCTTTGACTTTGTTGTCGTCTTCTGTTTGTATGATTTGATCTTCTTTATCACCAAAGTAAGATTCTATAGTCTGAGGTTTTGTTTTTTTTACACTGTCTGCTCATTTTCCCAGCCAATTACTTGACTTTTGAGCTCTTTGTCGAGGTGACTCTGCTTCCAGAGTGGAGAGTGCTTCAGGGGTTGTGTACAGCTGTTTTCCTGAGCTACTTGTAGACACAAGTAAATTTTCAATTCTTCCGAGGTGGCATGATCCAAGGAGAGGTGTTTACTCCACTACTGCCTGTGTTCTGGTCTGTAAGTGACCTCAAGCACTCTTTTCTGCCTTGGAACTGCTAGGAGGACTTCTTCTCCACAGCCACCACAAGCTCTGCCACACCAGCACTCCTCCTCACCTCAGGACCACCACGCAGGACTGTGACTCAAATCCAACCACAGCAAAGCAAGGGAATCCTGCCTTAGCACCAGCAAAGAGATCCCTGCACTCCTGCTCTGACCAGCTGCTTGATCCCCCCACTGTCTGTGGGCCTGGAGCTCTGGAAGCAGCTGCTGCTGTAGCCCCCTCCACTACCCTGGGGCTGGGGCTTGACTGCACCCTTCTTTCACCCAGGTTCAACAGTTTTCCCACTGACCTGCTAAATTGTCTTTGGCATTTGTGGGTTGAGAAGTCTGGAAACGGCCACAGCTCAGTGATTTAGTGCCCTGAGGCCTGCTCTGCCCAGTCTGCTCTGGCCTGGTCTGTGCTGGCATGGCCCACACTGGGCTGTGCTTGGCTCCCAGCATGGGCAATAGACCCTTCCCAGTGACCATCCAGGCCATCTGGGGCTGGAGACTTGTTTCACTCTGTCATTTCATGGATTCTGCAGCTCTAGAATTTGTTTAGAGTCATTTTTTTACAGGCGGTTGGATTTGGGGGAGAGCTCAAGCAAGTCCCTGCTTTTACTTTGCCATCTTGGCTCTGCTCCCATTTTATGGCATTCTGAACAAAGCATCTGCATCCGCATTAGTCTTACCAGGCCTATAGTGTGCTAAAATAATTTGTCAATGTTGCCACCCCACTCTGTCAAGCAGCATCCAACCTGGCACTTGTCAAGATATGTCAATGGATTATTAACAGTATACCTTTGGAGTTTTGCTCCTTATACACAGTCTTGGAACTTTTCAGTGATGGCCCAATTATGGAGAGGGTAACAAGAATATCAGAATAGAGATTAGGCTGTAAAACAAAAGCTGGCACAGTCAATAGTTTGCCCAAGAGAGGGTTTAGGAATTGCTATCATTGCCTTTATGGCCCCACTTCCCACCCAGCTTCCAAAGGGGAACATGAGAGGAGCACATTCTAGCTCAAGTGCATCCTATACCCAGCTCAGCCCTTTCTAGAAACAGTCTTGCCTAGAAGGACTAGAAGGACACAATCCACTTGCATAATAGCTCAGAGAGGTCCCCTTGGAGCCATAGCTAGCTCTGGCCTCAGGCTCCAGGGTGATGATAGATGGAGATTCCAGAATGGTCTGGGCCTGTTTCTATTCTAAATCCAGGATGTATTCCACTGACAGCTGTGATCAAACAGAAAATTCAGGGCTTGGTGAGAAAGAAAAGCAAAAGTGACAGTGTGAGCATGGCCAAATACTTTATAACTTCTCAGAACTGTACAATGAGGATGATAATACTTGCACTACTTAGAGGAGTATTGAAGTCTTATGTAAATGTGAATTATTACTATATTATCTTGACCTAGTTAGACCCTGAGAGGAGTCAGATCCCAGAGTGGGACACCTTGAAGGGCCCCTCTGCATCTCCTAACTGCAAACAGGGGCACCCATTTTGCTGAAAACTTGTGCAGTGCCACAGGTCCTACTGCCAGAAGGCTCTTTGCATTTTGTTCTACAAAGACAAAAACAGGCTGTGCTCAGGCTCAGCCTCTACTCCCACTCCCACCACCCCACCAAAATCACATCTGTAGAGTTGGAAAAGAGCTGAGGGCATACAGTCTGACTCTTAACTAAGTAGGAATCCCAACAATGATGTGCCAAAAAACTAGACATCTAGCTCCTGTTTGAAAGCTGCTAAGGATGGGAACTCATTAGTTTCTAAGGCAGCCCTTTCTGGTTTTGGATTTTCTTCACCATAAAGAAACTTTTTTCCCATAAAATTTAAAATCTACGTCTCTTCGTTTCCTCCTTATTGTTCCTCGTTCTGCCTTCAGAGTAAGCACAACAAAGATTATTCTTTCATATGATGGCCCTACAAATACTGGAAGACAGATCTCATGTACCCTCTTCTTATGGTCTCCAGGCTACACATTTCAAGTTGCTTCATGTGATTCTTCTATGATTCACTGCTAGTCCCTTCACTATCCTGATGAACTACCAGACTGTAGCTTTTTCATTATCCTTCCTAAAAGATAGTTCTCAGAATTGCACACAATGATCTAGATTTGATCTAACAAGGGTAGAGTACAAAGGCACTATTGTTTTCTCATTGTGAATATTATGCGTCTATCAGAGGAATCTAAGATCCTCTCAGTTTTTATAATAATAATGATTTTGGTACATTGAGGATTGTTTGTCTGGATGTGTAATTTAACCAGTGTAGGGAACTTCTGGTGAGGAAACTCCCTGAACCAACGTAGATTGATACTTGATCTGTAACTTGGGACAATGAGGGGTCAAATTACTTGACCAAGGTCTAGTATGCCAGAAGTGGGACTTGAACTAAGGTTTTCCTGACTCAGAGTCTGCTTCTCATATTTACATAAAACACATAATTATATAGTGGAGGCAGCTAAGTCACAGTGTTGATAGTGTTGGACTTGTGAGTCAAGAATACCTGAGGTCAAATCCTGCCCCACTTGCCAGTTGTATAACTGAACAGGTCATTTATTGTCTCTTGCCTCAGCTTCTTTATTTGTAAAATGGGAATAATGGCCCCCTACCTTGCAGGGGTTTTATGAGGATCAAATGAGTATATATGTAAAGCATTTGCAAACCTTAAAGCACCACATAAATATTAGCTATTATTATTATGGATTACAATGCATTTTCTCACCACATCCCTAAGATGTGGTTAGTGAAAGTATTATCCCTGTGGGCCGTGAGAGACTAAGGAACTCTATCCCAAGGTTTCTGAGTTAGTTTTAGGCAGGATTCAAATCCAGGTTTTCTAGTGTTTTTCTTCTATGTAAATGTTATTTTTATCATTTAAACTGTGGTTCAAAGCTCATTTGCATGGGAATCTCCTTATTGGTGGAGATTACTTAGTGCTCTACACTTGTATGAATTGGTAAGAAGACACACATTTCTAGAATCTCTTTAAGTCCCTGAAAGGAGGGAAAGACTGGGAAGAAGCAGATATGTAGAGGTGCTAGCACCTAAATCATGTCCCTATCTCTAGCTTGCTAGAAACTTTGGGGAATTTCCCCTTGGGTGGGATCTGATATTATTTTCATTAAGCTGAATCTCAATCTGAGACTTTGTTCCAAGAGGGAGAGCTCATTCATTATTTTTTGGCATATTATCACCTGTATACCTTCTGATTTGTTTGCCATCAGTTTGGATAAATTAGTTTATTTGCTATGTTCATTGCAGAATTGGCATTTGTTGGGAATTTGTCAAGCCTTGGGTAAGACAGTTTGAGGGCATTCCTCCATTAAAGTATAGAAATCGGGAACTCAAAAAACTTCCCCCCCTAGACTAATAACATAGAGTGGGGGAGTATCCTTTCTCTGAGAACAGAGTAGCCAGCTTTTGGCCCCAATTGACTATTTTCCCTCCTGGTAAGAATCTCCCTTAGAGAAGGGTGAGCAGAGGAGATTCTAGATACCTATTCCTGCTTTCCTGTGAGCTACATTCTAGGCAGACCCATGTGGAGAAACATAATCTATATGAGCAACACCCCCCCTCCCCATAATTACATACTACAGCTGACTCACTGAACTTACAGTACATTAAAATCTTGGGGGTGGAGATTTTTTTTTTCTCTCTGTGGCCTGTATAGACATTTCTATTGGGAATGCTGATGACGGGGGAGGGATTGGGAGTAGAATAGCGAGAAGAATTGTGTTTCCAGATCAAGAAAGACCAAGAAAGATGCAGTAAAGAATGTCTGCCCTAGGACAGCCTCTCCTTCCTGCTCGACCCTGGAAACAGCTAGACCTGTCTACCCCTTATATTCCAAAGTATCTGATGTTTCTACCCAGACTTCTATCTAAGGAGCACTTCTCAAAGTAATTGAAATCTGAGCAACTTAACTTCTGCTGAGGAAACAGCATACCTGCTGGGGGAGTAAACAAAGTAATTTTATAACAGCCAAGACACAAAGTGGGCTTGATTTAGGGTTGAGAGCTTAAGTTGTTCATGTGTGGGAAAGAGCATATACTACAGACAGGGAGGCTGTGAACTCCAATAAAAAGGGAAGAGCTTTAAATTAATTAGAAGCAGCTTCTGAATCAAAGAAATAAAATACAAGAGACTCCAGCATAGCAATTGCTGAACAAGATAGGGAACATAATTCCTCCTCCTCCTCTCAGTGTTTCTTGACCAAAGTTCTTGAACTGGGAGAAAGAACCGGAATCTTCCTGGATTTTGAGATAAGTATTTCAGTCCCACACCAACCCATAGGAATAGAAGCACAGACAGGTTTTTGGGAGGGGGTCCTTCAAGGGGAATGCTCCATAATTGCACATGATCCTGGCCAAGATCTAACCAAGTCCCGTGGAGATTTAAGATCCTTCATATTTAAAGGTCTAAAGCAGGACAGGGCCCTTGACCTTATCTTAAATGATTAGTTACTACTCAACAGGTAAGACTGTGGGTGTGTGATTAAAAACTATTAATATAGCACTTTATGATTTACAAAGCGTTATGTTCACAATAGCCCTGAGCAGCATGGAGAATAAGTACTGTTATCCTGATTTTATAGATGAGAAACTGAGCCTTAAGTGGTGAAGTGACTTGTCCAGTTGCACAATGAAATGTTGGAATTGAAACTTCATACAACCCAGTATCCTGACTCTGAGGCTCAGTTTATGACAGGATCCAGCAGTCCTGGGCCTTAATGAACCACATCAACTCCTTCTCAAAACTGACCTTTGCGTTTTACCCAAATTACTAATTTCTAAACTTCACTAATCTCTGAACCTCAACTCATGGCTGAATTATCTCCAAAGATGAGGAACTAATTTATTACTTCATGAAGAAGCCCATTCCATTTTGATAGCCAATCAGAATTTTACTCTCTGCAATTCACTATTCTCTCCCCAAATAGCTCCCTTCTGTATAAATCTTATAATATTAGAAAGACAGAGATCATGTTACCCCCAAGTCTTCTCTTCTCTAGGCTATATATTCTCTATGCCTTCTTAACCTCATTATAGCCTGATGATACCAGGCCTCTGGACTTGCTCTAACTTGTCAAAGGTGAAGTTGGTGCCACCTTGTGGCTACTGGGCAAAACTTTCCAAGTTTGAGTAGCTAGGGCTTACCTATATTCATGGGCAGAGGGTGTGCATCCCTCACTCTAAAGACCCAAGGCAAAAGATTACCATACCTAGTTTCTTGCTTTTATGTATTTTCCTCCAACCCATTCTCCACTGAGGTGGCCCACCCCACTCTACAAAGGAGGATGGTTACCTCCCTGGGGCTAGAAGATGAATGCATTCAGATGGTAACCTATCAGGGAGGATGCAAAGAGAACTGATTCCTGCACTGGGTAGAAGCCCTTAATGAATCCTTATACTTAGGAATTTAAGAACATTTGTTTAATTGAATTAAGAAGTTGGACTGCGTGATGAGATCTATTCCAGCTTTAAGGTTCTAGAAGTCTTCATGCCCTTCTCTTTTTTACTGTTACCACATCATGTGTGAATTTTGGAAGACACCTCTATTTCTAACTTCTCTATATGGACAATTTCCTTCTTATTCCCCATCTCACTCTTTCCTCATCATCTATTCTTGTCTTTTAGAGGCTGTGTTGTGTGCCCCTAGATGTGTCTGGTAGTACAAATGGAGAACAAGTAAGCTGGATGGGGCTGAGAAACAGAACTTTTTCTTATGAAATGCTAATACTTGGGGTAGAACTTGAATCTTTAACTCTCAAATTACCAATGACATGATCTAACCAAACAAGTTTGCTTGTAACACCTGACCTCCTGTCCTGGATTGGGGGGATGGGAGGAGGGGAGTATCAGCACATTCCTTTTTCCTTTCTTTTTAGCTAGGAATTCCAAATTGCTTTCCTTTTTTTTTTTTTTTTTGCCAAGTTAATAACAATTCATACAGCACTATAAAGTTTACAAGATATTTTTCTCATAACCATCCTGTGACAAAGATATTACCATTCATCAGCAAGAGAGGTTAAATTACTTGTTCAAGGTCTCACAGCACAGAAGTGGCAGAACTGGGAACTTGAACCCAGGTTCTCTGATTCCAGAATCAATCTTCATGTTACCTTCATTTATTATACACAGTTTCCACTGTGGAAATGGCTATGTGCCATTTCTTTGTTCCCATGCGCTAGAGATCACTCACTTGTCCCTCTCTCGTCGTGTCAAATTATTTGGACAATGTCTCCAAGTCTGTACTGATAAAGACCATGGAAATTTGCCCAAATTTGGATTACAAATATGCTGAGTGAGTCAGATCCTGGTACCCCACTCCCTGACCTCCCCACACCCACTAACATAGGGAAGACAAGAAACTTACTTCCTTTCTTCCTTCTCTCTGTACCTTAACATTGTCAAACAGAGACAACAACTGTTTCACAAAAGCTCCATTAGTGGATTTATTTGCACTGTAAGGAAGGGAACGGAAATGTCTTGTCTTTTGCCGCAGGGTTTCCACGTGCCTGACGTAGCCAGCGGACAACAAACCTTATCACCTGGAGTGGGTTCAAAACACAGCTGTCCCCTGGCCTGTCACATGGCCACACAGTAGGCAGGAATGATTAAGGGCTTTATTCCATGCGTTGTCTGTCAAGAGGCAGGGGCATGTACAAAGTCAACACACCTTGCAAATGAGAGTTTACATCTGTTCAAACACAGTAGAGATTTCTTTTTTTTCAGAAATGCCCCACATAGAGGAGACATAAGAGAAAAACCAGGCAGGCCTTCAAATACAGAATAAGGCCATAAGATATGAAAACCTGAAACACAAACAGCTTCTGGTGAAAAGACATGACTTTGGGAGACAAGCTGTGTTCAAATTAAAATCCAATTGAACATTAAATTCCCTCCAAAATGAAAACTGTTCAGCAATGTAGCTTATGAGCCTGGGTCCTCCAACCTAAGGACATGGTATTCAAAATACTGATGCCGAGTGTCAAATCCAAAGTCCTGTAAAGTTTGGACTTGAGTAGTAGTGGTGGTAAAAGAGAGCTAGGGAAATGGGGCTAAGTAATCTGATCTTTGCTGCTGCTCCTCTGTCCTTGGCTTGTGCTAGGACATCTCAGTGATGATTAGAGGCAAGAGACAATATCAGTTATTCCTGGTACCAAAAGACCTAAGGCCTAGCCTCCTAGACCCTTCTGTAGGAGAAGTAAACAACTGAGCATTGCTTCTCAGCATTCTCCACTATGGAACCACTGAATCCAAGAACATGTGCTATTGCCAAGATTCCTGGGTTTGCAACAGGTGTTCTGGGGGCCAAGGAGAAGGGATAGTTTTGATGTTAAAGAGATGAGAAAGGGACTTTTTTTTTGTTCTGTTTTGAATATAAAAATTATTGTAAAGACAAGGGACAGACCCAAGACAACTAGCTGAATTTGCTGCTGGCTTTTCTGATTCTAATATTCCAAATATAAGAGTTACAGGCCTCAAGTTCATCTACAAAAAAGGTAATAAAAATTAAACAAAATGGCACCTTCAACAGAATAGAACAAAATCTTAACAACACAGCCTCATGGAAACAGAGGCCCAACAGTGCTAGCTCCAAGAGAGACACAAAAGAAGATTCCAAGTCTTCACTCCACCCAAAAAGTAAACAAAAAGCTAAATGTGACTGTTCTGCATTCTCTGAATAAGTTAAACTTCAATTCTTCTAGAATGTGTCCACACAAGGAACTGGGTCCTCTGCCAGTGGAAGGGAAAGGCAGGAAGGGGAGGCTACCCAAAAATAAAAACAGAAGTGGGGGGAAGAATAAGGGAGGAAGAGAAGAAGAGTGCACAAGCTAAAAGGAGGAGGAAGAAGGGGAGAATGAGAGGAAGGAGGAAAAGAGGGAGAAGAAAGTGAGAGAGGGGAACGAAGGGAGAGGAAGAAGGCAGAAAGGTAAAAAGAGGAATGGCATAAGAGAAGAGAGGAGAGAAGAGAGAGGGGTAAAAGAGGAATGAGAGTGCACAGGCAAAAGCAGTTTATGGTCAGAAGTAATCAAGTTCCTTAAGGGGGTTACAATATGCAAATCAGTCCTTTGCAAATTCTCCCCTCTTCAAGTGCCTCAGCAAGGCAGTGGAAAAAATGTCTTTTGGACAAATCCAGGAGAGTTCCAGAGGGTCAGTCAGGGTGGGAAGCTGGTCTGAAGGGCTCAAGGGCTGCTAGTCCTCAATGATGATGGGCTCCTCATTCACTGGCAGGGGCTGCTGCCTGAGCTGTAGGGACTGACTTGGTCGAAGGATGATGGGCTTGTAAGGGCGACGGGCAGCTCGCTTTGTTTCAGAAGATGAAAGCAACTTTCGGATTTTCCTGCAAATGCAGAACAAACAAGCCACAATATTTATTATTCTCCCACAAAAGAAAGGCTGGTTTTCAAGATGGGCCCTTAATCTACTCTGGCCCTTCCTGAGTGAAACTGTACTTTGAACCTATAAAACCTTTCAATTTTCTACCACGATGTTCAACCCTCTCTGCCTCAGTGCCCCAGCTCAAAATGTACAGACTTGGATCTGAGGGAGAAAGAGGGAATTTAGTGAGTAGGAGGAATAGGACTGAGGGAAGAAGAGAATTAAGTCAGTCTTTAAGACAGTAGCTTTAAAAAATGACAGCAGCTCCCACTTGTGTAATGCTTCAAGGCTTACAAGATGATTTCTTCACAACGACTCTGTGACAGAGAGAGGGTGAGGCACTGAGAGTTCATAAGGGTAAACAATAACAGCTAGTATGTATGAGAGCCAGGACTTGAAGGAATACACTACTACTAACTCTAAGACTAATGTTCTTCCCACTATACATTGCTGCCTCCCTGAAGATAGCATCTTTGGTGGTCATACTGATCTGTTTCAGATGGAACAGTAGCTTTTTAGGAAATTCTGGTCTCAAAACCTTTTCGAAGTCTTAGAGGCCAAGTCCACTCGTTGGTTCAGATCTTTATTTTTAGCTTTTTCATTTACTTCTCTAGTCTATGAGGCACACACAATTTCCTACTAGTCAGGGCCCCAGAGAAGGACCAAGGTGAGGAGGAGGGAGGGGAAAAGGAAAAGGAAGAGGGATTGGACAGGGTTTTTCTTTGGGCTGTAAACTGGAGTCCTTTGTAGCTAATGACTTCATTCAAGCAGAAATGCAGAAAGGCCCATTTCTCCCCACAAATACTACTTTCTTGACGATATAAGTTAATAGGTCACCCACTCCATTCATGGACCTGAAGGAAGCCCCTGTCCTACCTGGTTTCCTCTGTGGCCATGTAAAACACATCATCTGGAGCATCAATCCAGTTCATCCTCCTCCTTTTCACTGGAGGCAGGGATCCACCACGAATTAATCTGACTTTTGTTGGATAGGATTTTCCATTGAGCAGCAAGTTTCGGCTTGGTCCCTAACATAATACATAAGAAGTAATAACTATGTGGCCAATGGCCAGTCCACACTTGTAGATGACATATATAAGGAGAAAAGGAGTGAACATTCTTGACACAATTTTACCATATGGCTAAAAGAAGTGCCTTAAACAAACAAGACTGACTTCAGAGGTTGAGGCCAGAGTAGGAAAGCATCACCTCAGAAACTGAGGAAGGAAACAAAGCATTCATAAGCCTCACTTCTTCATCCCATCCTTGTGAGAAAAGCTTCCCCTCTTCACTCGCATATAAAAGAAAGATTTTCTGTGGTTTCCAGTATCTCAGCATAACTCATAATTCTTCAAGATTTCCTAGTTAGACCTGACCAAGGGAAATCTGATACTGATCCTTATATAATTTCAGGGAGGACTGCAATGCTTTGGAAAGTGGTATTCCTCTCACTACAGTGCAGTCACTGAGGGAGGGAATATACACAGAAGGCAGGAGAGAGATGTACTTCCAAAGAACAAACTCTAAATTTTGCTGCCTCACAGCATGTTACGTACTTTATATGAATGTTGCTGGCAACTAAGCTATACTACACTTTCCAGGACATTCTTCTTAGCAAATATTTACCAAATTGCCAAATTCTGATTCTCCAAGGAGATCCAATGAGATTTTTTAATACAACTGGTCAAAAGGAAATACTTTTTATCTCAGCAGCACAACTTAGTTGTGTTCACTTTAATCAAGCAAATAAAGGCACTTCTTTCTCCAACCCCAGCCATGCTACAGATTTTCACAATCTTAGAGAACAATATTGAATTGGAAAACAGGGCTTAAAATACTGATAATTGAAGAGAAAATTTTTAGGCTGTATCAGGAAAAGACAGCTTTTATTGTCCCTGATTTCTGAATAGATTCCTAAAGGAATACTCTGGGTTGGATAGTCAGCCCTGCCCTATATGGCTTGATCCACCCATGTTTGCTGTTTCCATGGCATGCCCTACACTGAGTTCTGGTTGGCGTCTCAAGAATGTTCCCCAAACCAAAGAAGCAGGAAGCTATTTCTAACCCTGCCAAGAGTTAGGGTGTGGCTCCTTTTACCCAACAGTCAACAGATACAAAAATGTAGCCAGTCTCCTCTAGAAGCAGAGGCGGCAAAATGGTCTGCAATGAAGCCTTCACAGCATCACTTCCCACTCAAATTTCACAGTGGTTTTAGGTCTAGTCAATCAATGCCTGGCATTTAGCTCATGTGGTTCTGTTTGACTGTGAAATGATACATACAATAGGAAGAGGTAGGGAGAAATGGTAGTCAACTAGATGATCATTCTAAGCTGTCAGTAGTCACAGATCATGGAAAATCAGATCATGACTTGGGTAGCTGGAGGTCTGGGAAACTAATTTCCAGCCTCGTCACCACACAGGCAAGTACCAAAACACAGTGTTAACAGACAGAGCCAAGGCCAGAGCAGGATCCCTGGTACTATTTCACAATATCTTAGACTGGCTATTTAATTTTGTCCTCTGCTCATAATCTTGTTCAATGAAGATCTATTGTCAGCAGACACCTCAAGCCTGCTATGTATCCTAGCTCTCTGAATTCTTCCTCACATTGTCCACAGGCTCCCTATAAATAGCTACTTGTCTTATCATCCTCTTGCTATCCATGGAAACACAAATTGTTCCAGTCAAATGCCTTGAATAAACTCTGGAGAGTGTTATCTCTATCTGCCTGGAACAGGCAGATAAACAGTAAAGCTCCCCATACCTCTCTGAAAGGAGACAATAAGGAGGTATGTGTGATAAAGAAGGCTTTCAGAGAAGTTCTATCTAGACACAGGCAGAGTTTTCTCTCTCTTACCATTTGTCTGGTTGGTCCATGGTTAGCCAGTCCTAACAAACAGGAAAGAGAATAGAGCTTGTAAGACACCAAATATCTTCCATGACAGAAATCATACAAAAACTTAAAAGATAGCAATGTTTTAAATTTGTGCTTCCTTCTAAACTGGCATTTTTGACTAGCAAACCCCTTCCATGAGGCACCATGAATTAAGGAATTCAACTTTACTATATGCTGGAGAGCCCAGGTTTACCAAGGGAAAAAAAAAAATCACTGTCTCTGAGGCATACATTCTCAGGGTCTAGAGGATGTAGGGGTAACATACCTAAGGAAAAAAGAAAACTACCTCTAAGCTACAGCCAAATCCCTGCATATTTGAGACAAACTGGATTGGAAGAAGAAGCAGCAATGCTATCCAGTTAGAAGCAAAGTGAACTTTTGATCAAACCAGACTCTCACAACTTCTCTCCACTGTTAGGTAAGGACCTGGCTCTTGGCTCACTCAGAAGATAAGGTCTGACATTTCCTTGCTTCCTAGATTCAATAGCTTCCTTTCTGTCCTGTCAGTTCCTTTCTTTCCAGGGTTCATTTAACTTTACAGAGCAGAATGAGGGGTTCGCAGAGTAACAAAGCACCCATAAGCAAAGGAAACAAAAATAGAGAATAAGCAGAGTTCTTGAGGACTTATCTATACAGAGGTGACTGAGACACTTCCCTAAGGCCCAGGCAAACTAGTTCTTAACAAAGCTTTATTAATCATTTTCAAATGTAAAGTTCTTAAAGGCATATGAGTCCCAGTTCATAAATAGGGAATTCTGAACTGTATCCACATTTTTTGCCATGTTCACCTTGGTACTCAAGTGCCAGCCACACATCCAATGGGCTACTGCTAACCCCTTTATTTGTGACAAGAGGCAGGCCCTCGAGTCAGTAGCAACTCCAGGGCTGCCCAACAGGCCCTGCTCAGTGATAGACCTTTCTTCTTTTGCAGTAAAAGAGGGGAGATGGGGGAAGCCAGGGCAAGCTATTACCCATAGTTCTGGCTCAGAATACCAACTCTTCCCCCCAACCCCCTTCCCCAGAATTATACAGGCATAAGCATTGGAAGCCAAGACCAAACAAGAAGTCCTTGATTCATGGTTCTTGCTTGCTCCAGAGGATACCCAGATCCCTTTCAGCTCCACCTGCTGACAGAAAGCAAAAGGGCCTAAGAATAGTCTTCAGGCTATCTGTATGGAAGAAGAGTAGGGCATCAAGAAGCAGGAATAAATTATCCAAATCACAGGTAACTGTATTCTATTTATCACAGAACAAATCCCCTTAATAAAAGGATTTGTTCTGTAAAACTTGGACTCAGTCAAAAGGCCACACCCAAGGACCTAGAAGGCCACATGTGGCCTTGAGGCAGCAGATGCCCTACCCTTGACAGACTAACCCAAGCATTGGGAATCCCCTAGTACATGTAATCCTCACTAATCCTGAACTTATTTGGGAAGAAATTCTAGCAATCTCCTGAATCTTCAGAGTTAATGTGCTATTTATCTATGTTCTTAAAAGTTGTTGCAACTTTAAAATTTCCCTACAGCCATCCTCACCTACCCCACCCAGCCCTCCCCTGAGCTTTCTGCATTCATCTTTGGATGACTAGTTGGTCAATTCTACTTGCTTTTTAGAGAACCACACCTGTAGGACAACAGCTTAAATCTCATGACAACAAACAGAGAAATTCCTAGTCCATTAGGCTGAGAAGATTTGTTCTGTTGTTCCCACTATTCAGAACCCTATATAGTGCCATAGGGTTACTTTCTCCTGCAGGCTCTATATCTTCTGTCCCCAGTACTACTGGGATTTAGCAACTTGCAGTTACGACTAATACTCACATATGTGCTGATCTATACATTGAATGTTAGTAATCTACTTCCCCAAAACAAGTCTTAGTAACCTTTACCCAACAGTCCCACTCCACCACTTAAGGATCACCTTAGGGCTCAATCTCCCAAAACAAATGCCACTGATGAGTTGTGAAATAGTAAACACACATACACACACGTGCACATACATACACCTGTATGCTAAACTAAGAGATAATCTAAAATTCAAAGTATTTCTATGTTCCTGTTCCAGACGGTCTCCAAAGAATCTCCTGCCCATAATAACATGAGTTTCCTTTATAACAATTTAGGGCTGTTAAGCAGGAAAAATGAATGAGAAATAACTAAATGTCCTTGGTTATGAGTCTGATGGTCAATACTGTCCAATATATCCTTCTTTTTTTAGAAAAGTTTAAATAAACTACTTCAGGTTGCTTGTTTCCTTTTCCTGGAAGCTATTCCCTTTAACAACTAGGAAAAGATCACAGGTCAGTGCAATATTGGAATCTGTCTTTCATCATTACCTGATGAGGCTAACCATGATTGCATGCTGAGGAATATACATGGTATCTAGTGACTACATTTTACAGTATAAGGAACTCTGGGGAACTAACAAGGAGATAAGAGGGTGAAATAACAGTCAAATCTCTTTTGGGGTTTTTAAAAACTCTAAACTTCTATACAGGAAATGTTTTGGTTTTAGAACCAATGCTCTTTGAGAAATCCTTTTTCTTTGTTCTGCTTGGTTTAGGGCTTTAAAGAACAACAACCCTAGACCTACAATTTCACTAGTACAGAGGAACTTCCAATGAAGAACAACTTTCTCGATGCAGGTTGGCACCTGCTCTGCAACTCAAAGTCTTAGATGGAAGCCAGAGAATCCAAGTTTTCTTTACTCTATGTCTCTATTTTTTATACAACATGGCTTTTCTATTCTCCCTTTAAAAAACAATCTATTCTTTAAAAAAAGAAATTTAAAAAAATTTAAAAAAATTCTATTCTTATTTTACCTAAAAAGCAAAAAATCATGGGTCACTAAAGAATTAAATAAAGAAAAAGCAGAGACTTCAATGTAAGATACAACACTCACTGAATATCACACAGATTCCTATGGCTTCCATCAGCACTGATCCCACTGCTGGGAAAAGAACATAGGAATCTGTTGATGTTACAGTCTTTCCACTGGGCCTCACTTACCCAAAGACAGATTATAATGAACCAGCAGCTTTTGAAACCTAAACTGGATGATCACAAGGGTCAGACATACCATGGCTCATTTTACCGCCTGCAGGCATTGAGGTGGGAAGAAAAGGTTATCACTAGCCCTATAAGCATCTTATGCCCCTTAGTGATTTGTTGTATTCTGCTTTCCTCCACAAATCTTATAGGATAATATGATTTAAAGTTGGAAAGGATCATAAAAACATCTAATTTTTTTTACAAATAAGGAAACTGAAGCCCAGAAGAATAAAGCATATTGTTTAAAGTCATTTAATAAGTGACAGTATGGGATTTGAATCTGGAACTCTAAATCTGGTATCTAACCACACCAAGACTTTGGAAAATGAAGAATAAGTCCTCTCCTGGAAAAGGGTAGGGTCCAATATTTATCAGAGTCACTTTAGACTAGATACTTAAGAAGGGATCTTTGGAAGGGTCTGGGCTTTTCCACTGGCCCCTTGGGCAACTTAATGGAAAAGAGTGAATACAAGACAAACACAACATTCCAAATTACTTACCTAAATACGTTCCTATCAAATTGGCAGATTGGCAAAGGAAAAGAAAAAAAAAATAGCTCAGTGTTACACAAAGGAGCTGTGACTAGTAGGGAGAAATGTTCAACAGGATCCCACCCTCCAGATAGAGTCAGATGCAGAGAAGCAGATAAGAGCCACTTTTACTCCATGGGAAGGGAGGTGATAAGTGAATACTATACTAGTAGCTTACCTGAGAAAGAATAGGTTTATTTATTGATTTATTTCAGGATAAAATATATCAGGATCCATCAAAATGCCTTGTCTGTGTCTATTCAGAAAGGTTTTTACAAAGCAGTAGCACTAAGCATTGGACAATGAGGAAGCAGTTGCAGACCAGTCAAACAAATTAAGTCTTTTAAGGAGTGAGAAATACTAGCATTTTGAGAAAAGAAAAGCAAACAATCTCTGACTCCAGTCACAAGGATATCTGTAGGAGGAGAGATTTCATCCATAGAAAATTCCCAGCTTTTGGCCCTGAAAGAGATTAGACTGAATATCTTCTCTGAACACTAGGATACCAAGCTTTGACATTATCCAATTTCCAACTGTTTTAAGAAAGGCCAGGTTGCAGTCACATACAAGAGACTCCTGAATGTATCTGCCTAGAGTTTGGGATCTAGAACCTCAGGCTTTTCAACTCTGGAGCTTCAAAAAAATCCAGGAAATTTGAGTATGATGGTAGGGCACTGGTTGGGAGGGGAGAAGAGAGGGTAAGACTTCTCTCTTTCATTCCTGTTAGCTAACCAGTGTGAGAGCTCTGAGGACCAGTGTGTTTGATGCTCATCTGAGCTGAAGCTATGAAGCTCAGCTGGCAGAAGCTATGCAAGGACAAGTTTTAAAAGCAGGTGAGTTAACTTACATCTTCTACTGGCTCTTCTGGGATTAAAAGCTAACTTTAATAAGAGAAGGTTAGCAGAATTATATCTTAGGTCACATCTCTTACTTAAGTCAACATGCTCCTGTTCCTAGGTATATTCACTTCCAAAGTCAGCCATGCAAACCTGACTGGCTAGGTAGGAGAGGAAGGACCCAGAAACAGCTGCCTACCTCAGGGTAAAGAGTACAGAATGTGGCACAATACAGTTCAGCTCCATTCCCTTACCTCTCCATTATGCCTATTCCTCTATCCACCCAGAAATTAACAATTCCCCTTTCTGAAGGTAGAGGACCAGCAGGGATGAGGCAGATCAAGTAAGCAATGTTCAAGGGTCAGGTTAGGGCAGATAAAACTAGTGAATTTAGAAGAAGTCAGATTGAAAAAATTTAAATAAAGTTCAACTATGTTGGTTAAAACACTCTGTAAAATGAAATAATTAACAATCTTTCACAAAGATACTTCAAATGAGAGATGGGAGCTCGAGGAGATCATTATGGGAAGAAAATAGTTACTACTAATCATGAGACAATATATTGACATTAACTTCAAAAAAGTTTATAAACAAGTCATTATAGGCTATCAGCTGCTTTAAGGACTTGATCCTATAGGGTGTCTATAAGGTACCTCAATAGATTAAAACAAGAACCACTCTCACCAATGAAGTTGGGCACAGTCTAATAAAGCCTCTTAAGACAAATCATAAATATTCAACTTCTTATACTGTGGATTTATGTTTCCATAAACAACCTGTTTGGTGTTTCATCTACTGTCTCTGAGCAAGTCTGTGTTTATAGAATTAAGCCCTTTCTACTCTTCTACAGTAAATGACTAACAGATGTTGAAGCTAAAGGAGGTATAAACAAGAAGCTTTGAGAGAAATGTTAAAAGGAAAGAGGAGTAAAACTAATTCTAGGACCAAAACTGCCAGGATCTAGAGTCTGAGCCAGGATACAGTGATGAAAGCAGATTATTACACTGCCTTATCAAAAATGTCTATAGAACGTTTTCCTGGGATCAGATGGCCAGAAGAATCAGGTCATATGCAGAGCTTCCCCACTGAAGGGAAGTTTCCAGTGCCCTCTTCTCATATTAAGACAGAGAGAGTGAAGATTACATTGTAGGAATGACCAAGAGGAATCTCATCAGCCTCACTCCTATTATCTGCTGGCCACCATCACTATTCTCCGCAGAAAGCTCCATTACAGTCTCTGAGAAGTTAACTCTGTCTCCACTGTCTGTCATTCCCAGGGACACCAGAGATTTTTTTTGGTGTTTTTTTTTTTAAAGCAACTGCTCTTAGCTTCAGTACAAGAAGGCAGCACATGATGACTTCTGTGTTATTCCAATTTATGCAGATGCCCTTTGCTTACTCCTTAAGCAAGACTCTGCAAGAGGCTGAATTCTGTCCTGGTTAACTACTCCCCATTCAGCCACCTGAACTTTAGACAAGTAAACTAAGTCACTGTTGTGCTGTGTATCTTGCCAAACCTAAACTCTCCTAGGAACTTTTGAGAAGCCTGAAATTCTACTCCAGAAACCAAGTGTGGACCTGACTAACTCCATCATGGTTCTTCCCAAGGTTTTCAGGAAGTTCTCTGTAGCCTCTGCTCCTCTATAGGCTGTTCTCAGATGTTTCTGCAAACAGGCACAAACAACCAAGATGAGAACCAGCCTCAGGATGATTCCTTAGTAGTAGGTCTCTTGGATCATTGGTAAGGCAGAATTGTTACTATTATTTAATTGGAAAGATTGTAGAGGTAATTCAGGATAGAATCAAGTTAAGTCAGAGTGGGATAAACACTGGGCTAAACATTTGCCATAATTAAGTAGAGGCACTCACCCCACGGCTCTCTGCCATCATAAGGGACATAGATCTGTCTTAGTAGCAGACAGGCCAGGTTTGGGATAAAAGATCCTTTGTTTTTTGTTTCTGTTTTTTTATTTTCAAATAATCTACTGAATTTTACATGAGGTTAGAATCATGTAGGTTTTCCCTATCCCCTAAAGTCTCTCAGTATCAGATTCAGGGATAAAATCAACCTTATTGTGTATAAGTAATGTAATAAATAATGTATAGTTTTTTTTGTTAGAGGCTGTATGCAAAATCATTCATGAGAAAAAAAAGCAAAGAATATCAGATTTCACTATCTAGTCCAACTCTATTTTACAGATGAGGAAATTTGAGGAGTCTGGACTAGCAGAGTGACACAATGAAAAAAAAAGACCAAATTTGGAGCCATAGGACCAAGGTTTTAATCCCAGGTTTGCTATCTACTACCTGTGACCTTCGCCAAGACTCTTTGAGGCTCCGTTTCCTCATCTGTAAAATGAGGTTATGCAGTATCATTTTCAGGGTCCTTTCCCATTAAAAATCTGTAATTCCATGACTTATCCAATGTCACACAGCTAGCTACTGGTAGAACCTGCAGCCAAATCTTCAGACTCCCAGTTCAGTTTGCTACATCATGTACAGAGCAGCAATCAGGTGGGCCAAAGACACTACACATAATTCTCCTCAGAGAGCTTATTACACTCACTGTTTACAAATGATCTCTTCTTTGGCTAACCTAACTCTATGTTGGCCTTACATGAAGAAACGCTATTTCCCTCAGATGCCTAGAGAAAATTAGATGGTTTAAAAACTCAGCTTCCCCCCGTGGGGGAAGTATTCACAGTACAACACTGTGGGTGAAGCCTTGCAAATGTGGCAGACTAATGGCCTAGAAATAATGATCTTAGGGGAAGGGACACCAGCTTTGAATAGAAAAAGTTGGGCTTTTCCAGGTAAAGTAACAACTGCTTGGAGGGGGTTAGTTAGCCCAGGAAATTCTATGTGTAACTGCCTAGGTCTGAGGAATCTTAGATCACAATTTCTGAGGTCTGTAACTTGACAATATTCTGCTTTATTTGACCTTATCTCCCTTAAACAAATAGCAACCTGATCTGAATACCGGGCAGCTGGGTGGCAGAGTGGATAAAGTGCTAGGCCTGAAGTCAGGAAGACATATCTTTGGAGGTTAAATTCTGCCTCAGACATTTACCAGCTGTGTGACTTTGGGCAAGTCATTTAACCCTGTTTGCCTCAATTTCCTCACCTATAAAATGAGCTAAAGAAGGAAATGGAAAACCACTTCAGTATCTTTGCCAAGAAAACTCCAAATGTTATCATGAATTGTCAGACATGACAACAACAAAAACCCCCAAATACCTAACCTTTGTCTCTAGGTAGGCTGATGGGAATAAAAAGAGTACTCAGTTTGGACAAGGTAAGAACTAGTAGCAAGGGTAAGGTGATATAGAAGTTGAAGTGCCTAACAAATATGATTTGAGGGCCATAATAAAGCATTTTAGAATGACAGAATATACCTTAGTGAAGATGACTAAGGCACATCATGACTGGTTCTGTTCTTGTTTGGTATCTTTTTGAAAAAACCCCAAACCAGCTTTGAGATATCTTTAAGGCAATCTATAAGCTACCTATTTGTAAACTGGAAACTCCCTACCAATGACACATCAAGGCTTGCTGTGTTGGTTGTTTTTTGTTTTTAAAGAGTCACAAAAAAATGTCACAAAAAGATCCCTTCTCTAGATATCACCATGTGTAGAGGACAACAGAATACTTAGAGTCTCTCTTCAAGCTGACTTTTCTTCTGGGACAGTATTTCATACTTCTTACTGATATTTCAATCACTGTTGGTACAGGGCTCATAGAACCAGCTTCCCTGACAAGGTACTAGAGGTGGTAAGAATTTAAAATTGAAACTTATCTTTAATTGACAATTACTCCACCATGTTTGCTGGCAATTAATCAATCAACAAATATTTATTAAGCCAGGAAGTGAAAAATGCTAGGGATACAAAATTAAAAGTGAAACATTCCCTGCTCTCAAAGAGCTAATTCTATCATGGGTATAAAGACACGTATAAATATAAACAAAGTACAAAATAAATGATAGTTTAGGGAGGGAAGGCACTAACAATTAAGGAAGAAAGGATAAAAATAGTATTTATTAGGGTGGGAAATACGAATTTATTCAGTGCCTACTAGGTGCAAGGCACTATACTAGATATTTTTGCAATTTTACAACAACTCTAGGAGATGGGTACCATTATAATCCCCATTTTATACTGAGGAAACTGAGGCAGAGGTTAAGTGACTTGCCCAGAGTCACATTGCTAGTAAGTGCATGAAGCTGGATTTGAACTGAGGTCTTCCTAAATTCTAAGCCCAGCTCTCTATACCCACCAAGCCATCTAACTAGTTGGGGGAGAGGATCAAGAAAATAATGCAGAATGTGGTATTTGAGCTGAGAATAGATTGGAAATAGAGGAATTTACCAGAATAAAGTGAGTTGGGAATATGTTAGCATGGAGGGATGGCCAAGGTAAAGGCACTTAGGTAAGAGACGGATTGTCATTTATGAGGAATAGGAAAGCCAGTTTGACTAAACTATACAGTACAGAGAGTTCTATGTGGGATGTTTCATCACATATAGGCTATAAAGAAAGGGGGCAGGCTGTTAAACAGAGTTATTATATTTGATCCTAAACACAAGAGGAAGCCAGTGGAGTTTACTGAAAAGGTTAATATGCATGTTTGGACCTGAGCTCAAGGAAATCACTTTGGCAGCTGGGTGCAAGATGTCCTGCAGTGAGGAAAGACTGGAAGCATGAAGATCAATTAGGAGGAGTCAAGATTAATTCTTACGTTGTATACCTGGAAAACTAGAAGGATGATGATACCTTTGACAGAAAGAGAGAAATTCAATTAAGGGTGATTTTGAGGGGGAAAGTCAAGTTCTATTTTGGACATGTCTATGAGACCCGCAGATTGAAATTCCTAATAGGTAATTGGTGATGTAGGACTAGAGCTCAGGAGAAAAGCTGGGGCTACATATATAGATATCGGCATTATCTTCTTAGAATAGATATCTGAAATCATAGGAGCTAATGAGAACATAAAATGAAAGAAGAGAAAGAACTTAGGAGTGAGCCCTAGGGTATACCCAGGGAATTATATATGGATGATGATCCAGGCAAAGGATTCTGAGAAAGAGAGATCAGATAGGTAGGAGGAGGACCAGAAGAAAATAGTATCACAAAAACCCAGGGAGAGAACATTCAGGGGAAGGAAGTAGTCAAATATTGCAGAAAGGTCAAGAAGGATTAAAAATTGAAAAAAAGATCATCCGATTTAGGAATTAAGAGATCATTGGTAACTTTGGAGAGAAATCTTTCAATTGAACAATAAGCCAGGTGCCAGATTATGAAGGCTTGAGAAGTGACTGGGGGGAATGGCAATGAATGAGGAGATTTCCTCCTCAATACTTTGGTTGAGAAAGGGAGGAGAGGTTAAAGATGATTACTTGAGGAGACGGTTTGCTCTAGTGAAGGTTTTTAAGGATGGGGGACACTTAAATGTGTTTGTAGGTAGCAGGGAAATAGAGAGATAAAAGATTAGAGGATGAAACCTACCAGAAAAGATAGTAGGGCATGGGATTAATGTCATATATAATGAAATTGGCCTTGGTGAGAAGGGTTACTTCTTAGTAGTACAGACCAATGTAAAGAGAGTGGGTTCACAGTGAATGGCCTCTACTTTTTGCAAATTATAAGATGAGGTCTTCAGATGAGAGGGGGAGAAAAAGGGGAAGTGTAAAAGCTTGAGAAGATAGGATTCAGAATGGGTTCTGTGGGGAAAAGGATAGCGAATCTAACAGATTAGGAGTAAAAAGATTGTCTTGCTACAGTGAGGGCCCGGTTGACGTTAGAGGATATAAATTTTTTGTGAACCCAGTTTGCATAGTTGCTTAACTTCCTTCAAAACTGTTCAACAGAACATAAGCAGAAACAGAGGAATAGATAGTAGGAGTAATTGAGGGCTGAGACAAATCCTTAACAAGGTATGAGGTATAAGGCAAGGGGGCAAGGGATAGGAGAGTAGGTGACAGTATGGTATTGAGCTCATTAACCAGAAGGTCGACATCGGGAAGACAGGAAAGTCAAGCCATAGTAGGGATAATGGTCTCAGAAGACTGAGGAATGGAGAAAATGGAAGCCATGAGTAAGATAAAGAATGGCATAAGAAGAGACAGAATGATAGATTAGATGGTATCAAGAGTTTCTGATCTTGGAAGTGGAATACCTGTGGGTGATAAGGAGATGCTAGGTGTGAACATCTTTCGGTATGGCTAAGGCAGAGTAAAAGAGTAGGTCATGAGACAGGAGACTGAGGAATTAGGAAGGGATGCAGGTTGGGAAGTTGAGGAGAAGAAAACAGATAGCTAGGCACTAAACTCACCAAGAAAAGAGAGAGAATGACCTGGGGACTGGCAGACTACAGTCACCATATTCTGAACTGGGTGATAAACCATGATGGAGTGAGACTGAACTCTGAAGGTACAAAGGTTGTTGAATGACAGTGGGAAAGAGGGGAGAGGGGATGGGGAAAAAAGGAGAGGGGAAAGAGAGGGGAGAGACAGAGGCAGGGAAATATCTTAGTCTGACTTTGAGGAAGTGAAAGAAAAACCTGATTACTTTAGTAAACTCAAAAGGGATGGAGGAAAAAAAGGAGAGCATTAGAAAATTATTTCAATTTTGTTCTTCATACTACATTACAAACCTGTTAGAGACTATGACTTCAAGTACATACTGTTATTAACTAGGATAGAATTTCTATCTAAACCAGGGAGTTCTTAACCTTTTTTGTGTCATGGATTCTTCTGGCCTATGAAAAAGCCCAATAATGTTTTTAATACATAAAGAAGAAAAGCGATGGGGAGCAGAACCAGGAGAACATTGTACACAGTTACAGCCACAACATGCAATGACTAACTTTGATAGACTTGGCTCTTCTCAGCAATGCAAGGTTCTAAGAAAACTCCAAAAGGCTCATGGTGGAAAATGCCATCCACATCTAGAGAAAGAATTACGTATTCTGAATGCAGATCAAATCATACTATTTGCTTTCTCTTTTTTGTTTTGTTTCTTCTTTCTCGTGGTTCATTCCATTGGTTATAATTCTTCTTTGCAACATAACTAATGTGAAAATATGTTTAATGTGAATGTATATGTAGAGCCTATATCAGACTGCATGCCATCTTGGGGAGGGGGAGAAAATTTGGAACTCAAAAGCTTGTGGAACTGAATGCTGCAAATGAAAAATAAATAAATAAATTTAAAAAAAAGAGAAAAGATTACAGAGGAAACTTGAATACTGAAACAATCATCAAAATACTAAGAAAGTAAGTTCATGGATGCCAAATTAGAAACTCCTAGGTTAAACAAAACAGAGGTAAATACTGTTCAACTGTAAATGGATGAGAGGGAAGTCTATGTCTGCTTCTCTGGTGAAATTTTTTTTTTTAGGATTAAGGGCAAATTTGGTAAAGTAAATTCATAGCATTTGAAATTATAATTATATGTAAAATATACTTATATGTAAAACATTAACATTTACATATAGAAACAGTACAAATATATGTAAAATGTATAATTATATGTAAAATATGGTTCTAGCCGAATGGAAATATGTGATGAAAATTTCAATAACGAGATCATTTCGTGGAATTTATTATTCACAGTAATTAATCCTTGGCTCTAGTTAAAAATTGGTAGTTTAAGAAGGAGGGCACTGCCTTAGGGGTGGTGGTAGTGGTAAATTAGAGAAGGTTTAATGAAGAAAACAGTGCTTGAGATGCCAAAAGAGGGACTCTGAGGAAGTTTTAAGGAGGGAATGCATTCTAGAAATAGTTGATGACCGGTGCAAAGGCAGGATGTGGAATGTCATTTGTAAAGAAGAGAGAGAAGGCTAGTTTGCAGGACTGCAGAGTTCTAGAGGAGAAGTGAGGTCCGGTGAGGTTGGGAAGATAGGGTAGGGCCAGATTGTGTAGGGCTTTAAAAGATTAAGAGGAGTTTATATTAACCTAGTGGCAAAAGAAAGTCACTAGATTTGATTGAATAGGGGAATCATATGGTCAGATCTGTGCTTAATGAAAATTTCTTGGGTGGCAGTGTATAAGATGGACTAGAATGGTGAGAGACTGGATCCAGTAAGAACAATTAGTAGACTGCAGCAATAATTAGATAAAGGCCTGAAGTAAGGTGATAGATAGCTATAATCAGTTAAGCGAAGGGGTCAAGTACAAGAGATACTGAAGGTAGAAATGCCGAGTTTTAACAACCGAATGTGAAAGAGAATACTGAAATTACAAATCTGGAAGATGGGAAGGATGGTGGTGCCTTTGACAGAAACAGGGAAATCTGGCAGGAGGGGGAGGGTTTTGAAGGAGAGATAAAAGAGCTCAGTTTTAGACACTGAATTTGAGATGTCTCCAGGATATGCAATCAGAAATGCCCAAAGACATGAGGCTCAGGCAAGAGATTTGGGCTGGATATACAAATCTGGAAGTCATCTGCATGAGATAATTAAACTGGAAGCCAATAAAGTACCAAAAAAAAGAGAGAGGGTAGAGGGAGAAGAGGGTCTAGGACAGAACCTAGGGGGTATGATATTGATGAAGAATCATCAAAAGAGACAGAGTAGTTAGACAGATAGAAGAGGGAGAAGTATCACAAAAACCCAGAGAAGAGAGAGCATGGAACTGGATAGAATATCAAATGCAGCAGAGAAGATCTTCCTTCCCTTCTATTTCCTCAACTTCTATGACTTATTCCTTCACTATACTTAAGCCACATGAAGAAATGTTCACAACCTTGTTATCACCACCAACCACAAATGTTCTACTTTAAAGATCAGGAATTCTGAAATTCCTTATCTGACTATAACCTATCATTGCATCTTTGTCCATGCCTCTTTCCTCCTACACCTATTCTTTGTCCTTATCAAAACCATCAGTCTCTATACTCTTTATTACTCCCCCAGGTGATCCCCTGGTTGGCTTCACTGTTCTTTCTAGTCTTGATCTTATAGTTAAATAGTTTAGCCTTAACCTACTTTCAAGTCTCAAATCCTTTGTTCCCCCTATTCTGTACTCCCTTACAGCTTACCAAATTCCTGTGAATTATTCCTACCATCCAACCCTACTAAACTCCTATTTATATGCTATTTCATGATGCGGAGAGAGAAATCATGCAACCATGATGACTGGGTCCTCTTCATATTTATGGTACCTCAACTGGGCCCACAGTGCAGCAAGGCAATTTTTCAATTCTATCCTATCTTAACAATGATCTCTTACTTGCCAAATCTTACAGCCTCATCATTCTTGGCCTCATTATAGCTTCTGACATCATCAATCATTCTCTTTTCCTTGAGTCTCTTCTTTCTCATGCCTTCATCACCTCAAATGTCTAATGTAATAATTTCCTAACTAGTTTCTCTGCCTCAAATCTATCCCTATTCCAAATCATCCTACACACAACTGCCAGTGTGATTTTCCTAAAGCATAAATCTGACCATGACATACCCTTATGCAATAAACATCAATGGCTTCTTACTGCCTTTTGGATAGACTATGAACTCCTGTTTGGCATTTATAACTCTTCAGAACTTGCATGCTAACTTGTCTTTTCCTGTATTACTCTTCACTAAATATTCTATGGGCCCAACTGGTCTTGTTGCTGTTCCTCATATATAATACTCCATTTTCTATCTCTGTGTTTTGCACTAGTGGGTACCTTTGTTTTATTCAACCCTCAAGATCCACCTTCTGTGTCTACACAAACCGCTCTGGCAGTCTGTTGAAGCCAATGGACCCTTTCTCAGAATAATGTTTTTAAATGCATAAACTAAAATGTAAAGGATTATGAAGGAAACAAATTATACTGAAATAATTTTACTTTGTAAAAGTTCAGAGAGCCCACGTTAAAAACCTTTCTTCTATAAGAAACCTTTCTTGAATCTTCCAATTGCTAATGCCTTCCCCTCACAAGAGAATGATGGATACATAGTGTCATGGAAGAAATGAACATAAGCTTGGACAGACTTTAGAGAGGCAGTAGAGGACAGAAGGGCCTGTCAAACTATAGTCCATGGGGCCATTAAGAGTAAGATACAACCAAACAAGTAAATAGCAACTTAGTTCAGGCTCTGATTACCTCTTGCATATACTATCGTGATAGGCCCATGACTGATTATCCTGTTTCTAACCTTTCTTCTCTTCAATTTACCCTCCATGAAACCATCAAATTAATATTCCTTAGTCACTAACAATAAAGTCTCCAGTGGCTCCCTACAGTATCTGGAATAAGATACAAAATTTTCACCATGACTTTTAAAGCCCTCAGGAGTCTAGTCCCTACATACTTCTCCAAAGTTGTTTCATATTATCCCTCCCTTTCATGCTTCTAGCCAGAGGAGCTTACTGATTTTTCCTGTAACTTAACATTTTTACTCCTACTGTACTTCCATGCATTCCCTGAAAAAAAAAAAAAGAAGTTTCAAACCAGAGCTGCATAGTCCAGCAAAACAAATTCCTACATTGGCTGTGTCTTTTAAACTTCTGCATTTTAAGTTCATCAACTTTCTGTCAGGAAGTGAATGGCTTGTCTCATTTTCATTACTTTCAACTTCTGCCATGTCATTTTATTGATCAGAGTGCTACATCTCTGAAAGATGTATGGTGTCTAAATGCTACATCTTTCAGTTATTTCTCTTCATATTGTTATCATTGTATAAATTGCCCTCCTAGTTGTTCATGTTACATCAGTTCATAAAGATCTTCCATTTTATCCCTTATAACACAATAATATTCCACTGAACTCATAACGTGTTTAGCTGTCCTCAATATGAGAATACCCCCTTAGTTTCCAATTTTTGGCTAAGCATAAAAAGGGTTGCTATAAATATTTTTGTACATACAGATCCTTCCCCCTTTCTTTGGGGGTATAGGACTAATTCTGTTATCACTGGGATTCAAAGGGTATGTGTAGCTTGGCAATATTCCAGGGATAGCTGCAAACTGTTTTCTAGAACAGCTGGACCCATTCACAGCTCTAGCAACAGTGGAGTGCCTGCTTTTTCCCAGTCTCTCCAACATGCATTAGTCTGATAGGTGGGAAGTAGAACTTCAAATTTGCTTTAATTTGCATTTCTCCAGGTATTAGTAATTTAGAACAGGGCTGTCCAACCTTAGGTTTTTATTGAAACAATAAACAATACATTTTGATTTGCCATTTTAGTGAGAGCTCTTCAGTAGCTCAGCATTTATGTTTGTAGACAGGCCACATAAATCGCACTGCAGGGCTGCATTTTGGACAGCCCTGATTTAGAGTATTTTAAAATATGGTTACTGATAGCTTGAATTTCTTCCTTTGAAAGCCGCCCGTTCATGTCCTTTGACCATTTGTCTAGTGGCTTGGTCTTATAAATTTGAATCTCTGGGAGAAAATGAGATGTTTATCAGAGAAACCTGTTGCAAAGTTGTTTTCCCTAATTACTTCTGGAGAACTTCTAGAAACTTCCCCTTGTTTCCCTTCTAATTTTTTTCTTCATTAGATTTGTTTGTGCCAATAAAAATTGATCATTTTATCTTGAGTGATCCTCTCTATCCTTGGTTTAGCTACGAACTCTTTCCTTATCTGTGGATTTGAAAGGTAATTTCTTTGCTCTGCAAATTACATGATCTCCAGGTCATATTATCACTTGGAACTTATTTTGGTTTATGGTGTCTAAATCTAATTTCTTCCATACTAATGTCTAGTTTTCACAGTATTTTGTCAGAAGTCCTTCTCCCGGTAACTGTGGTCTTTGAGTTTATGAAACTTTAAGTTATGGTGCTGTGTGTTGTATACATACACCATTCCACTGAGTGACCTCTCCATTTCTTAAGCCAGTAGCAAATCATTTTTAACAATTAATGCTTTGTACTATAGTTTAAGATCTGGTACTGACTGACCCTGTTCCTTTCCTTTTTTTTTTTTCATGATTACCCTTCATATTCTTTACCTTTTCTTTCTCCACAGGAATTTCATTATTATTTTTGCCACCTCTATGAAATACTCCTTTGGGAACTCCTTTGGTATAGCACTCAATATGTAAATTAAGAAGTATTGTAATTTTCATTATATTGGCTCAACCTACTCACAAGTAATGAATGTTTTTCTGATAACTTAGGTATGTCTTTATTTCTACAAAGAATGTTTTATAGTTATATGCATATTGCGCCTGATTACATCATTAAACTCCAAAATATCTTTTAGCTTTTGTAGTTATTGTAAGTGGATTTTCTCTTTCTAGAATGTCGTGTGTGTGTGTGTGTGTACGTATGTGTGAAGAGATTATTTATGTGGATTTAATTTGTATTCTGCAACTTTGCTTAAGTTATTGTTTCAAGGGTTGTTCTAAGTATGCTACCACATCATGTACAAAATTCATTAATTTTGTTTACTTTTTGCCTATCCTTATTTCTTCAATTTTCTTGTCTTTTTGCTATGGTTAGAATCTCTAGCATTATGTTAAATAGCAGGGCTGATAATGGGTACCCTTGCTCTATTCCTGTTCTTACTGGAAAAAAAAATCTATTTTCTCCATTATACAATGTATATTCATACATATATGCATGTGCATATATATGTACACATAAATAAACATATATGTATATACATACACATCATATATATATGTGTGTATATATATGTGTATATATACACACACACACACTTATATAAAATACACATACATTTATTTATTGATAATATTAAGGAAAGGTCCACTTATTCCTAAGATTTCTAGAATCTTTAAGAGAAATGATAGATTTTGTCAAAAGCCTTTTCAGCTTCTATGGATATCATCATATGGCTTTTATTATTTATATATAATTTATTATATTTATAATCTGATTCTTTATGTTAAACCAATCTGTAATTCTTGGTATAAATCTAACCTGGTCATCGTGTATAATCTTTCTAATACGTTATTGTACTAAGCTACATTTGTAGTAAGCTACAAGCTTCCTAACATTTTATTTAAGAGTTTTGGGACAATGTTCAGGCCTAAGTAAGGGGTGGTAGCCAGTAGTTTTCTTTCTTTGCTTTGTCTCTTCCTAGATTAGGTATCAAGAATACATTGGTATCTTAGAAAGAGATTGGAAGGCTGCCAACTGTTATTCATGTAAACAATTTATGTGGTATTGGAATTAATTAACTAAATTAATTAAAGTCTGATAGAATTAACTTGTGAATCTAACTGGTCTAGAAGATGTTTTCATTGAGAGTTCATTCATGGCTTCCTAATTTCCTTTCTTACTATCAAAGTCCAAGGTCCCAGGAGCAGAATCTACGTTCCAGTAGGATGAGGATGAGAAAGATATCCAAAACTCATGTGGCATGGTTTGGAAATGTCCAGAAAGTAACTTGTTAAAAATTTAAAGAGTAGAGTAAGATCATCTATCTATCTCCAGCACTCATTCAAGTACTGCTGTACCAAAGGGGTGGGCTCACTGTGTGGCTATGTGTCATCCTCTAGGGTACATCTATTCTCTTATTCAGATGGATAAACTGAATTTCCTCAGGTTTGTCATATTCTAAAAACAATGTGATGTGTATAGGTATGATTTGTAAATAGGATTTGAAAAATCACATCATCCACAGTGACCTTCTTCTGTTTGGACTTTTGCATAGAACATCTTCCAGGACCAGAGTGGGTACCTAGGGTGAACACATGGATCCCTGCTTTTCATTTTACCTGCCATGAATACTCAGCTGAATGCTTAAAAAAAAAAGACTTGTATAATTTTAATTAGTATGTAGGTAGGTGCTACGTATGAGGGGAGCCTTAAAGGTAGTATTTTATTCTACTGAGGCAAATTCTCTTTTTATAAATCAATAAAGAAATCATAAAGCAGAATTATATTTTCCAAATCTCTCGGTTATGTGATGATAAAAATGTAGTCTGCCACAGAAAATTATCAATGAAACCTGCTTGCTCCTATTACACCTCCCCACACCCTACATTTACACTTTCTCTGTACATCTAGCACTGCAGCTGGACAGGTACGGAGGCCAGAGCGACTGGCAAACTTTTTGAAACTATTGTTTGGGTTTTTAAACTGCAGAGTCAATTCACTGATTTGCTCTTTTTTTGTTGATGATATAAATTTTCATTTCACAACTGCTTTTAGATACATTTTCCCCTTAGAATATCACAGTACAAGTTTTGGTATATTATCCCATTACACGTCATTTTTTCTTTAATGAAATTTTCTGTTGTTTCTCTAATTTGTTTCTTGACCCACCAGTTCTTTAGAATTTTTATTTAGTCTCCAACTATGTTTTAATTCTTTTTTAAGGAGCATTTATTGATTAGTATTTTTATTGCATTATGATCAGCAAATAATATTGTTTTGTATTTATGTTCTCCCTACTCATCTCTGCCTCATGGCTTCCCTGGCTGCCTTCAAATCCCAGGTAAAATCCTCCTTCCACAGGAAGTCTTTCCCAATCCCTCTTAATTCTAGTGCCTTCTCTTCTTTGATTATTTCTTATTTATCCTGTATATAGCTTGTTTCTACATAGTTGCTTGTTTGTTGTCTCCCGCATTAGACTATGAGCTCAAGGACAGAGGACTTGTCTTTTGCCTTTTTTTGTATTTCTGGCACTTACAAAGTACCTCGGCACATTGTTAATACTTAATGACTATTTTTCTGATTTTTCTACACTTTTTTGAGAAAGTTGTTATGCCCCATGGCCAGTATTAGTAAAGTTTCCCTGTGTAGTTTAGAACTATGTAAAGTCCTTTCTATTCCTATTTGGTAGTTGCCCAAGAGCTTAAATTTTTCCAAATTGTGTTCTTGTCTTTGATATTCTTCTCATTCATTCATTCATTCATTCATTCATTCATTTACTTACTTACTTATTAGAATTATCTAGGTCTGAAAGGGGCATACCGAGATGCTCAAAAATTATAATTTTAGTATCTATTTCTCTGACCAATTTGATTAACTGTTCCTTTGAGTATTCAGACCAGGGGTGGTGAACCTTCAGCCTTGAGGCCACATATGGCCCTCTAGGTCATCAAGTGCAGCTCTGACTGAACTCAAACTTCACAGAACAAATTCCCCATAAGGGATTAAAGACTGAAGTTTGGATTCGGTCAAAGGACAGCACTTGAGGACCTAGAGGGCCACACGTGGCCTTAAGGTTGCAGGTTTCCCACCCCTGATTTAGACTCTATGCCATTTGATGTATGTAGTAAGTACTGACTCTCTCTCTCTTTGAAATATATATACTTACACATAGCTATACTCTGGTATTTAAGCTCTAGGAATAAGAAATAATGTCATCTCTGAGAACATTAATTTTTTCTGAGGACTCTGGGTTCTTGCCTTCTTAAGAATAACTGGAATGATCACAGCCTACTAACTCAATAGGTCACATCACCTGAATGAAACAATCAGCTCCTGCCCAGCAGAAGACTTCAGTCTGATGCCAGTCAGGCCTATGAATGGCCTCAGCCAAGACTGGACAGGTTATTTCAGGTGGTTTCTGGGCAAAGCATACAGCAGGTTTTGCATCTCTCTTCACTCTGGAAAGAACTATGCAAAATGCTGGAGCAATATCCTAGAGAGGTAGTCTTCAAAGTATGTGTGTAAGGCATGTGTGTGTGTGTGTGGGAGGCGGGGGCAGGGAGGGGAAGACAGGTGTGTGTGTGTGTGTGGGAGGCGGGGGCAGGGAGGGGAAGACAGGTGTGTGTGTGTGTGCGCGCGCGCGCGTGTGAGTATGTGTGAACCCTCAGGGAGCTATGGTATAAGTCCAAAAGGCATGTGACCAACCAATCAACAACAGTCAGGATAGGCATAATGCAACTCCCCGTTACTCCACAGATCAAGCTTGCTATCCTGAACTTGGGCTGCAACAAAGCCCTTTTCAAGACAGAGGCAAGTTACAATCTCAACTTTTCCTACATCCCAGCCAAAGCCCTGGTCCCTTTAATCTGTTCATATCACTTCTGTACATGTCTAGGTTTCTCCATTTCCAGTTCTAGTCAGAAATGCCCTCTCTCCTAGGATGCTTCTACTGTGAAATCTCAGCCAAACTTTTACTTCCATCCTTAGAATTACACAATCTTTGAGCTGGAAGAGACCTCCTAAATCCTTAAGTAACATCTAACATAATGGTCATACAGACTCTACTTGAATATACCTGATGACAAAGAACCCTGAAGCAGCTCATTATACTTTTAGAGAGCTCTAATTTGTCAGACAGTTATTCTTCACATCTGGGTGAAGTCAGCCTCTGTAAATTCCTGTTCCCACTTCCTTCTGTTCTTCTTATCATGGCCAAAGGGACTAAATCTCATACACATGATAGATAGCCCTTTGAGTACCTGAAGACAGTGATGTCCTACCCAAGCTTTCTCTTCTTAAAAACTAAAGAGCCTAAGTCCTCTCAACCATGTTCTGTAGGCTACTTATATCCTGGTTACATTCTCACTGCTGTTACCCTGATTTCTACCCCACTTCTTGAAGCACTTCCCCGTATTGGATGCAAAAATTATAAGAGCTATTTGTGTTTGGTTTAATGTTTTTGCATTGTGCTCATATGTAGCGATGATTATTGAGTTCCCAGAAGGTGTAAAGAGTTCTTTTTGCACACTAACCTCAAGAATGAAGGTTTAGAATACGTTAAACCTGGGAATATATTAAACTGCATAACTACAAAAGGGCAAGGAATGAAGTTTCCCATGTGAGAAGACTTTCAGAATTCACTTAACCTGATCTCCTGCAACAAATTCTGTTTGTATTGAATACACTGTAAATGCAAATAGTTCAAGTAACTTTTGGAAGAAGCCTCTGATTCCCGCCCCCAATCAACCCCCCTGCCAAAGATCCTCAATATCTTTTTTTATCCTCAAGCCTTTTACATCACAACCACTGCCTTATTTTAGTGAGCATATAAGCAGATAGTAAAAGCCAAGAAAAACCTAAAAACTTTGAAAGAGGAAGAAGAGGAAGAGTAAAAGATAGATGAATTCTTCAGGTAGTGGGCAAACCAAAATGGTAGAAAATGAGTAGTCTCAGATAATACATAAACAGAAACCTATAAAAGCAAATCTAAAAGGCCTCTAAAAATCAGAGGCTGAATTTTGCCAATTTTAAGCCCTGACTCTATACCACTCTAGTCATCCATCTCTGGATTGTCCTATGGGAGTTTGGATGCTATGTGGTCATGCTTTAAAGCCTATTATAGGAACAATAGCCAGCTGTGTTCCTGTAATAGAGGGTATAAAGTGTACAAGGAGGACATTCCTAACAAAGGCCATACCCACACAAAGCCCAAGAAATGCAGAGAGTATGCCAGAAAGTTGTGTGATATTAAAAATAGAATCTAGGGGGCAGAGCCAAGAAAGCAGCTGGAAAACAGGGATTCCCTTAAGCTCTCCCCGAAATCCCTCCAAACACCTGTAAAAAATGGCTCTGAACAAATTCTAGAGCTACAGAACCCACGAAATAACAGAGGGAAACAAGTCTCCAGCCCAAGACGGCCTGGATGGTTGCTGGGAAGGGTCTATTGCACCTTGCTGAGAGCAGAGTACAGCCCAGTGTGGGCTGCACCAGGACTGACCAGACCAGGAGTTGGGCAGAGCAGGCCTTAGGGCCCTGAATCACTGAGCTGTGGCAGTTACGAGACTTCTCAAACCACAAACACCAAAGACAATGGAGCAGGTTTAGTGGGAAAACTGTTGGATCTAGGTGAGAGAAGTGTGCAGCCCGGCCCTAGCCCCAGGGGGCGGTGGAGGTGCTGTGGTGGCAGCAGCAGCAGTAAGCTCTGGCAGCTGCTTCCAAAGTCCCTGGCGGACTGGGTGGGAGGAATCAAGCTGCAGATCAGAGCAGGAGTGCAGAGATTGTGTTGCTGGCACAGAGGCAGGGTTCTCTTGCTTTGCCCTGCTTGGATCTGGGTCATGGTCCTGGTTGGCAGTTCCTGAGGGAAGGGGAGCACTGGTGTAACAGACCTTGCCGTGAAGTAGCTCTGAAAACAACAGTACAAAGCCCCTAAAGCTTGGGACAAAGTACTCTCCACCCTAAAGGCAGTCATAACCTGACAAAAAGCTAAAGGCTGAGTAGCTGGCTGAGAACATGACCAGGCAGAATAAAAGGACTCACACTATAGAATCATTTTTGATGGCAAAGAAGATCAAAACATACAGCCAGAAGAAGTCAACAAAGTCAAGAGCCTACTTCAAAAGTCTCCAAGAAAAATATGAATTGGTCTCAGGCCATGGAAGAGCTCAGAAAGGATTTAGAAAAGCAAGTAAGAGAAGTGGAGGAAAAATTGGGAAGAAAAATGAGAGTGATGCAAGAAAATCATGAAAAGCAAGTCAATGACTTGCTAAAGGAGACCCCAAAAAATACTGAAGAAAATAACACCTTAAAAAATAGACTAACCCAAATGGCAAAAGAGCTCCAAAAAGCCAATGAGGAGAAGAATAACATGAAAGGCAGATTTAGCCAAATGGAAAAGGAGGTCCAAAAGACCACTGAAGAAAGTGCCACCCTAAAAATTAGATTCGAGCAAGTAGAAGCTAGTGACTTGATGAGAAATCAGGGTATTATAAAAGAGAACCAAAAGAATGAAAAAAATGGAAGACAATGTAGAATATCTCACTGGAAAAACCACTGACCTGGAGAACAGATCCAGGAGAGATAATTTTAAAATTACTGGACTACCTGAAGGCCATGATCAAAAAAAGAGCCTAGACATCATCTTTCAAGAAATTATCAAGGAAAACGGCCCTGATATTCTAGAACCAGAGGGGAAAACAGAAATTGAAAGAATCCACCCATTGCCTCTTGAAAAAGATCCCAAAAAGAAAACTCCTAGGAATATTGTCACCAAATTTCAGAGTTCCCAGATCAAGGAGAAAATAGTGCAAGCAGCCAGAAAGAAATGATTTGAGTATTGTGGAAGCACAATCAGGATAACACAAGATCTAGTAGCTTCTACATTAAGGGTTCAAAAGGCTTGGAATATGACATTCCAGAGGTCAAA
This sequence comes from Phalanger gymnotis, assembly GCA_028646595.1. Taxonomy (NCBI): domain Eukaryota; kingdom Metazoa; phylum Chordata; class Mammalia; order Diprotodontia; family Phalangeridae; genus Phalanger; species Phalanger gymnotis. The sequence continues at coordinate 12,862,368 of CM053625.1, forward strand.
GGGGCTAGGATTAAAACCAAGAATCACCTGCCCAGCAAAACTGAGTATAATACTTCAAGGCAAAATACGGAATTTTAATAAAACAGAGGATTATCAAGCTTTCTCAATGAAAGACTAAAGCTGAATAGAAAATTTCACTTTCAAATACAAGAATCAAGAGAAGCATGAAAAGGTAAACAGGAAAGAGAAATCATAAGGGAATTACTAAAGTTGTAATGTTCTGTTTACATTCCTACATGGAAATATGATATTTGTAACTCATTAGACCTTTCTCAGTATTAGGGTAGTTGAAAGGAATATACACATATATAGACAGAGGGCACAGGGTGAGTTGAATATGAAGAGATGATATCTGAAAAATATAATAATAAAATTAAGGTGTGAGAGAGGAATATATTGGGAGAAGAAAGGGAGAGATAGAATGGGGTAAATTATCTCACATAAAAGTGGAAAGAAAAAGCAGTTCTTGAAGGGAAGAGGGGGCAGGTGAAAGGGAATGAGTGAATCTTTCCCTTATCAGTTTTGACTTAAGGAGGTAATAACATACACACTCAATTGGGTATCTTATCCTACAGGAAAGTAGGGGGGAAGGGAATAAGAGAGAGTGGATGACAGAAGGGAGGGCAGATAGGGGGAGGAGGTAATCAAAAGCAAATACTTTTGAAAAGGGACAGGGTCAAGGGAGGAAATTGAATAAAGGGAGACAGGATAGGATGGAGGGAAATACAGTTAGTCTTTTACAACATGAGTATTGTAGAAGTGTTTTGCATAATGATACATGGCCTATATTGAATTGCTTGCCTTCTCAAGGAGGGTGGGTGGGAAGGGAAGAAAAGAGAGAATTTGGAACTCAAAGTTCTAAAAGTCAACTGGGAAATAAGACATACAAGCAATGCGGCATAGAAATCTATCTTGCCCTACAAGAAAGTAAGGGGAAAGAGGGTGGGGTGGGAGGAGTGGGGTGACAGAAGGGAGGGCTGACTAGGGAATGGGGCAATCAGAATATACGCCATCTTGGAGTGGGGGGAGGGTGAAACGGGGAGCAAATCTAACTCAAAATCTTGTGGAAATAATGTTGAAAACCAAAAATATTAAATAATAAAATTTTTTTTTAAAAAAAGAAAAATTCCCTCTTGAAAGTAAGAACTGGAAAACAAAATAGAATCCAATCTTGTAAAAGGTTCATCACTTTCTGAGTAACTTAAGTATTAACTTGCTTAACATATATATTAGTTGGTAAAAAAGAAGATACTCTACCTGGCATCTCACATTATTAGAAGGATCAAATAAAAGATGTTTAGAGCCACAGTGTGAGACGACCTTAGGAGCTGGCATGCAGGAGTGAAGAACATGCCAATCATTCATATCACAATGGTGATGTGGGCACATACACAACAGAGAGGCAGGTAGGTGGGCACACAGCTAGGCATACTGGCACCCACTCCAGCACAGCACGCTGCAAACAGCACAGACAATATCCTTTTTGAAATGGTCCACATGAGCATATGAGGGATGTTTGTTTGTTTGTTCATTTGTTTTGAAGCCTAGAATTCATCTGGGTTATGTGTGCTCATTCTAAGGCCAAGTTAAATATTCTGTAATTCCTTGGCAGAAACTATTCCCCAAAAGGGCTTACCTACTCCCTGCTCATCAATATATATCTGTAAAAAAGGCCCAGTATGAAAATAAAGGGCTATGTCTGTATGACCAAGGTCAGTGTGCTTTAAGATGATATATATGCAAGAGGCTTAGTTGGCCTTCCCAAGGAAAGGATGACCTTTGGCCCTGAAGCTCACCTATGGTAGATGCTAGAAGTTTCTGATTCTCCCAAAGGCAAGCCAGAGTTGTGTCAGCTGGGATGAAGGGAAGCTCCCAATACAGTAGCTAAGTCAACAGTGTGGTCCATAGGCCTTAGAAGCAGCCCTATGCACAGGACTTATTTGGCTCTCCTGGCATTCTACCAGTCAAATGAGAATGACTATGAATAAGAGTGACAAACTGACCTCAAACCCAGTCTGGGAGTGAGAGGTTCCCTGGTAATGGCTATTTAGCCTCCTAGCTGGTCTTTTGGCTTTAGAGAAGTAGTTATCTTCTTCTTTTTCCTGGGGTTTATTCTCCTAGAACCTTTACAGCTTCATTCATGGAAACCTTGGAAGCGTCTGGGTTTGTTTTATGGAAATCTAGACCCCAGGGTAGCTTAAGAGCTGCTTTTAGGAAAGGCCTATAGCTCAGGAAAAAATAGCAATTATGAAAGAAATATCAAGAAACACACTACTGTGAGATGAGGCACACTCAAGTCACTTTTTAAGATTACACATCAGACCACTGAGTACCACTCTGGGTTAGGCAACTCCCTAAAATTTCTTAAATTATTTCTTGGGGTGTTACAAAATTCATTAAAGTTAATTTTAAAAGATTTAAAATTAAGATTATCATTTTAACTAAAATAAAATAAAATTCAATCCAAACTAACTCTTATATTTGAGGAGGGATTGTCAAGAAGTCAGATAATCCCAGTAATATCCCCCAGGGGAGGGAGGCAAACAGCATGGTGTCCCATCTGTGTGGACCATCAATGCAGATATTGTCCAAAGGATATTCAGCTACCAAGACAAGATTTACACATAGCATTAGTAGCCACAAAGCACAGACAAGCCAGCTAAAGAAGCCACAAATGAGACTGAGACCACACTGTCCTAGCACCAGCTGAGAACAGCTGTGAGGTCTTACCCCTGCTAGGCATCAAAAGGCGTTTCTTCATGTTGCCTGACAAAGCACAGGTGACAGAAAAGAGAAAAAAATACCACATCAACAATCCCAACAATGACACTGAATTTAACAAGTATAATTCACAGAGACAGCAGAGATTAGGGCCAGGGTTCCTAATACTGGACATATTGGTTTACAGTCAATACACCTAAGACGGCATGAAAAGAGCCTTGGTCACAGTCACAGATTTGATCACTTTGAATGTATCCCATGTGTTCCAAGGAAGCAATGATTTTTCTGCCTGTCTCTAGTAATTAGACCTTGTTTATACTTGCTCAGAGAGGTAGTACACATGGTCCAAATATGCATTTGGCCCACTGGGTGTCAAACCCCAGAATTTTTCCTCAAGAGATAAACCTTGTTTATCTATTCCTGACACTCTACAAGAGAGTGACAGTCATAATGATAACCAAGATAGTTACTCAGCTTGAACTTTATAAAGCAAGTTCATATTGAGTTTCTCATTTAATCCTCACAGAAATTCTTGGAGGCAGCTGGTGGCACAGTAGTTAGGGGGCTTGGACCTGGAGTCTGGAAAACCTGACTAAGTTCATATCCAGCCACTAGCCAGATACTAGCTGTGTGACTGGTCAAGTAACTTAACCTGTTCTTGCTTCAGTTTCCTGAACTGTAAAATTAAGATAATAATAATGCCTACCTAGCAGAGTTGTTGTAAGGATCAAATGAGGTAACATTTGTAAAATGCACTTAGCAGAGTACCTGGCACATAGTTGGTAGTATATGCCCATTCCCTTCCTCCCTCCCTTCCCTGACAGAACAGGTATTTTTTATCACTATCTGAAGATAAGGAAAAATGAGTCAATTCACGCAGCAGTGAATTAACTTGCCTAGCATAAAAGAAAGGTTACAGATCAACTAAGTAATAGTTCATGGCAAAAATTTTAACCTTTTGGTATTACCCACTTGGCACCAGGTGAAGAATATTTTTAAATTCATAAAATAAACTATAAAGGAATGTAAAGAAAACCAATCTGAAAGACTGCTGTCAAAAGCTACAGTGTATGTTCATAGACCTCAGGATAAGAAGCCCTGTTCTACGCTAACTGACGTGTGATAACACTTGCATGATGCTCTCAAGCCCCAAAGAAGAGGGAGGGATCTCTTTCCATTCAAAGTGTGAAAAGAAAGAAAGAAGTGATGCTTATCTCACTCCTCAGCCCAGCAATAAAGTCATTAACCAAAAAAAAAAAAAAAAAAGTAAACTAAGACAGGAAAGCAAACCCTACATAAATGTCCTCAAGGCCCAAGTGACCATAAGACTCATGCCAGTCCCAACTCCTTTAAACCATACAGCTATACCTACCATCCATGCCATTGTGCTGTTCATAACTCCTTTTGCCCAAGATGGTTGGGGACCCATTATTAATGACTGGAGTTGACTTGGCAGGAGTAAGGTTGTTGAGAGAACTAGACACACTCTTTATGGGGTCTGGCTTTGGAGGGCGGGGATGAGTCTCTGTAGAAAAAAAAGGACGAAAGTTTACTAAATGACTCACAGAGGGTAAATTCCAAACTCATACCCAACCATTTAGAAGGCGAATACAAACTTCATACTAAAAAGGGAGAAAAGACAGTTTATTTATTAGAATAGTTCACAGATATATATGCATATCTGTGAACTATTCTAATATATATGTATATATATATACACACACACACACACACACACACACACACACACATATATATATATGCTGGGAAGGCAGGGCAATTGGGGTTAAGTGACTTGCTCAAGGTCACACAGCTAGCAAGTGTCAAGTGTCTGAGGCTGGATTTGAACTCATGTCCTCCTGACTCCAGGGCTGGTGTTCTACTCACTGTATCACCTACCTGCCCCAGTTCACAGATATTTTGAGTTATATATTTATAATATGGGGATCTGTCATTAGTTTATTCAAGATAGTGAGCTGATCATGTATAATTGTAGTCATCAGGTCACAACTTGCTAGGTATTTGGGAAGTGCTAAATTTTTGCAGCTTGTCATGACATGTTGCATAGTTCCCTTCCTTCATTTCCTTGCATAATGCCGCATAAGTTGTCTGGATTCCTTTGTTATAATCATTATATAATTTCTGGCACCAGTGGTCCTGAATTACTATTGTAACTCCTCCATTTCCACAAACAAAACTGCAAAATTCAGCCATTCTTTTGATGCTTCTTTGCTGACATACTATTAGATGAGTACATGTAGATGTCATCCAAGAAGGATCTTTTGAGTCTACTCCTAAGAGTAGACTCAAAATCCAAACCTCACAAAACAAATCCCCTTGATAAAAGGATTTGTTCTGTAAAACTTGGACTAGGTCAAAAGGCCACACCCAAGAACATAGAAGGCTACATGTGGCTGTGAAGCCTCAGGTTTCCCACCCCTTCCCTGGAGAGTAGAACTAAGACCAACAGAGATAAGTTATAGAGGTAGACTAAATAATCAAATACATCTGAAGTAGAATAAACTACCTTAAGGGGTAGTGGTTATCTCTCTCATTCGGTCTCCCAGCAAATGCTGAATGACAACTTCAGAGGGGCACTTATGTTTTTCATCTAGTAAGTTTGTTTTTAACCTAAAATTTCTATTAATCTCAGAACACCTGACACTGGGAAGGATATGAGCTAATCCTAAGGGATATGTGATCAACCAAAGGGTGGGAAGACAGAACTCATCATATCACTGCTTCAATAGCCAACCAAGCAAACCTTGGAGATTATCTCCAGCACAACCACATTTATTCTTAAGATTCCGATCCTCTTCCATTCAGCCATCTTCCTCTTCTGTTGAAGCTTACTTCCTGCCTTTTGAGGAAGGTATTAACATGTAAAGGCTATTATAATCTAAATTATCAACTGCTCACAGCAGCTGGACAGGTGCTATTATTGGGAAGATTCTACCTGCATATTCTGTTCCCCACATTACCTCATGGCTTCAGCAAGTATCCCTCAGAAAGTGAGCTCTTTGTTTGCAGCAAAACTGACCCCACTTCTTTTTCCCTACCCCCTTAATTTTCCTGCACACAGATGCCAAAGTGACTTTCCTAAGGTGCAAGTCTAACCAGGTTACTTGGCTATTCTAAATTTTCCTCACCCTTTCAAAAATCATTTGTGCACAATTTTATAATATTAAATAATTATTAACATAAGCATCTGGGTCAATCTGCTGGGGAAGATGAGATAATACGGAATCACTTGGGTACGTAATAAGGTTTGCTTTGGCAAGAAGGGCCACCTTTTAATGCAAGACAGAGGTGAAGTTGCAGAAGATGTGAATGAGAAGAGAAAAAGGTACTTATGCTGAAAGGACATAATTTTCAGTGAAATGAGATAAAATTCTTAGCTGAGATGGAGGCTGGGGTAGGAGAAGGCATAGAAGGATTGAGGAGGGATGGAAAGGATTAGACTACAAATCTCCTATTTCTTCCCCATTTGAGCAGTATTCTGTAATTCATTTTTAAATGAAAAGTTAGGGGAATGTGTGCATGTTTCCAAAAAACTCTCAACTAACAGTTAAAATTAATAGAAATAAAGTGTCTGGAACCAAAATGGCAGAGTAGAGAAGTGTTCAGCCAAGTTCTCCCAATTTCCCTTCCAAACAACTGTAAATAATGCACAAATAAAATTCTGGAGTGGCAGAACCAACAAAAGGTCAGATGGAACCATTTTCCAGCCCAAGACAACTTAGAAAGGTCTGTCTCCCCAGGGTGACGGTTGGGTGCAGACCGTACCACAGCACTAGCAGCAGGCCTTGGAGGAGGCTACACTGGCCGTGGCAGCAACTTTAAGGGCTCTTTAGGAGCCCACAGATGGGGAGGGTAGGTGTTAGATAAAAGGTCAGAAGGAGATTAAAGCAATGGTGCTGGGTTCAGGACCCTGTTGCTTTGCCAATGCACAGTTCCAGGTCACAGTCCCAGGGCCAAAAGGAGTAATAGCACTCATGGTCACAAGGCAGCAGGGGCCCTAGTTGAAGTTCCAGGGTGGAGAGGAGTACTTGGTTTGCAAAGCACTTTACAAATATTATCTAATTTGATATTCATAACAACCTTATAAGCTAAGTGCTATTATTACCTCCATTTTACTTAATTTTGTGGCTAAAAATAATTTTACATTAAAAAATTGGTTATTAGAAACTACTTCAAAAGAGAAATCTAAGAAGTCAGTCCTTAATATTTATGGGGGAAGGGTAGAAAGAGAAAAAAAGAAAACTGAACCTTTGCTGTCCCTTCCACTGATCTGGAGGTATAACAACATGTCAATTCTATCCATAAATTTTTTTTTCCTAATAAGTAGAGGCCATATCCACTAAAGCCAAACCTGTAACATTCATACTCTAGTCTCTGAATTTGCATTGTAAAATGCCTACAAAGACTTTTCTTTCTCAAATTTCCAATGAACTAATGCAACCACTCTATAATGCCTGGCACATATTAGGCAGTTAATAAATATCTACTGACTGACTCTTGCCCCTCTCTGGAACCAAAACTGTATCTGCTATGCTGAGCTCTTATGCTTCTTGGTCCTTCAGAAAACAGGAACTTTTGGATTACAATGCCTAGAAGTCTACGTGGCCATGCTCTGTTAGCCTTAACTCTTTGCCTTACATATCAGTTGCAGTACACTCGAAATTTTTTGAGGTTTCTTTTGGCTCCTGTGTTTGTATGAGAAGTTCCTACTTATCTCTGGGTTTTTTGTTGGTTTGAAATCAGAAATGCTTTAAATTCCTGTATACCATTAAAGATTCATTTCTCCACTGTAGTACTATACTGAGCTTTGCATGGTAAGTTGTTTTTGGTTCTAAGTCTCTATATCCTGTCTTTTGGAATATTTTATTCCAAGACCTTTTCTCATTTTTAGCAGAAGCTGCCATGTCCTGTCTGCTCCTATTATTCCTTGATACTTGACCTGCTTCTTCCTGGATGCTTGCACTATTTTTATTCTTATGTCAGACCTCTGGGTTGCAGCTATAATATTTCTGGGACTTTCCTTTTGGGATTCCTTTCAGGAGGTGAATTGTACAGTCTTTCTGTTTTTTATTTCTGGTTCTAATAGATCTGGGAAGTTTTGATTTATGATTTCTTGAACTCTAGTGCTCAGGCTTTTTAAGAAATCATGGTTTTCAGGAATCCAATTATGTTTAAATTATGTTTCTTAGACCTGTTTTCCAGGACAATTATTTTTGATATCAGATAACATGATTTTCTTTCTTTTTTCCATTCTTTTCATTTCATTCTGTTTCTTGCTGGACTATGGAGTTGCTGATTTCTGTTTAGTCTTTCTAATTTTCAGGGATTCCAGTATTTAGGTAACATTAACCACTTTATCTTCTAAATCAATCTCTTTCAAATTCTTTCCTCCAGAGCTTTTATTTCATTTTAAATTTCTTACTTCATTTCTTCTACTTCTTCTTCTAGAATTCTAATAATTTTGTTGTTGTTTTCATTGATTTACTTTTCTCTCCAGCTTTACTTTCTGAATTGAGACTTAGTGCCAGGGCCAAAACCCACTGCCTGTAGGGCTTTTAAGTGGGGTGGTCTTGCTCATTTTTACCTGGAATCCTCTGAATATTGAGGATGATCTTGACTCTTTTGGGTTAGGCCCACTTGGATTTTTGGGTTAGAGTATCTTTAGGGTCTTCTCTGGCAACATAAGGTAAAAATGTTAGGAACCTCACAACCTTTGGGCCTGGCAATCTTGGAATGACTTGTAGTGCTGCTCTGATCCTTGTCTGTTGCCTGCTGCAGCTAGCAGGGCTTTATCAAATGAGTTTTGAATTGCTGTTTACTTAAGGCCCACACCTTCATACTCAAAACTGTACATGCTACATTTATCTCTGGCCACTCTTCAGGAGTGCAATGCCCTGTACTGGTGCCCCCTTTGCAACTATTCTTGGGCTTCTTACCTCTTGCGCAGCTCTGGTGTGGAAAAGCCACTTTTAGTTTCTCGCTGAATTTTCTGATCATTAATTTGTCTATTGTGAACTTTAAGATTTTGCTGGATAAAGTATGTGGAAGATAGGTAGTCTGTTTCCCCATTCAGGCACCCATTTTGGCTAAACATATATTAGCCCAATTTTACAAATGAGAAAACTAAGGTTGAAAGACGTTTAAGTGACTTGCTCAGCATCACATCAGTAGTGTCTGAGACAAGATTCAAATTCAGGTCTTCTTGACTTCAGATCTCACATTAGCCACAATTAGTTGAAGTGTTGTACTTGAAACCTCTAAATGTTAGAAGACCCAGAGCAAATTCTCCTGTGAATTTTTAAATACCTTATTGTAGAATTAGGAAAACACATAGACAAGAATTATAGAATATGCAATGAAGAGCCATGAAAGGGTTGTGCTCAATGAGAGTAAAGAGATATATATATATATGTGTACACACACACACACACACACACACACACACATATAATCAGTTGTTGCCCCAAATCACAGAAGTGAGCCTCCTTTTCTGTTTAAAAATTTTTAAAAAAACCCTCTGAAAAGTGATTTTTAAGTCCAAATGAGGTCTATCATTATATACGGACCATCAAATCAAGCCCTTTTCTATGACTACAGTTAAAGGCTTTCATAACTTCCTATGATGAAAAAAATATTATCACCTGGTAACCAGTATCATAGTAATAAGTTCCTCCAAATATTGGTAGACTGATCTATAGATGTTAAATGGATTGTAACTTCACTGGCAACCTTACCAGCTAGTTAGGACCTACCAGATACTGTGCTCAGCTGGAATAACTATTAAGAACCCAGTGTCACACCCACATCATGAGGTGGTATTGCATAACTTTTAAGAGGGATTTCATACTGGCAGAAATATATTTCTTAAGCATTTGGTCAATATCTCCTCACTGTCCAATCTCTTCAAAGACAAACAAGACTTTTAAATCCTGATGGAAATGATATAAGGTAGTGTCTAGCCCATAACATACTCTTCCTGCTATTAGTGTTAATTTGATTCCTGTTACTTTTCATTTTTTCAAGTTTTTCTGGACCTGTCCTCTTTTTAAAGGAGTTAGTCCCTCCTTTTTCTACTTTTATGGAAATGAGGAGCCCTTCTTGTAACATAAGAGAAGAAGTGAGAAGCAGTATAAGTGCAACTAAGCTAGCTCACTTTCAGCAAGTCCAGGGCAAACAGCTAATTTCATCTGATTCATTGTTTGGAAGGGAACCCAACTAATGGAATCTAACTAATGGCAATGAAACTAAGAGAAGAAAGCGTCTGCCAAGTTCTGAGTCAGCATACCCTGATCTTTTTAAGAGTATGTCAAGAAGTAAGGAGAATACAAAAAGTCATGCAAGCCTGAAAGACCCTAGGTCTTTCTATGGTTTGCTTTGGGTATGGAAAAGTTACCCCTGTATTCTTTCTGAGAACTTCAGAAAGGGTAGCTCCTTAGGCTAAATGAATCTTGGGAGATGTAAGAGAAAAAAGCTATTTTTCCCAATCTTTTTACTCTTTTTAGCCTCAAGTATTAATCAAATATCAAGACTCCCAACAGCATTTTTACCTAAATACCGGAGCACAGCTTCCAAAGGTTTTCGTACCACTTGTTTTAATACCAATGGATTCTGGGAGGCTTCTGGTAATCGAGCAGTACCTGTCAAGATAATATTTGAGGGTCAGATATACTAATGTCCTATATGTTTACTTTACTATAGGGAAGCATGGTAGTTGGTCAATCAATAAGAATTTATTAAACACTTACTAAATACTAGGGACTGAGCTAAAAGGCTGGGGATACATAGACAGGAGAAGACAGCCCCTTGCCCTCAAGGAGCTCATAATCTCAAAGGAGAAACATCAAGCAAACAAATATATATAGACAACTATACACAGAATACATAGAAAATAATTAACACAGGGAAGGCATTAGAATTAAGAGGTATTAAGACAAAGGTTTCCTGTAGAAGGTGAAATTTTGGTTGGGACTTGAAGGCAGCCAGGAAAGCCATGAGGATCAGAACAGGAAGAAGGGCATTCCAGGCATGGAGGTCAAGAAGAGAAAATGCCTGGATCTGAGAGATGGAATGTCTTATTCAAGGAATAGCCAGAAGGTCAGTGTCACTGGATCAAAACATATATAAGAAGAGGTGGGGGTAGAGTGTAAGGTTTAAGACTAGAAAAGTAAGAGAAATAGTACGGAACATTTGAGTGAAGATTAGTACATATGTGATATTTCCTGTGAGTGTACAGTATGCACCTAATGAAAAAGAATAAGAAAACAGATGAGCTGCTCATGAATAACTGGCACCACTATCCTGACATCTTCTGAAAGTCTTTCTGTGGTAAAAGCATAGTAGCTAATAAATTCTAGTTTGCTTCAACTGCTGTTTTAGACCTAATTCTGAAAAAGGAAAAAATAATTAATGAAGTAGAAATGATGGGAACATCAACCACGAGGTTCAGGGAAGAATGACCATTCCATTTTACAATCTATGAAAGAAGAGAGGAAAAGAAGGGATAATCTGATACGCACTCCAGATTTGGAGAGAGTACATTTGAAAAGGCTAAGAGAAAGATAAATAAGATTTAATGGTACCAAATTCTTTAGGTACAGTCAGCCCAGAGGGAATGGGAAACTCTCAGGAATACAATTCTAAACAGAAGAGAAAAAATGACAATGAGGAAAGAGAAATTAAACTAAAGAAAATGACTTTCATAGGAGATCAATATGCCAACTTAGATTAAAACAAATACATTCAGAGATGATGAAAGGGAAAGTAAAGCAAGATTAATATCAAAAAGTAATATGATCTTATAAGAATAGTGCCAAGATGGCAAATACTTAAAATGAGCTGAGGCTAGTCATGAACATAAGAATAACAAAAACAAGAGAAGGACTAAAACATTAATAATGCTGCTTGGAGTGGATGAATACTAACAACCAATGAAAATAATAGTTGCTACATACTGAGAAGCAGAATTCAAATCTTTTTGTTTCCGTTTTCTTTTCCAAGAAAAATGACTTACCTAGGATGTCAGAAAATAAGACAACTATTTACTCTCAATAAATTCAAGTCATGAAGTCCGAAAGAACAACCTCAAGGAACACTGAAAGATTAGTGGATATGATTGCTGTTCTGTTAGTTTTTGTAAGACAGTAGACAAAGTGATACAAAAGGGTAAATGCTTTATTTTTTAAAAAAGGTAGGGGGAAGTGTTCATTAACCGTAAGACAAAGTTCAACTCTTAGAAAAGTACTGGATTAAGCCTTTGTACACAAAAGAGAAAGAAGAGGGTTAGACAATGGTACAGTTAACTGAATTTGGAATTGGTTGGATGGATAGATTCAAATACTAAGTGGTAGGAATTCTGTTCTAAGTTCAGGGGTCTGTCTCCTTTACTTGTGTGCTGTAAAACATTTTTATCGATGACCTAGATAAATGAGACATGAAGATGGAAGGAAAAGAAAATACATTTTATAACATAATCAGGATTCAGAATGTCTCAATAGGCTATAATAATGGATTGAATCTGATAAAATTAAATTTAAAACAAATTAATTAAAGTTGAACATGGTTTAAAAAAATCAACTTTTCAGGTTATTATTTAACTTTGATGAAAAGGCTCTGAGGATTTTAAGCTCAATGACTGAACGCTGTGTTGTGGTAGCCTTGGGCAGCATTAAGAAAGGAATCTTCAGCATAATGATGGAGGTGATAGTCTGGCTCAACTCTGTCCTAGTCAGGATGACATAAGAACACTACAAGTCCAGAGAAGGAAAACAAGGATGGTAACGTAATGGAGGCCATGCCATACTAGGATCAGTTAAAGTAATTAGGAACGTTTAATTTGGAAAAGAGAAAACTTAACAGGACATGATAGTTGTGTCTTTAGGTTTCTGAAAAACCGTCATGGAAAAAAGGCAAGGAGTCTTGGTCTATTTGACCCAGGGCAATGGGAAGAAATCGCAAAGAAATGGATTTGCCTCAAATTGAGGAAAATTTTCTTAACAATTAGAGCTGTCCAAAAAATGGAATGGGCTACTTTTGGGGGTAGTGAGGGCCCCTTCAATAGTTTTAAGCTAAGATGTGATAATCATTTCTCAGGGATTTTCTATAAATAAGCAGTCATTCTTATTAAAAGGCAGAAAGGACTAAGTAGCCTGGGAAGTCCTTTCTAACTGATTTATATGTGATCCTTTCTTTCCTTCTTTACTCCACATGCTTTCACTACCTTCAAGAGCTATCAATAGTTTATTTGTCAAGTGAAAAGTCCCATTAACTGCTCTTAATGTAAAATTTATATTCGACAGTGTGTATTTAGCAAAGAGTTACTATAGATTGTTCCTTCCCTTCATCAGGGAAACTCTACTCTCAAGTTATAGGTGGGTAATGTTGGAATTGGAATAAAGAGGATGGAAAAACAGTTCCAGTTACAGAAAGAATCAGTCAGCCAACTATATGACTTGTAATTAACTTTAAAAGATATTTAACTAAACTCGTGTCCGAAGGAATCTTACATTCTGCTTTGATAGCAGCACTGTTGATAGGCATGTAAGGGTGTCTTGCTGCATGCCAAGGACGCAATATATCTCGACACAGGCGCCTGGCAATCCTTGTCAGTTTGGTTGTATGTAGGTAGAAGGCTTGTCTTGTCTTCATAGCAAACTTTGGACTCCCACTGTTCCGCACAGGGATGCCATGAGGACTCTAGTAATGGAGAACATACACAGACATATTACAATATATGAAGTTCATTTTTATTCTGGAGATCCTTTTTAAATACTAAAATCTTTATCAGAAAAGAACAATATTTTTGGCAAACTTCGTCATTTTGGTAATGGAGACACATGGAATTCAAACCATGCTGGTGCAGAGCAGAAATGTATAAGATTATAGGTTTGGCTAGAAGCTCTCTAAGATTCCTTACAACTTAAACATTCTATTGTTCTATGATTCTGTTCAAGAACTTCTAAGTCCTAAAGTTTCTTCAAGAATAACAAATCATTGCACAGAAATGACCCGCTGCCATATGCCAATCCAGCATCCTTGCCAACAGTCATATATCTGTCTACTCTCCACATACCATGTTGTTGCGATTTGGTCCTGGTCTCTCACCATCTAATCGTGTTGGCATTTTCAAGCCACCATATTTCTTCCAGTAGGTCCAGCAAGATGCACAGAGACGACACTGCATGTTAGGGGGACCCCAAGAATACCACTGGTAAGACTGTGTGGCTATGGATAACAAAGTTGAAAATATATATATATTCTTAAGTGGAACTATTTCAAAGATCATTTACAGATTAACCATACCATCCCACAAAAAAATAAAAGAAACATTTAGTTGCCCTCAGGAAAATTAAATACTTAAAAACAAAAGGAAATTATGAACTGTTAGAAATGGAATACCAGCATCACTCCTATTACTAAACAGGCTAAAGACCCAAAGACCCACCACTCTCCTTGACGTGTGAGCACCTAATATCAGGTTAATCCCTAGTAAGACTTCCTACATTTGCAACCCATCAGCCAGGAAATTCTTTCCAAAGTGGGTTTTTAGTTACCAATATCCTAAGAAGAATCTAATGCTTCCTGGGGTTTGCCTAATAGTATTTTCTTTAGGCCTATAATAGACATAGATGCACATATTCTCATTCATTTTCATTTCACTCTATCCTTTCCCCCCAGTATATGACATTATGACCTAACAATCTTTCCCTGTGATAAAAACAGAAATTAAATCAGATACTTTTAAGAAGCTGGGTCTGCAAAGGGGAGAAAAAAAGGTAGCTACACTATCAGTTTATCATAGATGGGGTGTTGGCACTGGCTGATGTCATGTCCTTGAGGAACTTACCATAGCAGCTTTCACAGGCCCGGCCAGCTCCTGGGCTCTGACCCTGTACTCCAGTGCCATTTACAACACCAGCCTTGGCATTATTTACATTAATCTGATTTGGATTTGGCTTGTTACTTTAAAAATAAAGACAAAACAGAAAGTCAATGGAAATGATATTTGAATTTCAATTTAAATTCAGATACAACAGCCCCCGTACCTAACTTACACTTTTTAGAATGTGACAACAAAATTGTTAAAAGCCCCCAAGATAATACATGAAAGAAACTGGCTACCTATAATATGCATCCACCGAAACTGTTAAATAAATAAATAAATAAATAAAATAAAAATAATCAATAACTTTATGGCACACAAGTAGGAAAATAAAAGGAAAATCTACTGAAACCAATACAAAAAGAAAAAATGGACTCAGATTTCTCCTAAATTCATGTCAGCTATCCACATGACTTAAAAATTTAGTTTCATTTTCTTCAGTTCCATAAAACTAAAGGCACTGGGGATTTTACATATCACTCCTTAAATGATTAATTATATGCCAGGTATAGGGAATAGGAAACAAAAACAAGGCAGTACGTGACCTCAAGAAATTTATATTCTAATGGGGGAAACAATAGGTACTGATTATTTTTGTGCAGAGTGAATACAGGAACTCCTACTTCTCTATTCTTTAACTCTTCAGATTACATGGTAATCATTTCAAACTCCTATGTCCAAAAGAGTCTTGCAAACTCTAACCTCTATTCTTTGGTCTATATTTTAGATCATTTCCTGTCTGCCAATCTCTCACACTTGGATTAAAATTCACCTCCTACAAGCCATTATTTCTGATTCACTGCACCTTGTTTAAGGATTCAATAGCTTGCATCATTGGGCAGCTAGGTGATCCAGGCACCAGGTGATCTAGAGTGTTCTAGGTGATCTAGAGCAGGGCTGTCCAAAATGCATCCCACAGTGTGATTTATGTGGCCGAACTACAAGCACAGAAATTCACATAAATGCTTTAGTAAAGGAAGCTGAGCTACTGCAGAACTCTCACTAAAATGGCAAATCAAAATATATTGTCTATTGTTTCAATAAAAACCTAAGGTTGGACAGCCCTGATCTAGAGTACAAGGACTGGTGTCAAAAAGACTTGAGTTCAAATCTGAATTCTGATGCTTCTTATCTGTGTGACCCTGGATAAATCACTTAATCTCTTTTTGTCTCAATTTCTTCATCTGTAAAATGGGGATAATAATAGCACCTACCTCCCAGCGTTGTGGTGAGGTTCAATGAGATAATAATCACAAAGAGCGCATGTACACTGCATTTCACAAAGTAAGTTCCATATAAATATTAGCTATTATTATTACCACCACAATAAATTCTAAATGACTATAAGTCCTTAATATTAATGAAAAAATAGAAAAATCAGAAGATAAGCAGGTCATATACCTTTCACAGCTATGGAGTAACCAAACTTGGGAAAGAAGTGATAATATGATAAAATGGATAATTTCAGTTATATAAAATTGAAAAGCTTTTGCACGAAAAAAATTACTGCAACTATGATTATGGATGTCGTTGAGTGAGGAAAAAGTATTTGTATTAAACATCTCTGAGAAGGGTCTGATATTCAAAATATATAGGTACTAGAACTATAACAAACGAAAAGCACTTTTCAATAGAGAAGTGAGAAAAAGATAAATAATTCTCAAATGAAATGCAAACTAGTAACAACCATAGTTCGGAAATGTTCCAAATCATTAAAATTAAGAGATGTGTAAATCAAAGTAACTCAAAGATTTCATCTCTTACCCAGCAAACTGATAAAGACATCTAAAGCCAATATTGGAAGGATTTTGAAAAGATAGGCATATCAAATGAACTGTTAGCAGAGCTCTGTATTAGTGTAATCATTATGGAATTGTGTGACGAAAGCCACTAAAATGTCCATATATATGTGTATACATATACATACATACATATACATATATTCTTTGTCCTGTAGCAGGGGTGGGGGATGTGTGGCCTCAAGGCCACATATGGCCCTCTAGGTCCTCAAGTGCAGCCCTTTGACTGAATCAAAACTTCACAGAATAAATACTCTTAATATAAGAATTTGTTCTATAAAACTTGGACTCGGTCAAAAGGCTATAGCCTAAGGGCCTAGAAAGCCACATGTGGCCTCAAGGCCGCAGGTGCCCCACCACCACTGACCCAGACATTCCAGCATAAGACATCTGCCCCCAAGGAAGTCAAGGACAAAAAGAAACACCTCACACAAACACCAAAATAATTACAGGAAGAAGCACTTTGTGTGGTAGAAACAATTAGAAAAAAAAGCTGATACTGACTAAGGATCATGCTTTAACTAGCTCTCCCACACTGAGTGAGTTGGAGGCAAATTGGGTTCTTTTCCTAACTCTTCAAGTTCAACGGGCTGTCTTCCATGTCTAGAAAACACTAGACTTTATAATCCTTTACTTTTTTATTCAAGCCAGGCACAATCTTCTGCATAAAGCCTTTCTTGATCCCAACTGCTAGTGCTCTTCCTTTTCCCTCCTTCCCTTAACAATCTGAATTTAACTACTTTTTTACATATGTATTAATTTATATTATACTACATATTTACATTTATATTTGTCACCCCTTTAAAATATAAGCTCATTGTCAGTAGGGACTTTTTCATTTTTTGTACTTGCAACTCCAGATAGTGCCTCTCACATAGCAGGAGCTTAATAAATATTTGCTAAAGAATATCAAGGTAATTGATTTTAACAATTGGGAAGGAAGGGGGCCCAATAGTACCAGATCTTGAATAGTAATCATCAAAAAAATTGGTACTGGTTAAGAAATGGCAGGGAAAACTAATCAGGCATATATTACATAGAAGCAAATTATATAGAAGCAAGAAACCTAATACTTGATAACCCCAAAGATCCAAGATCCAAGAATTCACTGTTTGGGAAAAAAAATTGTGGGGAAAATTCGAATGCGATTTGGTAGAAACTGGATATAGAATAACACCGAATATCACATATCAAGATAAGCTCCAAATAGGAACCTAAGTGTGAAGTCCTAAAGAAATTAGAGTAGCAAGGAAGAAATTACCTGTCATTTCTACAGCTAGAGGAAGAAGTTCACGACCAAACAAGAAATAGAGAAGCTTATGGAAGGTAAAATAAAACCAATGCAGCTAAAACTAGAAGAGAAGCAGGTAAATGGGAAAAAAGTCTTTGCATTAAGTTTCTTTGATGAATGTCTCATTTCTTAGATATACAGGGAACTAATTAAAATTCATAAAAATAAGAGCCATTCTCCACTCAATAAATAAATGGTCAAAGGATATGAATAGGTACTTTTGAAGGCAAGAAATTTAAGCTATCAATAGCCATATGAAAAATGCTCTAATACTATCTGACACCCATAATATTGGCAAAGCTGATAAAAAAAAAAGTTTAATGACAAATGCTGGTGGGGTTGTGGAAAACTAGCAAGTTAATGGACTTGTTGACAGAGCTAGGGATTGTTGGTGGAGCTGTGAACTGCTGGTCCAGCCATTCTGGAAAGCAATTTGGAACTATACTCAAAAAGCTATTAAAATTTACATACCCTTTGACTAAGCAATAGTGCTAACTAGGTATATACCCCTAGACAAAGAGGAAAAGGACACCCATATGTACAAAAATATTTATATTATATTATATTTATATTATATTTATATTATATATATATATTGGAAACAGGGAGTGCCCATCAATTGGGGGAATGGATGAAGAAGTTATGGTATATGAATGTGGATGGAATACTATTGTGCTATACAAAATAATGAAGGGGATGATTTCAGAAAAACTGAATGTTTTTCTAAGAAGATTTATATGAACTGATGCAAAGTATAGTGAATAGAACTAGGAGAACAATTATACAATAATAATATTGTAAAGACAAACTATTTTGAATGATTTAGTTATTCTGATCAATACTATGATCCAAGATAATTCAAAGGACTTATGATGAAAAATGCTATCCACCTCCAGAGAAAGAACTGAGGGAATCTGAGTGCAGATGGAAAATTTTTTCACTTTTTCTTGCTTTTTTTTTTTTTTTTGCAACATGGCTAATATAGAAATACGTTTTGCATGATTTCACAGGTATAACTCATATCACATTTCTTGCCTTCACAACGGATGAAGGGGTAGGAAGGAAAGAAGTCAGAACTCAAAATTTAAAAAAAAATGAACAATAAAAATAAATAATACTTTTTTTAAAAGAAAAAGACAAATTATTTTCAAAGACTTAGGAACTATGATCAACATAATAACAAACCATAATTCCAGAGGGTTTATGGTGAAACATGCTAACCAATCTCTCGATAGTGTGGTGACAGACCCAGAGTACAGACTAAGACATATTTTTGGGACATACACAAAGAAAGAACTTATGGAAGAGAAGTTTTGTTTTTCTTGCTTTCTCAATGGGGCTCAGAATGGGGAAGGTGGGAGGGAGAGGAAGATCTTCATGAAACTAAAATAAAATTTAATTTAAAAAGTTATTGACGTATTGAACGGCTAAACAAAATGTTATTAATAATGTTCTACAGAAACAATGAATATGATGGATAGATAAAGAAGCCTGGGGAGACTTAAACAGATGGAAAGAGATGTAAGTAGAACCAGGAAAAACATTATGCACAATGGCTACAACAATACAAATGGGAAGAACAGCAACAACAAATCCAAACTGAAAAATGTGAAATTATAATGACCAAACATGGACTCAAAGAAGAGATACATCAATGTCAAACTGCACATGTTTCAAACATTTTGGTTATGTTAGTGTTGCCAAAAATTGTTTTCCCTTCCTCTTTTTAATTATTCATTATAAGGTATGGCTTTCTGGGATGGATGAGGGCAAAAAGGTGATGCTGAACTGCCCTTCTGGAGGTGAACTGACTTAATTCTTTCATTCTTTGTGAGAGCTGAAGTAAACTACTATATTCTGTGAAGACATTATTGAGAAGAAATTTTGATAGAAATCGAGAAACCTGAAATGTCATCTTGAGGTAAATTCAGCTGGGAAAAGATAAACAATGAACTGACATTTCTTTTTTTTGTTTGTTTTTTCTTTCTTTTTTTTTTGCAGGGCAATTGGGGTTAAGTGACTTGCCCAAGGTCACACAGCTATTTGAACTGACATTTCTGAGAACTGAGTTAAATGTCATTCTGAAAGGAATTAAGTTAACTACATTCTGAAAAGAAGTGAATTTTTAGATTGTGGTTCAAAGGTTTTGGAAAAAGCAGATAGTCATTGGTTAGAGAAGTCTAGTCAGTAATTTCTTTCCCTTGATTTTCCAGAAGACAAAAGAAATTCTGGCTGTGATCCTCCTCACAGTCAAAATATTGTTTAAATATTTATCTACATCTTTGTATTATTTGTTAATATTATATAGCTAGTAAGAGGGATATGGTTATAGGGCTATGAGGAGTACTGTAGGGGAGAAGAAGTTAGGTTGACATTGTGATGGATGATAATTTCCCCAGTTTTATAGTGGTGGGGGTTCTGAGCTTCTTATATAATGAGAAAATTTTCATTATGAGCAATTTCTGAGGTAGTGTAATATTATACTTACAAGACTGACTTTGAAATTGGTTAGAAAAAGATAAATGATAAGATAATGAACCAGCAACACACTGAGGGATTAGTGCTTTAGAATTATCTCTTTTAGAGCTATGTGGAGAATATGCTGGAAATGGGAGAGATAAGAAGCTGGGAACCCAATTAGGAAGCTCTTACAATAGTTGCAGTAAGGAGTGTTAATGGCCTACCTGAATCAAGCTGGTGAATGGAAAAAAAGAGGATGGATATTAGACATATTCTGGAAACAGAATCAATTATTATTGTTATTTAGTCATTTTTTTTTGTCATGTCCAAGTCTTTGTGAGACTTTTGGGATTTTTGACAAAGATACTGGAGAAGTTTACCATTTCCTTCTCTAGCTCATTTTACAGATGAGGAAACTGAGACAAACAGGGTTAACTGACTTGCCAAGGGTCACACAGCTAGTAAGTGTATGAGGCTGAATTTGAACTTAGGAAAATGAGTCTTTCTGACTCTAGGGCCCAGCATTCTATCCACTGAATCAAAAGACAATGACAACTAACTCACTGGATGTGAGGGGTGAGGGAGACTGAAAAACACAGTAAGTGATAGGTTTGGGGGAAAAGATAATGAGTGAATTCTCAGACTGGAGATGCATAGCATGATGTCAACATATTTATTTTATGTCCTAACTTTCCCCAAAAAGGGAAAAACAGGACTCTATCTCCAAAATGAGTCCCAAGGGGGTGAAATGGAAAGGCTTGATCTAACCCCTTAGCCCTTGGAAATGTTTGGCTATTCAGGTAGATGTAAGTTAAAAAGGGTTGGGGCCACAGAGTTAAATTACTAAAATATTTGACTCTTCTAAGCCCAAAGTTTTCTTTTGTTGACTCATACAGATTGTAAAAGGCTGACTCTAGAGAAGAAATAAGAAAACTCACTATTACTTTTGATGTCTTAGGAAGGTCAGGGAAAAGGAAAAGAAGAAAAAAAGAACACTTAGAAAGAATTTTGGCAACGCAATACTGTCAATAAGGATACTGTTGGTTCACTAAATAGGCTTCTATGTGCCCTTTCCCTAGGATTTTGAGAATAATGCACTGTATGAACATGCCACTTACTAGTTAGGTATATACACTTGCTTTAACTTGCTTTCTGCTTCAGCTGCCTTCAACCGCTTCTGCAAATAGAGACAAAGAGACAAAGGGTCAGAGACACCTGTTCAAGAAACAGTCTAACACAGAAGGCGGTGCTACTCAAACTATCTATCACTAGATAAAGGGAAGTGTAGCTATGACTTAAGGAGTGGGGGGAAAGAAAATGTGGTTCTTCGTCCTAATGAAAGAATTTATAGGTTTGGGCACGGCTTTTATTAAGATGCTTTCAGAGGAGAACAGATAGTTCTTCCCGAAGGTTAAAGGTCTCTCAGGAACACGCGCACACACATACACACACACACACACACACACACACACACACACACACACACACAGTATGTATGTAGTACTGATAATAATTTGTTATCTGAGATGCCTTTAAACATAAATTTCCCTTTTTATCTCTTCTGACTTACCAAATTCTTGTACTTAAATTTTAAGTCAAATTCTTATGCCATGAATGTTCATGATAAGAAAAAGCCAGAACAAAGATATGTAACTTTTAGACAAAAATCATAGCTAGCTAGTATCATTTTCAATCCTCTGTGATGTAACTGGCAAAAGTTACCTAGCCCAGAGTCTCATAATAAAGACAAAAGGTTTGTTCTTAATACTTTCTCTCTATATCAGTTCCAATTTAATTCCACTCCTTTTCTGAAGTCATATTTCTTTTCTCAGTGGGCAGCTACCATGACTCCCTAATGTGGATATGTACACACCATTCCCAAAAGGACACAAGAATGAGAGTTGATCTAAAAGGCTCTAACTCCTAGCAAGGTAAGAACAGCTTTCTCAACTACCAAAAGCCAATTACAGTTCTCTCACACCTCAGTGTAAGTATATGTAACACTGTATACATTTTTAGATTTATTTTTAAAAATTTATTTAAAAAAAAGGAAAAATAAAGTATTTTGTACCACTCTCTTACAGTTTTCTTCCAACTCTCTCTCTTAAACACATACACATTTGATACAAATTTTGAGGACATATTCCAAATGACAAAGCATAGCCACATCTGCACTCATCTGTGTAAATGGGATCTATTATATGCAAATAGCTGCACACCTAAAGTGTTCTTATAACTAGTATGGAAGTTTTTTGCTTTAAACAGGGCATGGGAAAGGTAGGCATACGTGTAAACGATGACAGAGAACACACGTATGAGAACATATAACTGAAACTCATCAGGGATTTTAAGCCCTTCACACTCTCATATCCCTCACATCCAGGTAAGGTAAATGGGAAGGGTCTTATTGTGAAAGAGAAAGGGCGAGAGAGGAGACTGAGAAACAAAAAGTGCCAAAGCCAGAGATAGGCACACACCTAATGCATTGTAAAGGCATTCTGAAGAGTTTCAGGGGAATGCAATTCCTCAGGTACGGAGGAACAGCAGTAAGTCCGCAAGGGAAGTAATGCTCATTTTTCACACTTAAAAGAGCACAACCCTTGTGAAGAAACACAACAGATTATATCTGGAAGCCAAAGAGTTCTTACCTGTTGAACATATCTGTCTGTTGTTTTCCACATGTAATAGTATTCAATGATGCTGGTTAAGGACTTCCATGGAAGCTGAAAACATGAAAAGAAAACATCTGCCATCAACCAAGGTGACAGTTGGTGTAGTTAAGTGAGTAGCTCATTTTATGTATATCATAGCCAATGACACACTCAAAAAAGGAATCTGAATTATCATATATCAGAAAGGACTCTCCAGAGGGAGAATCTGTTATCTCCTGAAGCAGCCCGTTATTCTACTTTTGGAGAACTCTAATTTTTTGGGAAGTTTTTCCCAAAATCAAATGAAAATTTGCTTCTTTGAAACTCTACCCCTTACTTGTGGTTCTGCCCTCTGGAATCAAGAGAAAAGTCTATATCATCTTTCACTTGACAGTCCTTCAAATACACAAAAACAGCTATCATGCCCACCTTAAATTTTCCCTTCTCTAGGATAAACATTCCCCATTTCCTTCTATTTTCATATGACATATCTAGTAAAAGACTTTTGCCATACTGGGCACCTTCCTCTTGATACTCTCCATCTTCTACTTCTAGTTTCAGTTGGAGAAAGAGCTGGAGAAGAAAGACTTGAGATGAATAAGGAGAGTGAAAAGTGTGTCCTAAATTCTACTTGAAGCTTTTATGAGACAGAAATGAAGGAAGGGAAGCTGGACTGAGCAGATCAAGAGTGATCAAAGAATAAAAACCTGGAGAGAAAGACTCAAAAAGAAGCAAAGACAAGATAAAGAAAAAAATGGTAAGTGGAAGAAATTAAAGGGTAAAACAAATTATGTGGCAGGAAGGATGAATCAAGATGTTTTAGATGTAAGGCATGCCCAAAAGCTCAGAGGCAGCCTGAGATAGACTGCAGCAAGTACCTGGGGATAGGTGAGGGAGAAAAGCGTGGCTATTTCTTTGTGGAGAGGTTTGAAGTTTTTAATAAACAGTTTTACCAAATGAAAGGAAAGTAGGTGGCTCTACAATACTTGAGACCAGAGTAATATGAGTCACATTACTCCTATGGAAACACTGACTTCTACTCTTAGGTGCACAATACTCTAGTATCAGGAAAAGGCTGAAAATGGGCAACTGTTCTCACATTAAATGGGCAATTATGGATACAACAAAGTATGTGGAATTTGAAGAAAGAAACACAAGGCAGAAACATTTAGGGAAATGGGACTCATCTTTGTGTGCTACAGAGAAGACTATCTTTGAGGTCATAATATTTATTATCTATCATGTTTTCTATTTGATTAAGACAAATAACTTTCCTAGGGTCACAAAGATACTAGACAGCAAACTCAAATTCTATGACTACAAATCCAGTGCTCTTTCCACTACACCCTGTTTCTAACCCAACTGTTTTGCATCTCAGTTCCTACTGAATATAAAAGAAACAGTTTCCTTTCTGTACAATGCATATAGGCAGGAAAGACATTCCCTAGAGCCTGCCTCTTAATGAAGTGCAAGCATGTGAAGGCACCAATCACTTAACATTAGGATAAGGGAAGTAACAAGGTCGAAAAGACAAACAAGGACAGAGGAAATACCTCAGAGAGCCAAATAATATTCACTTATCTTAAAAGACTGTGATGGAAATGTGGATAGGTCATGTTGAAAGCTTCGCTCTTGTTATATCACTCTAGTTTATCATTCTGTTAACACCTTGCTTTTAAGCTGAAAATATTATGGATCTGAATTCTAAACTACCTTATGACATTTTTGTCTGGGTCAAATGTACAAATTCTACATGAAGGAAATGAGGGGAAAATAAATCTCAAAGTTTTAACGATGACACTTCTGGTTCAAAAGGAGAAGAAATTTACAAAAGCGTGCCTCAGAAAAGTCCACGTTGTAATGAAAAATGAATAGCATTTGAGGAGAGAATAATGGGACGACAACCTAACATAGGGAATGTGTCAGGGCGGGGGAGGGAAGAGGAGGTGGGAAATGGAGGAGAAGCAATGAGAGAGGGAGGGATAGGGAGAAAGGCTACAAGTGGGGGAGAGAGAGATGAGAGAGCGAGAGAGAGGGAATGGAATGTGTTAGGGAACTATATATATGCCTTCAAAATAACTTTCAAGAATGAGAGGCTGAAAAAATCTTGAGAAGTAATATAATATAGCATTAGATTTGAAGTTATAAGAATTGGATTTAAATCTTGCCTCATAGCTTACAATAGGGCTGTCCAAAATATGGCCTGCAGTGCCATTTTATGTGGCCCACCTGTGGGTTTTAATTTTCACGAGTGAAAAAAGAAAATAATAATTAGAATGGAACGCGTATTAGATTTTTTACTTCCATCACTAATAAATAATCTTGTTGATGTTAATTTTCTTTGGTGTTTTTAAGCAGAGTATTACGGATGGAACACATCAAAAAGAATTTTCTATTGATCTGTGGGATGTGTTCCATCGGTACAATGCAGACTAGTCAGTATGCACCTACCTTTATGCTGTTGTGCTGTCACTTTGTTTTGTGTTTGCTTTTGTGCTTCACACCTTCGCCTGTCATACTGATGACGCGCATTCCCCCACTTTCTATTAGTGTACTGTATTTTTTATTCTAGATGTGGCCCTCAAATAATTATTTCATTTAATGTGGCCCTAAGATAACCTAAGGTTGGAAAGCCCTGGCTTACAATCATGGGCAAGTCAAAATCTCTCAATTTCAGTTACTTCATCTGTAAAATATGTGTAGTGCTGGTAGGACTTTGCAAATCTCATAGTTTCCTTTTTCATTATCATCCTGATGCTAATCGAGGTAAAACACTGCCAATTGGTTCCCCTTTCCTTAACTGCATTTGACTACAGATTACTTTCCCTATGCTTTGGTCAAATAGTAAAAATCCCTCAAGTCACACATTCACTTAATCTAATGACAAACTGTTAACGTGATTGTGAACAGTACTTACGAAATCTTGCTGAATGTCCGTGAAATCTTTTCCATATTTTTCTAGGGCTTCCTCAAAGAGATTGGCTTCTGAAGCTGACCACTCTTCCATTTCATCTCGGCAGAGAACTGGACCACCCTGAGGCACCAGAGCAGAAATGGCCTTGGAAATATCATAGATGTTTTTGTGCAAAGTATCCATTGCATGAAACTAAAGGAAGAGTAACAAAGGAGTTTTTTTCATTAGTTGGAGGAAGGAAATTTCAAAAGGAAATGACATATAAAAAGGGAGGCAGAAGGACCCTCCAATTTCTATTACTGGGGAGCCTGCCCCTCAGAAGACACTATATTGTTACACAGAAATGCTGAGCTAGAAGTGACAGAGGAGAGCATCTAACCAATGACTCTCATTTTACAAAAACCGAGACTCAAGGATGGGAAGTAGCTTACACAAGGTATGGCAAAGAGATGGCAAGATATCTAAGTTAGCCTGGAAGAGGGGGAAGTATAAGTGTAAGCCAAAGACCTGTGGAAGGATGTTGGTAGCTGGGAGACTCTTAATAAAAATTGATTAAATTTAAATGATGTGAATAGGGAAATGTACAAGTTCATGCAAGGAAGGGGCAGATCTATTGACAATCATTTAATAAAGAGATTTAAGCTTGATTTAAAGAAAAATCCTTACCAATGATCTGAACAAATCAAGTGTGTAACATATCACTCTTTAAAAGTACTGAATTTCTAACACTTGGTCTCTGGGAAAGTCACTTGACCACCATGGGTCTCAGTTTATATCTCTGTAAAATGAGAAGTTAGACTGGTTCACTTCTAGCTCTAAATCTATGATTAGGGATTCTTGATCAGTTACAAAATGGATTAAAGCATTGAGGACTCAAGCTTTGAGATTCTGAGACTGTTGTTATTTTGAGTACGACAATTTTTATTCCATTACGAAACCCTGATATTAAAAGTCAAAAGTCATTTCTATTCTGGTTCAGTTCAGTAATTCAGGCTCAATAATAAGAAAAATGTGTTTAGATACTTGCAGAATCTAACAAAGGATTAAAAAAAATACAACCTCAAAATTAAAAGGATGCAAAAAGGTTTCTCCCCTGATTTCCTCTCCAGTAACCAAGTCAGGAACTCAAGAAGATGACCCCCAAACAGCTGTAAATTAGGAACAACTTCAGCAGAAATATTCCCCTGGTGATGGTTCTCATACTTCAAATGACAAAACTTTACCTACTGGTGGGGATACCTACTGGTGTACAGAGCACTGGGCAAGGCTACCCATTAAAAAAAATGAAATAAGAACAGAGGCGACAAGAGTAAGAGTGAAAAAAGAAAGGAAAGGAAGGGTCCAAAAACATCCTTCCGACGAACAGGCCCCACTTGCTTCATCCCAACAGCATTACAACCCATACAAACCCAGCACAATTTCCCTAAAGCACATTCAGAAAGATATATAAAAATACAGTATATTTTTAAGGGAAGCCAGGACCAAGAGACATTCCCTCCTGCACAGCAATAAGGTGACATTTTTATGAACATTACAATGACCTCTTCTTCCACCAGCTACAGAAGTAGAAATCAAAGTCAACTAAATGAGAATAGACAAGAATGTGAATCTAGGATATGATAATGCTGCTGCTGGAAAGCACCTTAGTGTTTAGTTCTCTCATTTTATAGTTAAGAATGAAGCCCATAAAAGGAAATTAATTGGCTTCTGTGAGGCCACATGGCACTGGGGTAGCAGTAGAATTTAGGTGTTCTTACTGACAGGTTAAGGCTCTATGAATTCAAACCCAAAGCAGGAATAAGAATGTTGGGATGCTTTAAGACTCATCTAAGTAAAAAATTATATTACTGACTTCCTATAGATTCTGTTCTTCCCCTGCTTGTCCCTTTCCCAACAAACAATTCCAGAAGGAAAACAGAACTGGGTATTTGCAGCAATCCGTCTTGTCAGAAATAAGGCCTGAGTTTGGAGGAAAAGGACTTGAGTCCAAATTCTAGTTCTGCAAATTATTAGGTGTCTGACAAATGGTTTAACCCCTCTTGATCTAGTTTCATCATATGTAAAATAAGAGAGTTTATATTAAGTGAACTCTAAATTGTGTGCTGGCTCTAAATCCATTATCCTATAACCTCCACCTTCAACTTTAATCATTTATTTGTGCATTTCTTATTTTATTTTGCTTGTAAGTAAAAAGAAGGATTTTGTAGTCTTCCTAAAGACCCAGGACTCAATTAGCATTTTCCCAGGTGGTCAACTGAAAGAGTATATTTTCAGTATTTGTTTCCATTGTGTGTAAACCGGAGGTAATATTTATACTACCTATCTCTTGGAGTTGTCTTAAGGAAAAAGATTTTCTTAGAGTGCTAAAATCTCTTCCCTCACAAAAACCCAAACACATAGGTGGTACAAATATTATCCTCAATTTATGCACGAGGGAAACAAAAACTCTAGACACTAGTAAATACCTGAGATAGGATTACATACCAAGATCTCCTGACCTTACTTACATTCTGACAACATATGGTCAGTTCTGTAATAATGTGACATATACATTCCCAAAAATCACCACTGCTATGTAAAATTATGCAATAAAAACTATAGGGGTTATGGAGAAAATGCAGTTAGGGGCACAACACTAAAAATTATAATAAAAATGATTAGGGAAGGGAAGGGTGAGTGGTGGAAAAGAGAATAAGCATTTATATAGTTTCTACAATGTGCCGGGAACTTAGCTAAGTGATGTTACAAACATTATCTCATTTGATTACTTTTATACATGTTAAATGGTCAAAAAATCTATACCACAAGAAACATGGCCTTAAGCCACTGCTTGTCCCATTGGGCTTGGAGCAAAAAAAAAGTTGCTGTAAGCAAGAGGATGGACTAGGTGGGCCCCTAATCTGGGGCCAAGCAACTCAATTTTAGTGGAAGGTGGGGGAGAGTTGGGGTAAACCAGCTCTCTTTGGCCCATAGTTCCTACTACACTACAAAACATAAAATAAATATGGCACTTTACTCTGAAGTAGACCTGAAGTTTGGTTACAGAAGTGGGCATCAGAAGGGTTGCACCTTGTGAGTTATTGTGAAATGGTACAATTTTCTGTCTTCTCTTTCTATTTCTCACAGAAGAAACAACGCACAAGCAAATACAAAATTCGAATTATGCTCAAATTATTCCCTAATATATCAATCAGGACAAAACAAACTCATGTTTTTATTTTTAATTTATTTGATTTAATATTTTTAGTTTTTAACATTGATTTCCACAAGATTCTGAGTTACAAATTTTCTCCCCATTTCTACCCTTTGCCCCACCCTAAGATGGCATAAATTCTGATTGCCCCTCTTCCTAGTCTGCCTTCCCTTCTATCACCCCACCCCCCCCCCCATCGCCTTTCTTATCTTGTAGGGCAAGATAGATTTCCTTCTTTTTTAAAATTATTTTGCAAGACAGATTTCTATATCCAATAGCCTGTATATCTTATTTCCCAATTGTATGTAAAAACAACTTTTTTTTTAAACAGTTGTCTTTAGAACTCTGAGTTCCAAACTCTCTCCCTTCTTCCCCTGCCCATCCTCCTTGAGAAGGCAAGCAATTCAACATAGGCCATACATGTACCATTATGCAAAACACTTCTATAATAGTCATGTTGTGAAAGACTAACTGTATTTCCCTCCATCCTATCCTGTCCCCCTTTATTCAGTTTTCTCCCTTGACCCTGTCCCTTTTCAAAAGTATTTGCTTTTGATTACCTCCTCCCTTCTGTCATCTACTCTCTCTTATCCCCTACCCCCCTACTTTCCTGTAAGGTACGATACCCAATTGAGTGTGTATGTTTATTCTCTCCTTAAGTCAAAACCAATGAGAGCAAGATTCACTCATTCTCCCTCACCTGCCCCCCTTCCCTTCAAGAACTACTTTTTCTTGCCACTTTTATGTGAGATAATTTACCTCATTCTATCTCTCCCTTTCTCCTCCCAATATATTCCTCTCTCATACCTTAATTTTATTATTATTATTTTTAAGTATTATCCCTGCATATTCAACTCACCCTGTGCCCTCTGTCTATATATATGTATATTCCCTTCAACTGCCCTAATACTAAGAAAGGTCTCATGAATTACATACATCATCTTTCCATGTAGGAATATAAAAAAAACCAGTTCAACTTTAGTAAGTCCCTTGCAATTTCTTTTTCTTGATTACTTTTTCATGCTTCTCTTGATTCTTGTATTTGAAAGTCAAACTTTTTATTCAGCTCTGGTCTTTTCATTGAGGAAGCTTGAAAATTATTGAAAATCTATATTTTGCCTTGGAATACTATACTCAATTTTGCTGGGTAGGTGATTTCTGGTTTTAATCCTAGCCCCCTTGACTTCCGAGATTATCATGTTCCAAGTTCTTCAGTTGCTTAAGGTAGAAGCTGCTAGATCTTGTGTTATCCTGATTGTGTTTCCACAGTACTCAAATTGATTCTTTATGGCTGCTTACAATATTTTCTCCTTGATCTGGGAACTCTGAAATTTGGTGACAATATTCCTAGGAGTTTTCTTTTTGGGATCTTTTTCAAGAGGCAATGGGTGGATTCTTTCCATTTCTATTTTCCCCTGTGGTTCTAGAATATCAGCATAATTTTCCTTGATAATTTCTTGAAAGATGATGTCTAGGCTCTTTTTTTGCTCATGGCTTTCAGGTAGTCCAATAATTTTAAAATTATCTCTCCTGGATCTGTTCTCCAGGTCAGTGGTTTTTCCAGTGAGATATTTCACATTGTCTTCCATTTTTTTCATTCTTTTGGTTTTCTTTTATAATACCTTGATTTCTCATAAAGTCACTAGCTTCCACTTGCTCCAATCTAATTTTTAGGGTGGCATTTTCTTCAGTGGTTTTTTGCACCTCCTTTTCCATTTGGCTAATTCTCCCTTTCAAGGCACTCTTCTCCTCATTGACTTTTTGGAGCTCTTTTGCCATTTGGGTTAGTCTATTTTTTAAGGTGTTGTTTTCTTCAGTATTTTTTGGGGTCCCCTTTAGCAAGTCACTGACTTGTTTTTCATCACTCTCATTTCTCTTCCCAGTTTTTCCTCTACTTCTCTTACTTGGTTTTCTAAGTCCTTTTTGAGCTCTTCCATGGCCTGAGACCAATTCATATTTTTCTTGGAGGCTTTTGATGTAGTATCTTTGACTTTGTTGACTTCTTCTGGCTGTATGTTTTGATCTTCTTTGTTACCAAAGAAAGATTCTATAGTCTGAGTCCTTTTACAGTGTTTGCTCATTTTCCCAGCCAATTACTTGACTTTTGAGCTTTTTATCAGGGTCTCACTTTTTCAGAGTGGAGAGTACTTTGTCTCAAGCTTCAAGCATTTCATACTGCTGTTTTCAGAGCTACTTCTATTCTGAGGTGGCACGATACTCTCCTGGCCTGTGTTCTGGTCCGTGAGTGCAGGTACTCCTTTTTGCCTTGTAACTGCCAGGAGGACTCCCACTCCAAAGCCACCACAAAGCTCTGCCACACCATCGCTCCTCTTCCCTCAAGAACTGCCAACCAGGACTGTGACCCAGATCCAAGCAGGGCAAAGCAAGAGAACCTTGCCTTGGAGCCAGTAAAGTGATCTCTGCACTACTACTCTGATTCCCTGCATTTTGTGGGCCTGGGGCCAACCACTTCTGCTGCCTTGGGGCTGGATGGTGCACTCCCCTCACCCAGATCCAGCAGTTTCCTCACTGATCTGCTCCACTGTCTTTGGCATTTGTGGGTTGAGAGGTCTGAGTTCAGTGATTCAGGGCCTGGAAGCCTGCTCCGCCTGGTCTACTCCCCGCCAGATGGTCCCTATTTGGCTGTGCTCCTCCCCAAGCATATTGTGATAGTCCCTTTCCAGTGACCATCCAGGCCGTCTTGGGCTGGGGATTTGTTTCACCATTATTTCGTGGGTTCTGAAGCTCTGGAATTTGTTTAGAGTAATTTTTTACAGGGGTTTGGAGGAATTTGGGGGAGAGCTTAAGTGAGTCCCTGTTTTCAAGCAACTATCTTGGCTTTGCCCCCCACAAATTCATGTTTTCAAAATAAACATTATAGCAAAACTGACTATATAGTCAGCAACTAACTGTATCACTCAGCAACCATAACGACTTCACAATAAAGAGGATCCTACTTAAAAATATTCTATAACTTCCTCAGTAGAACTTAATCATCCTCTGTCCTGTATTAAAAATTGAATTCATATTTTATACATGGTTCTTCAAGCTATTAAATACCTGAGTATTTAATATCCCTAAGTATATACTTATTCATTCCCTCCCTACCCCCCCTCTCGTAAGGCTGAGGGTGGTACTAGTAGTATTTTTCTTCAAAGGACTCCCAATTTCTCTCATTCATCTGGCAGCATCCAGTTTTTTCGCACTGGCTTACAAAAAAAAAATGCTACCTTCATTTATCTAGCAATGTGTATATATTGAGTCCTAACTTCAGATATGGTGAGCCTTGTCTAGGCACGGTAGGATTTTCTACCCTATGTAGTAGAAAATGGTGATGGCACCATTCATAATCATTTATATACCAAACTTCCAAGGGGATACTTTACAGAACTGGACAAAAGAAGTGTGAATTTTAAAAATCTATAATATTAAGGGAAACAATGAAAAAAGTAGGAATGAAAAATGGATAGAACTTCCAGAACACCAGCAATATTATAACATAATAATGAAGAAAATTATTTGGCAATGGCTCCAAAAAAACCCCCAAAGTACAATAATGGAACAGAGTAGATGAAGAATTTTTAAAGAAAAACTGATTTAATTATAGTATGCATGATAAACCCACATGATGTTTAGGAAAAATTCCTTATTTGAAGCTAGAAAGCAGCCTGGCAGAAATTAGATTTAGAAGAATATTTTAAGCCACGTATCACAATAAACTTAAAATGAATGCAGACCTGAATATTAAAAGTCATAACACAAACAAAATTACAAGGTAAAAAAATCAAATATCTTTCATATCTATTACTAGGATGTAAATTCTTAAACAAAGACTAGAGGTGATCACACAAACACATATACACAAAGATAATTTTGATATAGGAAATATAAAAGCATTGGCACTGAAAAAATACAAGCAAGATTCGAAAGAAAGTGGCCAATTAGGAAAAAAAACTATCAAATATTTTTGATACCCAAGATAAATAGAAAACTAACAAAAATATGAAACCAAAAGTTCATGATAAGGA
This sequence comes from Phalanger gymnotis, assembly GCA_028646595.1. Taxonomy (NCBI): domain Eukaryota; kingdom Metazoa; phylum Chordata; class Mammalia; order Diprotodontia; family Phalangeridae; genus Phalanger; species Phalanger gymnotis. The sequence continues at coordinate 12,895,324 of CM053625.1, forward strand.
ATCAGAGGACATGAACAGCTCACAAAAAAAATTTCAAATTGTTAAAAAAAAAAAAAAAAACAAAAACCCTGTATGAAAGAATGTTCAAAATCACTAATATTAAAGTGAAATTCAAATAAAATTGAAGGTTTCCCTTCACACTTGGTAACTGGACAAAGATAGTAAAGATGGGAACAGTTATTGTTGATTGATGAAAGACAGGCACATTAATGTACTGTTGGTGGAGGTATTAACTGGTTTAACCATATAAAAAAGCAATCTAGACTTAAGCAAATGTACTAATTAAAATGTCCATACTAGGTCACTGATAAAAAAGAAAGATCCAACTATTCATGGAGGCTACTTTCTGTGGTAGGAAGGAACTGGAAACAAACTAAGTACCTAACAATTAAGAAAGGACTAAACTGTGCCACATGAATATAATAGAATATAACTTTACTGTAAGAAATAATGAATATGAACACAGGGAAGAAAATGAAGTAGTTCAGGTGTGCTAGATCAAAGTGAAGTAAGCAGAATAGCAACAAAAACAACATACACAATGACTACAATAGTACAAACAACAAAAAGAATACTAACAAATCAATTAAATCTGAGTGTTGGAGAATTATAATGACCAAGCCAGTCCTTAAAGATGAGATATGAGAAAGCACTTCCCTTGATTCACTGATGAGATCAGGGACTATGGGTATAAAATACAAAAGATGCCAAACTTTTTTTGATGTATTGGTTAATTTGTTTAGATCTACTTGTCTAAACTGTTTTTCTCCCCTCTTTTTTCACTCTTATAAAGAATGTTTATTAGGAGTTTAGCTGAGGGGAAGGGAGAGAAGCATATACCAGGAAATGTAGGTGACATACAAGTATTTACTATGTCTTAGGCACTGTGGAGGTGCTGGAGATACAAAGACAAAAATCAAATAGTCCCTTCACTCAAGGAAGCTACATGAACAAAGCGAAACAATGTAAAAAGAAAATTAAAAACAAAATATATCCCAAGTAATTTCCACAAGAAAGGCAATACCAAATATTGGGTACCCGAGCAAAGCTCTGACAAAAGCTAGGGAAGGCTAGGGAGCACATTCCAGGTATACTGGACAGCCTGTGTAAAAGCAAAGGGTTTTCTGGCAAAGGTGGCTGCATAGAGAAAGGCAGACTGCTCAGCTTGCACAAATATACTCCTTTAAAAACCTGAAATTTGTACTAGACCCAATAAGGTGCAAGAAATCCCAAAAGAACTACAGCAAGTGAATTCTGCTGCCCGTAACTGCATAAAAGTTAACCAGAAACATGTAGGTAACAGGAAAAGAGAAGCCAGTAAAAGAAGTTCCCATAAACAAGCCGAGTGTTCCAATAGGACCAAAGACACATGTAGTCAGCAAGGCTCTAAAAAACCCTCCAACCAAATCCATAGTGAGGTACAAAAGCCTTACGGGTCAACAGTGAACAGAATGGTACAGAAGTGGTCAGACCAGGGCATTCCAGGCACACAGAGGGTATAAGGTTCTTATTATCTCTTAAGTCACCATATCAGGTCCTGAAGATAAAACACAAGAAACTAAAGATCCTAGGGAACCTAATTTCAGGAAGTCAGCACAGGCACCAAAGGGACTCAAGATGAGAATAGGCAGAAACCACACCATCACCTAAAAGCTTAAGGGGGGGGGGGGGGGGGGGGGGGGGGGGGCGTTGAGGGAAGGCCTCTTAGGGAAGAGGTGACCTGCAGTCTGGGCCATAAAGTCTTAATTCAGGAGCTAAAGCTGAAGAGTCGATCAAAGAAAACATCAACAAAACTATTACAACTCTTAGCATAGCCCAAAAAAGGAGTGGCTCCCCAATAACTATAAGCAGAAATCTAAAGGAAATATGAACTTTCCACAAGGACTAAACAAATACCTAAAAGTTATGAATCAAGTGATTTAAAATGAGATAAAAGTTCAAGAACAAAGAACTAAAAGGATAAACAGCTTAAAAGAGAAAGTGATAAACCTTACACAAATAATGAAATCCCTGAAAAGTAGAAAAACTACATAGAAAACGAGTTCATAATCAAATATCAGGAAATACCAAATGAAAACCAAAAGGTTGAAAAAATAGAAAACGTGTATCTTATCTGCTATCAAAAACAACTGACGGACAATTGGTCAAAGAGATAATTTAAACATAACTGGACTCCTGAAAAACGTATTTTTTAAAAAGAATGAACAGAGGAGAGGATTCTGGGAAGATGGCATAAAATTTCAACCTCTCAAGATTTTCCTCCACAAAGAGATAAAATAGTGCCTCAGGGCAAACATACAGCAGTGAAAATAAATAAGAGTCAGCACAGGAGTCCTCCTGGGAGAAGATCTGAAGAAAAATTCCTGGATGAGGTTTTGTGCCAGTAAACAGTAAATAACCTCCAGGCTAGGAACCACTTGAAGGAGAAGGGCAAGTCCTGGGGATGGTTGGGCTGGGGGCTGCCTCAGCACCAGCCACAGGAACTTTTATCCCCAAACAGTCAAGAGAGTTGGATGCCTGAGCTGGGAAAGATCTAGGAAACCTCTGCTAACATGCAATGCCAAACCCAGCTGTGCCGCAGAGATACTGCCCTGGGCAAGAAGGACCCAGCAAGTGCCAGCTGAGCACAGAAGCAGTGGGGCAGGATGCTGCTGGCTGTGTGTATTTACAGGAGGCTAGAGATCTTGGTCTGAGTTCAAGGACAGAGGAAAGAACTGAAGAGGATCTGTGGCCAGAAGCACTATTCCCCATACCCTAGGAATACAGGTGATTATAAAAACTTTAAACTATTGCAAAAAAAAAAAAAATGCACAGGCAAAGGAGAAAGAATGCAACCATAGATGCTATTATGGGAATACAGAAGACAAGGGTTGGTTTGCAGAAGAGGATACTGAAGCAAAGAGACCCTCTTCTACCTCAAAGAGTAATGTCAAATTGTCGTGTACCCCAGAATTCACTGAATAACTTAAATCAAATGAGAAGAATGTGGCAGATTTCCAGCCCAGGAGAGTCTGGAAGGTCGATGGGAAGGATCTATTGCAGTGGGCTGGGACATGCACCCAACCATAACACAAGCAGGAGCAAGCTTGATAGTCTGAATTGCCCACAGCAGTGGCAAATAATAAATCTCTCAGGTCAGGACTCTGTCAGAGCTGAGAAAAGCTCAGGGCTTGCAGCAGCTCCTCCTTGGGATATCAGCCCACAGACTAAAGGTTTGAAAATAATCTATTTGAACTTCCAAGAGCTATGACGGTGGAGTAAACTGTAAGTGCTCTCATCTCCCCTTGTTGACCTTAAAAAACCAAGAGAATATTGCCACAGGAAAAATCCTGGAATAGTGGAGCCAGCAGAAGGCATACAGCTTATAGCTTATATATACAGTCTTATAGCTTGGGAAGCTGGGGAGATGGGCCTCTCTTGTGGTCACTGGATGGGACCAGAGCAGAATGGGAAGCATCACAGCAAGCCCAACCTCAGCAGACCAGCAGGAGTTCCTGAGCCCCAGGGGGATGGAGTCAGCAAATGCAAGCATGAAGACCCCAGGCACGTCTTCAACCAGTCAGGGAAATGGGCAGATACTAGCACATGCAACGGCTGATGCTACCCATGCTATGGTGCAACTGTAGGGGAAGATGAGACTTCCAGAAACCAGACCACCCCTCCTCCATACATCATGTTGTGAGCCTGAAGTGCAACCCTGGGGGAACTCAGAAAGACTTCACCAGGCATTGATCCATGGCACACCCAGCCAGCTCCAGCTCAGTACCAGGTGAGGTGCAGCATTATATAGCTTCTAGCTGACAAAACTAGAGGCCACAGCACACAAAGCCAGTAACCAGGCCTCTAGCTTTCAGCACAAGAAGCTTGGGACAGAGGCCGCGGATATCTACTTTAAAGGCCAAGAAAAAGGCAATCACAATGAAGAAGCAAATTAGAAAAATAAAGACCACGGAATCTTACTATGGGGAAAGGGAAGATCAAAATATGAATTCAGATGAGAACATCATTGGCACTATACACATATCTGAAACCTCAAAAGGGAATGTGAACTGCTCTCAAGCCCAAAAAGCATTCGTGGAAGAGCTCAAGGAGGATTTTAAAAGCTAAATTAAAGAGCTAAAAGAAAAACTGACCAATTATTTTAAAAATACAATGGACAAAAGGGAAAAAAAATTCACTGATGAGTTCAAATCTTTAAAAAGAAAAACTGGTGAAATGGATAAGGAGGTACAGAATCTAACAGGAGAAAATAACTCCCTGAAAAGTAAAACTGGCAGAATGGAAAGACAGGTACAGAAGTTGACTGAAGAAAATAATTCACTAAAAATTAAAATTGGGGGGGGCATAGAAGCTAATGACTACAAGGCATCAAGAATAAGTCAAACAAAATCTGAAGAATGAAAAAATAGAAGAAAACATAAAACATCTCTTATCGGAAAAACAAATGACCTAGAAAATAGATCCAGGAGAGATAATCTAAGAATTATTGGTCTACCGGAAAGTCATGATGAAAAAGAGCCTGGACACTATCTGTGAAGAAATCATCAAAGAAAAATGCCCCCTAGGTCTCAGGACCAGAGGGTAAAATAGTCATCGGAAGAATCCAGCTATCACCTCCTGAAAGTGATCTCAAATTGAAGACCCCGAGGAATACTGTAGCCAAATTCCAGAATTACCATGCCAAGGAGAAAGTACTGTAAGAGGCCAGAAAGAAACAATTCAAATATTGTGGAACTGCAGTCAGGATCATACAGTACCTTGCAGCTTCTACGTTAAAAGAACAAAGGGATTGGAAGATGATAATCTGAAAGGCAAAGGAGCTTGGACTACAGCCAAGGATCAACTACGTAGCAAAACTGAGCATAATCTTTCAGGCAAGGAAATAAGGGAATTCCAGACTTTCCTGATGAAAAGGCCAGAGCTCAATGGAAAATTTGATCTCCAAATACAAGACTCAAGAGAGACATTAAAAGGTAAACAGGAAAAAAAAACCCAAAATAAAAAAAACCATGTCATTCAATAAGTGCAAATTGTTTACATCCCGATATGGGAGGATGATACTTGTTAATCTTGACAATGGTATATTTATTACAACATTTAAGAGGGATAGGATATATAGGATATATTTAGAGGATATATACTATGGGAGTGTCTAGGTATAAATTAGCTGATGTGATGATAAAAAAACTAATTAAGGGGTACAAAGGGACTGTAATGGGAGAAGAGATAAGGAGGAGGCAGAAAAGGGTAAATTAAATCAAATGAAGAAGCAAAAAAGTATTATAGTAGAGGAAAAGGGAGGGAGAAGAGCAGTGTTTGAGCTTTACTCTATCAGATTTGGTTCAAGGAGACAATAACATACTGTGTTGAACAGAGAAATCTAACTTGCTCTCCAGGCGGTAGGAGGGGAAAGGGGAAAGAAAAGGGGGGGGGTGGTTAGAAGGTAGAGAAGAGGTAGTAAGGGAAAACGGATAAGGGAGGGGTGCTGACAGGAAAGAAACATCGAGGTAGGCAGTGGTCAAAAGCAAAACTCTTTTGAGGAGGGGAAGGGAGAAGGGAGAAATAAAAGCATAAAGGTGGAGGGAAATAGGATGGAGAGAAAGCCACAAATAGTAATCATAACTGTGAATGTGAATGGGATGAACTCTTCCATAAAAAGGAGGCAGATAGCAGAACAGATTAAAAACTATAATCCTACAATATGTTGTTTGCAAGAAACAAATTTGAAACAGGAGGGCAGACACAGGGTAACGGTAAAAGGCTGGAGGAGAATACAATATGAAGTAAAAAAAAAAGCAGAGATAGCAAGCCTAACCTCAGACAAAGCAAAAGAAAAAATAGATCTAATTAAGAGAGACAAGGAAGGAAACTACAACCTCCTAAAAGGCACCATAGACAATGAAGTAATATCATTACTTAAAACACATGCACCAAGTGCATAGAGTGTTAGAACATCAAGTTCAGGGAGTTACAGGAAGAAATAGACAGCAAAACCATACTAGTGGCGGACCTCAACTTTCCTTCTCTGAAATTGATAAATCTAACCTCAAAATGAACAAGGAAGAAGTTAAAGAGGTGAACAGAATTTTAGAAAAGGTAAATATGATAGCCCGCTGGAGAAAACTTAATGGGAATAGAAAGGAATATATTTCTTTCCCACCAGCATATGGCACATACACAAAAACTGACCATGTACCAGGGCACAAAAATCTCACAATCTAGTGCAGAAAGGCAGAAACAGTCAATGCATCCTTTTCAGATCATGATGCAATATAAATTACATGCAATAAAGGGGCATGGAAAGATAGACTAAAAATTAATTGGAAACTAAATAATCTAATCCTAAAGAATGAGTAGGTCAAAGAACAAGGCAACATATGAAAACTTATGGGATGCAGCAAAAGCAGTTCCTTTGAGGAAGGTTTATATCTTTGAATGTTTACATGAATAAAATAGAGATTAATGAATTGGGCATGCAACTGAAAAAGCTAGAAGAAAAAATTGTAAATCCCCAATTAAAAACCAAATTTAAAATGTTGAGAGCCAAAAGACAGATTAATAAAACTGAAATTAAAAACTACTGATTAAAAAAAAAACTAAGCTGATTTTATGAAAAAAAAAATAAAATTAATAAACCTTTGGTTAATTTGATTAAAGAAAAAGAAAACCAGATTATGAGTATCAAAAATGAAAAGGGTGAATTCACCTCCAATGAAGAGAAAATTAAAACAATAATTAGGAATTATTTTGCCCAATTGTCTGCCCATGAATTTGACAATCTTAGGGAAATGGATGAATATTTACAAAAACATAAACTGCCCAGATAAACAGAAGAGGAAGTAAAATACTTAAATAACCCCATCTCAGAAAAAGAGATTCAACAAGCCATGAATGAACTCCCTAGGAAAAAATCTCCAGGGCCAAGTGGTTTTACATGTGAATTCAATGAAACATTTAAAAAACAATTAATTACAATGCTTTATAAACTATTTGGGAAAACAGGTGAAGGAGTCCTACCAAATTCTTTTTCTGACGCAAATATGGTACTAATACCTAAACCAGGAAGAGTCAAAAAAATGAAAAAAAAAATTACAGTTCAATTTCCCTAATGAATATAAATGCCAAAATTTTAAATAAAACATTAGCAAAAAGATTATGACAAGGTAGGATTTATTCCAGGAATGCAAGTTTGGTTCAATATTAGGAAAACTGTTAGCATAATTGATCATATCAACAACAAAAGTATCTCAATAGATGAAGCTTTCAACAAAATATAACACCCATTCCTATTAAGAAACAATAAAAAGCATAGGAATAAACAGAGCCTTCCTTAAAACGAAAAGGAGTATCGACCTAAAACCATCAGCAAGCATTATATGGAATGAGGATAAGCTAGATGCTTTTCCAAAAATATCGGGGGTGAAACAAGGATGTCCATTACCACCCCTATTATTCAATTTGGTACTAGAAATGTTAAGTGTAGCAATGAGAGAAGAAAAAGAAATCAAAGGAATTAGAATATGCAAAGAAGAAACTAAATTATCACCCTTTGCAGATGATATGATGATTTACTTAGAGAATCCTAGAGAATTAAGTAAAAAACTACTTGAAATAATAAACTTTAGCAAAGTTGCTGGATATAAAATAAACCCACATAAATCCTCAGCATTCCTATACATTACTAACAAAGCCCAACAGCAAGAGATAGAAAGACAAATTCCATTCAAAGTTACTATAGACACTATAAAATATTTGGGAGTCTATCTGCCAAGACAAACCCAGGGCCTATATGAACAGAATTATGAAACACTTTTCACATGAATAAAGTCAGATCTAAATAAATGGAAAAATATCAGATGCTCATGGTTAGGCAGAGCTAATACAATAAAAATGACGATTCTACCTAAATTAATCTAGCTATTCAGTGCCATACCAACTGAACTACCAAAAAATTACTTTACAGAGCTGGATGAAATAATAACAAAATTTATCTGGAAGAACAAGAGGTCTAGAATATCTAGGTATTAATGAAAAGAAATGCTAGAGAAGGTGGCCTAGCCATACCAGATTTTAAACTGTACTATAGAGCAGCAGTCATCAAAACCACCTGGTACTGGCTAAGAAACAGAGCCGTGGATCAGTGGAATAGAATAGGTACACAAAATGGAGAAGTCAACAACTATAGCAATCTACTCTTTGATAAACCCAAAGAGGCCAGCTTCTGGGATAAGACTTCACTATTCCACAAAAACTGCTGGGAAAATTGGAAAATGGGAGGGCAGAAACTGGGCACAGACCAGTATCTTACACCATATACCAAAATAAAGTCAAAATGGGTTCATGATTTAGGAATAAAGGCTGATACTACAAGCAATTTGGGAGAGCAAGGAATAGTTTGCCTATCAGATTTATGGAAAAGAAAAGAATTCATGACCCAAAAAGAGATAGACAGTATTACAAAATGCAAAATGGATAATTTTGATTATGTTAAATTGAAATGTTTTTGTACAAAAAAAATGAATGCAACAAAGATTAAGAGGGAAGTAGAAAATTGGGAGAAAATCTTTACAACCAGTATCTCTGATAAAGGTCTCATATATAAAATATACAGGGAACTGAGCCAAATATATAGGAATACATGTCATTCCCCAATTGAGAAATGGTGAAAGGATATGAACAGGCAGTTTTCAGAGGAAAAAATTAAAGATATCTATAGACATATGAAAAAATGCTCAAAATCACTACTGATTAGAGAAATGCCAATCAAAACAACTGATAAATGCTGGAGAGGATGTGGGAAAATTGGAACATTGTTACAATGCTGGTGGAGTTGTGAATTGATCCAGTCATTCTGGAGAGCAATTTGGAACTATGGCCAAAGGGTGTGCATAAAAATGTGCATACCCTTTGACCCAGCAATATCACTTCTAGGGCTGTATCCCAAAGAGACCATACAAGTGGGAAAGGGACCTGTGTGTACAAAAACATTTATGGCGGCTCTTTTTGTGATAGCTAAGAATTGGAAATCAGAGGGATGCCCATCAATTGGGAAATGGCTGAACAAGCTGTGTTATATGAAGGTAATGGAATACTACTGTGCTATAAGAAATGGGGATGATGGGAGGAGAGTGGGGTGAGAGAAGGGAGGGCAGACTGGGGAACAGGGCAACTAGAATATATGCCATCTTGGAGTGGGGGGGAGGGTAGAAATGAGGAGAAAATTTGTAATTCAAACTCTTGTGAAAATCAATGCTGAAAACTAAATATATTAAATAATAAACTGAAAAAAAAAACCCCAAGAAAATAATAAAAAAAAAAAATGGGGATGATATGGACTTCATTACAACCTGGAAAAACCTACACGACACAATGCTGAGTGAGGGGAGCAGAGCCAAGAGAACGTTATATACAACCACAGATATACGGATTCTGTGATGACTAACCCTGATAGACTTTGCTCTTCTCAGCAACACAAGGTGCAAAGACAACTCCAAAGGACTCATGATGGAGAATACTATCTACATCCAGAGAAAGAAGTATGAAGTATGAATGCAGATTGAGGCACACTTCATGCTCACCTTTCCCTCCCCATTTTTTTGTCTCTGTTGTATTTTTTTTTTTGGTTCTGTTTCTTCTTTCTCATGATTCATTCCATTGGTCATAATTCTTCTCCACAACTTGACTAGTATGTAAATTAATTGAATGTGAAGTTATACGTGGAAGTCATATAGGATTCCATGCCATCTTGGGGAGGGAGGGAAGAAAATCTGGAACTCAAAATTATGTAGAACCAAGTGTTGTAAACTAAAAATAAAAAAAAAAATTAAAAAAAAACAATAAAAAGCATAGGAATAAACAGAGCCTTCCTTAAAATGATAAGGAGCATTGATCTAAAATCGTCAGTAAGCATTATATGGAACGGGGATAAGCTAGATGCATTTCCAAAAATATCGGGGGTAAAACAAGGATGTCCATTACCACCCGTCTCATTCAATTCGGTACTAGAAATGTTAGCTTTAGCAATAAGAGAAGAAAAAGAAATTGCAGGACTTAGAACAGGTAAGGAAGAAACTAAGTTATCACTCTTTGCAGATGATATGATGATTTACTTAGAGAATCAAGTAAAAAACTACTTGAAATAATAAACAACTTTAGCAAAGTTGCAGGATATAAAATAAACCTACATAAATCCATAAATTCCTATACATTACTAACAAAGCCCAACAGCAAGAGATAGAAAGAGAAATTCCATTTAAAATTACTGAAGACACTATAAAATATTTGGGAGTTTACCTGTCAAAAGAAACCCAAGAACTATATGAAAACAATTACAAAACACTTTTCACACAAAGTCAGATCTAAATAATTGGAAAAACATCAGCTGCTCATGGTTAAGCTGAGCTAACATAATAAAAATGACAATTTTACCTAAATTAAATTATTTAGTGCCATACCAATCAAACTACCAAAAATTATTTTACAGAGCTAGAAAAATAATAACAAAATTCATCTGGAAGAAAATAAGGTCTAGAGTATCAAGGGAATTAATGAAAAGAAATTTTAGAGAAGGTAGTCTAGCCATACGAGACTTAAACTGTATTATGAAGCAGCAACCATCAAAACTACTTGGTAATGGCTAAGAAATAGAGGGATGGATCAGTGGAATAGGTTTAGTTACACAAGACCCAGTAGTCAATGACTATAGTAATCTACTCCTTGATAAACCCAAAGAATCCAGCTTCTGGGATGAGAACTCAGTATTTCACAAAAACTGCTTGGACAACTGGAAAACAGTATGGCAGAAAGAGGGCACAGACCAATATCTTACACCATATACCAAAATAAAGTCAAAATGGGTTCACAATTTAGGTATAAAGGCTGAAACTACAGTAGAATCTTGCTTTATGAGTAACCTGGTTTACATATGCTTTGCTGGAGGAGGAAAAACTTTTTGCAAAATTTGTCTTGCAGGACAAACAAAATTTCGCAGTATGAATACCATATTTGGCCTTGAAAAAAAAATCAGTGAGTTAAAACATGAAACTGATTCTAAAAAGCGAAAAATAAGTGAAGGCAGTAGTGTCAGTCTTACCTTTACTGAAAGTAGCATAAAGAGAGAACCCTCCCGATGTTGAAATCCCCAATGTTCTCATAGAAGGAGATTCTCCTTCCAAGTAATAACCCTGGTATGGACCAGGGGAGATGGTGTGGAGAGTGTGATTCCCAGCGGGTAGGGCTGCACTCACCTGCCCTGAATGTATTCATTCCTGATTCCAAATACTGAGTTTGCTTAGATTGATGGGCTAGAAGGGGACTTGCTTGAATGTGTTGCTGCTACTGCTTTGAAGAGGACACCACCTCCCACCAGTTTGTGGGCCTGCAACCCTCCCCCTGGCTCACAGGCCATAGTCTAGGACCTCCAGGACACCCACCCCTTCCTGACATTGGAACCGAGGTAGGAATCTCCTACCCCAGCCCCCCTGCTGCCCTGACTGCTCGGAATGACCCAGTCTTCTACCCCAGTCCCTGCCCATTGGGGCGTCCTCCATGTTGAGTGCCCAGACCAGCTTGGTACTTCACAGTGTCACAGCCAAGTAAAGAGAAAAGATGTGGGGTGCAGGGTTTTGTTTTTTTTTTCTTCCTTTTGTCACTTTAAAGACCAAAAAAGTGTTCTTGGAACCAGGCGACTCTCACTGGTTTAAATGTACAAAGATCCCAAATAAATCTGTGTGCCAGTTGTAGCCAGGAAAAAAAGAATGTATTATTTTCTCGGTTTATAATGTGTACTAATGTATTAGCAATTTTGATTTGAAGAACTTTCCCACCCATTAATAGGCTATGTTCCTGTGCTTCTGTCACAGGAAACCTAAGCTACATGGTGGGAGTAGCTTCCTGACAGGAAAAGGAAGTTATGTCACACAGAAAATGCTGAGGGAGAGAGAAAGACAACATGGCTGCTGGTGGCTACCTTTGTGATTGTTAGAACTGAACAGGTTGACTTAGCCGTACTGTGAGTTTGTGTTGGGAAGACCCCAGCAGGGGGTTGGAGAGGTTTTGTGATGTTGAGGCTCCACACTGTGATTTTCTGTATTGAATGTTTTGGGTTCCTTGCTGTTATGATGAAGTGGACTGACCGGCTGTGGGAGCTGAGCATTTGATTATGGGATACGGTTTTCTGGTGTCTGAATTAAATGGTTTATTTCTTCTACCTTCTATGTGGACGGTCTAATATACTTTGCGATAAAGAACTACACAGGCATTTTGACAATTATCATCTCTACATTGTTATTATTGCCTTACTGTTTCATTTGGCATTATGAACAGGATTGCAAGGTATAAGATCTCTATTTAGAGGTAAGAAGGGCTTTAGAAGAAGAAATGGTTGTCCCAGGATGGGAGGATGTAACTTATTGCTCCCTTGCAAAGGAATGGTCTAAGGGCACTGGTCTCTGTGAGGACTGGAAGCAGGAGCTGAAGGATGGAGGACCCAGAGATCTGGAGCAATGTCTCAGAGAAGTTACTGTTGAGCGAGGAATGGGGATCCCAAGGGAGATCTCTAGATTAAGCTGGATTTTACTCAAAGGCTATCATATTGTATGTGAACACAGAGACAATTAAGAGATACAGCTCAGGCTCACACAGTTGCTGAAACGTCTGAAAATACTCAGGCTATACCACAGCAAGGTGGAGAAACTCAGGTGGCAGAACAGCTGGAAGCTACCAGCCTTGTTGTAAATTCAGCTAGAAGGCAGAGGGAGCCAAGGAGGTCAAGAGTTCACCTCAGTTTAGTCCAGATTGAGCCTAGTAGTCAGTCTGGTTGCCATGGTAAAAGGGGCAGAGAAGAGACAGGAGGATACAATGTTACAACTTCTAGGAAGAAGAGATAGTTTGTTGCAGAGTACTCCTCACAGAGTGAGATTGTATCACACCAGACTTCTCAAAGAATAGTGGCCCCCATAGAGCAGAGGAGGCAGATAACAGAAGGTGATAATACCCAGTTCTGGCTGGTTTTAGAGGATTTTACACAGCAGGAAATTACACATATCTTGAGTTGGTTCACCCAGAGAATGGGAGAATTGTTAATATCTTCGATGGTGAGAATCAGTGATGAGGGAGCCCCAGGAGTGTCTGTAGATTTTGCGGATTGTATGAGATTTGTATGTATCTATGAGAACTCTTTTGTACAGCAAGCTTTTAGGGATTATCATTTGAAAAGAACTAATCAAGCAACCAATTTGACAAGCTGTAAAGAGGAATAGCCTGCTGATACCATGTGGTCTTCTCCAAACAGACGCTGGTATTCAATTAAGGACTGTACAAGAAAGTTAAAGGAGAAGGTGATGAAGACTGCTATTATGTTGGGGAATGCCAAAGTTTATTACAAAACTCCCTTGGGAGTCTCTCATAGAAATTTGATCGTTGCCTGCAACACCTCAATGACTTCCTAGCGGACAAGAGCTACATCACAGTATTTGAAGCCGTCTCAGGCCCCTGACCTGCCGACCTGTACCATGTGCTGTGTTGGTATAACCACATTGAGTCCTACGAGAAGCAAAAGGCGAGCTTGCCAGGAATAAAGAAGGCTTTGGGCAAGTATGGGGCTGCTGATGTAGAAGATACCACTGGAAGTAGAGCTACAGATAGCAAAGATGATGATGACATTGATCTCCTTGGGTCTGATGATGAGGAGGAAAGTGAAGAAGCAAAGAAACTAAGAGAAGAATGCCTTGCTCAGTATGAGTCAAAGAAATCAAAAAATCAAAAAAACCTGCAATTGTTGCCAAGTCTTCTATCTTGCTGGATGGAAATTTGATCGTTAAGATGGCACCCCCCACTTACAAACATGTGATTCTGCCTCTGCTGATTGCAGAAGTGGGGAACCCTCTGTCATAGGTGCTGGATAAGATTTCACAGTCAAGTTACCAGGAAAAAAAATGAATTTGACTGTGGACTTGAACAGAGTAAAGCTTTTGAAGAAGCCAAAGCTGCTATACAATTGGCTTTTGATTTATGGTCTATGCAAAGTGGACTGATGGAAATACCAGTAACTGTGCAAGATGACTTATGTGAATTAGACTTTATGGTAGAAACAACAAAGCAGAAATGTACCCATAGGATTTTGGTCAAAGAAGCTACCTTCATCTGGATTACAGTATACACCTTTTGAAAAGAAGTTGTTAGTTGCATTGGGCTTTCGTAGAGACTAAACGACTGACTCTGGGCCATGAAGTGATACTAAGGCCTAGAATCCCAATTATGACTTGGATAATGAGTACCCAGCATCTCGCAGAATTGGACATGCACAAGAGGCTAGCATAATTAAATGGAAAAATAGTATATTCAAAATAGCTCAAAAAAAGGCAAAAGTGGAGTTTCTGCTCTATGTGAATCTATAGCAAACACAGACACTGATGGAAATGAGAAACCCTTTGAACCAAGGCAAAAGTTGGTATAGTCCTTGGTAAAACGGAATGATAGATATGATGGAATAACTGAAGAACAGAAGAAACATGCATGGTTTACTGATGGGAAAGCAAAATATTTGGGACATAAGCTATTAAAACAGAGAAAGGAGGACAGTATCACATATTCACTGATTCATGGGCATTAGCTTATGGGTTAGCTACATGGATGCCAATGTGGAAAAACCAAAACTGGGAAATTCATGGTAAACAAGTTTGGGGCAAAGAACTATGGGAAGATATATAGGACATGTCTTTAGTTACTAATTTGTCAGTTTTTCATGTAGATGCTCAAGTGCCCCTCACTATGCCAGAACATGAGTACAATGTACATGCTGATCGATTAGCAAAGATTGCTACTGAACATATTGTCCTAACACTGACACCAACTGATGATCTAGCACTAGCAAAATGAGTCCACCAAACGGCTGGACATTTAGGGGTCTAGGCCACACGCTAGTGGGCACAAGATCGAGGTATTAGTATCTCTTATTCGTTGTTAAAACAAATAACAAAGGAATGCCATATATGTCAGTTGGAAAAGGAATGAACTATTCCTTGGGTAGTAATTGGGGAAATAGCAACTGGAAAAGTTCTAGCCCAAATTTGGCAGATTATTTTGGACTACTACCCAAGATAAAGGATGCAAATTTATATGTACTTGTGTTGACACCTATTCAGGTGTACTAGTGGCTTGTACTTATAAGAATGCAAACCAGAAAAACACCTGTAAAACTCTAGATATTATAAGTTTATATTACGGAACCCCAATGCAGATTCAAAGTGACAATGGGTCACATTTCAAAGGTAATGAGAGGAAGAGATATTGTGTACTGAACAATACAGACTGGATATATCATATTCCATATCATCCACAAGCATCTGGATTGATAGGAAGAATAAACAGATTGTTGAAAGAACAGTCAAGAAAGTTAAGTTCTAATAATTCACATCAACACTGGAAGGATAATTTGTTTACTGCTTTATGTAATTTGAATAATACACCATTAGGAGGAAGTATACCTCTGGCCAGAACGATGACCCCGAATCTGCAAATCAGAAAACAGTAAGCACATAATATCCAAAATACTGAGTATTGGACAGTGAAGGAAGATGTCCTACGACCATACCCAGGAATACCTTGCTTGGCAAGATAAGATTTAAATTGTTTAGAGAACTTTTGGTTGGACAGAAGAGATTAAAAAAAAAAAAATCTCTACTGGGATATGTATGAGAATCCCTAAGGATCATTTTGGATGAATATTACCTAAACCAGGATTAGCAGCTTAAGGAATACATGTATTGGCTGGAGTGATAGATTCTAGTTATCAAGGAGAAATTACTGTGACACTCCAGCATTTAGGTGAAGAGCTTATACATACCTATACAATGATAGAAAAGTTCAATTGATTATTATTCTTTGTGAAACAATACCTCTCGTGAAAACTGACCCTCCTTCTAAAATAACTATCAGAGGAAAGGAAGGATTTGGTTCTAATGATAGAATAAAATTGGGAGCTAAAGTATGGGTAAAAGGGAAACCAGACAATGTTCCAAAGGCTGCAGAAATTATAGGACATGGGAAAGACAATACTGTAACAGTAGTCTACCAGGAGAAAATGATTATGAAACTGTACCCTTGACTTACGTATTCTATCGTGAATGAGGCTATGATAGTTTGTTTCCTTTTGGACTTTTGTCTCTTAAATTTGTTTGTGAGATTGGTTTCCTGCAGGCTTAGTACCATCTAGCTGCAGATGCCTGGTCACTTAAGCCAGATGTGACCCTCTGATATGTTTGGATGTCACCTCTAGACCTGCCCATGACTGTGATGTGTCACCTCTGGACCTGGCATCAACTGAGTTCCAGATGCCAGCTTGCTAAAGAACTGACCCCTCAAATACAACTTTATATCTTCTGGGAAGAGAAAGCTCTACATCCAATTTCAGGAGGAAGAAGCTTTGGAGAATGAGAACTTTGCCCCTTACCCTAAGATTTTGAGCCCCATTCATTTGAGGGAGGAATGATGACATTGTTTTATATATTTATTTTGTGTTATTCCTATTATATCATTGTGTAAAGTTCTGTTCACACCAGTTTTTCCAGAATTCCCACTGCCCTATGTAATGGATGAAAGATCTTGGGGCCGAATGTATTAGCAATTTTGATTCTGAAGATCTTTCCCACCCATTAATAGGCCATGTGACCTGCTTCCATCACAGGAAGCCTAAGTTACATGGTGAGAGGAGCTTCCTGACAGGAAAAGGAAGTTATGTCACACAGAAAATGCTGAGGGAGAGAGACAATATGGCTGCTAGCTGCTGTGCTTGTGATTGTTAGAACTGAATAGGCTGACTTAGCTATACTGTGAGTTTGTCTAGGGAAGACCTCAGCAGGGGTTCAGAGAGGTTTTGGGATGTTGAGACTCTACATTGTGATTTTCTGTATTGAATGTTTTGGGTTCCTTGCTGTTATGATGAAGTGGACTGATTGGCTGTCGGAGCTGAGCATTTGGTTATGGGACATGGTCCTCTGGTGTCTGAATAAATGGTTTATTTCTCCTGCCTTCTATGGGGAGAGTCTTTGCAATATACTTTGCAATATAGAACTACACAGGCATTTTGACAATTATCATCTACACTGTTATTATTATCTTATTGTATCAACTAATCATTGCTATTATATTTCAGGTGCATTAGGGACAAAAAACTTACTTAAAATTATAATTACTTTTATACGAATTATTTTGGGATGTGGTACTAATCATCCAAATTTACATTATTTCCTATGGGAAAATTCTCTTTGCAATATGAACAAATCGCATGACGAACAAAATCTTGAAATGAATTAAATTCATAAACCAAGGTTCTACTGTATAAGCAATTTTGGAGAGAAAAGAATAGTTTACCTGTCAGATGTATGGAGAAGAGAAGAATTTATGGCGAAACAAGAGACAGAGAGCATTAAGAAATGCAAAAGGGATAATTTTGACTATGTTAAATTGAAAAATTTGTATACAAACAAAGCCAATCCCACCAAGATTAGGAGGGAAAGTACAGCTACAGTTATTTCCGGCCCCAGGCCCACCTGGTGGGAGGAATTAAGTGGCAGATCAGAGCAGGAGTGCAGAGCCTGCTGAAGATCTGAGTCAGGTCCAGGCTGGTGGTTCTGGAGGAGGGAGGAGTGCTGGTGTGGCAGAGCTGGCTGTACAGAAATAGCTCTGCAAACAACAGCACATTTCCTCAAGCTTGGAACAAAGTACTCTTTACTGTACAAGCAGTCATACCCCAACAAAACACTCGGGTCAGGTAGATGGCTGGTAACATGAACAGGCAGCGAAAATGGACTCAGATTCAGTCTCAGACTTTGGAATCTTTCTTTGGTGACAAAGAAGACCAAAACATACAGCCAGAAGAAGTCAACAAAGTCAAAGAGCTTGCAACAAAAGCCTCCAATAAAAACATGAACTGGTCTCAGGCCATGGAAGAGCTCAAAAAGGATTTGGAAAAGCAAGTTAGAGAAGTAGAGGAAAAACTGGGAAGAGAAATGAGAATGCGAGAAAACCATGAAAAACAAGTCAATGACTTGCTAAAGGAGACCCCCCAAAAATACTGAAAAATATACTGAAGAAAACAACACCTTAAAAATTGACTAATTCAAATGTCAAAAGAGCTCCAAAACACCAATGAGGAGAAGAATGCCTTGAAAGGCAGAATTAGCCAAATGGAAAAGGAGGTCCAAAAGACCACTAAAGAAAATACTACCTTAAAAATTAGATTGGAGCAAGTGGAAGCTAGTGATTTGATGAGAAATCAAGATATTATATAAAACAGGACCAAATGGATGAAAAAATGGAAGACAATGTGAAATATCTTATTGGTTTTCCACTGACCACTGACCTGGAAAATAGATCTAAGAGAGATAATTTAAAAATTATTGGACTACCTGAAAGTCATGATCAAAAAAAGAGCCTAGATATCATCTTTCAAGGAATTATCAAGGAGAACTGCCCTGATATTCTACAGCCAGAAGGTAAAATAGAAATTGAAAGTATCCACAGATTGCCTCCTCAAAAAGATCCCAAAAAGAAAACTCCTAAGAAAATTGTAGTCAAATTCCGGAGCTCCCAGATCAAGGAGAAAATACTGCAAGCAGCCAGAAAGAAACAATTTGAGTATTGTGGAAACACAATCAGAATAACCCAATATCAATCAGCTTTTACGTTAAGAGATCAAGGACTTGGAATACAATATCCCAGAGGTCAATGGAGCTAGGATTAAAACCCAGAATCGCCTACCCATCAAAATTAATTATCATGCTCCAAGGCAAAATGTGGACTTTCAATAAAATAGAGGAATTTTAAGCTTTCTTAGATGAAAAGACCAGAGCTGAATAGAAAATTTGATTTTTGAACACAAGAATCAAGAGAGGCATGAAAAGGTAAACAAGAAAGAGAAATCACAAGGGACTTACTAAAGTTGAACTGTTTTGTTTACATTCCTACCTGAAAAAAGATGATGTGTATGATTCATGAGACCTCAGTATTAGGGTAGCTGAAGGGAATATTCATGCATGTCTGTGTGTGTGTGTGTGTGTGTGTGTGTGTGTGTGTGTGTGTGTATGGACAGAGGGCACAGAGTGAGTTGAATATGAAGGGATGATAGCTAAAAAGATAAAATCAAATTAAGGGATGAGTGAGGAATATATTGAGAGAGGGAGAAAGAGATAGAATGGGGTAAATTATCTCACATAAAAGTGGCAAGAAAAAGCAGTTCTATAGGAAGGGAAGATGAGGCAGGTGAGGGGGAATGAGTAAATCTTGCTCTCATCGGATTTGACCTGAGGGGGGAATACCATACATACCCATTTGGGTACCTTACCCCACAGGAAAGAAGAAGGAAGAAGACAAAAAAGGTGGGATGATAGAAGGGAGGGCAGATGGGGGAGGAGGTAATTAATAACACTTTCAAAAAGGGACAGGGTCAAGGGAGAAAATCCAATAAAGGGGGATAGGTTAGGTAGGAGCAAAATATAGTTAGTCTTTTACAACACGAGTATTGTGGAAGGTTTTACAAAATGATACGCATATGGCCTATGTTGAATTGCTTGCCTTCTTAGGGAGGGTGGGTGGGAAGGGAAGAGGGGAGAGAATTTGGAACTCAAAGTTTTAAAAACAGATGTTCAAAAACAAAAAAAGATTAGGAGAGAAGCAGAAAATTGAGAAAGAATTTTTACAATCAGTGTCTCTGATAAAGGCCCATATCTAAAATATACCGGGAACTGAAACAAATTTATAGGAATAAAAACCATTTCCCAATTGAGAAATGGTCAAATGAAATGAACAGGTAGTTTTCAGAAGATGAAATTAAAGATATCTACTCATATGAAAAAATGCTGTAAATCACTATTGATTAGAGAGATGCAAATCAAAACAACTCTAAGGTACCACATCTCTCCTGTCACATTAGCTAACATGACAAAACAGGAAAATGAGAAATGCTGGAGAAGATGTGGGAAAATGGGAACACTGTTACATTGTTGGTGGAGCTATGAACTGATCCAACCATTCTGGAGAGCAATTTGGAACTATGCCCAAAGGGGGTATAAAAATGTGCATACCTAGCAATACCACTTCTAGGGCTGTATCCCAAAGACATCATACAAGTAGGGAATGGACCCATATGTACAAAAATATTTATAGCAGCTCTTTTTGTGGTGGCAAAGAATTGCAAAACAAAGGGATGTCCATCAATTGGAGAATGGCTAAACAAGTTGTGGTATATCAATGTAATGGAATACACTATTGTGCTATAAGAAATGGGGAACATATAGACTTCACAATAACCTGGAAAGATTTACATGATCTGATGCTGAGTGAGGGGAGCAGAACCAGGAGAACATTATACACCATTACAGACACATGGTATCTGTGATGACTAACTTTGATAGACTTGGCTCTTGTCAACAATATAAGGTCCTAAGACAGCTCTAAAAGGCTCATCATGAAAAAAAGCCATCCACATCCAGAGAATGAATTATGGAGTGAGTATGCAGACTGAAGCAAACGATTTGCTCTCTTCTTTTTTTTGTTTCTTCTTTATTTGTGGTTCATTCCACTGATTATAATTCTTCTTTACAACTTGACTATCATGAAAATCTGTTTAATGTGAAGGTATATGCAGAACCTATATTGGATTACATGCTGTCTTGGGTGGGAGAGGGGGAGAAAATTTGGAAGTGAGAAACTAGTGGAATTGAATGTTACAAACTAAAAAAATTAAATTTAAAAGAAAAAAGAATATTTTTTATATTAGTATTTTTAAAAAATCAAATGAGACAGAGGAAAAACTAGAAAGAAAAATAAGAATAATTCAGGAAAAAACAAGAAGATTATCCAAAGAAAGTCAATCAGTTAGAAAAGGAGATCCAGAATCTTAAGGAAGAAAATGACTCCTTGAAAATCAGAACTGGGTAAGAGAAAGCCAGTGAAGCTGTAAGAGATCAAGAAGTAAACAGCACATAAAGAATGAACAAATAAAAGAGAATGTGAAATATAAGAAAGACAACTTATCAGGAGAACAGATCAAGAGAAAACATAAGAATAATCAGACTACTTGAAAGCTATGATCGAAAAAGAGACCTTTTTTTAAATTAAATTTTATTTTACCAGAACACAAATACAAAATAGAGAAAAGAAAAACATATCATAAACTTAAATATTGAAACTTAAATATAAAGAAAGAAAAAAACCATGTCATGTGCACAGCAGAACATAGGAGAGTATTCAAAATATGTAACAATAAATTTTCATTTCAAGAAAGCCTGTATGATAAATAATATACCTTGTATTGAAAATTTTCCATCTTTTCTTTGCTTTCTTGTATTTTCTTTTGTTCTCTACTATGCACTTTTGAGCTTTGTTCTTTATTCCCCTCCCCCCACCCCCTAGAAGGCTACAATTTAAGATATTTCTTGATATATACATACACATACAGATATATACATACACTTATACATATAAACATGCATATATAGACGTATACTTTCCCAAACATACTCTACTCCTGAACTTTGTTTTTTATGTTTATACAACTTTTGTTTCCTGTCCTTCCTGCCTCCTCTACTTTACTTTTACCTGCTACATTGCCTTCCTATTACTTGCCTTTTCCCCTCTATGGATCCCTCCCCTATCTCCTCTTTCTCATTAATCTAAACTCCCTTTACCTATTCCCTCATTCTCCTCTCTAAAAATCCCTCCCTTGTACTCTTCCCCCTCTCTAATCCCTAACGTTTTATTTCTTCTAAATTTAGAAGACTTTATACTCTTCTAAATATGTATGTATTGTTCCCTCTTAAACCCATTCCCAATGAAAGTAGGTTATCAGAACTACCAGCCTTCCTCCCCTGTCTAAATCCTCTGTATCCTTTCTTCTTCTTGCACCTCTCTTGTATAAAAATTACTCTTTTTAGTTGTTTCTAAATGGTTTTACTTTTTGAATTCATATCATAGGTTTATCCCCCTCTTTTTTATAAGCTCAACAATTATTAATAAGAATGTTAGACATACATTTTACATTTTATATTATATAAAAGGTAAGCAGTCTGTTCTCGTAAATCCCTTACAGTCAGTCTGTGTCTCTTAGTTCTTGTAAGTCAAATCTTCTATCAAGTTAAGGATTTTTTAAAACAAAGTCTTGAAAATCCAGAGGTTTATCAAATATCCATTTTTTTCATTCAAGATAATGCTGAAATTTGAAGGGTATGATATTTTCAGCTGGAGCCACAGGTCTTTTGCTCTTCGATATATTGCGTTCCAAGACCTGCGGTCTTTTAATGTCTCTGCTGCTAGGTCTTGTGTAATTCTAATTGTGGCACAATCATATTTAAATTGTTTTAATCTTGATGCTTTTAATATTTTATCCTTAGGACAAATTTCTTTAATTATTTCTTATACTAGTGTATCAAGATTCTTTTTTTGATCATAACTTTCAGCTAATCCGATTATTTTTGTATTTTCTCTTCTTGATCTATTGTCCAAATCTGTTGTTTTTCTTATAAGAGGTTTCACTTTCTCTTCTATTTTTTTTCATTATTCATGTTTCGTTTAATTATTTCTTGATCTCTTATAATTTCAGTGGCTTCACTTTGCCCAATTCTAATTTTCAAGGTGTCATTTTCCTCCTTGAGATTCTGGATCTCCTTTTCTAATTGCTTGACCTTCCTTTCATAACCTTCTTGTTTTTCTTGGATTATTTTTAATTTTTAGTTTTTTTCTCCATCTCTGTCATTTGATTTTTAAAATCTTTTTTAAGATCTTCTATAAATTCTTTTTGGGCGAGTGACCATTTAATGTTGTTCTTTGGGGATTTCTTCAATGTCCTCCTCTGAAGGCGAACCCGGGTCATCTTTATTGCCATAATAGGTTTCTATGGTTGCATTCTTTCTCCTTTGCCTATGCATTTTTTTTGTGGTAATAACTTGATTTTTTATAATCACCTCTAGCCCTGGGGTATGGGAAATGCCCCGATCTTCAGTTCCCTCTAGCCTGGAACCAAAGCCAAACCTCCAACCTCCTGCAAATGCCCACAGCCAGGGGCTTTCTGCCCCACTGTTTCTGCACTCACAGGGCATGTGTTGGTTCCTTCTCACCCCCACCTTCCTGGGCTGAAATGCAGGACTCCCCTCACTATCCTGGGGCAAAAAGTTCCAGTGCTGGGGTTGAAGTAGCCTCTCAAACCAACTAACCCCAGGGCTTGCCACTTGTTGTTAAAACAGAACCTAGCCGGGAGGTGTTTACTCCTCCCCAGGACTAAACCCAGTCCAGCTTTGTTCTTCAGATCTTCTCAGACTGTCCCTGGAAGATCCTGGTTGCCCTTATTCTTCTTTGTCTCCACCCATACTTTGTTTGCCCTAAGGTACAATTTGTGGGGGAAAATCTTGAAAGCTTGGAATTTTCTGACCTACTCTGCCACCTTCCCAGAATCCTCTCCCAAAAAAAAGGAATCTTGATATAATAATTGAAGAAATAATTAAAGAAAACTGTCCTGATGCATTGGAACGAGAGGGGAAAGTAGAAATAGAAAAAATCCATCACCTGAAAGACATCCTATGAAGAAAACTCACAGGAATATTACAGTCAAATTCTGAAACCTCCAACTCAAGGACAAAATATAACGAGCAACAAGAAAAAAATACTTTACATATGGCAGTACCACAATTAGAATCACACAAGACCTAGTGGAACACTAAAAGATTACAGGTCTTGGAACACCAAAGAGCAAAAGAACTGGGCTTCCACTTGAAAGTATCATATCCAGGAATGCTAAAAATAATTCTGAATGGGGAAAAAAAGGGGCCATTTAATGAATTGTCAGACATTCAGGACTTTGTTTTCATGCTGCCATCTTGGGTCCACCCCCCAGGACTTTGTTGAAAAAAAAAACACCCCTTAACTTGATTAGATTTGAGATACAAGAGCCAAGAGAATATAAGGTACATACTGTGTGAGGTAAATAAAATGTGAAGACTTCACAGGGAAGAAATGCATAAATATATATCTATACTAAGAAACGTTTAAATATCAAGAAATAGGGAAATAGGGAAGTGGAAAAATTCTGAGGCCATGAGAGTCTGATGGCTCAGCCTCTGGGAAAGTTTACCCTGACGCTTTTTGTTCTTTCTTCTGGTTCTGATTTAAAGATTTGCTCAGTAAGAATAGGGTCACTGTGACCTGCTTTCCTTTACTGTAAAAGTACTGTAGAAGAATGGAGAGGGTCTCCCCCTCCCCTTATCCTATTCTCCTTCTTTAGATTTATAGATGTCACTTCAGTTGTAATCATTAAGTAAGGGAATGGGAATTGGAGTTTCTGTGCCTCGATTTCCCAGTTGTTTGTCTACCTTTCATGCTCAGATTGTAAGCCCACCTCCCAGACAATGGTGAGAAGGGTCAGAGATGGGCAGGAATTCTCTTGTGTTAGGTATAATTATGGGTGCTTTGCCCTTTGTAAAGCGCCTCCCTTGCTAGATCCATTCTGGCAGAGGATGCCCTATTCTCAAGAATTGAGTAAAATTTATTTCTGTTCCCATCCTGAGATGACTCCTTATTATAAATTTAATTGGTAAGGGTCTTTCATCCCACACAATACCAAGGACAAATCACAAGGGACTCAATAAGGATAGACTTATCTTCTATGTATGTAAAACATAAAATCTATGTCTAAGATTGTTATTAGTAATTAGGTAACATAAGACTGGAGCAGACCTGCGTATGATATGACTTCAAAAAGTAAAACTGCTCAAGAACAGCTAAAGCAGTAATTATCTTATATAAATGAGGTGTGAGAGGAAGAACCAATATAGAGGATCTAGAAGTGGACTGGGGGCTGTTAGTTCTGGAAACCTACTTTCACTGGGAATGGGTTTAAAAGGGGAAAAAATATATACATCTAGAAGAATATAATAGTCTTCTAAATTTGGAAAGAAATAAAATTCTAAGGGGATGGGGGGGAGAGGGCAAAGGGGGGATCTTTAGAGGGAAGGGTGAGGGAATAGGTTAAAAGGTATAGAAGGGTGTTTAGATTAATGAGAATGGGAGGATAAGGGAGGGATTGTTGGAGCAGGGGGTAGGTTAAGTAACAGGGGAGCAAAGTAGGGGGTAGAAGTAAAGTAGAAAAGATAGAGTAGAAAAAGATAAAGTAGAAAAGTTAGAAAAGATAGGAAAAAGGACATATGCACAAACATAAAAACAAAGATTAGGAGTAGAATATCTTAGGGAAAGTATATGTTTATATATGTATACATGTGTACATATGTATATATGTATGTGTACTGTAGCCAGGGGGAAGGAAGGAGGAAAAAAAAAAGCAAAAAGTATACAAAACAAAATAAAACCTAGAAGGAAGCAAAGATGGAAAGCTTTCAACATAACATGCAATATTTAATATATAAGCTTTCTTGAAATGGAAAGTTATTGCTATATAATCTGAATTCTCTCCTACATTCTGCTGTGCACATGATTTTTTTTCCTTTTCATATTTTACATTTAAGTTTAATATTTAAATTTATGTTTCCTTTTCCTTATATATTTAAGTTTCCTTATGTATTTAAGTTCTAGTATTTGCCTAAAAAAGAGATTAAAAATGTACATAATAAATAAATGCTTTATAGCAATCTTAAAAAAAAGTAAAAAAGCATGAACATTATAATTCAGGAAAATGCAAATCAAGACTTTCCAGACCTATTAGAACCTGAGGCCAAAGTAAAGGTTAAAAAGTCTATGCAGTTCATCTCCTGAAAGGAACCTCAAAGGGAAAAGTCCCAGGAATAGTACAGCCAAATCCCAGAGTTTCTGCATCAAAGAAAAAAAATAATAGTGCAAGCATCCAGAAAGCAGTTCAAGTACAAAGGAACTGCAGTCAGATCACATAAAACTTCATACATAAGTTTCAACTAAAAATAAGAGATCTTCGACTATTCCAAAATACTAAGGATATAGAAGCTCACAACCAAGAATAACTTACCCTCCAAAAACTTAGTATAATATTACAGGGGGAAAATGGACTTTTAATAGAATAGGAAGTTATCAAGTATTTCAGATGACAACTAGGAAATTATTATGAACTCCGAAATACAAAAAGAATGAGGAGAAACCTTCAAAGGTAAAATTCTTCAGGTAATTAGAAGGGACTATTTATGAAATGATGCTAACAATCTAATGAGGGAAAAGAAACAATTGTCCCTTCAGAAATTGTCTTCAAAGAGTACTGAGGAAATTGAATAAGGAAAATGGAGGTACTGGAGGGTAGATTGGTTCTAAGTGTTTTCAGAAGGGAGAAAGAATGACAAATGGAATTGATTAGTGTAGAAAGAAGGAATAAAGGGGTAGAATTTGCCATTTCTCAAAAGTGTAAATATGATAAGGACATACAAATATGGAGTGAGGGTATCAACAGACCTTGCTCTAATCTAGAGAGAAGAGGGAAAGGTAGAATTCATAGAGAGAAGTTACCACAGAGAGATGTAAAAATATGTCAAACATTCCCAAGAAGGGCTAAAAAAAAATTTCAGTCCAAGCAAAGCATTTGGTGAATTCTCAAGCACAAGAACATCAAGAAGTCTGTCATATAAAACACTGTGGAAGCCATAGCCATTAACGCTGTACATCTAATATCATATCAAAGCTAGCATCTTAAACTCTGATGTACTGCCCAAACTGTCCAATTAAAAACAGTTTGAGTTGCATTAGCTCAAGGAAATGAGAAACTTATCCTGTGAGGCATGGTAAGTTTGGATAACCCCATCCTAGTTCGGGACTGTGGGTGCTCCCTGCAAACCTCCTCCAAATCCCATATAAAGAACTATCTGTCTATCAAGACCCATGAACCACTGAGAGGATAAGAAAACTGCTAGTGCACCTTAAAAAACAGTAACATATCAAACAATTTGGGAATGTGGGAAGGGAAGGCTTAAGAAAGAGAATAATATTGGGGAGAAAAGAGCTGCAACCAAAACAAGCTCCCTGATTCCAAAGGGAAAGGGAGGGAAGGGAAAGGAAGAAAGATCTGGATCAATTGTTGTTATTTGTTGTTTTGCTGTCAATTTTAGAATTTTTTTTGGCAAAGATACTGCGGTGGTTTCCCATGTCCTTCTCCAACTCATTTTACGGATGAGGAAACTGAGGCAAACAGGGCTAAGTGACTTGCCCAGTTACACAGCGTCTGTGGCCAGATTTGAACTCAGGAGGAGAAGTCCTCCTAACTCCAGGCCCAGCACTCTATCTACTGTGTCATCTAGCTGCCTCTGCCCACCAATTAAGGAATGGAAAAAGTGAGGAAAGAGACAATTTCAGATAATTTTAGGTTAGTATGAACTAATACAGAGTGAGCTCAAGAGAACCAGAACAATTTCTAAAAGGATAACAACATTGAAAGATTTAAGAACCTTGATCATTGTAAGGGACAAACTTGTCTCCAAGCTACCTATTATCAAGCACATCATCTACGTCCTTGAAAGAGAGGTGACAGAAAACAGTTAAAGACATACTTTTGTGTACTTGGCCACTACATGGAATTGTTTTTCTGGACTATCATCATTTGTTAATAAGTTTGTTTTCCTTTCTCTCAGTTTTTATTACGTAGAGCTATTGGGGAGTGGGGTAGTGTGGGAAGGTTAGGAACAAAGGACCATTTAAACTTTTAACAAATACATATAAAGGAACATAAGGCAGTACAGATAAGCAAGGCAGTTTTGAAATTATCATGGAATTACGTGTCTATTTTGAAAGCAAGCAGTTTAAAATGGAAATTCATGTTTCATATCGCAACCTTATTTGTGTTCTGTTGCATATATGCACAATATAACAAAAAAAAAAAGCTTTTTTGATCTTTTAAATCCAGAATTTTAAAAAACAACTTTTAAACCTTTTTTCAAAATATAGATTTCAGGGAGAAAAGGGAACAAACTGGAGATGAAATATCATACACAAAAGAATAACACGTAGGGCAATTTGGCTGAAATGTAGAAAGCAGAAAGGAATGTACCATGAGCCGGGAAAGGAAGAGTGCCACATTGTGAAAAGTCAAACAGAAGAGTTTGTATTTTATAGACACTAAAGGTCCTTGAACAAGGAACTAGTATCATAGAAATATACTTCATACATAACAATGGGGCGGGGGGAGAAGAAGAGGGCAGCAGAGCCAAGATGGCAGAATAAAAACAGGTACTTACCTGAGCTTTCCCAAATTCTCCTCCAAATACCTTTAAAATAATGCCTCAAAACAAATTCTGGAGCTACAAAATCAACAAAAGGATGGGGTGAAACAATTTTTCCAACCCAAGACAACTTAGGAGATCAGCAAGAAAAGTTTGTCTCACTGGGTTATGACTGACGTACAGTCCAGTGTAGGTCACCCCTGGCAAGCCAGCACAGAGGCCCCAATCTCCTGGGCAAGCCAGTAGCAAGGCACAGAAAAGCCAGCAGCAAGCCTTGGAAGCAATTGAATCAGTTAACAATGGCTTCCAGAGCTTTTGGCCCACAGATGGTAAAGGAGTTGGACCACTGGTCAGAAGAAAATTACAGGGAACCCTTTGCTGGCACTGGGGCAGGACTCACTTCCACTGCCCATATTCAATTTTGGTCCTCAGTTACAGGGCAAGGAACAACGCTAGCACACCAGCGTGTGTGGCCACAGAGGAGTGGGGACACTGGTTGGAGTTCTAAGAGAGAAAAAAAATGCTTGAAGTCACTCAGACCAGAGCACAGGTTGGGAAAGAAGTGACCACACCTTTTTGATCATATCACACTGGAAGAACTGAAAACTTAAAAGAGTAAGAACTCCAAGTCCACAGAGCTGCAGAAGAGAGTGCTAAGGGGAGAGTGGAGACCACAGGACTAAGTGGGGAGAGGACACAGGCAAGCAGACAGTTAGGATTCCTGAGTGACTGTTTACAGGAAGGCCCTAGCAGAGTGGGAAGTTTACAGGGCGACTTGGTTCTTTCCTGTAATACTGTGTTTTAATCTCCTTGTTGCTACATTGAGGTGGGCTTACTGGTTTACTGCTATATCAATTGGAACTACTGGTTCTGGGATTTGATTTTTTTGGTGCTTGAATAAATGTTATACTTCCACTGCCTTCTACCTATAGAGTTTTTCATACTTTGCAATTTGGAACCATACAGACATGTTCATGGCTATCTTCGAGGTCATGAATCTTGCCTTACTGATACATTACCCTGATTTGGTAGCTGTAGGAGACAGACAGGTGAAATGAGAAACTGGGAAACTAATTAGGAGGTTGCTATAATAGTACAGGTGAAAAGTGATAAGCATTTTGAAGATGGTAGGCACATTTGAGTAAAGAACATGGATAGAAAGACCATGTGGTGACAGAATCAATAGTAACTGTTTTGAATATGAATTGTGAGGAACATGAGAAACATAAAATGTGAAGAAGAGTCAAGGACAACTTCTAGATAACTAACTTGGGTCACTGGTGCCACTGTTGTGGTACCCACAACAGAAAAAGGTAAGCTTACAAGAGATAAAGGTAGAATGAATTTTATTTTATACAT
Organism: Phalanger gymnotis; assembly: GCA_028646595.1. Classification (NCBI taxonomy): domain Eukaryota; kingdom Metazoa; phylum Chordata; class Mammalia; order Diprotodontia; family Phalangeridae; genus Phalanger; species Phalanger gymnotis. Next base: position 12,924,855 of record CM053625.1, read on the forward strand.
GTTGAATATGAGATACCTAAGAACAGCCAACTGAGGTTGTTACATAAATAGCAGGTGATCGAGGATTAAATATCAAGAAGCAAAATGGAGCTAGATATACAGCATAAAGTCATCTGCAGAGAAGTGACAGTTAAATCCATGGGAGCATATACAGAGAGAAGATGGCACAAGAATACTAGTTAAACAAGAGGAGAGCCAAAGCAGCTCAAGGGTAAAGCAGATCTCTATACAAACAAAGAAGCCAGGAGTGGGGAGAAAGGCTGACACTTAAATGTCATTCTCATCTGAACACATAAACACACACATATAAATTTTACTCAACAAGGAAGGGATTAGTTCTAAGCAAAACAAGATATAAAGATACACAAAAGTATTTATAGCTCTTTTTGATGAGGCAAATAATGAGAATCTTAGGGGGTGTCCATCAGTTGGGGAATTCCGAACAAGTTATGGTATATAAATGTGATGGAATAATGTTGTGCTGTACATCTCGGAGAACTCTGGAAAGTTTTGTATGAAATAATGAGGAGTGGAACAGATAGAACCAGGAGAACAATTTATACAATAACAACATTGTAAAGAAAAAAGACTTTGAAAGACCTAGGAACTCTTAACAGTATTCCATTGTTCCACAGGGAAGATGAGGAAACATGCTACACACCTCATAGACAGGTAAAAGACTCAGATTATTCAACAAGACATTGTCTTAATATTGTCTTTTGGACATGGCCAATGTGGAAATTTGTTTTGACTGACTATACATGTTTTTAACAAGGGTTTTGTTTTCCTTCAGTCTCAACTAGGGTGGTAGGAGGGTTGGCCCTGGGATAGAATAGGGAGAAGTTGGATTTTTACCAACTGAAAAAATAAATCTGTAAGAACTCTTATAAATACGATAATCAGTCACAATTCCAGACGACTATTGATGACACATGCTATCCACTATACAAGGGTGAAGAATTCTGGGTGCAGAATGAGACATATGTATTTTTGTATCCAGCCATTGAGAGAATTTGTTTTGAATTGACTGTGAATTTGTTACAATAAATTTGTCTCTCTTTTTTCCAGTGTGGTGGGAAGGAGGGAAAGAAAACCAATTTCTGTTAAATTGAAAAAAGAGGCTGGGGGGAGGGAGGTATGTACAGATGTGATGTGCTACATCCACTTTCAAATAAGGTCAGTGTATTATTGGTTTTATTCTGTTAAGAGATACTTCTCTTATGGAGAATGGAAGAGTTTATGACCAAACATGAGGTAGAGAGCATTAAGAAATGCAAAATGGATAATTCTGATTATGTCAAATTGAAAAGGTTTTGTTGAAACAAAGCCAATGCAACTAAGATTAGGAGGGAAGCAGAAAATTGGGAAAGAATCTTTACAACCAGGCCTCATCTCTAAAATATACAGAGAACTGAGTCAAATTTATACCAATACAAGTCATTCCCAACTTGCGAAATGGTCAAAGGATATGAATAGGCAGTTTTCAGAGGAAGAAATTAAAGATATCTACTCATATGAAAAAATGCTCTAAATCGCTATTGATTAGAGAGATGCAAATCAAAACAACTCTAAGGTACCACATCTCTCCTGTCACATTAGCTAACATGACAAAACAGGAAAATGAGAAATGCTGGAGAAGATGTGGGAAAATAGGAACACTGTTACATTGTTGGTGGAGTTGTGAACTGATCCAACCATTCTGGAGAGCAATTTGGAACTATGCCCAAAGGGCTATAAAAATGTGCATACCCAGCAATACCACTTCTAGGGCTGTATCCCAAAGAGATCATACAAGTGGAGAATGGACCCATATGTACAAAAATATTTATAGCAGCTCTTTTTGTGGTGGCAAAGAATTGCAAATGAAGGGGATGCCCATCAATTGGAGAATGGCTAAACAAGTTGTGGTATATCAATGTAATGGAATATAATTGTGCTATAAGAAACGGGGAACATACAGACTTCACAATAACCTGGAAAGACCTACATGATCTGATGCTGAGTGAGGGGAGCAGAACCAGGAGAACATCATACATGATTACAGATACACAGTATCTGTGATGAGTAGCTTTGATAGACTTGGCTCTTCTCAGCAATACAAGGTTCAAAGACAGCTCCAAAGGACTCATGATGGAAAGAGCCATCTACATCCAGAGAAAGAATTATGGAGTCTGAATGAAAATTGAGGCAAACTATTTGCTCTTTTTTTTTCTTCCTTTTTGGTTTTGTTTCTTCTTTCTCATGATTCATTCCATTGGTCATAATTATTCTTTACAACTTTAATGTGAAGGTATATGTAGAACATATATATTGGATTCCATGCCGCCTTGGGTGGGGGGAGGGGAGGGAAGGAGAGAAAATTTGAACTCAAAAATTTGTGGAGCTGAGGGCTGAAACTAAAAATAATTTTTTTTTTAAAATGAGATACTTCTCACTAAATGAAATAATCTGTAAATGTAATGTTAAAACAAAACATCAATGACTTTTTTAAAGGGGAGGTGAAAAGGTTGATTCCTGAACTACATCTTGAAGGAACAGAGATATTTTATGAGGTTGAGATGAGAAAAGAATATACTACTAGGCCCGAATTTACATAAAACAGGAGACGGAGTGTTACGTGTGGTAAGACACAAGGCTAGTTTGGTTGAATGGCAGAATATGAGAGGGGTAGTAGGTTGTGAAAGGCTTTAAAAGTTACAGAGCTAATTAAGTTTGATTATACAGGCAAAAGGAAGGCATCAGAATTTGTCAGAGAAGTATAGGTTAGATAATAAAAAGTACCCTGAAGTTATATGGTTTCTGATTTAGCCCTTATGCTATATTCCTCAAGTAAAAAACTTGCATATGGGTACAGCAACTGCTTCCCTAGTCAAAACCTTGTTCAATGGGTGGTGCTCCTAAGAAAAGAATAGTGAGGAGAGGCAACATCATTGGACAAAGTGTTGAATGAGATAAGAGCAGACAGAAAGTAAAGGAAGCAAACAAGCTTTATGGAGGCAGGGAACACACATACAGGAAAGGTGCGTAGAAGGGATCTGCTGCAGTTGTAGATGAAGTCAGATGTCCAACATGGACGAAATGGTATAGGTTTTTATGATTCTTATCTGGGCCAAGCGAGACCAGGAAGTGGAGGTATGGATTGAAGAACTGGATCTGAGGTTCAAGAATAGTGCTGACTCATCTGAGGTAGAGAAAGGTAAGAGAAAATACAGGGGGAAATTGATGGCTAGCTGATATTCAAATTCATGTTGGAGAGAAAAGCCCTGTTAGTGCTGGCCTTATTTTGACAGGCTGAATTGGATTGTTTGAGCTTCCTGATTTACTGGCTCAGGTGAGCTAATGCATTCCTAAATACAGTCTAAACTTAGGTAGCAGCTATATGACTAGAAACAAGGGATCAGAAGCAAGAGGTGCTATGGAGATGAACAGCTCTGTTATCTTCTTGAATTTACTTTATTTTATGAATTTATTTATTTTTAGTTTTAAATATCTACTTCCATAAGTTTTAAATTTTCTCTGCCTTCCTCTCCTCCCTAAGATGGTGTGCAATCTGATATAGGCGCTACATATACATTCCTATTAAACATATTTTCATGTCATGTTGTATAGAAGAATTAGAATGAATGGAAGGAACCATGAGAAAGAAAAATAAAACAAGACAAAAAAAGAGGGCAGTCTGCTTTGATCTGCATTCAGACTCCACATTTCTTTGTCTTGATGTGGATGGCATTTTCTATCCTGAGTCTTTTGGAATTGTTTTAAGTGCTTGCATTGCTGAGATGAGCTAAGTCTATCAAAAGAAGTTATCGAGGAAGATGGCGGCTGGGAAGCAGTGACTGGCGTGAGCTCCCCACCAAATCCCTCCAAAAACCTATAAAACAATGGCTCTGAACCAATTCTAGAGCTGCAGAACCCACAAAGTGGCAGAGGGAAGCAGGGCCCCAGCCCAG
>CM053625.1:12929304-12954827 GCA_028646595.1 Phalanger gymnotis
GGGGAGAAAAAAGTTTTTTTTTTTTTTTAATGCAACTAGAAAATAAGATGCACAGGCAATGGGGCACAGAGATTTATCTTGCCCTACAAGAAAGGAAGGGAAAGGGGGATGGGAGGGGAACGGGGTGACGGAGGGGAGGACAGACTGGGAAACAGGGCAACCAGAGTGTACACCATCTTGGAGTGGGGGGGGGGGGGGGGAAATGGGGAGAAAATTGGTAATTCAAACCCCTGTGAAAATCAATGCTGAAAACTAAACATGTCAAAAATAAATTTAAAAAAAAATGTAAAAAAAAAAAAAGAAGTCATCGAACAACGTGGCTGTTACTATGTACAATGGTTCTGCTGGTTCTGCTCACTTCACTCAGCAACAGTTCATACAAGTCTTTTTCTGAAGTCTGCCTGCTCATCATTTCTTATAGCACAATAGTATTCCATTACATTCATATACCAAAACTTGTTCAGCCATTTCCCAGTTGATGGGCATCCCCCTCAATATCCAGTTCTTGGCCACCACAAAAAGAGCTGCTATACAATGTTTTTGTACATATGGGTCCTTTCCCCATTTCTATGATCTCTTTGGGATATTGACCTGGTAGTAGTATTGCTGGATAAAAGGGTGTGCACATTTTTATAGCCCTTTGGAAATAGTTCCAAATTGCTCTCCAGAATGGTTGGATCAGTTCACAACTCCACCAATAATGAATTAGTGTTCCAATTTTCCCACATTTCCAGCATTTATAATTTTCTTCTTCTGTCATGGTTATCCAATCTGATAGGTACAAGGGGGCTCCTCAGAGTTGTTTTGATTTGAATTTCTCTAATCAATAATGATTTAGAATATTTTCTCATATGACTATGGATAGCTTTAATTTCTTCAACTGAAAACTGCCTGTTCATATCCTTTGACCATTTATCAATTGGGGAATGACTTATATTCTTACAAATCTGACTCAGTTCTCTATATATTTTAGAAATGATGCCTTAATCAGAGACAGTGGTTATAAAAACTCTTTCCCAATTACTTGCTTCCCTTCTAATCTTGGATGCACAAAATTATTCATTTTGGGGGGCAGCTAGGTGGCCCAGTGAGTAGAGCACCAGCCCTGGAATCAGCAGGACCTGAGTTCAAATCCGGCTTCAGACACTAGACACATATACTAGCTGGGTGACCTTGGGCAAGTCACTTAACCCCAACTGCCCTGCCCAAAACAACAAAAAACAAACAAACAAAATTATCCATTTTGCATCTCATACTGTTCTCTATCTCTTGTTTGGTCATAAATTCTTCCATTCTCCATAAATCTTACAGGTAAACTATTTCTTGGTCTCTTAATTTGCTTACAGTATCAGCCTTCATATTATCTTCTTGAATTTAAACAGAAGGATAGAACTGGCTGTTGAAGTACAGCTCATGGACTGGAGAAGAACTAACCAGACTGTCTTAGAGTTCATGAAATAAATTCTGAAAATGGAAACAAATGACTGAATAAATAGAAAAATGAAGGAATATAAAGATACTCATGTAGTAGAGCACTGTCACAAACTCAGATTATAAAGGGATTTGATAAAAGACCAAAACAAGAACAGATAATAATAAAGGCTAAGTAGAAAAGAAAGGCTTAGAAAAAAAAATACGAGAAAAGGCAAAAGCTGAGGGACAAGAAAAATGTAAAAGTACATGAAAAGGGCTATATTAGACAATGAAGAAAAACCAACAAAATGTTTAAATAACACAACAAGTTAGAATTTCTGTTTGCCTTAATTTCTATAGCTGTAAAATGGGGATAATACTTCACAGGGTTGTAGTGAGGGTCAAATAAGATAACAATTGCTAAACGCTCAGCACAGTGCCTGGCATGTAGTAAGTGCTATACAAATGCTATTGTTTAATTTCCTCTTTATTTGTTTATTGTGAATTTACTCTTCTCATCAGTATCATTAAGCATTTATTAAATATTTATCATGTGACAATAAATGAGAAAGGTGAGGTACAGAAAGGTTAAGTGACTTGCCAAAGGTCAATTAATTAAGTGGCTGTGTCAGGACCTAAACTTGGACTTTCTTGATGTCAGTGCCCCTTCTGTTGTGCTGCTTCTCCTCTCGTTGACTGTCTAATTTTTATATTTTCAAGCCAAATCTAGCTGTCTTCCTCTTATGCTTATATAAGATTTCAAAGGATTTATAGGAAATGGATAGTTACCTAGAAAAATGCAAAACACTCAAATTAATGAAAGAAGAAATAAATTTAGGAAGAAACAGGAGGAAAAACTCAAGGAAAGATGGATAAAGTGAATTCTAGTAAACAGTTAAAAATAATTCCTATGCTATATATCACGTTCTCAGAAGTAGAGAAAAACCCATTTCTGAGGAAAAAAACGGTCTTTATGCCTAGACAAAGAAATAAAGAAGAAAAAACTAAATGATAACAAAGACATTTTAAATAAAATATGAATGCAGCTTAAAAACAGCCTAAAAAAATTATTCATTGTGGACAAGTGCTACTTATGCCAGAGACACAAGAAGATTTCAATATTAGGAAAACAATGAGCCTAATCAATCACAGTAGCAACCAAAATGACAAAACTGAGATCAGATCAATAAAAATGTTCAAAAGGCCTTTGACTTTGACAAAATACAATGGTCATATGCTCAAAGGGCTATAAAATTGGGCATACCCTTTGATCTAGCAATACCACTCCCAGATATGTATCCTATAAAGATAAAAAGGGTGGGGGGTACAGAGAGGATCTATTTATACAAAAATATTGATAGCTGGTCTTTTTGTGATGGTACAAAATTGGAAAATGAAGGGATGCCCAACAATTTGGGGAATGGCTGAACAAGCTGTGGCATATGATTGTAATAGATTCATAATTTGGAATAATAATAATAACACTAGAATTGTGCTATAAGAAATGACAAGCAGGCTGATTTCAGAAAAACCTGGAAAGGCTACTTGGAAAAGAGAAAAATAGATAGGTAGAAATTAGGCTTGCTCTGACATCTCAAACCATATTCTGCAATGAACTCTCAATGTATGGATAACCTAGATATAAAAAGTCACGTCATAAAAAGTTTTTATCAAACAAAGGCTAACGATGAGAGATAAATACCTAATTTCAATTATGGGAAATTTATTATTTAACATGGAGAAGCTTCGTATAAACAAAATCAACAGTTTAATTAGAGAACTCTTAACTAAGAAAAAAATCTTTTTGACAAATTTCACTGATAAAGGACTGATTTCTAAGTCACATAGGGAATTGATAGATAAGAGACATATGCCAACAGATATAAACAGCAAGTTTTCAAAACAGGGGCAAGCGATCAACAATTGCATGGGAAAAATACCTAACATTACAGATAACATGAGAAATGCTGATCAAAAAAAATCCTTAGATTTCAATTGATACCCATCAGACTGGAAAAGATGAAAGAAAAGGAAAATGAAAAGTGCTGGAGGGTCTGTGAGAGGACAGGATGCTGAAGCACTGGTGATGGAGGTGTGAAGGGGTCCAACTTCATCATAGTGGCATATTATCTGTAATCCCTGCAACTAGGGAAGCTAAGGATGGTAAATTACATGATCTTAAGAGTTTTAAGCTGCAGTTAAAACTGACTGATGTCTGTATCATGTCCAGCATTACTATGGTGAAACCCCAGGTGGCCTAAAAGAGGGTTGAAAGAACTGAAGTTGAAAAAAGAACAGGTCAAAGCTGGAGTGCCAATGAGCACTGGGATTGAGCCAATGAGTGGCTGATAAACTTCTAATCGGGGTGAGATATGGAGACCCAATGTCAAAAATAAACAAATAGTCAAGCTATTCTGAAAAATAATTTGAAACTATATGAAGAAAGTCATTGTACTATGAATATTTAATCTGGTGATACCACTACTTCACATACCCCTGAAAGAGAACAAAAAGGTAAAGGATCTACATTTATGCAGAAATATTTATAGAAACACTTTTTGTTGTAGCAGTGATAAAGATAAGAACTAGACTTGTGAAATTACCAATGGAGAGAACTCTCAGATGAGGAAACACCCTCTACTGGTATTAATCCATAACTGTTTTACAATTTACAGGTTTATACTGAGTTATTAAATTAATTCCCAGAATCCCATAGTTAATAAATATCAAGGGTACCAGTTGAATTTAGGCCTTCCTTACTTTGAATCTAGCTGTCTATCCACTACACCAAGCATTTTTAACTTTTATGTTATTGTTCATGCTCCCCATTCCACCTCCTTTGGCAGTCTAGTAAAGCCTATGCACTCTTCACAATGCAAATCAATTATACTGAAATACAATTATCAAATTATTAAAAAAAAAAGTTCACAGATTCAGGTTAAGAATCCCAGTACTATGCTACAAAATACTAAAAAAAAAAGTAATAACTTATTCAGAACAGACTGATTCCTTGAGAAAGGAATTTCTTTGTGTACTTCCCCTCAGACCTACTTAGAATTTACCAATGTCCCTTGGGCAAGAGAGGGTAACACAGAGATACAAATGTTTTAGTAGTGACTTTTCATTTGGCAGGTGAAGGACTGAGCAAGAAGCAACAAAAAGGAATCTGTCCATCCGCAAGCTGTTAGGTGCTAAAAGTCGACTTGAATTTATCACTGCCATCTGTCAAAATCCACTTACCAGTGTAATATCTCTGGAGGCTGCTGCAGCACTCATATGTAAGCTTGGCTGTCTGACTGAACTACTGCAGTCTAGGGCACGGGCAAAAGTACCAACAGATCTGAAAGAGATGAGAAAAAAACCAAACATGAATTTTCTGTGAAAGAGTTGGCTAAGAAGATGCCACACAATTCCCAAAAACCAAGGCTAGAACAATCCCATCCCAGATACCTTTTCTAATGGCCACTAATGGAACCTATACTAAATTCATGGCTTTGCTACCTATTTGTAAGCTTCTAAAAAGTACTTTTTTGTTCTCTTGGCTTCAGTTTCTTCAGCTATAAATTAAGGGGCAAAACTAGATTATGTGTCAAGGATCCCATGGTAAACTTTTAATGCATCAGTCTCAAAAATGTCCTCACCTGACCATTATCTTATAGTTCCAACAACTAAACTTCATCTTTTTGAACTAAAAGAGCTGATACATCCCCCAAAGTGTCTATAATAATTGGGTGGGAAAGGCCTACTGTATAACAACAACAACAACAACAACAAAAAACAGTGCATAAGAAAACTGAATCCCTGACTGCCAGCCTATCCACAGGCAAGCTGTGTGATCTGATCTGACTTGTTTCATTTACAGGACCTCATGTTCCTCATGTGTAAAGCTACAAACTTTTAATTCCCTTTCTACTTTACCATAAGCTCTAATCCCTACAATTCTCTTTGTGGTGCCTTCCTTCTTATACAGAAAGGACTTGATAATGATGACCCAAAAACTTATTAAGAACCAAGCTGCAAATGAGGACAAGGAGGCTGAATTACCCATCCTCTGGGGACTGAAGGGATGGAACACTGTCTCTCAATCTATCTAACATACACTATTAAGAGACTTCCTGTAGAAATAACTAATGGCGGGGCAGCTAGGTGGTGCAGTGAATAGAGCCCTGGAGTCAGGAGGACCCGAGTTCAAATTCGGCCTCAGACACTTGATACACACTAGCTGCGTGACCTTGGGCAAGTCACTTAACCCCAAATGGCTGCCCCCCTCCAAAATAATAGCTAATGGCAAAATAAAAAATTAAATTTTAAAAATGTTCTCTGGGGCTCAGAAATGCTATTCCCAGAGTCAAGAAAACACACTGCTTCTTCCGCAAACTTCAAGCGCCATGGAGATATATATAAAAAAAAAAAATGCCTGAATACACAAAAGTATAAGAACAGTTTTGACAGAATCAGTTATGTGCTATCAATGTGAAATTTCCCTTTTAGAAGAAAAGGTGAAAAAGTTGGAGGGGTATTATGCTCTAGTTTGATGAATAGGGTTAAGGCTTAAGTAACAATCCCATAAGAAAAAGACATCAACAAGATAGCTTCATCACATAATAACATATGATAAGAATATTGGAGACTTACAAAGCAGAATGATATCCATATTAAATTTGTGTAAGATGACTGTCATCAAATCAGGATAGGTTTACAAGGAATCAAAGGATCATGAATTTAGAGCTGAAAGATATTTAAGAGATTATCCAATGCAACTCCCTCATTTTGCAGGTAAGGAAACTGAAGTCTAGAAAGATGAAAGGACTTGCCCAAATTTACAGATGTATCAAAGTCTGGACGCAAACCCAAGTCTTCAAGACTTCAAAACTATAGCTTTTTCTAATATAACATATTACATTAGGTCAGGGCATTTGATTCCATCTGCATAAAGCTTTAATAAAAAGTGGAAAAGAACTCAACAGATAAAGAGTAGGGACAGAGCCAACATGGTGGGGAAGAAGAACAGCCCAATTCTACACCAAACTCCTCCATAAAAGAACTACAAAACCCACCAGACCAAATTCTTCATGGAAAATCCAAGGAAGTCCTGAGTTTTGCTTGTTTTTTTTTTTTTTGCCCAGGTTAGCAAAAGGTCTGCGCCCCACGGGGATAGGGTCAGACATTTCGAGGGGTTGTGCACCAGAACAAAACGAAGCTGAAGACCCACACTAAGGCACCTCAACATCATGCAGGGTGCAAGAAAAGGTGTCAAGTGGGAGCTTTGCTACAGGTTACACAGTAACCTAGATCCATGGTGAACTGAGAAGACCACGTACCATAGGGTGGCAGTTTATCTTCCATTTTTGAAGAGAACCAAGACATCACAGATGATGTCTTGACTTTGGTATGAATTAGATTTAAGCAATGTAGAGTTGCATGAAGTCATCAGCCTCAACTCTCTCTTCCTGAGACATCAAAGTCCAGTGGCAAGACAAAAGTCAAGACAACTGGCAGCAGTGGATGACTCTAGCACCCTTTATGTCTGACAAAGCTCTAATCATTCCATAGCATCTGCTTCGGGTGCCTTCATGGCTACTGGAACACTCTGTTCTCATCTGCCAATTCCTCTGGGAAAAGTTTTAGGTTTAGTCTTAGGAAAAGTTTAGAGTAACCATCCTCCTAACTCATCAATGGATTTGAGATCTGTCAGTTACCTTCAACCTGGTTTAGACTGTCTGTTGAGACTCTTTACCAGGGTGTGTTCACTGAGCATGCTATAACTTCTTGGAGTCACAAGTGAGAGTTGAGTGAATCAGGTGGACACCTAAGGTGCATAAGTACCTTTCCACACGAAAAGGAAAGGAAAGGTTGCAGGCCCTAAGGCAGTACACCGAGAAGATCAAGTTCAGAAGCTAACTGTAAGTAGCTCAGACCCAAGGAGGAGGGTGGTATCTCATTTCTACCTTCTAGCCCAGTCTGAAATATGCAGAAGAATAACCAAGACAGGGATACCAGAAGGGACCCTACGGTTTGATTACTCTGAACCAGAAGATCTTACTACCTGACTGAAAGTAGTTGCAGTCAAAGATGGCAGCTAGAAAGCCAGGACTTGCTTAAGCTCTCCGCCAGGTCCCTCCAAACACCTGTAAAAAATGGCTCCGAACAAATTCTAGAGCTGCAGAACCCACGAAATAGCAGAGGGAAACAGGGCTCTGTAATATGAATTAAGTTGAGACCTTTTTATTGTTTTAGAATGATTAACTGTCTTTGATTGAGCCTTACTAGGTGCAAAGCCCCAGGCCCAAACCTCTATCTACCAGGTGTTAAGCCTATGTGGGCATGAAGCCCTCAGGATCCTAAGGGGAGTTGCTAAGACCAGAGCCAGAAGCAGGAGCCTGAGCTCGGGTCCTTTGGATAACATCTGATAATGGCTAAAGAGTGTATAAAAAGAGAGGAGAGAGCTATTTGCTGGGGACTCTCACTCTTGGAGGTGTGGTGATGTGCAGACTCTGGGCAGCTGTAGTTAAGAACCCTCCAGCTTGGAAACCCAAAGTTGGGACTTTGTTAAATCCTGGTAACTATGCATTGAGATTTGAATCAGACAAGGTCTGTCTGTTGATGTTTGTAATTTGTTTGTATTTGCTCTGAAGTTCAGGGTGCTGGCATTTTTCCCTGAACAAAGGGAATGATATCTGTATGTTCGATTAAACTGAGATTGTTAATGCCTTAACACTGGTTTCCTTAGAAAGCAGATCAAAAGAACTTGTGTTGGCAGCTTTCTGTGTGCTTACACCCCTACAGGAGCTGCTAGTAGATTGCTGCAACAGGCTCCAGCCCCAAGTACAGCCCAACATGGGCCCCGCCAGGACCAACTAGACCGGAAGCCAGGCAGAATGGGCCATAAGGTTCTGAGTCATTGAGCTGTGGCAGTTACCAGACTTCTCAACCCACAAACACCAAAGACAACAGAGAAGGTGACTGGGAAAAACTGCTGGATTGGAGAGAGAAGTGCATGGTCGGTCTCAGCCCCAGGAGGCAGCTGAGGTGGTACAGCTCTGAGGCTGCTTCCAGAGCTCCAGCTGTGGTTGCTTCCGGCCTCAGGCCAACCTGGTGGGAGGAATCAAGCAGTGGGGAGCAGGAGTGTAGCACCTGCTTTGCCCTGCTTGGATCTGGGTCGCGGACCTGGTTGGCGGTCCTTGGGGGAGGAGGAGCACTGATGTGGCAAAGCTTAGCCTGCAGAAGTAGCTCTGAAAACAGCAATGTAGCCCTTAAAGCTTAAGACAAAGTACTCTACTCTACAAGCAGTCATACCCCGACAAAAAGCTCAAGGGTCAAATAGTTGCCTGGGAACATGAACAGGCAGCAAAAACGACCTCAGATTCAGATTCTGACTTTACAATCTTTTTTTGGTGACAAAGAAGATCAAAACATACAGCCAGAAGAAGTCAACAAAGTCAAAGAGTCTACATCAAAGCACAAATTGACCTCAGGCCATGGAAGAGCTCCAAAAGGATTTGGAAAAGCAAGTAAGAGAAGCAGAGGAAAAATTGGGAATAGAAATGAGAATGATGTGAGAAAACCATGAAAAACAAGTCAATGACTTGCTAAAGGAGATCCCAAAAAAATACTGAAGAAAATAACACCTTAAAAACTATACTAACCCAAATGGCAAAAGAGCTTGCAAAAGCCAATGAGGAGAAGAATGCCTTGAAAGGAAGAATTAGCCAAATGGATAAGGAGGTTCAAAAGACCACTGAAGAAAATAAAAATTAGATTGGAGCAAGTAGAACTTAGTGACTTTATGAGAAAACAAAATATTATAAAACAGAACCAAAGGAATGAAAAAATGGAAGACAATGTGAAATATCTCACTGGAAAAACCACTGACCTGCAAAATAGATCCATGAGCTAGCCGCTTACAGATCCAGGAGAGAAAATTTAAAAATTATTGGACTACCTAAAAGCCATGATCAAAAAGAGAACCTAGACATCATCTTTCATCATCAACTTTTCAACTGCCCTGATATTCCAGAGCCAGAGGGTAAAATAGAAATTGAAAGAATCCAGAGATCACCTACTCAAAAAGATCCCAAAAAGAAAACTGCTAGAAATATTGTCGCCAAATTCCAGAGATCCCAGATCAAGGAGAAAATACTGCAAGCAGCCAGAAAGAAACAATTTGAGTATTGTGGGAGCACAACCAGGATAATTCAAGATCTAGCAGCTTCTACATTAAGGGATCGAAGGGCTTGGAATATGACATTCCAGAGGTCAAAGGAGTTAGGATTGAAACCAAGAATCACCTACCAAGCAAAACTGAGTATCATGCTCCAAGGCAAAACATGGATTTTCCATAAAAATAAAGGACTTTCAAGCTTTCTCAGTGAAAAGACCAGAGATGAATAGAAAATTTGACTTTCCAACACAAGAATCAAGAGAAGCATTAAAAGGTAAACAAGAAAGAGAAATCATAAGGGATTTACTAAAGTTGAACTGTTTTGTTTACATGCCTACATGGAAAGACGATGTTTGTAACTCATGAGACCTTTCTCAGTATTAGGGTAGTTGAAGGGAATGTGTGTGTATGTGTGTGTGTGTGTGTGTGTGTGTGTGTGTGTGTGTGTGTGTGTGTAGACAGAGGGTACAGGGTGAGCTGAATATGAATGGATGATTTCTAAAAAAATAAAATTAAGGGGTGAGAGAGGAATATATTGAAAGAGGGAGAAAGGGAGAGATAGAATGGAGTAAATTATCTCACATAAAAGTGGCAAGAAAAAGCAATTCTGGAAGGGAAGAGGGTGCAGGTGAGAGGGAATGAGTGAATCTTGCTCTCATCAGATTTGACTTCAGGAAGGAATAACACGCACACTCAATTGTGTATCTTACCTCACAGGAAAGTAGGGGGAAGGAGATAAAGAAGAGGGGACAACAGAAGGGAGGGCAGATAGTGGGAAGAAGTAATCAAAAGTAAACACTTTTGAAAGAGGACAGGGTCAAGGGAGAAAATTAAATAAAGGGGGACAGGATAGGATGGAGGGAAATATAGTTAGTCTTTCAAAACATGAGTATTGTGGAAGTGTTTTACATAATGATACATGTGTAGCCTATGTTGAATTGCTTGCCTTCTTAGGGAGGGTGGGTGGGGAGGTGTATTGGTAATCAAAATGGGCTCTTAGGACTTAATTCAACCAAGTGCCCTTGAAGAGTTTGGCCTTTATTTCCTTGATTAAATAAAGAGTCCCTGATGACCTCCTTGCCTCAAGGGAAAGCCTAGTTTACATGGTTTGAGTGACATGTTTGTGACATCAGAAGCTTTTAGATCACGTAGGTTTAAGTTGCATTTTTGTGATGATTTTAGGTCACATGGGTGAGTCGCATGTGTGACTCGCCCTTGACCCTGAAAAAGAAATAAAACCAGGGGTTGGCTTTCTTTTTTCGGAGCTCTGACCCACAGCAGTAGTGGTGCATGTGACTCTGGGCTAGCCATTGTCATTAGCGCCCTGGCTGAACTCAGATGTTGGTAACTATGAATTGTATTTGGTCTGTCTGTCCGTGTTTGTAATATGTTTGTACTTGCTCTGAAGTTCAGGGTGCTGGCTTTTCGCCCCAAACTAAGTGAATGGTATTTGTATGCTGGATTAAAATAAGAATGTGTCAACCCCTTGACATTGCTTTCCTTGGTGAAGCAGATCAAAAGAACTTGGGCTTGCAGCATTCTGCGGGCTGGTTGTTGTTGGTTTTTCACCCCCACGGCAGCTGCTGGGCAGATTGTTGAAACAGGAGAGAAGAGGGGAGACAGTCTGGAGCTCAGTTTTAAAAGCAGATGCTCAAAAAACAAGAGTTGTTTTTTGCATGCAACTGGGAAATAAGATATAGAGACAATGGGGGATAGAAATCTATCTTGCCTACAAGAAAGTAAGGGGAAAGAGGATGGGAGGAAAGTGAGGTGACAGAAGGGAGGTCAGACTGGGGAAAGGGGCAATCAGAATAAATGCCATCTTGGAGTGGGAGGGAGGGTAGAAATGGGGAGAAAAATTGTAACTCAAAATCTTGTGGAAATCAAAGCTGAAAACTAAAAAATATTAAATAACAAAATATGGAATTCAAAAAATAAATATAACGAACAAGAAAAAAGATCATAAAAATGAAAAAGTACATGTAGTCCAGCAGCCATCTATTAATGCTCAGATCCCCAATCTGAGGTCAAGAACTTGTAGAGCTCAGACCAGAGGAGGTAGAAATCAAACTTTGCCCTGGATCAGACCACTTGGGAACATTGGAAACTTACAGACCCTCAGTTTAAGCTACCTCTGTAATCTAGGACTAACATTAACACTCAATAACCCCAAGAAAGCACCAATAGGACAAGCCTAGATTTTCCCTTCACAAGTGTGCAAAGGCTGGTCTGAGCATCAAGTCTGAAGTAAGGAGGTAGGGTGATGACTAAACCAACCAAAAAACTATCCTACCATAAAAAGGTATTATGTTGATAATGATGTTCAAGACATGAACACAGAAGAAGAGAATGATCCCCAAACACCTACAAAGTTGCAGAAAAAAAATACATCTTAGGCACAGATTCCACATAAAGGAAGAGGACAGCAGAATGGATCAGAAACCAGAAACCAACAAAATGGTGTTTACAACACACTTCAAATAGAAAGAAATACAGAGTTAAAACAAAGAGTTGATATGGTTCAGCCAAAGTTAAAAAAAAGGCATGGCTAGCAATCATGATACTGAACAAAAGGCAAAACCAAAAAAAGTCCCAAATGAAAGAGAAACTACATTTTTCTAAAAAGAGAAACTATACTACCTTTGTAATTTCCCACATATACCAATACTAAACACATATACAACAAATAGAATAGCAATAAATTTTTAAAAGTAAAATGCATTATAGAAAAACAAAAACAATAAAACGACAATAATGGAGGATGTCTAGGATAAAGTGAAACAAAAACTAAACAAAAAAAGAAGTTAGGGACATGAAGATAATCTTAGAAAAATACTATCCCTCTGAATAATACTGAATGATAATAGAAAAGAGTATGCAAATGCTAAAAAGCAGAAATAATAAACACTTTTAATGACCAAAGTTCAGTAAAAATTCCATTTTAAAAAGGGCCTTTGAAGAAAAGATTAAAAATGACCTGGAAAGTAAATACTTTAATCCTAAATAATGGGTGGATCAAAGAACAAATTATTGACTACATTAAAAATAATGAGACAACATAGCAAAATGTGTAGGATACAGTCAAAACAGTATTAAAGGAAGTTTTTATATCTCTAAAACTTTTATTTGTGAGATCTTATAAAAATTGGGCATACAATTAAAAAAACTGGAAACCAACAAATAAAAAACTTCAATAAAATATCCTTAAAATCAAATGAGACATTAGCAAAACTGAAAATGGAAAACAAAAATTGAATTAATCAGCTTTATGAGCTTAATTGAATTATGAATTAAATTATGAATATATTATAATTGAATTATTAAAAAAGAGATTCAACAACAAAACAATAATATAGCTATGTCACTGCTCAGTCATTTTTCAGTAATATCTGATTCTTCCTGACCCCATCTGGAGCTTTCTTGACAAAGGTATTGCAGTGGTTAACCATTTTCTTTTCCTGCTCTTTTCAGAGATGAGGAAAACTGAGGTAAATGGGGTTAAGTGATTTTCTCAGGGTAAATTACTTGCCCATCTGGTGTGTCTGAGGCCAGATTTGAACCCAGGAATTCAAGTCTTCCTAACTCCATGCCAAGTGTGCTCTATCCAATGCACCACACAGCTGCCCAGATAAGCCATTATCAATTCTGATTTTTTAAAAATAAAGAAAACCACCATCATCAAGTATGAAAAAGATGAATTCACAGCAAAGTAACAAGTTAAAAAAAAATTAAAATAAACCTGAGGTACCACCTCACACCTATCAGATTGGCTAAAATGACAGACGGGAAAATGACAAATGCTAGAGAGGAAATGGAAAAATTGTAATGGTAATGGTAAATGATAAAATTGTGAACTGATCCAACCAATTTTTCCTTAAAAATTAGAATGGAGCAAATGGAAGCTAATGACTTTAAGAGAAATCAAGAAATTGTAAAACAAAACCAAAAGAATGAAAAAAATAGAAGGCAATGTGAAACATCTCATTGGAAAAACAACTGACCTGGAAAATAGATCCAGGAGAGATAATTTAAAAATTATTGGACTACCTGAAAGCCATGATCAAAAAAAGAGCCCAGACATCATTTTTCAAGAAACTATCAAAAAAAGCTGCCCTGATATTCTAGAATCAGAGGTCAAAATAGAATTGAAAGAATCCACCAATTACTTCCTGAAAGAAATCCCAAAGGAAGACTCCTAGGAATACTGTAGCCAAATTCCAGAGTTCCCAGATCAAGGCGAAAATAGTGCAAACAACCAGAAAGAAACAATCAGAGTATTGTGGAAACACAATCAGGATAACACAAGATCTACCACCTTCTACCTTAAGGAATTGGAGGGCTTGGAAGATGATATTCCAGAAGTCAAAGGAGCTAGGACTAAAACCAAGAATCACCTAGCCAGCAAAACTGTGTATAATCCTTCAGGGGAAAAAAAGCACATTCAATGAAATAAAGGACTTTCAAGCACTCTTGATAAAAAGACCAAAGCTGAATAAAAAATTTGGCTTTCAAATACAAGACTCAAGAGAAGCATGAAAAGGTAAACAGGAAAGAGACATCATGAGGGACTTATTAAAGTTGAACTGTTTACATTTCTACATGGAAAGATGAAAAAGCTTTTACAGTGAAGGGAAAGAGGGAGGAGGTGAGGGGGAATGATTGAACATTACTCTCATCGGATTTGGCTTAAGGAGAGAATAACATACACACTCAATTGGGCATGAAAATCTATCTTACCCTACAAGAAACTAGAGGGTCAGTGGGCAGCATGGAGGAGAGAGAAAGTGGAACTCAAAGTTTTAAAAAATGAATGTTAAAAATTTTTTTGACATGCAACTGGGAAATAAGATACACAGACAATGGGGTACAGAAATCTATCTTGCCCTACAGGAAAACAGAAGGGAAGAGGAGGATGAAAGAAGGGAGGGCAGATGGGAGGACGGGGGAGGGGTAATCAGAATGTACGCCATCTTGGAGTGGGGAGAGGGGAGAGATGGGGAGAAAATTTGGAACTCAAAATCTTGTGGAAGTGAATGTTTAAAACTAAAAATAAATTAACAAATAAATGTTCTCCTCATTCTGCTCACTTCATTCAGTATCAGTTCATGTAGGTCTTTCCATGTTTTTCCTTCAGTTACTTTTTTTAAGGTGTTCCTGCTCCCACTGGATCTTTTCCCTCACCATTGATCCCCTTCTTCTAATTTGTTACCCCCCTTTTCCTTTAGTTTTATTAGTTCCTCTTTCCTGCTTTACCTAATTATATCTCTCTTCCCCTTCTTCCTCAGTCAAGTAGACTCCCCCATCCTCTCACCACTTAAGCTAATCCTTTTCAAAAGTTTATTAAAATTTCATTATGTTTCATCCCTTTCCAAAAAGGATTTCTCCAATTCTCATCAATTTTCTTTCTCTTATTTAAGACCCCTAACACCATCTGGTCTCTCTCTCTTTTTTGTATTCTTCACACAATCAAAGCATCCAAGGTATCCATTCTAAGCTCTTGCCTATATAAAAACACTTTCTGCTACTGCCTTATAGGGCTTACCCCATGGAATCTCCTTTTCCATTGTGCCTCATTCTCAGAACAATGTCAATTATTGCCAGTGTTAGACAGTTTGTGGGGTCTCACCCGCATCACCTTTCTTGCTGACTTTTTCCTCCCTACAACTGCCTATAAATCTCTTTGTGTTCATATATTCTCACTCCTGATACCGGCCATACCCAGGGGTTCCAACCCCCATCCTGTCAAGACAAGTAGATTTACAGGCAACAAATCCCCCAGGCCTTATCCACTGCAAGGCCCTCAACATTCACCTCCACGGACATTCATCAATGGAATTTCCTCCCACCTCCAAGGCAAGGCCTCCTTCCTTGCCCTGCTCCCTTTCAATTTTTCCACCTCCTCACCCCACTCACTACCTTGTAGGCTCTTCTCTTTCTGCAACCACAGAGGCCACCTTCTTCTCATTGCCAATCTTTGACTTGACCCCAGAATATAACTGATTCTTCTCTATTTCAGCACTCCCTTTCCCGCCTTTCATGTACCCTTCCCTAATCCCATGCTGTAATGTAGTCCCACAAAAAAAGCATTCACCTGTAGGCAAAGTATCACAAGGTTCCATCAATGATAATCCCTGTCCCTCACTTCACTGTTACCTCTACCAAGTTTCTACCTTCATAGCTTTCTCCATGTGTATCTTTAGAAAAAAGTCTCTTACTGGTCTTTTGGTTGTAATGTTGTTGCTGTTGCTGTCTGCATTTATTCACGCCTTCATTTTGGTTGTATTCAAAAAGCAAATCTCCTCAGTTCCAATTTTCTTTCTAAAAAATTTCAAAGTCTTTATTATTATTAGTCTTTTTTTTCATTATTGTTCATTTTTGTTCTGTTATGGTTAGGCTAAAATTTGCAGGACAGGTCACCTAGGGGTATATCTTGAGTTCCAGTGTTCTTTGGAACACATTTTTACATTCCTTCTTCTTCTAGTAGGTGTGGAATAGTCCTGTGTTATTCAACTGTCCTTTGCTTTGTATTAGGTATTTCGGCTGACAGCTAGTAGAACTCGTTTCTCAAATGAACTGCTAAATTTAACCACTATGTAATCTTGGAGTTTGCAACCTTGGATGGGTTGTTTGTTTTTAATGGAGAACATCTGTGAATTTTTTCAATTGAAATTTCATTTTCTATGAACAGAAGGGGCAGTTCTCTTTTATTATTTCCTTCAATGTGGTATTAAGTTTTTTTTGTCCTATCGTGGTCTTTTGGGAGACTTATGATCCTCTATGCATATCTTGTCTTCAAGATCCATGTTTTGCTTGCAAAGTAAAGCATATTTTCTATTAATGTTATTGTTCTTTGCTTCTCTTCTAATTGTCCTTCACTTCTGTGTATTTGAATTCCTTATCTACTGCTCTCTCTTTTGTTTCTTTCATGAGGCTTGCTGCAGCAAATTCAAATTTTTCCATAATTCTCATTTGTCTTTTAAACCACTCAAGAACAATGTGTTTTGCTTCTATGTTCTCAAATTCCACTGGGTCATCCATTTCACCAAGTGTTGGATCATTTTCCTTTATTTTGTAGTATTCATAGATTTCTGAACTCATTTACCTGGAGGCCATAATTCCTTCTGTTGCTATTGTATTTCTTATCAATTTATCTGTTTATGTTCACAAGGCCTTTGAGATTTCTTCTTTCTGAGATATTTTCAACTTTCCCCTCTCTGGTCCATCTATTTTCCTCATAATTCACTTTTTGACTTTAATTGTGGTTTCCTCAGGGGGTTGATCTCGAAGTGTCTCAGCCTCCTCCCACACTGAGCAATTTACAGATCACCAAACTAGATCTCAGTCCTGAATGATTTTAGTAGTCAGAACTGATCCTAGCTGGATGCTGAATTTTTTCTCTGATTTAGTGAAGCACTGCAGTCTTCCCCCTCCTCCCACCCCACACACAGTGCCCTCTACCAGTAACTTGTCCAACTCCTGTTCTTCAGTTGTCTGACCAGGCACAAGCAATTCAGAGCCTGTTTTCCCTGGCACTTTCACCTGGCAGGCTTTTATTCCTGAAAGGGTGTAGCCAAGCTCACTGTGAAGCCCCATGGTAAAAAGAAAGAAGGGGAATCAGAAGAACTAAGGTACAGGAGTAGGTTTTGATGTAAACCTGTGTTGTATCTTTGGGTGTTCTAGTGGTAGTGCGTAGAAGGAGGGGAAGGAGTGCCAAGTCAGTGAGGGGTAATTCCTGAGCTTCTGGAGGTAGTTTAACCTTCTTTTGGATTCTGGGTGTCGTAGACCAGTTGCTTTATTTTTGGTGCATGGTCTCTGTTTTGGAGAGGTTTGAGAGGTCATGGGGAATCAAAGAAAATGTCTAGTTCACCATCTTATTGTTGATGTTACCTGGAAGTCAATTGAGCTTTTCTTTAAATGATAATTAATATCTTCCTGAAACCCAAAACAAGCATCATCTATCTGTAAAGGGGATAAGCAAGAAGCTAGTCCATTATCACCAATACTATTTAATATTGGACAAGAAATACAAATTTTAGCAATAAGACAAGAAAAAGAAATGGAAGGAATAAGGAAAAGCAGAACACAAAATTATCACTTTTTGCAGATGATATAATAGCTTAAAGAAAACCTAGAGAATGAAAATAACAACTTAAAGTTGCAGGATATAAAAAAAAACTCATAGAAATCAGACCCATTTCTGTATATTAACAACAAATCCAGGAGGAAAAGACAAAAAGAGAAATTCCATTTCAAATAACTATGGATAATATAAAATATTTGAGAATCTACCAAGGCACACACAAGAACTATATGAACTACAAAACACTCCAGAGAAAGAAAGGCAGTTCTAAACAACTGGAAAAATATTAATTGCTCATGGGTAGGTCAAGTCAATATAATGAAACTGACAATAATACCTAAGTTAATTTATGTTTTCAGTGCCATACCACCCAAACTATTGAAGAATTACTTTACAATGCTAGAAAAATAAAAAAAAAATTTATCTGGAGGAACAAAAGGTCAACAATATCAAAGAAGTCAATAAAAAATAAAAAAGAAGAAGGGTACCTACATATCTCAAACTATACTACAAAAATGTAATCATCAGAACAACTTGGTACTGGGTAGGAAACAGAGAGGTAGATCAGTAGAACAGAACAGGTACTCCAAATGGGTACATGATTTGAATATAAAGGATGACATCATAAGCAAATCAGTAGAACATGGAAGAAATTACCTGTCAGTTCTATCAAGAGGTTAAGAGTTTCATGAACAAACAAGAGACAGAGAAGTTCAAAGGAGGCAAGGCGGATAATTTTGGTTACATACAATTAAAACATTTTGCATGAACAAAAGCAATGCAGCTAAAACAATCGAAAAGTAAGAAACCGGGAAATATCTTTGTAGCAACCTTCTCTGATGAAAGACTCGTTTCTAAGATACATAGGGAAATGAGTCAAATTTAAAAGAAAAAGTGGCATCTCCCAGTTGATAAATGGTCAAAGGAATAAGGCAGTTTTTTGTAGGAAGAAATCAATACTATCAATAACCATATAAAAATTGCTGTAAATCACTGTTAAGGGGAGAAATGCAAATAAAACAACTCTGATGTACCACTTCACACCCATTAAATTGGGTATAGTGACACAAAGGAAAATGACAAATGCTGGAGGGGCTGTGGCAAAAGAGGAACATGAATATACTAATAGCAATAGTTGTGAACTGGTACAACCAGTCTGGAAAGCCATTTGGACCTATGCCAAACTACCTCTATACTCCAAGGAGATCAACAAAAGAGGAAAAAGACACAGTACAAAACATTCCGAGCAGCTCTTTTTAGACGGGTAAAGAAATAAAAACTGAGGGGTTTATCCATTAATTGGAAAATAGATGATCAAATTATGTTATATAAATGTGATGGAATACTGTTGTGCCATAAAAAATGACAGTTTCAAAAAGGCGACTTACATAAACTGAATCAAAGTGAAATGAGTAAAACTAAAAGAACAATTTATAAAATAACAGCAATATTGTAAAGATAATCAGTTTTGAAAGCCTTAGCAATTCTGATCAATACAATGACCAATCACAATTCCAAGGGACTCATAATGAAATATGTTATATGTATATGGATAAGAGAATGTGCAGACTGAAGCATATTTTCTCCTCTTTCTTTTTCCTTAGGACAAAGATTAAACAAATCTGTTTTACATGATCATACAAATTTGTGATGTTTTCTTTTTCTTGCTTTCTCAATGAGTAGAGCAGGGGAAGAGGAGAGGCAGAGAATTTGGGAACTGAAAATAAAACTGAATTAAAAAAATAAACAAAAAAATGTAATTTCAAAAGGAGGTAAACAATTATATGATCAGGAAAATCCTCATGCTAATGAAGCAATCTGAACTAAGCACTGAAGGAAGGAAGGAAGGAAGGAAGGAAGGAAGGAAGGAAGGAAGGAAGGAAGGAAGGAAGGAAGGAAGGAATTTCGAGAACTAGAAATGAGGAAATAATACATTTCACACTTTGAGGAAGGAGACAGAATATCATGTACTTGGAAGAGCAAGTAGATCAGTTTGACTGCATCATAAGATATATAAAGACGAATAATGGCAAATACTTCTGGAAAGATTGGCTGACGCCAGATTATGGAGTGTTTTACATGCTATGAATTTCCACAGTCTCCCTTGTGACAAGCAGGGATACTCATTACTATACTGACAAGGAAAGTTTGTAGGAGGCTAATTTAGTGGAAAAGAGAATGAGTTTAATTTTAGTCATATTGAGTTTAAGATGCCAATGGGACATTCAGGAAAAGATCAAAGGAACCATAGATTAAAAGTTGAAAAGAACCTCAAAGGTTATTAGAAACATATCCAATCTGTTGCCAAATCTTATTGTTTCTATCTACAACGTCTCTTCCCAACCGACTTCTTCATTCTACTTTCAGAAAAATCACCTTAGCTCAGGCCCTCATCATGTCTCAATTAGATTACTGCAATGATGTTCTAATTGGTATTGCTATGTCTCTTCCTATTTTAGTCCATTTCCCACAAAACAAGTCTTTTTTTTTTCTTAAGTGTAGATCTAACCAAGTCATTCTTTAACTCAATAAATTCCAATGACTCTCAAACAGCTTTTAAAGCCTTTCTCAATCTTTCCCCAAACTATCTTTCCAGTCTTCTCCTCCCAGTCTCCAATCCAGCCTAACTGGCTTACCCCACCCGCCCACCCCAACACGTACATACACAATTTCCATTAAAATGCAAGTTCCTTGAGAAGAGGGACAATTTCACTGATTGTATTTCTAGGACCTTAGACAGTGTCTAGCAAAGAGGAGGTACTTAATATTTATTGATTGATCAATTTAAGAGATTATAATTATTTGTAACTTTGACAACCATTTGGAGTCCTGAAGTCAAAAGCTAGAGTGCAGTTAACCAGCCACTTCCTAATTCCCAGTCTCAACTGTCTATTCCTTATTCCTCTCAACTCCAACCCCAGCATTATCTCACTACAGATATGTAAGCCTCCCCCAATTCCACTGTGCCCTTTGGAATGCTTGCACCTTAATGTCCAAATTTCCTCCCACTTTTCATCACTCATTGAGACCTGGTTTCTTCTTGATAGTACTACATTCTGGACGATCCTTTCCAGTAACGGCTGCACCTTCATTTATCTCCCACCTCACTAGTTGTAGTGGGGTTGTTCAATATTCCTTGATTGCCATGACCACTTCTAGTCTCTTTTTATGATTACCAATTAACAACTTCCTTTAAGGTCATGTTATTTACCAACCCACAGTGCCAGGCTCACAGTCTTCACCTTCAACCCAATTCCCTCCCTCATTCTAGGGGATTTCAACATGCAAAGTGTTCCTTCAAATGCCCTAAATTCCCTTTTCCTCAATGTACTCAACTCTCATAACCGACTCCTGCATCCCACTTTACCTAAATACGCATTCTTCCTGTTTAACTTTACTTCTTGCTCATTCTCCAGTCTGTTCTATTGCCACACTAGCTGTCACACTCCTGTGCTGGTATCTTTCTATTTTTTTCCAGCTCTACTTTATGTTTTATTTTATCCTATTAGGATATAAGCTCCTTAAGAGTAGAGACCAGCTTATTTTCTTGGTTTTGTATTCCTAGCACCTAGCACAGTGTTAACACTGAACAGAGTTTAATACGTGCTCTATGTTTTTAATTTTTCCATCACTCAAAAGCATTCCACTTTCATGTTCAAGTACTGTAAATTTCCTTGAGCTTATCATAATCTTTTATCTTCCATCTCTCCTTCATTCCCCCTGAACCTACTCTTTGTTGACACTGTCATCTCCAATCTATCCAACTATCAGTACTGTAACACACTATGCCATCATCCCTTCTCTAGTTATACTTTTCCCTTCTTAATCTACACTATTCTCTGAAACACTTGAATCCCTTGTCCCCTTGTCCTATTGCCAATCATGTCTTGCCAAACCCAAACTTCATCTTCAATCTCTCCCTAACAACCGGCTCTTCCACTGCTGCCTACAAACATCCCTAAGTCTCCCCCACCCTTAAAAAAGAATCTTCATCAGAGACTACTATGCCCAATGACTATCATCTTTCACATTTGCTTTCCTTCTCAATCAAATTCATTGAAAACGCTTTCTACAATAACTACCACTATTTCCTTTCCTGTTACTTAAGCCCTCTGAAATCTGGCATCTGGACTCATTGAACTAAAACCACACTACTTAAAGTTATCTCTTAGTAGTCAAATCTAATAACTTTTTCTGTCCTCATCCTTGACTTCTCTGCAGCATTTGACATTATGGATAAATTTTTCCTTCTGGTTACTTTCTATTCATTTGTGGTCTACAAATGTGATCACTCCTCCATCTTTTTTGCTGGATCCAGATCATGCCCACTAACTGTTTTCCAAGGCTTTGTGTGGTCTCTTCTCTTTTTGCTTCATATGATTCCCAAACATATTCACAATTCAATCAACTATTTATTATGCATCTACACTGTGCTAATCACTAGAGATATAAGTAAATACAAATATATCAAAAGTATTTAAATAAAATGAAGTTTGAAAAGGAGGTCACCAAAACTAAAAGAAGAAAGATTCTATGATACAGAGATAAAGTAGTCCATTGAGAGCTTATAGGATAGCCAGTAGAAACACCTACAGATAGGAGATCAGAGTGTTGTGTGAGAGAGAAAGCCAGCTTGCCTGAATCACATCAGGCAAGATAATAAGTAATATAAAATGAAACTTGAAAAGTAGGTTGTGGTAAGATTGTGAAGGGCTTTAAAAGCTAAATAGAAGAATTTACAGTTTATTCCAGAAGCAATAAGATTCTTTTGCATTTACCAAGTTAGGGAAAATACTTAAGTTAAAGAATATCACTTTAGCAGTAGGTAGGATTGTTTCAACAATCTGGCTAGCAGCTTCTGTGGGAGTGTAACAGCCAGCATCCAGAAAGCTGCCAACAGCACAGGTTCTTCTGATCTGCTTAACTAAGGAAAGCAAGGTTAAGGGGTTGGCAAGCCTACTTTTAATTCAGCACACAAATATCATTCACTTAGTTCAGGGGAAAAAGCCAGCACACTGAACTTCAGAGCAAAATACAAACAAATTACAAACATAAACAGACAGACCCAATACAATTCATAGTTACCAACATCTAGGTTCAGCCCAGGAGCTCAGAACAAGGGCTGGCCCAGAGTCACGCACGCCACCACTGCTGCAGCAAAGAGCTCCAAAGAAGAGATAGCCAACCCCTGGTTTTGTATCTTTTTCAGGGTCAGGGGTGAGTCACACATGCGACTCATCCGAGTGACCTAGAGTCCTCACAAAGAAGCAACATAAACCCACGTGGTCTAAAAGCCTCTGCTGTCCCAGACATGTAAACTAGGCCCTCCCTGGAGTTAGCCCCACCTTGGGCCCCACCTTAGGTGCCAATCCACACCCACATAGGTTTTACACCTAATAGGGGTTTGGGCCTGGGGGTTAGCACTTAGTAAGAGTCAATGAAACACACTGAATTACTCAAAGCAAACAAAAGCCAAACTCTTCAAGGGCACTTGTTGAACTAAGTGCTAAGGAGCCCATTTTGCTTACCAACACAAGGACAGACTAGAATAGTGAGAGACATTGCAGGGTTACCAACTAGGAGATTGTTCCAATAATATAAGTGAGGTGATGAAAGTCTGCATCACCAACTGACAGACATTTCAAACTGGCATCTTAAACTCCACCTGTCCAACAGAATTCATTATTTTCTTCCCGTATCTTCCATTCCTCTGAACCTATTATTTTTGAGGGCACTATCATTATTCTAGTCACATAGGTTTGAAACCTCAGTTTTACCCAAAACTCCCACTGGATATTTAAAGCACCTCACAACCCAACCCCTTCTTAAATTTCCAATCTTCTGACATTCTAAATCCCTCCACATACAATACAGTCTAATTATATCAATATACTTGCTGGTCCTGAGAGGATAAAGAGTAAAGAGAAAAGTTTTCATAAAGACTGTATAGGCAGTAATAAAGAAGTGATAGGGGAAATCTGATAACATTAAAGCCTGGAGCAGGAGAGGATATATGGGAAGAGCTCTCAGAAAACAGACCAGACTAGAGGTAAAGGAAGGAAAGAGTATGGGAAGGAAGCAAGGGAGGGAGAGAGAATGGAAGGAAGGAAGAACAGAAGTAAGGAATGAAGCTACTTGTACCTCTTTCTCCAAAACTAAGAAGGAGAAAAGGGTGGGAAGAAATTTTATAGACGTTTATAAGTATATACCAAGCCATATAAGGCAGGCTCAAATGATGGCTTCAATTTTGTCAATAAAGTAGCAAGAGGACATTTGATGAATAACAGGGATTGAAGTGACATTTATGTCTTGTGGAGAAAAGAAGGCCTAGCAGTTCATTTGTGGCCCCTGTGTCTTAGAATAAATGTGGTTTCTCAACTTTATTTCTCCTTTTGTGAATCTAGGTATTTTACACAGGATTAAGTGGACTGAATGAGTGGGAAGAGATGGAAAGAGGAGTTTGGTCATAAAAATAAATTTCAGAGCTCCACATCATGGATGCTAAAGATAGAAGGGTTTTTTTTTTTAGTTTATTTAATGTATTTAGTTTTCAGCATTGATTTTCACAAGAACTTGAATTACGAATTTTCTCCCCATTTCTACCCTCCCACCTTCTCCAAGATGGTGTATATTCTGATTGCCCCGTTCCCCAGTCAGCCCTCCCTTCCATCACCCCACTCCCCTCCCATCCCCCTTTCCCTTCTTCTCTTGTAGGGCAAGATAAATTTCTATGGCCCATTGCCTGTGTATCTTATTTCTTAGTTGCATGCAAAAACTTTTTTTGTTTGTTTTTGAACATCTGCTTTTAAACCTTTGAGTTCCAAATTCCCTCCCCTCTTCCCTTCCCACCCACCCTCCCTAAGAAGGTAAGCAATTCAACATTGGCCACATGCATATCATTATGTAAAACCCTTCCACAACACTCATGTGGTGAAAACACTATGTTTTGTTCCTTCCTAACTTATCCCCCTTTACTGAATTTTCTCCCTTGACTGTCCCTTTTCGAAAGTATTTCTTTTTGATTACCTCATCCCCATCTGCCCTCCCTTCTATCGCCTCCCCCTTTTTTATCTTCTTCTTCCTTCTTTCCTGTGGGGTAAGATACCCAATTGAGTGCGTATGGTATTCCCTCCTCAGGTCAAATCTGACGAGAGCAAGATTTACTCATTCCCCCTCACCTGCCCCCTTTTCTCTTCCTACAGAACTGCTTTTTCTTGCCACTTTTATGTGAGACAATTTACCCCATTCTATCTCTTCCTTTCTCCCTCTCTCAATATATTCCTCTCTCATCCCTTAATTTGATTTTATTTTTTTAGTTATCATCCCTTCATATTCAACTCACCCTGCGCCCTCTGTCTATACACACACACACACACACACACACACACGCATATACACATATATAAATAGACACACATATATATGCACATTCCTTTCAGCTACTCTGATCCTGAGGTCTCATGAATCATACACATCATCTTTCCATGTAGGAATGTAAACAAAACAGTTCAACTTTAGTAAGTCCCTTAGGATTTCTCTTTCTTGTATACCTTCTCATGCTTCTCTTGATTCTTCTGTTTGAAACTCAAATTTTCTATTCAGCTCTGGTCTTTTCACTGAGAAAGCTTGAAAGTCCTCGATTTATTGAAAATCCGTATTTTGCCTTAGAGCACGATACTCAGTTTTGCTGGGTAGGTGATTCTTGGTTTTAATCCTAGCTCTGGGAGCTCTGGAATTTGGTGACAATATTCCTAGGAGATTTCTTTTTCAGATCTATTTGAGGAGGCGATTGGTGGATTCTTTCAATTTCTATTTTACCCTGTGGCTCTAGAATATCAGGGCAGTTCTCTTTGATAATTTCTTGAAAGA
>CM053625.1:12955327-12972581 GCA_028646595.1 Phalanger gymnotis
GCTCTTTTGCCATTTGAGTTAGTCTTTTTTTAAGGTGTTGTTTTCTTCAATATTTTTTTCAGTATTTTTTTGGGTCTCCTTTAGCAAGTCATTGACTTGTTTTTCATGGTTTTCTTGCATCCTTCTCATTTCTCTTCCCAATTTTTCCTCTACTTCTCCAACTTGACTTTCCAAATCCTTTTTGAGCTCTTCCATGGCCTGAGACCAGTTCACTGTTTTTCTTGGAGGCTTTTGATGTAGGCTCTTTGACTTTACTGACGTCTTCTGGCTGTATGTTTTCGTCTTCTTTGTCCCCAAAGAAAGATTCCAAAGTCTGAGACTGAATCTGAGTGTGTTTTCACTGCCTCTTCATGTTGCCAGGCAACTACTTAACCCTTGAATTTTTTGTCGGGATATGACCGTACAGTAAAGAGCACTTTGTTCCAAGTTTGCGGGGATGCGCTGTTGATTTCAGGGCTATTTCTATATAGCCAGCTCTGCCACACCAGCACTCCTCCCTCCTCAAGAACCACCAGCCTGGACCTGACCCAGATCTTAAGCAGGCTCTGCACTCCTGCTCTGATCTGCCACTTAATTCCTCCCACCAGGTGGGCCTGGGGCCAGAAGCAACTGCAGCTGTAGTTCTGTAGCTGCACCACCTCCGCTGCCCCTGGAGCTGTAGCCGAACCGCAAACTCTTTTCACTCTGTCCCTGCAGATTTTTCCACTAACCTTCTCTGTTGTCTTTGGTGATTGTGGGCTAAGAAATCTAGTAACTGCCTTAGCTCACTGATTTAGGGCACTAAGGCCTGTTCCGCCCGGCTCCAGGTCTCATTGGCCCTGGCGCTGCCCACACTGGGCTTTGCCTAGCTCTGCTCCCAGCATCCAATGACTATCCAGGCTGTCCTGGACTGGATCCCTGCTTTCCTCTACTATTCTGTGGGTTCTGCCATTCTAGAATTTGTTCAGAGACATATTTTATGGGTTTTTGGAGGAACCTAGAAGGGAGCTTATGCAAGTCCCTGCTTTCCAGCCACCATCTTGGCTGCTAAAGATTAAAGTTATAGGTAACGGAAGATGAGGAGCTTTATGAGACCCAGGTGTACACTAAAGAGCTCAATATAATAAACTGGGAAGCTAAGATGTATATACTCAAATCTTGATATGGGATAAAGCTTTAAAAAAAGTGGTTAGTACTTCACAGAAACTTCATTAATCAAGTTTATTAGTTTCTCTGCTGAGCATAGGAAGGTTTAAGGACTAGCAGTAAGGGAGACCTAAGATCAAATCCTGCCTGATTATTATAATATGTGTGCTTGTGCCCACGTCACTTAACCTTCCTGAGCCTCAGTTTTCTCATCTATAATATGAAAAGATGGACTAGAACACCTTCTGGGTCCTTTCTAGCTCTAGATCTAAGATCTTCTGAAGTCAAACATAATGACATTAGAGAATGTGGATAATTTTTTCCTTCTCTTTGCTTATGTTTATGCCTCTAATTTTTCTTTCATCTTGTTGACACAGCTAACACATCTAACGTTACACCAAATAATAGCGGGAAAAGTAGATAACCCTATACTTATTGAAAAAGGTTCTAGGTTTCCATGGCAAATAATACTAGTTCTTAGTTTTAAATATATACTTTTGTTCACATTAAAGAAGTGCCTTAAGAGTTTTTAACCTAAATGTGCTATATTTCATTGGAAGTTTTTTCTGCAACTATTAATACAATGATATAGTTTTGTTACATTAGTAAGGCATAAGAAGCAATGCATGAGAAGCTCAAAGTAGCGGGGGAATCTAGCAGAACACACACAACTACCATAGAACAATGAATTGTTAAAATTACAATGAAAGGCACTTAAACTCTAATTACTAAGAAGAAGCAATCTTCACCCTAAAGAAAGATGATGAAACAAGCTTCCCTCTTCTCAACAGAGAATGACTACAGATGAGGAATACTAAAAATGCTTATGATGCTATAAAATAGCATTAGTCAGATATGATCACTGTGACGGTTTATGCTCAGAATGGTTTTGGTTAACTGTGTTTCGATAAGGGAGAAGAAGAGAAAATATGAAGAAAAAGCAATTTATATAAAACAAACAACAAAAAAGACTGTCCTCATTTTGACATTTAGGGTCTTCCACTACAGCTATATTAGTAAAATCCAAGAAAGAGCGTAGAGAGAAAAGAAGTTGCTTGCCTTTCATGCTCAAAGAAGACCAAAACGACATCATGATGATATGGAGAAGAACGCCTTAGTGATAATTGCATAGTGCCTTATAAAGTGGCTGCTACCTTTAGAAGCAAGATTTGAGATAAGGGCTAACCCTATTTCCAAGGCAGAGTCTTATAGTTTAATGTTAAAGTTCCAGATCCTTCCTAATGCATCCTAAAAACAGGAGGTGACAGAAAAATGCCAAGATGTCCCTGAGCAATAAGCAAAGATTCAGAGAAAAGAAGAGAAGACACATGTAGATTACCCTCAATCTGTAGCATAATTCCACTGAGTAGCTGTTGAACCTCAGCCAAAACTGTATCATTATCTCCTTGAGTTGGCTGCAAGACGCCAACCCAAGCCAGCTTTGATAAAGGCATGTTAGACCTCAATTAACATCAAGATTACAACCAAGAACATAGGAGAAAACATAAACCTGAGCTGTTACTTTGCCTGACCACATACAGCTATTTCCATCATGGGGCTAAGGGAGTAAAGTGGGGATAGCTAAGAAGCTGAGTACCTTTTCCTTGTGCCTAGCAGTCATAAAAAGGCACTGAAGTCCAAGTCATCTGGGAAACACTAGGGCAAATAACATTTGATGTGGTGTAGCAATAAGAGTACTCAGACATAAGATTTGGATTTGAATCCTGTATCTGTGTGACCCTCTCAAGTAGCTTAACCATTCTGAGCTTCCATCTCATCATTTGCAAAATCAAGAAACTGAGTTAAATAATGTAACATCCTTTCTAGTTTTAAAATCATCGATGGTTCCTCAAAACTTCTTACAGCCCAATGAGTCGACATGTGTCAAGAACTTTACGTACCGTGCCACCACCAGGAACTGATCAATCTGCTTATCAATTAATGGATTATATGCTTCCCAAACTTTTGTTTCAAGTTTTGACTGGTCTCTTCCATCTTCCTCACCTACAAAAGAGAACACATTCTTTTGGAAAAAAATAGATCCAGAGTTAAGTATTTACCATTTATTAGCTCAAAGTACTTCTTAGGATATCACAATGGGGTTCATATTCAGATAGATTAAGTTCTTAAGCTGAAATCCATGAACTTAAAAAAAGGGGTCTTTGATCACTGTATTATGATAAAATCAGTTTCCTTTGTAAATTCATGTGTATCATACATTTAAAAACATTATTCTGAAAAGTGAAATTGTGGAAGGCTTCTTTAAGCCATAAAAAAAATTAAGAATGCCTGCTAATGTTATTTACAATTCTGTTAAATTATATTGAGATCTTTTTTAGACTAGAGGATGCATCTAATGCAACCTATTTTTAAGACAAACTTTGAATATAAAGATGTTACTAGGTTTCTAGGCAAGATTACTAGATGACTCTTTATGTCACTGAAACTGAATAGGACCAAAATAAACATCCTCCTCCTTTCTGCTCTACTCACACATACAGGAAAAGAAAATTCCTTTTGAAATATTAGCCTAAATAATATGGATGCATGTTTAATATGATTTTACATATTTAATGGGTATCATATTGCTTGCCCTCTAAATGGGTGGGGGGAGGGGCTGGAGGGAGAAAATTAAGGAATTCAAAATTTAAAAATGAATTTAACAAAGGAAAAAAATTAAAAAGAGCAATTAAGAAATTTAAAAAAAAAAACAGTACCATAACAACCTAGACTGAACTCTAGTTATCCAGGGGACAACAGCTAAGTATTCTGTTAAAAGTTAATCCTATTTTCTAATAAGGACAAATGACTTAAACCTAGAATACTCCTTTCTCTTCCCTGAAATGAAAAAAACTGAGACACACAAATCTTCATCCAAAGAAGCAGTGAACTGATACAGTACACTTTCCTCAGTACAATGCCTCGGTCAGGGAGATAGTGTAAAAATTATTATCCTAATTTTATAGATAAAGGAACTAGTTTCCTAAATCAAGCCTGAAACATTACATCATGCTGTCAGCTTTCTATGGAAGCTAAAAGGTTTGCTAGTCCACAACTGTTCTCCTTCCCATACCTCTACAAGGATACACGTGGAATGATTTGGTCTTGGTCTATAAAATGTCAAGTCACATAAGCTAAGAGGTGTAGGAAGGGAGAGAACCATGAAAAATAATGTACTAGAGTGGAAAGAGTGCTGGACTTGGATTTATCTTCCCTCTTTTACTCATTAGTTGTGTGTGACCATGGGCAACTCTCTTAAATACTTCCCAGCCATCTCACTGGCCGCCTTGCTGTGCAGACATGAAACCAAGCCTTGCTTAGTGCCTTCTTATTGTTGTTAGCCTTGGTCACCCACTACATCTAAGATCTGCTCCAGCCAAACATGTCAATTTATTCCCCTGGTCATATCATCATGCTCCTTAAAGTTTCAAGTATATCACTTGCCCACAATCCTTACCCAGGAACCCCTATTTTCCTATATAGGAATGGTGCGCTTTCACCTGATGCAACACCAAAGACTATTAACATTCTGGAACTATAATCAGATTAAATCTAGCATTTCTCCTAGGGAGAATATGCCAATGAACTCTTCCATGGCTCCATTTACTGCCCTATAAGCTTCCAAATGAAAATATTCCTCTTAGGCTACCACTCCTGCTCCTGAAGGGATAAGGAAGGAAATATTTTTTATCTTTGTATCTCTGAACCTAAACCAGTGCCTTGCACATAGAGTAGAAGTTAATGTTTATTGAACGAACAAGGAGCAATGAGGAAAGTATTTTTTTAAAAGAGATTTCAAGGCAGCAGCAAAATTTTTTTTAACAATTAGAATTCCCCAAAGATAGAACGTGCTGTGTCATAAGGTGCCCTTAATAAAGATGGGATGATCACTTGACATGGATATTTTAGAGAATACCAATTGCCGCTCAGTTACAGTTCCTCTACAAGTTCTTTTCTAACTCTTAAGATTTTTTTAACTTTCTTATTAATGGCATGACTATTGAGAAAAAGACGAGAAATTTAGGAACAATTTAGGAACAGTTCCCAAATAAGGAAGACTCTTCATCATGAGTTCAAAATTGGCCTCAGACATTTATTAGCTGTGTGACCCTGAGCAAGTCCCTGTACCCTACTTGCCTCAGTTTCCTCATCTGTAAAATGAGCTGGAGAAAGAAAAAGGCAAAACTACTCTAGTATCTTTGCCAAGAAAACCCCAAATTGGGGTCACAAAGAGTTGGACGTGACTAAAACAACTGTACAACTCTTTAGTTAGAAAGTTTTATTTTTGGTTAGAAAGCTTTTAGTTTATTATTTTGAGTGAAAAGGTTTTATAACTGGATTTCTCTCTGATCCTCAAACATCCAGTGTATGTAGCTTTGCACTAGTTGTCCCTGATACATGGAATGCACTCTACTCACATCGACCTCACAGAATCTCTCTTTCTTTTAAAATGCAGCTTAAATAGCATCTTCTATATGAAGCTTTTCATGATTCCTCGAACTTCCATTCAACTATTAGTGCCCTTCCTTCCAAATTATTCCATATTTATTCTTATTTAGTCTTTTTATATTCATTCCATACATGCTTTTATGTATAATATATATATATATCTACACACACACACCCACGGAGAGAGAGAGATGGATATATATAGATATACTTATTATGTCCCCCATTAGAATATAAGGAGAAGGAAAAAATTCATTCTTTGTATTTAATCCCCAGAATCTAGCATAATGGCTGGCACAGAATAGCTGCTTAAAAAATGCTTGTTGATTGTTGATGGAAGAGAAACTTAAGAAATCCTTTGCACAGGCTGTCCCTCCTGGAATGCACTCCTTTTTTACCTCTACCTTGATGAATCCCTGGATTTCTTTAAAACTCAGCCCAAACACCAACTCCTACCTATCAGACCTTTCCTGATCCCTTAACTGCTAGAGCTACCCCTTGCAAAAAAAAAAAAAAGATTTTGAATATATTTAATTTCTACTCATATTTGTATACATTGTCTGTCTGACAGAATTATGCTCCTTGATGGTAATGATTATTGCATTTCTTTTTTATTCCCAGTACCTAGTCTAGAACCTGGGACATAATCAATTACAACCCCTCCCTTCCTAATTCATCTCTTTTGTAAAGTGGATTTTTTTTTAAAAGGGTTTGCTTTGTTCACATAGATACCTGAGAGCTGGCCCACTAAATACTGGAAAGCCAGCTGGTAGGAAATGAAAAGAAGCAGACAGATGTTAGATAGGTTCCTGCTGAAAACTATATCCACACAGCAAAAAGCTCAGTCTTTTATAGCCACCCTGTATTTGTGAAGCCAAGATAGCCTTCAACCTCAAAGGATTCAATTTCTTAGAGACAACATCTTAGCAACTTTTTCTATGTACAGGGGTATGAGGTTAGGGAAAGAATGCTATCTGGTAAATACAAAGTTCAAATGGATTGTGCAAAAGAAGGTCTTCTCTTTGGGGAAAGGACTTGCTGCTTTCCTAATGCAATTTTAGTTCCCTAGCTAATAGTCCCACACCCATGACTTGCACTAGGGTGGCAACACGTTTCAGCAAGGCAATATAACATGCATAAGCTTACCCTCCTTTAGCAAATCTGTTATATCTGCTTGGTATCTGTTACCCACTCTAATTTCTCCTTTATCAGCCAGAAGAGTCTTCTGCTGTGGATCATAAACTAGAGAATAGAAGAAGAAATCCTAAAACACAAAGACATATAAAAACCAAAAAAAGGTTATGAAAGTTTTCATTTTTTTAGATTAATTAATAAAAAAAGGGAAAAAAAAGACACTGTGGCATAGTGAATAGATATCTAGCTGCAGTGTCAGGAAGACCTCAGTTCAAGTCCTGCCTCTGACACATATTGATTATACAAACCTATACAATTTACTTATGCAACTCTCGAAAATTAAGTTGCAGAATTGTAATTGTAGAGTTACCTACACTGAAGAAACCACAGATCCATATCGAATAAACAAAACAAACCCAAAAAGCTACTACTAAGTAGTCTAGAAAATGTGGGTATTTTATTACTATCACTACTGAGAGTTGGCCCACTGGAAAGCCAGATAACAGATTGTTATTGCTACTTAAGCAATTTTAATGAAATTTAATTAGAGGGAGAAATGAATCATGTAAACCACCTTCAACATAACATAAATGACCATATAAAATGTCTTCTATGGTCCTTTCCCATTCTACATATTGTAATTTTGTGATTCTGTTCAACAAAGATTAAGGAACTTCATGTCTGCCCAACAAAGTGCCACATTTGACATAAATTTCCTTTTCAAAAACTATCTTCAAACTTCTCTTTCTATATAAACCTTCATCACCAAATGCCTTTCATAGACCTTATAAATGCCTAACTTCAAACTCAAAACAATGCAGACCTGTTTCCACATGAAGAAAATGTGGAACAAAAGCTGAAATACTTCTTTCTCAGTACCTTCTTAAAGCAGTATCAATCAGTCACTGTCTAGGTAGTAATGGGAATGAAGAAGAGTTAGTTACTCCCAATTTCACATCATACTTATTATGTTAAGGTGTTAACATTTAGTGAGTCACTGAGCACCCAGATGGGAAACAAAGTTTAGCATAAGGGAGAAAATATTAGTCTAGATATCAGAGAACCTGAAAAGAGGCTGAGTCAGCACAGATGGAGGTACTGATTAGAGATGTGGGGAAAGGGTGAACAGGTGAAAAGATGAACTAACTGCCTACCTCAGAAGCTGGGTATGAACTCTGATCATGACACTTCGCTAATGTGTACCTGTGGATTTTTCTAAGCACTTCTTTCTTTTCTAAGCACCTTCTTGTGTACATATTTTTGATCCCTCTCCTAAGTTAAGGGTTTTCTAAAACATTTCTACTTCTTTCTTCATTCCTTCAGTTTTGCCAAAACATTTTAATAAACAACACAACCATATATGTGCCAGTAAATAGTGACTCCTTCCCAAAACTATTTCTCCTTTAAATTGTGAATTGGCTCTAAATTTAGGGGAGGTAGCACCCACAGAGATCATAACAACTTCTACAAAAGGTTTGTTTGAACACAGCAGTCCACACAACAAGAAAAGCACTGTTTTCTCTTGTTCCTGCCAGGAGCCCTACAGGCCCTCTGTAATAAGCCACCTGTTTTTAGGTTTCCCAACAGCAAGGACTCAGAACAAAGAAACCTAAGTTAGAGATCATTCTTTTCCAAATTCTGCAAATTACCAGCACACATTTATAGCTTGAAGACAAGCAGGTCCTCGCTAAGGAAAAACCAACTATAGGTATCAATAGATGTGAAACAGAGTTAACTCATTGAGGGGCTCTGGTTCGCTTGCTATTTAATGTACAGAACCAAGGCCAGAAACATTTCAAGTTGGAAGAATAAGAACTTCAATGAGTTTCCTACTGGGAACAACTTTAAGTCTTATATCCTCAGACATTAAGGAAAACAAGAACCGTTGAAAATTCACTGAAATTAAAGTTCATACATTCACGTACAGGCCTGGATTTCAAGGAAATAAGACTACATATAAAAATTTCTGTTCAAACTAAGACTCTGAATGTTGAATACTGACACATTTTTGAGGATAATTTTACTTGGATCAACATGTTGTGAAGCTACTGAGTTAAGAGATAGTCCTGGGAAAATATTTGCTTAGTAAAAACCAAAATTAAGGTATCAAATTAAATGGAAGCCTTTCCTGTCAACCAAATGCTTCATTTGTATACATGGGATCCAGAGCAATAACAACTTTTTTCATCTGCTAAATACATAAAATGTTGTCTATAGACTACTCCTGGGGCTGAGACTCATGGTGACATTGTAGGATTTCCCCAAGAGTCAGAGACACTCAAGAACAGAAAATAGTGCTTTCTCTACCTATCACTTCATGCTCAGTTATGCACTGTCATCTTGGCCACTTCTCAGTGAACTTGAAGGTCTACATAACAGAATATTTAAATCTTTTTGAAGGCCCTATTAGGAGAGACAAGGACAGAGTCATACCTCCCGCTCCAGGTATGATTTCAGGGACTCCGTCTCATTGAGAAGAGTGACACTACATTTGCCTCTAAAAAAGAAAAGAAATAGTATTTGAGGAAAAGAAATATGACTGTACAGTAAGAATGGTGTAACTGATTTTGGTAAAGAAAAAAAAATTAGCTCTATTTTGAATTCCTATAGTCATTACCTGATATGCGTGGCAGGTAGAGACTCCAGCTGCCGGGACAAGAACAGTTCTCGGTGTCTTAGTTGATGTTTAAGTTTCTCTGGCAAATCTACCATTTCTGGATTTTCCATTTCTTCTTCCATTTCCCCTGAAGGAAAGAATTTAAGATTACTAAGATATTATTATCAGGTCCCTTCCGACCAATCAGAAGGCACAAGAAATGACTCATCTAAACAAATATCACAGGATTGAATCATAGCCTCCCACACTTATTATCTCACCTAGCCCCCTATATAACTCTCTGAGTAGGAGGAAAAGCCCAAAATTTCCGTATTCCAGGGTTAAAAATTACAAGCAGAAAACCATGACATATTAGCTGGAGACACATGAAAATGGTGCTCAAGGAAAAAGCAAATTGTTAAAAGCAAACAGAACTACCATGATGACCATAGCAGTAGCAGAATCCATCAAGAGTCAGAAGTAGAAGATGATAACTTGGCATTCTTTTCACCTAAAGAGGTCACTGGTGCCTTCCTCACATTCTTCTCCCCTTTTTTTCCAGACATATTTAATGAATTCTTGCCCTCACATGGTAATTACACATCTCCACAATTGTACTGAGAGAACAGATCTGAGCATACTATAAAAGCACTGATGGGCCTGTAAACACAGACAGAGGTCAGGAGTCAGGCAAGATTGTGGAAAAGAAAAACAATCTAAGTCTGTGGAGCTCCTGAATTGCTTAATTAGATTAACACTCAGAACGAAGGAATCACTAGGGCCACATGTGAGGGATATCAAGAGTGAAC
Source organism: Phalanger gymnotis (assembly GCA_028646595.1). Lineage (NCBI taxonomy): Eukaryota > Metazoa > Chordata > Mammalia > Diprotodontia > Phalangeridae > Phalanger > Phalanger gymnotis. Next base: position 12,965,441 of record CM053625.1, read on the forward strand.
TGTGGCCCTAAAACTAGCAAGTGAGAAAGAAGGCAACAGAAATCAAATACCTAAAAAAAGCCCTAATAGTACAATCTTAGAGATTAGAATCAAATCAACCATGGATACTGAAAGAAAGCACAAACTTCCCAAAACAAGTTTTATCCTGACAGCCATCTGGATTAAAGACCTGACACATCACATGAGGTCAAAGACAAAGCAGCAACTCGGAGGACTGGGGCGGGAGGGGGGGGGGGGAGAAAGAAAGCAGCATGGAGAGGAACCCAAATTATACAGATAGCAGCCAACAAATCCATTACAACATGAAGTGCTATAATGGATAAAATGTACCAAAGGGGAAAACAGAAGAATTTTGGGCAAGTAGAGGCTAGAAAATCTTCCTGACTCCACTTTCTCTTACTTGAACTTGTAAAACAAACATCTCATCTATACCTGAACAGAATGTTGACAGCTAGCCTCAAGTGGTTCCCAAAGAGTAGCAAATCAGAAACTAAGCATAAGCTTTTCATAACTCATGTTATCCAAGTATTCTGCAGACAAGAAGGATAACCTGGTAGTAAAGAGAATTTTTCAAAAAATCCAGCCAAAGGCCTAACTACCTCTGGCTCATCTTCTTTACTAAAATACATAGCTGTCACTTTACTACCCATTTAAGGCTGCAAATACCAGGCTTCAGATAGCAATACCTTTATACCTAGTCCCTTCCTCCCTAACTCTACCTGCAGTCAAAGGTAAAAGGAATGCAAGCAGGCTGTTTATTTTTTTTTTTAAAGCAATCTCTTATTCTTACCAGGAAATAATTCTGCTTCTTTTGGTGTATTTTACTCTACATATTCTTCTCCTTTCCCCCTCCCCTTCCCAGGGACAAATATTAATAACATCCAAGCTAAGTAAAAATAAACAGAAAAAGAATTTCCTCACAAAGAAAAATCTCTTTTCTTACCTTCCTCGTCGTTTTCTCCCCCTGGTCCGGTTTTATAGTAGACTGACAATGCTATATAACAGACAAACACCACCCATTATGGCAGAGGTTAAAGAGAAAGCTTGTTATGTACATTTGATTTTTGTTGTGTGCATCTAATAACACTGTCTACCTTTTTGAAATACACCCAGAAGAAACCTATACCAGCAGCCTAAGCTGAGCCTTAAGTAACATCAAGAAAAGATATCTGTGACTTTGGTATGCTAAAGGTACAGTGGATAACTAAGGGGAAAAAAAACCGTAGTTGAAAGGTAAGGTGTATGACAAGGGTCACACCTAGTATTTGTAGACATGAGACACCCTCCAAGATCCTTTCCAATTCTGAGATTCAGTAATTCACATAGGTGGAGCTACAGTTGGACTTGGATCAAATTCTGCCTCAGATACTTACTAGTTTTGACACCTTGGACAAGACACTTAGCCTGCCTCTCCCTTAGCTGCCTTATCTATAAAATGGGGATACGAATAACACCTATCTCCCAGGGTTGTTGTGAGGATCAAATGGAATGATATTCGTGAAGCACTTTGCAAGCCTTAAAGTTTCTATATAAATGCTAGCTATTGTGATTACTGTTGTTATTATAGAAACCAAAATAAGAAACACAGGCAGGAAACTCCACTATGTCACAGTGGCTATTTGGCAATTTCCTTAGCCAAAAAGGAGAAATCCTAACCAAAGTGTTGGAAAATGAAACAAATTGTGGGGCAATGGTTTATTCAATCAGTGACATAGAGGATGCATGGAACATAAGTTATGATTAAGATTGAGCCAAAAACCATAGCAATGTATGTCCAAAGAGGCTAAACAGTAAGAATCCAGTCAAATTTAGGTAAATATAGCCAAGGATTATGCTGGAAAAAACCCTCTGCCAACTGGGAAAGGATGTTCATCAGAACCCTGTGCACCAAAATTCACTGAAGTAGACAGGAATGAATGTTTTTGCTGCGATTAACTTTACTAGATGCTTCCTGCTTTGATAGTGGATCTTCAAAGGGCTTGTTAAAGAGCAGAAAGGGCAAGCTTCTCATTTCAGAGAAGAAAAGTAATTTTATTAAATAGGCACCAAATAAAAAATCAAATAAATTTTATCAATTTTTTTATTAAAAATTATGAAAAACACAATAAAGAAGTAGCAAATTAGACTTTTTATTCCTGTCAGCATAGGCAAACCAAATGCTAGCCAATCCTCAGTTGTTTCTCACCGGATATCATCCTTGGTTTCTAATTGTTCCCCAGAGAATGCAAGTACCACGGTTTCCTGTGAGTTAAGAAAACTCATAGGAACCTTCTGTAACACCACCATACCATTGGAGAGAGAGGCAGGGAGGGAAAAGGCAGAGAGGCACTAGAAAGAGAGATGATACTCTGACAGTAATAAAATTAGAGACTATTAGGGATGTGGTTCAAAAGAAAAATTTCTATAAACAAAGTTAGGATATGGCCCCCTTAAAGAAGCCAAGAACTCCCTCCAAAAGTTACCACTACAGAAAAAGCTAAAACCATTAAATAATCAAATCTTGTGTGTTGAAAAGGATGCCAAGAACTAAGATATTTAGGGAAAAAATTAAGAATTAAAAAAAAAAAAAACTTTTTTTAAGGATAGCAATGGAATCAGAGGGAAACTATTTCCTTGCTTAGTTTAATTTCTCCTGAAATGAAAAGGTTGTTTAAACCATGGCATTCAATATAGGGTGGACTCTTGGTTATCCAACATTTAAGTCTTCATTTCAGCAGTTTTCAAGACCCTGTGGCAGGAAATACAAAAACTGGATAAAATGCAGGCTTTGCCCTCAATTGCTTATAATTTTAATTTCCCCATTCCTGGTGCGATTTTCTAGCTGCCAAGCAGAAATGAAAGCAACATCAATTTGCAATAATAAAAACTATGAAAGGTTTGGGAAGCAAACTAGCAAATATTTGACCTGTATAAAAACTGAAATAAATTAAAACCTAAATGATTAGTAGGATTTTCAGCATTTATAGACAGCCAGATTAATATAGTAAAAATGATGATACTTCCCAAATTAATGTCTCTTTAATACAAAACTAATGAGAATATCAAAGGGTTTCTTTGCAGACCAGGATAAAATCATAATGAAATTTATGTGGAAAAAGAGGTAAGAATATCAGCCCTTCCTATCTCCCCTCTTCTCCCTCTGAAAAAAAGCCAATAAAAGTGATCTTGATTCCAAGACTTAAAATACATTATAAAATAGTTATAAGACTACTGTTAGTACTAGTGGGCAAAAATAAATCAACAGGTCAATGGAATAGGACCAAGATCCCACTCAACCAAATATATAATCACAATAGTGGTGTTTCAAAAATAGTTAACACTTTAGGTTTTGCAAAGAGTTTTATACATATCACTACATTTTCTCCTCACAACAATATTGTGAATTAACACTAAAGGTATAATTATCCCATTTTTACAGATATGTAAACTAGAGCTTAGAGAGTTTAAGTGACTTGCCAATAATCACAAAGTTGGCTAGTTTTAATCAATAAATGTTAAAATAATGTTAACAAATGTTGGTTCCATTACAAAATGTTGCAGTTCAAATGTGGCATTTGAACTAAGGTGTCTGCTAAGCCTTGGGAAGCCACCCTTTCCATGATAACCATAAAAAAAAAAAGTTGGAAAAGGAATTAAACAACCACACTGAGGAAAACTGGTTACAAATTAAGTGGAAATATATTTGGATTCACATTTCACACTACAAATCTGACTTGTTTCAGATGTATGATATGGTTTGAACATAACATTAATTTTCAATTTGTATATTCTTTCATGATGTAACTCTGATCCACACAATCCAGGTTAAAATCTCACACAGTGGCCATGTATGAAACTTCAAAAATTCCCACCTAAAAGTTTCAAGAATTCCCTGGCTTCCTCATCTTTTTTAAAACTGCTACAGGCTCCGTTCCCTTTCTGAAATATCATGTTAACCACAACATTCATTACTTTATGACCTAGGGCAAAGTATGTAATCTCCCTGGATCTCAGATTCCATCTGTAAAATGCAGAAGTTGAATAAGAGGTTATTTGGGGTCTCCTTCAGCTATAATCACAAGAGATCTCCTACTGAAACTACCTTGGCCAGAAACAGCTAATATTCTGTTTCATAACCTTTCTCCCCCTCTGCTCTTATACGTCAACCCTCAGAATGAAGCAAAAAGTTTTTGCCAAGTAGATTCTTTCAAACACAAGTAGATTAATGATATCCCTCAAAGTGATTTCAATTCACTTTCCCTCCTATCACTATCAGTTCCACGAAGTCCCCTTCAACCTCACTTTTTTTTAATTTCAATAGCCTTGAATATACTTGGAGCATCATGCCAGTTTCCAGGCAACTTGAGGCAAATACCAAGATTTCTACTAAAATACTGCTCTGCTGACCTCTGTGGAAAGCTAAGTGAACTTATTTGCTTAATTATTCTGAAACATTTCCTTGAGCTATATACAGCTGCAGAGAAAAAGTAAGCTTTTTCATTTCCTTCAACTAAGATATAAAAAAGAGACACAGCCTAAAATTCTGAAAGATCGGGGTTTAAAATCACCTTGAAAGACAACTCCAAACTAGTCTTTGGATGTTCCCTGATGTCTGATCCCTACTCTCGAAAACAGGGAAAACAGGAGGAGAAAGAATAAATTCCGCAGGCAGTGGTACAGTGACTGAAGTTATTACCTCAGGTCTATCTCAATCAAGCAGGATGGGATAGAACATCAGCGAGCCTCATGGCAGATATGTGGAATAGTGGATTTGGATCACCAAATTTGGAGTCAGGAAGACCTGAACTCAGTTCTTGTTTCAGACAGTACCTATGTGGCACTGGACAAGTCATTAACCCTCTCAGCTTTAACTTCTCATCTGTAAAATGTGGGTAATAACAGCACCTATCTCAGAGGTTTCATATAAAGACGCAACAACTAGCTATTACAAATCTTACCGTGGGATATGAGGTACAGGTTGTGGCTGGAGAGAATATTGAATCAAAAGTATTTCTTGGTAGAAGGAATTTTAAAAGTAAATAGCCTCTGGGCTAGGAATGCACCAAATAACTGTCTCAGGTTATCAAGATGCAGCGCAACATCTGCTTCAGGTCCATGGTAGTTTTATTTACACATAAAGACTCTAAATCTTCCAAATAATAACAAATACTATGAATTAAGTATGTACCAAGCACTAAGCACTGAGAATATTTCCCTATTTGATTATAAGTTCCTTGAGAGTAGAAACATATTTGTATCCCTAGCACTTGGCACAGTGTCTGTCAAAGAGTAGCTGACATAGAGCTTAGTAAATATTGACTATCTGACTGATAGATTATGCTGGGGAACAATAAAGCATAAGAGAATGGTGACTAAATATGGACACTTAGGTCCATAAAATCACAAAGATGGTGACTAGGATTATAGGGGAATAAAATGAGTCAGCCCTTATAGGAAAAATGACAGTGCTGATTTGATTATGGTTCCAGAATTAGAGAGTAGGTTTGTAGAGACTATGGATGGGGATTTGGGAGTGAAGGGAGCATGGCTGGGAGCTACCTGAAATAGTGGGCCAGATGACTTAGTCAAAGTGAGGTCACCAAGATTAAGGATAAAAGTTCTAGAAATGAAAAAGTTAAAGCATTAAGGTATATCCTTTTGTCTCCCAGACTGGCAATCAAGAAGACAAGAGGGGAGAAGAGGGCAAAATAGCAGGAAGGATAATAACGAATACCTCCTCCAAAGAGAAATAGGCAGAAAATGCACCAGAGGCGGCAGAGTCAAGATGGCAGAGTAGAAGCAGGGATCTGCTTGAGCTCCCCCCCCATTCAAACCCTTCAAAATACCTTTAAAAAAATGACTCTAAACAAATTCTTGAGCAGCAGAAGCCACAAACTGACAGGGTGAAACAGATTTCCAGCCCAAGACAATCTAGAAGGCTGAAAGGAAGGGTCTATTGTAGGAGGCTCAATCATCAGACAAAGCCAAAAGAAACTTCAAAATATTAAAAGGCATAAAGAAATCACACTACGCTGAAAGCAATCACAGACAACAAATATTAATAATAAGTTGATATACTGCAAATGCCTTAGTATATAAATTTATGAAGGAAAAATTAAGTGCACTACAAGACAAAAACAAATGGCAAATATATCCTTTATAGACCATAAACATAAAAATAGTAACCAATTCAGAGAATATAAACAAAACATGCAAACTCAAATGGATACTTGACAGTGAAATTCTAAATAATGAGGTTAAAGGACAAACCATAGAAACAATAATTATGTATAAGAAAATTATAAGAGAATTATTAGACTGCCTTAAAAATATGAACAAAGGGCCTGTATATCATATTTTAAAAGACCTCTTAGAACCAGAAGGCAAGGTAGAAAAAAAATCTACCGGTCAACTCCTGAAACCCCAAAACTCTGAGAAACACTGTAGTCAAAATCCAGAGTTTCTAGGTCAAAAGAAATAAAATACAATAAGCAGACAGAAAGAAAGAATTCAAATACCAAGTTAGGATCACATGTAATTTGCCTGAGTTCCCCCACTTGTTAAATGGGAGAACGATAGCACGTAACTCTCAGGGTTATAGTAAGGATGAAATGAGACAATAATTGTAAAAGACTTAGTACATCGCTTAGCATACAGTAGGTATTATATAAATGGAATTATCATTATTATTAGCATTATATCATTATTATTACGTAGCAGCTACCACGATAGAAGTGGAGAGCTTGGAACAAAATATTCCAGAAATTCTGGAGGGGAAAAAAAAACGTTTAATGAAAAAGAAGACATTCAAGCATTTTTGATGAAAAGAGCAGAGCTACTGAGAAACTTTGAAATCAAAAAAAGAAGTTAAGGTGAACATGAATGAACAATCATAATAGTCTAAACAAGGATAAACTATATATTCTCATATAGGGAAATGATACATGTTGCTCCTTAGAACTCTATCATCACCAAGGGAAAGAGAGTAATTCTAATTAAACAAAGTGTGAGAATGGTTCTGTTAAGTCTTGATAATCTTTTTTTTTCTTTTTTTTAATTATTTTTTTATTTTAATTTATTTTTAACATGTTTGGTTTTCAGCATTGATTTTCACAGGCGTTTGAATTACAAACTTTCTCCCCATTTCCTTCCCCCCCCCCCC
>CM053625.1:12973081-13016598 GCA_028646595.1 Phalanger gymnotis
CTGCCTGGCCATGTTCCCCTCCAACTTAATTAACCTTTGAATTTTTCAATGGGGTATGACTGCTTATAGACTAAAGAGTTCTATGTTCCACGCTTGGGGGGATGTGCCAGCTCTGCCTCACCAGCACTCCTCCTTCCCCAAGAACCTCCTACCCAGACTGGGCTTAAATCTTCAGCAGGCTCTTCACTCCTGCTCTGATCAGCCACTTAATTCCTCCCACCAGGTGGGCCTGGAGCCAGAAGCAACTGCACCCCTAGTTCTAAAGCTGCCCCACCTCCGCTGCCCCAGGGGCAGTAGCCAAACTGCAAACTCAGTCCCTCAGCTTTTCCCACTAACCTTCTCTGATGTCTTTGTTCTTTGTGGGTTGAGAGGTCTGGTGGATGCCACAGCTCAGTAATTCAGAATGCCAGGGCACTCCTCGCTCGTCTCCTGGTCTGGTAGGTCTGTGTCTGGTCTGTTCGCGCCATGCACGCTGGGCTCAGCTCTGCTCCCCTCAGCTGGGGGCTGGGAGCCCCGTGTGGGACAGACCTTCCCAGAGACCATCCAGGCTGTCCTGGGCTGGAGCTCTGCTTCCCTCTGCCACTTTGTGGGTTCTGCAGCTCTAGAATTGGTTCAGAGCCATTTTTTTATGGGTTTTTGGAGGGACTTGGTGGGGAGCTCACGCCAGTCACTGCTTCCCAGCTGCCATCTTGGCTCCGCCCCCCCAAGTCTTGATAATCTTAAAAGGAGAGACAGAGGAATGGGGATAGTGCACAGAACGAAAAGGAAGGTGAAGGAAAATTATCTCACACAGAAATAGGATAAAGATGACAGTATAACTGGGTCCCAAAAGGGTAGTGTCAAGATTGCTAAAGCTTTGAATGAACTCAGGCCGGATAGGAATTGTAAAAAAAAAAATGCCAACTACCACAAACACAACCACAACAACGGGGAGAAGACTAATGCATAAGGTGTACACAACCATAATAATGGACAACAGAAAAAAAAATCTGCATTATTCAAATCTAATTTTACTATTTCTAGTTTTACTTCTGTTTTCTCTGACAAGAAGAATAATCTTTGTGCTGCAGAGGACAGAAAAAAATGACTAATAAAAAATTCAAACAAAGCATACGTACCTGCCTTTAGTAAATTCAAGTCACAAGGTCCAGACAAACTATTTTCTAGGTCACTCAAAGCACTGAAGTTCACAGAGGTTATGATTACTAAGTAACCATCTGTAATTTCTGAAAGATCATGAAATATAGGAGAGGTAGTACAAGGATTAAGAAGGACAAGTGTGGTCCTGATTTTTCAAAAGGGAAGAAGAGTGGAATCTACAAAAATAGGAGAGTACTTTACTTCAATTACTGCAATATATTGTTAAAGGGATGGTTAGTGAGCAAGTACGCAAGTAAGCAATAGATTCAAAGAACCAGAAAGGCTTCATCAAGAATAGGTTGTGCCAGATTAACTATTTTTTTGATGGGGTTAATAGCTGGTAGATGAAGGGTATGCTACCGTACCCATAGAACTTGGCTCTGAGGCAGGCATATAACATCCCCTTAGTAAATGCTTGTTGATTTGATATAGTTTGCCCTAATTTTAGGGAAAAAAATTGATTTTTAAAATTATTTTAATTTAAAACAAAAAAAAATCAGGTAAGTTTGCATATACATAGTGGAGGAGAAAAAGAGGATTGTATACAAAATGTCAGGTCTCTATAAAATAGTTTCCTTATAAAAACATAATAAGATCTACTCACATATTCCAAATTGTCCCTTTCTGGCCTTCTTTCTGATCTTCCTTCTGTTCTTTTTTTCTCCATTAAAAAAAAAAAGATGCCTCATGACATAATTTCTTTCCTTTGTTTTTGTTCTTTATTTTTCCCTTCAACTATGTCTTTGTCTCTATCATTTGCAATCTTGTACAATTTTACAAGTGTGAGATGAAAATTCAGGTGTGCTAATTCTAATTTCTCTAATTACTAGTAATTTGGAGCATTTCATATGTTTCTTGATAATTTGATTTTCTTCCTTTGAAAATTGTCCATTAATATCATTTTTTCTTGGAGGGGGTGCATGTAGGTCCTGTTATAAATATGAATCTCTTTGAATAAATTTTGGCCATGAGTCCTTTATCAGACAAATTTTCTATGAAGCCTTTCCCAATTATTTGTTTTCCTTCTAATTTTAATGGCATTTGTTTTTTGCATAAAAATAATTTTACGTAATAAAAATTGTCCATTGGGAAAAAAAGAAAATTATCTCACATAATTGGGATGTACAAGTAGAAGTCTATTCAAAGAGGAAGGGGACAGGAGAATAGCTGACACTTAAACCTCATTCTCATATGAATTATTCAAAGTAGAAAGAAAAAAAAGCATGCAGTTGGATATAGATATACATTTCACTCCAACAGGGATACAAGAAGAAAAAGGTAGGGGGAAGAGGAGGGAATAAGAGGAAGTTAAGTCCTAAGCAAAACAAACTTCAAGACTGTACAAAAATATTTATATCTGCTGTTTTGCCACAGCAAAGAACTAGAAAACAAGGGGGTACCCATCAATTGGAGAAAAAAATGGAATACTTCTGTGCTGGAAAACATTTTGAAGAGGATAGTTTCAGAAAAATTTGCCATGATTTGTATGAACTGATGAAAAGTAAAATCAACAGAGCCATACAATCAAGACAGAAACTTTGAGCCAGATTCCAGAGGACTCATGATAAAACATAATATTCGACTCCTGACAGAGGTGAATATAGAATAAGACCTTTTTGTTTTCACATGACCGATGTGGAAATTTGTTTTGCTTGACTATACATGTTTGTAATTGTGGTTTTGTTTTTCTTTCTCCCTCAATTCAAAGGTAGAGAGGAGAATAAGGTAGATATTTTCTGACTGAAAGATAAAATTTATTTTTTTAAAAAAGTTTAATTAGCTGGCTGGGATTAGGAAGTAAAATACATCAAGAACTTCAGCCAAGAACCTCCCCCATGACATCAAAAATTAATAGGTACCAAAGGACTGACAAAGAGAACCCTGTGGAACAAGTGGCATTTAAAATCCCGACCCAGGTTCTCTAGCACTGATGAATTTTTTCTATAGCTGTTAGGGTCTCTGGCTGGCCAAAGTTAGCAATAAAATCAGCCACCATTAAATGGCCAAAGAGCCTGGGGCTTTTTAAAAATGTGAAGAAGAGCTAAGAAAGCATTTTGTTTTTAGGGAATAAGGTCTGGCTCCAGCATAAAGTGAGAACACAGGAAGCTTTGTAGGAGAGGATTAAGCAGGTGTAGTGTGGAATGGAGGGTCCGGTTTCTCTATCATACAATTAGTTATCTAAATGTTCCAGGACTTTCTTCACTCTCTCTTCCTCCTTCCCATCTCTCCTAATCTACACATGCTATCCCACTTGCACATCAAATCACTCCTTTCCTGGCCATCAAACCCCAGCAGACTTTCCTTGTCTATCACAGATCAACAGTCACACCTTGTCTGGCATGTATAACCCCAATCTAATTTGAGACTCACCTAACAGCCACCTGTGCCTAGCTTTGGTTTCTGTCTCTAACAGACTTTCCTCCTTTACCTAAAGTACTTATCAATCTTGGCAGAACTGAATAAGATACAGTTAATCAATCATTTATTAAATGTGTACTACTTGTCAGGCACTGAGCTAAGCACTGGAGATGCAAAAGACAGGCTCTGTCTGCCCTGAAGGAGCTTACAATATAAGGAGTGAGACAAGATGTAAACAAATATATACAAATAAACGATATATAGGATAAATAGGAAATAATTACAAAAGAAAGGTATATTAGAATTAAGAGGATTTGCCAAGGGTTTGTAAAAGATGAAATTTTAGTTGGAACTTTAAAGGAAGCCAGGGGACATCAGTACACAGAGATGAGAAGGGAGAACATTCTAAGCATGGGAGACAGCAAGAGAAAATGCCCAAAGCTGAAGACTGGAGTGTCTTGTTCATGGAACAGCAAGGAGGTCAGTGTTAATGGATCAAAAAGTACCTGTCAGGAAGTAAAATATTAAGACCAGAAAGGGAGGAGGGGGCTAAGTTATAAAAAGCTTTAAATGCCAAACAGAGCATTTTGTATGTGATCTTGGGATGGCAATAGGGAGCCAGCAGAGCATACTGAATAGGGGAGTGACACAGTCAGACCTGTACTTTAGGAAAATCACTTTAGTTGTTGAATAAAGGATGGATTGGAGTGGGGAGAGACATAAGTCAGGCAGATCCACCAGCAGTCTATTGCAATATTCCAGGTGTGAGGTGATGATGTATTCATCGGTCCAGGTGTGAGGTGTTAATGCATGAATAATACGCTTTTAGAAAAATGCTGCGAAGGTGAAATTAAGAGGCCTTGGAAACAAACTGGATGTGGAAGTGGGGTGAGAGGGAGATAGTGAAGAGTTGAGGATGAATACTAGGTTTTGAGGGAGATGAGTCATGAAGATGACGTTGCCCTTTATATCACTGGGAAGGCAGGAAGGAGGAAGGGTTTAGAGAGAAAGAAAATGAGTTCTATTTTGGACATACTATATTTAAGATGTCTACAGGATATTCAGCAGTTTTGTTTCGGACATGTTTATTTTTGGACATCCTCAGGGATTAAATCCCCTGAAAGGAGAATGGGAAGGTGCAAAAGGGTAGTAACAGAACATTATTTCACTGCTCTTGCTTCCACTGTCACTTTAAGTCCAATTTACAAGAATACTGTCATTCACAATTATTTGTCAACTACATTAATGGATATGTATACACCTTATCCCTACATCTGCAAAGGGGAACAGTAAAAAGAATTCCCTTATAGGGCTAGTGTTAAAGAACATGTCTAGAATCCACTTCAGAGTCTAAGCCATTTTATTATCAGGATTTTACTATATGGCTACCTTTTATATAAAACATTTTAAACAGATAAATGGGGTAATCATTTACATCATAATGGCATTTATCACAGAGCTATTTTACAAAAAATCCCTGCCCAGGATATTCTGATAATGCCACAATTTATACACAGATGATGCCAGTGAGAAGGAAGCAATTTTAAGATTAAAAAAGGACCAACTCAAGATATTTAAAAGATAAGTAGTCAATAAGATTTGGAAAAAATTGTGAACCTTATTCTAACAACAACAACAAAGACATGACTGAAAGCTATTAGTAATTACCAACCCACAAAGCTCTTTTCTCAACTTTAAAAAAATTTTATGCAAAAAATCTACATATGCATCAAGAGTATGATGAAGAATGCCTATTATCCAGACTATGATATGCAAGTTGATGTAGAGCTTGAGTCAATTAGTGCAAAAACACTGCTGCAAGAGCTTCCTATTGCAATACACACAAAAACTATGGAAAACTCAAGATTTTAAAACATAAAATACTGTGAATTGGCAACACACCTTAAATCTAGTTATTGAGCTTTATAATCTATAGTCTCAAAGGACAACATTATGTGGCTGTCCTATTTCACAACGTAATCTCCTCTCCAACCCATTCATACAAACACATTTTCAAAACTAAATTATGACAAAAAGATTTAGAACCTATATGAAAACTAATGCCTAATAAGAACCAGCAGGGACTCCACAAATTACAGGTACAACTCTACCTCTGTAGGGTTCACTTAACCACTCCAAGACTTCCAGGAAGAGAGAAGACACACCTTTGCCTAGTGAGATAGCAGAACCTCTTTACAAGCTCTCTGCTTCAGTCACAGAGATCTATCTTTGGGTGCTGAATAGTTATTTGCTGTGTTAATTTTAGCAACACTTCCAAAAAAAAATCTCCAATCAGTTTAAAGAATATCTCCTTCAAACATAGTCCTTGTCATTGTTGTTGCTCAGTCATTTCAATTGTGTCTGACTCTTCATGACCCCATTTGATGTTTCCTTGGCAGAGATAATAGAGTGGTTTACCATTTCCTTCTCCAAATCATTTCAGAGATAAAGAACTGAGGTAAACAGGGTTAAGTGATTTGCCCGGGGTTACAAAGCTAGTTAAGTGTCTGAGGCTGGATTTGAACTCAGGTTTTCCTGACTCCACGCCCACTGTGGAGTCCAGTCTTCCACAAAGAGGCTTCCAAACTGCAGGACAATACACTTCAGAGTCAATACTCACGGAAAATGGGAAAAGCAAAATAAAATACCTGAAAAGTCTCCGTGGTAAGTAAAAGCCTAGCTAGATCACAGTATTACTAGGTAACATCACAAATGATCGCCATGAACCTAGAAGGGGATCTCTTAGAGAAATTGTACAGACTTAATCCAATTCTCATAGCAGTACTGTTCAATATCTTTAATAAGATATTGATGAAGGCAAGGAAGACAGGCATTATCAGATTTACAAATGACACAAATTATCATGTGACAAAATCAAGATTCAAAACGATTTGTGCTTGTGGAAAGGGCAACACATTTAGAATCAAAAGGCATGGTTTTGAATCCTGCCTCTGCAACTTACTAGGTATGTAATCTCAAGTGGGTCAGTTTCCTCATCTGCAAAATGAAGGACTTGGACCCATGTTCTATAACATCTGACTTCTCTCACTCTGCGATTCTGTGATTAGGGTTAGGTGAGAATGCTGTGTCTAAACCAATAGGATGAAATCTACAAGGATAAAAGCCCTATAATTTGTTTTTAAAAGAATCAAGGACAAGGAAAATATAGTTGGATAGCTGGTGACACAAAAAACCTGAATAATAGTTTAAGTCTACGCCTAATAGCCGGTTTCTACTACTTCTCAAAAGACTCCCAAAAGAGACATTACACACCAGAGGTAGAGGAATAACAAAAAAGCAAGAGGCCAAGAACAGAACAACTTATATAAGAAGTCAGAGAAAAACTAATCCTGAGCGCTCATTCAGCAGCCACCCAGCACACATGCTCCAACAGAATGCAAAAAAAAGTCACAAAATGATGCTCGCTGACCCTGAGCTCAAGTAACGGCCTTCCCTACACCTCCCGTGCTACCCACAGTAATGCTGTGCTAGCAAACCTGATGCACAGGTCAACACTTAGAATAAAACCAATTCTATATTACCTGAAACCCCCTTCCCACCCATGGAGACTCTAGGCTATGGAAGTTTGCTAAGGCAGGGAGAGACAACAAGCCCAGCAGGCAGCATATCTTCAGGAGCAAAAACCTAATGGGGGCCACACCATAGTATCAGCATAGCAAAGCTCTGAACTGACTTGTGGTGGGGAACAACCCCTTAAAAAATACAAGGCAGTTCTGCCATACCAGTTCAGACAGCCCTGTAGCACCAGCATTACAAAGCTCTAAACTGCTCATGCAGAGACACCCTATGGCACCAACCAGGCAGTTCTACAGGTAAATGGGGCAAAAAACCCCAAAGCATCATGGTGCAAAGAGAAACAACCCAGTAACACCACTGCAGGAACTCTTTCTACTGAGTGGAATACAACAGGAAATAATAGGGGAGTGGGAGAAAGTGAGTAGCCCTCTAATAATAAGCCTGAGGAAAAGAGCTATGCAGCTGGGGCCACTTCTGAACACATACAAGTCACTCAGGGCAGAGACATATGCAGGTGAACTGAGAATTGCCCAATGAAGAAGGAGGCTGAGTTACTTCAAGATGTAGTCCTCAAGGAAACACGTAGCCCTTCTTAAAATGTGGGTCACAACCCCGTCGGGTCCCAACTCACAGTTTGAGAAGCTCTGGAGGGGTCATAAATGGAAAAAGTTTAAAATGGCCAAACATCTCAGGAAGAAAATTCAAAGACCTCAAATACAGATAAATTAACAGGGAAAACATGCCCTCCAGATCTGATAAACAAATTTGGGCACCTTAAAAAAAAAACCCACTGCAAAATGAAGGAAAATGATCCAAAACTTGGTAAGATAAATGACCTTGTGCAATGCATGGACACCATGGAACCACAGTACATTGTTCCTGAATGGTTCAAAAAAGAAATGAGAACTATAAGAGCAGAATTTATGGACTACACAGCAAAAATGAGAAAAATAGAAAACCTGCAATCTGCAATGGCAATTGTCACCAAAGAAACAAAAGAAAAACAGAAGAAAACAAATCAGGAATTCAAATATATAGAAGTGAAAGACAATCTAGAAGAAGAAAAGCAAACATTCTCACTGTACAAGTACAACATACTGTCTCCAAGACAGGATGTATAGAGAGATAACCTAAGAATCATAGGTCTCCCAGAAGAAAGAGGGGATAAAAAAACACCTTAACACTATAATGCAGGCAATAACAGAAGGGAACGGCTCAGAACTTCTGAACATAAAATACAAATTACACTCAAAGAATTAACAGATTGCCTGCAGGGGAAAAAAAAAAACTAAAACAAAACCCAAGTCTTTAAACTAAAAGAGACATAAGTGGTTAAATTTAACAATTTGATTTAGAAAAAAGAAGTTTTTCAAGCCACCAGAAGACAGACTTTCAAATAAAAAAGAAAAGAAAGGAAATTCAACTAACCCCAAACTATTTTGCACCTACTAGAAACAGTAGGAGAAAGTGGAATGATGAATGTGTTCTAAAGAGCAATGGAGCTCAGGATGCGGCCCAGAGAAATCTAACCTACAAATCACGAATTTAAACACACATGAAAAGAAATCAACATTCAATAAAGAGGAATTTGAAACATTTTTGGAAAGAAAACCAGAACTGAAAATGATCCCTGTAGTCTCAGAAAGAGAAGAGCCTACAGGGAAAGTAGGTGACAATGGGGAAAAAAGGACTGAGAAGAGCTAGGGGGATGTGGAAGGGATAGGTAAGGAGACTTTGCAGCAGTGGTGGAGAAGGGAGCTCCATGGATAAATGCTCCTATAGAAGTGAGATGTTCCATGCAGTTCCATGCAGTACTTTGCCCTGGGTGTAGTCCAACGGATTTGGTGTTTGAAAAAATCAATGAATCAGGGTCAGAATCAATAGATCAGGAGAGGAGGGAGTTGGAACTCTGGGGGCACCTGGTACCTGGAAGTAAGAGAGCAAAGAACCAGGGATAAAATAGGCAAAAGCAATTGCGGAGTAAAAAACACAACAACAATATCCGAGAGAAAGTATTAGATCAGTTGGGAGAGTGAGAGAATAATCAGAGACATGGTGGGAGAGGGGCCCTACCATGGAGCAACAGCTCTCTCTGAAATCTGCAATAAATGTCACTGCTCTGGGAATGAGACTCAACAGAAAAGAGGAATCCATGAGATAAGCTGTACAAAGCAGTAGGAAAAACCACTACAGTGGACAAAGAAAAGAAAGAAACCAGATAATTGTAGGGGTCATGAACTATTGAATGAGGAAGAAAACAGAAAGAGAGAGTGGATAATGACAGGACTGACAGAAATCCTTTTTGGAAAGAGGTGCAAAAAAAGACATTTTAAAAAATAATAATAATAAAAAAAGAACTAGCTGAAGGAGAGAAGAAGGGGGATTATATTTGACTGAGGGGCAAAAACGGGCAGGGGGAACAATTATATAACCAGATAAAATCTGGAGGGAATCACTAATACTAATTTACTAATTATGATATTATATAAATATAATACATACTATTACTATAATACTGAATACTAATACTAATACCAATACCTAATAAGTAAACCTCAAAAGGGATAGTGTAACAAATGAGACCAGGGATCAGTAGTGAGAGGAAGAGAGTCAGTGGAAACAGGATCACCTTAAAAAAAGATTAAAATAAAGTAACTGAAGGAACATAGTACTGTGCTTACAGCAGAAGACGGAAAAAATCCTGGAGAAAAAAAGCCTCAATATTAGATACAAATGAAAGAAAATATAAGCCTAACTCATAACTTTAACTGTGATATTAAACAATCCAATAAAACAAAAGACCAACAAACTGGTTAACAAAGAAAAACCCTACTCAACAGCAAAACCAGAAGAAATAAATGAATAAAGAAAATATATGATACTCTAACAAAACTTTGAACACACATAAAAACAGAATACCTTCAAAAATATAATATACCCAGCAGTTGTTTTTTCCAGAAAAGGAGTTTTTTCCTAAGTAACTGTATCAGCAAGGCAATAAACACAACATCAATGATAATCTTCAACACGCCTACTCTGTATCGCAAAATATGTAAGACTGTCCACACAGAAGGTAGAAGAAGTAAAACATTTATTCAGACACCAAATAACCAGATCCTATAACCAATAAGTCCACATCATCATGGCATGGAGCTTTGCCATCCCAAAACCATCTGCCCCCCTGCTGGGGCCTTCCCACAAATAAACTCACTGACAGCCACTACACTTCTCCTTTTTCCTTCAGCTCTGTCATAACTGCTCTCTCAGCATTTCCTGTGACACAATTTCCTTTTCTTCTCAGCAAGCTCTCCTCACCACATTTGAGTTAGGCTTCCTGTGATGTAAGCAGGTCACATGGCCTATTAATGGGTGGGAAAGATCTTCAAATCTAAATTACTATTACAATGTTTTTCATTCCATCAAAAACTGGATTACTGAATTCTTTTGTTTCTGATTCTCCTATGTCTAGTCCGTTCCACTACTCCATTTCTCTCTATTTTTTTAATGAATGAAAAATGGTTTTGATGACTGCTGGTTTATAATATGGTTTGAGGTCATGAAATGCTGTTCCTTCTTTGTCTCTACTTTTCTTAGTCGTTTTCCGAGATATTCTAGAGCTTTTGTTTTTCCAAAAGAATTTTTTGACAAGTTCTTTGAAGTGTGCCTTTGTTAATTTGATTGGTATAACATTAAAAGTGTGAATTAACATTGGTAATATTATCATTTATATTGGCACAGAGTAGCCACAAACACTGAAAAAAACTTCTTTTCTGAAAAAACTGCGGGGGAAGCAATCTGGTAGAAACTAGCCTTAGACCATTACCTTATACCAAATTCTACCACACATGCTAAGTGGATACACAAACTTAATATTAAAGATCATATGTAAAATATTTAGGAGATAAACAGATCACATACTTCTACAGCTATGGGTAGAGGTGTTCTTTTTTTAAATCATTATTTAATATTTTTTATTTTCAGGATTTTCACAAGAGTATGAATTATAAATTTTCTCCCAATTTCCACCCCCCCCCACTCCAAGATGGAGTGGCATATATTCTGATTGCCCCGTTCCCCAGTCAGCCCCCCCTTCTGTGACCTCAGTCCCTCCACCCCATCCTCTTTTCCCTTACTTTCCTGTAAGGCAAGACAGATTTCTATGCCCCATTGCCTGTATATCTTGTTTCCTAGTTGCATGCAGAAACTTTTCTTTTGAACATATGCTTTTAAAACTTTGAGTTCATATTTTCTCCCCTCTTCCCTCCCTAACCACTCTCCCTAAGAAGACAAGCAATTCAACACAGGCCACATGTGCATCATTGTGCAAACCCTTCCACAATACTCATATTGTGAAAGACTAACTATACTTTGTTCCTTCCTATCCTATCCCCTTTTATTCAATTTTCTCCCTTGATCCTGTCCCTTTTCAAAAGTGTTTGCTTTTGATTACGTCCTCTCCCTATCTGCCACCCTTTTTTATCTTCTTCCTCCTTCTTTCCTGTGGGGTAAGATACCCAACTGAATGTGTATGTTATTCCCTCCTCAGGTCAAATCTGATGAGAGCAAGATTCATTCATTCCCCCTCACCTGCCTTCTCTTCTCTTCCCACAGATCTGCTTTTTCTTGCCACTTTTATGTGAGATAATTTATCCCATTCTATCTCTCCCGTTCTCTCTCTCTCTCTCAATATATTCTTCTCTCATCCTTTAATTTGATTTTATTTCTTTTAGATATCATATTCGACTCACCCTGTGCCCTCCGTCTATACATATTCCCTTCAGCTATCCTAATACTGACGTCTTATGAATTATACACATCATCTTTGCATGTAAGAATGTAAACAAAACAGTTCCACTTTAGTAAGTCCCTTATGATTTCTCTTTCTTGTTTACCTTTTCATGCTTCTCTTGTTTGTTGTGTTTGAAATTCAGATTTCCTATTCAGCTCTGGTCTTTTCACTGAGAAAGCTTGAAAGTCCTCGATTTCATTAAAAGTCCATATTTTGCCTTGGAGCATGATACTCAGTTTTGCTGGGTAGGTGATTCTTGGTTTTAATCCTAGCTCCATTGACCTCCGGAATATCGTATTCCAAGCCCTTCGATCTCTTAATGTAGAAGCTGCTAGATCTTGTATTCTGATTGTGTTACCAAAATACTGAAATTGTTTCTTTCTGGCTGGTTGCAGTATTTTCTTCTTGATCTGGGAGCTCTGGAATTTGGCGACAATATTCCTAGGAGTTTTCTTTTGGGGATCTTTTTTAGGAGGTGATTGGTGGATTCTTTCAATTTCCATTTTACCCTCTGGCTCTAGAATATCAGGGCAGTTCTCTTTGATAATTTCTTGAAAGATGATATCTAGACTCTTTTTTGATCATGGCTATCAGGTAGTCCAATAATTTTTAAATTATCACTCTTGGATCTATTTTCCAGGTCAGTGGTTTTTACAATGAGATATTTCACATTGTCTTCCATTTTTTTCATTCCTTTGGTTCTGTTTGATAATATCTTGATTTCTCATCAAGTCACTAGCTTCCACTTGCTCCAATCTCATTTTTAAGGTAGTGTTTTCTTCAGTGGTCTTTTGGACCTCCTTTTCCATTTGTCTAATTCCGCCTTTCAAGGCATTCTTCTCCTCATTGGCTTTTTGCAGCTATTTTGCATTTGAGTTTGTCTATTTTTTAAGATGTTGTTTTCTTCAGTATTTTTTGGGGTCTCCTTTAGCAAGTCATTGACTTGTTTTTCACGGTTTTCTTGCATCATTCTCATTCCTCTTCCCAATTTTTCCAATACTTCTCTAACTTGCTTTTCTAAATCCTTTTTGAGCTCTTCCATGGCCTGACACCAGCTCGTTTTTCTTGGAGGCTTTTGATGTAGGCTCTTTGACTTTGTTGACTTTTTCTGGCTATATGTTTTGGTCTTCTTTGTCACCAAAGAAAGATTCCAAAGTCTGAGTCTGAATCTGAGTCCATTTTTGCTGCCTGGCCATGTTCCCAGGCAACTACTTGACCCTTGAGTTTTTTGTGGGCGGATGACTGTTTGTAGAGAGTATTTTGTTCCATGCTTGAGGGGCTGCACTATTGTTTTCAGAGCTATTTCTCACGGCAAGCTCTGCCACACCAGCATTCCTCCTCCTCCAAGAACACCAACCCGGACTGGACTCAGATGTAAGCAGGCTCTACACTCCCACTGTGATCTGCCACTTAATTCCTCCCACCAGGTGGGCCTGGGGCCAGAAGCAACTGCAGCTGTAGTTCTGTCCTTAGAGCTGGATCCCCTTTGCTGCTCCCAGGGCAGTGGCCAAACTGCAAACACTTTTCACTCTGCCCCCATAGTTTTTCCCACTAACCTTCTCTGCTGTCTTTGGTGTTTGTGGGTTGAGAAGTCTGATAATTGCCACAGTTCACTGATTCAGGGCGCTAGGGCCTGTTCTGCTCAGCTCCCAGTCTGGTTGGTTAAGGCACAGCCTATGCTGGGCTCTACTCTGCTCTGCTCCCAGCTCTGTGAAACAGACCTTACCCCGCAACCATCCAGGCTGTCCTGAGCTGGAGCCCTGCTTCCCTCTGCTATTTCTTGGGTTCTGCAGTTCTAGAACTTGTTCAGAAATATTTTTATAGGTGTTTGGAGGGTCCTCAGGGAGAGCTTTAGGCAAGTCCCTGCTTTCCAGCCCCTATCTTGGCCCCGCCCCCTGCGCAGATGTATTCATAACAAAAGATAAGAGGCAATTACAAAAGATACAATAAAGTATACTTCAAATACCAAAGCAAGGAAAGGAAATTTAGACAAAAATATCAAAAAATGGCAATGGTCAATGGTGGAAGGGTTGGAGAATGAAAGGCACAGTAATTCATTGTTGGTAGATCTATGAAATGGTACAAAAATTTTGGAAAGCAACTTGGAATTATGCAAATAAAGTGACTAATGCATCTGTATCCTTTGAAAAAAAAAGACTGTTACTGAACTTATACCTTATAGAAGACATCAATATGAAAAGTCCCCATACACACCAAAATTATTTATAGCAGCACTTTCTGTGGAAGTTAAGAACTGGAAACCAAGTAGATGTCCATCAGTTGGGGAAAAGCCAAATAAATTTTAGTACATGAATGTGATGTGTAAAAAATTATGTGTAAGATGAATATAGAGAAACATGGAAAAATCTATGAGAACAGTGAACCAAAAAAAAAAAAACCCCAGCATACACAATAACTACAACAACATAAATGGAAAGGACTATATACCCTCCAAAATCAAAATTAAATATAATGAAATTATAAGTTCAAAAATACTCAGCTGAAAAGATAGAAGACACCCTCAACCCACTTACTCCTTTGTGGAGAAGAGAGGTCCACCACGTGTTGCACACTGCATGTTTTCAGACTTTTTCAATATACTGATCAATTGTGATGATCATATTTTCCCCCTTTCTAAGAAATATGACTAGTTCTATAAGATGCTTCTTTGAGAGGGGGAAAGATACTTGTGATATGATATAAAAAACAGAAGATGTCAACAAAAACTTATTTCTTGTAGGCTTATTCTCTCAATTGCTTTTTGATTTACCGCTATGAGTAGGATTTCTAACATTGTGTTAAATAGCAATGGATATTCTTGCTTTACCCCTAATGTTATCAGAAAGGTCTGCAACTTTTCCCCATTACATATGTTTGCTCTTGGATTTAGAGATATATTTACCATATTAAGGAAATGTCCATTTATTCCTAAGATTTTTAGTTTTTAATAAAAAGACTGCTGAATTTTGCCAAAGGCCTTTTTAGCATCTATGTATAAAATCATAGAATTATTTATTACTTATCATCATGGTTTATATCTTATTTAAAACTTCTGCATCAAAATTAGTGACATTGGTAATTTCCTTTCTTTGTCTCTTCCTGGTTTAGCTATTAAGTCCATACTACTATCATAGAAAGAGCCTGGAAGAATGTCTTCTTTTATTATTAATGCAAACAACTTACATAACATTGGAATTGTTCTTTTAGTGCTTGGTAAAATTCACATGCAAGTACAATTAGTCCTAAAAGATTTTTCATTGGAGTTTATTTTCTTTTTCTGACAGTTACTTAGTCTATTCTTTTACTAATATGAATATTCTATATTTTTGTAAGAATCCATTTATTTCCTCTAAGTTACCAGTTTTCAGAAAATATATGTAATAACTTATATGATTACATGATATATAGTCTATATTATTTATAACATATCATAATGTAATAATTAGCAAATATTATAATTATACCATATGATACATGTCATAATTGAGCAAAATAGTTTCTGACCATTTCCTTTATTTCTTCTTCAGTTATCATATATTCCCCTTTTTCATTTTCAATACTTGATTTTCCTCTTCTTAAAAATTTCTTTAGCTAACTGCTTATTTATTTTTTTATTTTTTAAAGCTGCTGTTTAAATAGTTATTACGTTATTAGTGCTGATCCTGAATCTTTATCTATAGTGACTTCGAGTATAATGTAATTTACTTGTCTCTTTTTATCTTGTTTATATTTACTAAAGCTATCTACGATGCTTTTTAATATAATGTAATTTGTCTGCTTATCTTTTCATCTTATAGTTATAATAAACGAAACAGTTGTTGTTCCATCATTTCAGTCGTGCCCCCCTCTTTGTGGCCCCATTTGGAGTTTTCCTGGCAAAGATAACTTGAGTGGTTTGCCATTTCCTTCTCCATTGTGTGAAATCATTTATCATTAGGCCCACTTTTTTTTTCTTTTACTTTTAGCTGAAGCAAAATAGATTTTTGTTCCAGCCCCTCATTTTGATTATATGTGAATTTTTATGTTTCAAATATGTTTCTTATAAATATATTGTCAAACTTTGCTTTTCTAATCTATTCTGCTATCTTCTTCCATTTTGTGGCTGAGCTCAATCATTTATATTCAGTTATGATTGTTAATTGTATATTTTCCTATATCCTGTCCTGCTTTTTCTCCTCTTCGTTTGCACCTCCGTCTTTACAAATGACAATTGTAATTTTCTAAAAAGAAAGTAATTTTCTAAAGTTCTTCTCCTTACCTTGTCTCTGATCCCAGATTTAGGAGCTGATTTTGCATATGACTTATGCTCTTATCTATCCTTTTTAGACCTTTTCCTCTTAACCCCTTTCTTGTCTTTGTCCCCTACTATAGGACAGTGGTTTTTAAGTGACTGTCCTATGGCATGAAGGCTTAGAGGAGAACCCTGAAGGTTTTTCCCCTTATCTCTGTGGATGATCATTTTAGGAGAAAAAAAAAGGCAATCTTAAAATCAGGCTTCAAACTCATTTCCATATAATTGTATCAACTTCTTTTTGATTCTTTCAAAAACAGGGGACAGCATATATTTTCTTATCTTTAGGGGCAGTCCCAATATTCTGAGCTTTCAGTACTAAAACCAAGGGTATGGCATGAATATCTGAACCTGGTCACCTACCAATGTTAGCTTAGTTTAGACCTGCTAATAATAACACAACCTTGTGGAAGAATTTAGAGCATTCTTGACCCTCTCCTGGTATTGCTATTACACTACAGTAAGAGGTTTACTTGGTACGAGTAGAATATTCTATAAAAGAAGAAGAGAACCATTTTTTTCCTGTCATGGGCTTCAGAAACAGGGAGGTGGGGCTGACAGGGTGGGATCCACAATAATAATAAAAATCAAAGAAGTGAAAATCTCATAATTACAGTGTTCAGAAACTACAAAGCACTTTCATAAGCATTAACTGGAAAATAGAGGATTACAGATCGTGTGCTGCTACAGAGAGCTGAAAGAAGTTGCACAACCTTGCTAACTATGTACACTATATATTCATTGATGTAATCTAATTTAAACTGACCCCTTATTGCAGCAATCCTTTTATTATTCCCTAACTGACTCACCCCCTTTTCTTCTCAAACCTCTAACATCTCCCCATCCTAAATACCTTGCCTTCAATTTTACTAAGAATATTGAGGATATTCACCATGCGCTCCTTCTTCCTGCTTTCTTTTTATCTAAAAACGATGTGGCATCATTCCCTACTTGTTTTTCTTCCAAAAGTTCTAAGAGTAAAGTACTCTTCTCTTTCCCCCTTACATAAGACCCTGATCCCTTCCACTCCCATCTCCTGCAACAGATTGCAACTTTCTAGCCTTTCCATAACAATAATAACAAACATTTATACAGTGCTTATTATGTGCTAGGCACATAGGGTTTTACAATTATTACCTCACTTGATTCTCTCTCTCTCTCTCTGTACACACACACACGAACATATTATATATATATAAAAATTAGAAACTATCATCCTATATCTCTCCTCCTTTTCTGAAACTCCTTGAAAAGGCAATCTAAACTTACTATCTCCACTTCTCTTCTCACTAACATCTCAACCTTTTGTAATCTGGCTTCTAACCCTAACAATTGAATTATAGCTCTCAGTTAGGTCAAGGATCAATCAAATACTCCTGCACTCTGAGATCCAAGAAAAGCGGATTTCTCACTCTTCCTCTCACACAAAACTCCACTATCTCTTGTCTTCATGCCTTTGTACTGGCTGTCCTTCCTCACAGGAATGCACTCCATCTTTACCTCATAGATGCCCTCTTCTCCTTCAACATGCAACACAAGCATCACCTTCTACCTAAAGCCTTTCCTGATCCCTCCCCCCAATTATTAGTGTCTTTCCCAGGTGAAACCACCTTGTATCTAACTGCTTTTTATTTATTTGCATTTTCTTTGGAATTATTCTGCATATATTTATATAGGTATTTCTTGTTTCTCCTGCTAGAAAGGAAGCTTCTTGTTATTAAAGATTTGTTTTGTTCTTTGTATTTCTATCTCCAATACCTTGCACAGTAGCTAACACATAGCAGATACAGAATACATGTTGGCAGACTAAGACAAATGGAAGAAACCTTAGAAAGCATTCATCCCAGCTCCTTCATAGTACATATTAGTGGCCAATCCTCACAGAAGTTAGGAAGGCTGCCCAAAGACATACAGCAAAGTAAGAATTAGAATTTGAAACTAAGTCCTCTGGCTCCAAATTAAGCACTTTTCCCCACTGTACTACCTTGCCTGAACATCTTATCTGAGTGGTTTTTAAAAATCTTGTGAGAAAATAAGCAATACAGACTTTTTCATTGTCACATTTGTGACTTTCATAAGCATTATCACTAAGGCAAGGCTGTGCTTACACAACTTAGCTAGGGCTTGGTTTATGGCCTATGCATATCCTCCTTAAGGTCCACTTCCTTACTTAGATGCCCCAAGTCAAAAAGAAACTGATAGCAGCACTGATATAATGATTCTCTTACAACTTTCTTAGTAGCTTAGCTTGGACTCAGCTTTGTTGCTTGTCAATCTCACTCATATTCAACTTCTAGAACAAGGTCTGTCCCTAGATCTCTGTAGCCAAGTCCCAACCTTGTATCTCAGTTCAAGTAACTGACTTCAGTGTTGTCATCCACTAACTTACTTAGTCCCCTGTGAGTGCAATGCTGAAATAGTGAAGCCCCTTCAGTATGGTACTGAATAGAATACTGAAATAGTGAAGCCCCTCCTCAGCATGGGAAAAGACCTTACCTCGCCTACCATCCACCCCCCAACTCTGCATCCCTCCTATATTTTTAGAAACTGCTTTGCTGAGGAAGTAGAGATAAGAAATTACATCAGTAGACAGACACCTGCAAGGGCCTGTTTATCTAGCTGTTACTCCCTTTTTGCTGAATACCAGGCTCACTCCTGTCTTTTTGTTCTTTGTTCTCTGTTGCTGGGAAAAGATTCTGCAATTAGAATGTGAGCTCCAAATCCAGTCAATGGGAAGAGGAGCCAGTAGGGAGTGGGGGAACTCTATGTTAGGGTCTATATAACTTGCTTTGAGCTGTAGGCAACACACACACACACACACACACACACAGACATCATCTTGGGCCCCACTGAGGTGGGTCCTCTCTCGTGAGAAAGCACTAAATTCCTTTCTGCCTTTTCTCAAGAACGGTCTCTGTCTATTTTTAAATGTGAGTAGTGGTCTCTGACCCACACACCTGCATGGTAGCTCCATTTCTCTGGAACAGGACTATTACTCCCATTTCCCGCATCTGCCTGAGGACTACAATTTTGTCCCTAAACACTAATTGGCACAACTAGGCCACTGCTAACAGATCTCACTAATGTCAAAGATCTGGTTATGTAAACATCCTTTATAGAGCCTACTACTTGAAACCTGCCCCAAACCAGCAGTTCTGTCCCTAGGTCTCAGGTTGTGGTCATGACTCTCTGATATGACCAATCTCATCACAGACTAGGCTCTAAACAGCCACTAAGATAGCCTTTCCTGTTACTTTCTCATTAGCTAGATGAAATTAACCTAAGAACCAGATTCAGGTCAGAACCATGATTTCTAAATGCAATCCAAAGTAAAATGGATACCCAAGTATCCATATAACTTGGATACCCAAGTAATAAAACATAGTAATGATCATATAAATGATACACACGACACCCCCAATAAATATTTCCTTTCCAATCTGTGCCATCCCTCATAAATTTACTGTCTATGCTTATGGTCCATACATATGCCATTTTTTCTCAGTTTATAAACCTTTGATTTCCCAAAATTAAACTGTTAGATCAGCATCTGTGGTTAAAATTCAAGTACTTCACTGTTATTAACACTCTGCAACAAATCAGTACCTTTAAAAAATGGGTAGAGAAAAAATGCCTTCTTTTTATAGAATAAAATAGATTCATTCAGGATTCCCCTATGTTTCTTGATCACAACTTAGTTGTTTTCTATTCCAAGGATTGTCTACATAAGATATCTACTAGATATCTTTCTCCTTTTTCTGTAAAACAAAAGCTATTTAATAGCGAAACCCCAAATATTCCTCCTTTCTCTCTTTCATTCACTAAGACAGATTCAAAACCTAGTTTAAGCACACACATCTAATTCCTCACAATGGTTTTCCAACTTGGAAAACCAAATGGATTTACAAGTAAATTCTATCAAATAGTTATAGCATTTAATACCAACACTCCACAAGTTATTCTTAAAAAGAGTGACATAAAGTACTCTACCAACATGAGATAAATGTCATGATAATACTCAAATATGGGAGAGACAAAAGAGATAAAAAAGAGATAATCCCAATAATGAATAATGATGCTAATTTTTACGATAAAATCCATATCAAGAAACCACAACAATACATCCAGAAAATAATTCACAATGACCAAGTTGTATTAATTCAACCCAAGATAAAATGGTATAACATTGGAGAAATTATTATAAGCCAGACCAAAAACCCCCCAAAAAGTCTTATTTCAATAGATACAGAAAAAGCTTTTGACATAATATAAGCTTCATTTATGTTAAAAATCCTAAAAAGCACAAACGTAGAAGTATCTTACAAAACCAAGAGGAGGCATTGCTAGCAAAGGACAAAGACAAGAAGTTTTCTTAGTAAAAATGATATTGAATATTATTTGACTTATGACTAGAAATGTTAGTAGGGCTAGAGAACAAAATTAAATGTATAAGCCATCAGCAAAAATTCATCTGTTGGCAGATATGTTGGTGTACTTAGAGAATGAATGAGAATCAGAAAAATTAAAATGCTTAATAACATAATGAAGGTAGGAGGATGAAATAAATCAATCCAGGAAATTGCCAGCATTTCTATATAATGTTTTTTAAAAGCTGAGAAGAAATAATACTAAGAGAAACTCCATTCAATATCATTACATAATGAATAAAATATAAAACTACAAAATACTATAGAAACAAATGGGATTATAAATAATTGCAAAGATATTAACTTTCATAATTGGGTCATACCAACATAATAAAAATAACGATACTCCTAAATTAACCATACTGAATTATGAAAAGGATACCTTTTTAGAACTAAAAAAGAAATTAATTTAAAAATCCACCTAGAAGAATAAAAGGTCTAGAACATCAAAGTAATAATTACAAAAGGGTGTAGCATCAGATCACAACCTATACTGTAAAGTAGCAGTCATCAAAATTGCCTGGTATTGAAAAAAGGAAAGAAACAATCAAAAACCATACCCTAGTGTTTGATAAGCCCAAGAACATAAATTAATGGAGGAAAATCTCCCTTTTGCTAAGAAGTGCTCAATAAACTGGAAAGCAGTTTAGTAGAGACTGGTTTTAGACTAATTTCTTTCACTATAAACCACAACGAGCTCTAAAAACATTATGAGCTAAATAGAAATACTCACATTTTAAAAAAATTAAACATTTACAACAAGGCCTAAGGGGAAAATTCTTAACAAAATATGGAATAGAAGATAGGAACTTAGGAAATGTAAAATAGACAATTTTACCTACAAAACACTGAGTCAAGAAAAAAGGATACATTAAGTACTCACTAGGTATCAGACAGTAAGTGCTACAAAGGCAAAAGAAACAAAAATAGAAAAAAAGAAAAAACATAGTACCTGTTCTTAAGTTCACAGTCTAATGGGAGAGACAATATAGAAACAACTACATACAAACAATAAATATACAGGATAAACTGGGCATAATGTCAGAGAGGTCAAAATTAAGGAGGACTAGGAATGGCAAAAGGTGGAACTTTTAGATGAGACTTGAAGAAAGGCAGGAAGCAGAGATGTGGAAGAAAAAAAGTTTTAGGCATGGAAGAGACAGTGAAAATTCTCCAAGTCAGGAGTAAGAAGGGGAGAAGTGAGGTGTAAAAAAACTGGAAAGGTAGGCAATGGGGTCAGTTTACGACAAACTTTAAAAGTCAAAGAGAAGATTTAAATTAAATCTCTGGCTACATGAACTTCCAGTAGCCAAGATGGCAGAGTAAACCCTAAGTGCCCTCATCCCCCCTTGTTGACCTTGAAAAACTCAGAGAATACTGCCACAGAAAAAATCCTAGAAAAGTGGAGCCGGAAGAAGGGGTACAGCTGTCTTTTAGCTTGAGAGGCTAGGGAGATAGACAGGAAGGGTCCCTCTTGCTGTGGCTGAAGGACAGGAGGCATCCCAGCAAGTCGTACCTTAGCAGACCAGCAGGAAATCCTGAGCTCAAGCAGGATAAAGCCAGCAAGCCCCAACACAAAGGACCCAGGGCGTGCCTTCGAACAGCCAGGGGAATGGGGAGACACCAGCACAGATGGGCATCTACTAGCAGGTGAATGCACTTATGTTCTAGTGCAGCCCTAGGGGAGGTGGAGAGCACCAGAGGCAAGACGCCCGTCATAGACACCTCACTGCCGCGAACTTCAGTGTAACCTTAGTGAAACTCAGAAAGAATTCACCTGACTTCTACCTTGGCACACACCAACCAGCTCCAGCTCAACACCAGGTAAGCTGTACCATTATAAACCTTCTACCTGACAGGATGAAAGGACACAGCACACAAAGCCAGTAACCAGGCCCCTAGATCCCAGCACAAAAAGCTTAGGCCACAGACCCCTGTGCTCCAGAAGTAGAGATCCACTTTAAAACCCAGGAAAAAAGAGGTGGAGCCAATATGGTAGCTTGAAAACCGGGATTTGCTTAAGCTCTCCCCCAAATTCCTCCAAAAAACTGTAAAAAATAACTCTAAACAAATTCTAGCACTAAAGAACCCACTAAATAACAGAGAGAAACAAGTCTTCAGTGTGAGAAGGCCTGGATGGTTGCTGGGAAGGGTCTATTGCACCGTGCTGGGAGTGGAACACAGCTAAAGTGGAAGCTAGTGACTTGATGAGAAATCAAGATATTATCAAACAGAACCAAAGGAATGAAAAAATGGAAGACAATGTGAAATATCTCATTGGAAAAACCACTGACCTGGAAAATAGATCTAGGACAGATAATTGAAAAATTATTCGATTAACTGAAAGCCATGATCAAAAAAAGAGCCTAGACATCATCTTTCAAGAAATTATCAAGGAGAACTGCCCTGATATTCTAGAGCCAAAGGGTAAAATAGAAATTGAAAGAATCCACCTATCACCTCCTAAAAAAGATCCCAAAAAGAAAACCCCTAGGAATATTGTCGCCAAATTCCAGAGTTCCCAGGTCAAGGAGAAAATACTGCAAGCAGCCAGAAAGAAACAATTTCAGTATTGTGGAAACAGAACAACACAATATCTAGCAGCTTCTATATTAAAGGATCAAAGGGCTTGGAATATGATATTCCGGAGGTCAGTAGGGCTAGGATTAAAACTCAGAATCACCTACCCAGCAAAACTGAGTATCATGCTCCAAGGCAAAATATGGACTTTCAATAAAATAGAAGACTTACTAGCTTTCTCAGTGAAAAGACCAGAGCTGAACAGGAAATCTGAATTTCAAACACAAGACTCAAGAGAAGCAAGAAAAGGTAAACAAGAAGGAGAAATCATAAAAGATTTACTAAAGTGGAACTGTTTTGTTTACATTCTTACACGGAGAGATGATGTGTATAATTCATGAGACCTCAGTGTTAGGGTAGCTAAAGGGAATACACACACACACACATACACACACGCACACATATATGTAGAGGGCACAGGGTAAGTTAAATATGAAGGGATGATATCTAAAATCATAAAACCAAATTAAGAGATGAGAGAGGAATATGTTGAGACAGGGGGAAAGGGAGAGACAGAATGGGGTAAATTATCCTGAATAAAAGTGGCAAGAAAAATCAGTTTTGTGGGGAGGGAAGAGGGGGCAGGTGAGGGGGAATGAAGGAATCTTGCTCTCATCAGATTTGATCTGAAGAGAGAATAACATACACACTCAATTGGGTATCTTAGCCCACAGGAAAGAAGGAGGAAGGAGATAAAAAGGCAGGAGGTAATCAAAAGCAAACACTTTTGAAAAGGGACAGGGTCAAGGGAAAAAAATTGGATAAAGGGGGACAGGATAGGAAGGAACGAAACATAGTCTTTCATGACATGAGTATTGTGGAAGAGTTTTGCATAATGATACACATGTGGCCTGTGTTGAATTGCTTGCCTTCTTAGGGAGGGTGGATGGGGAGTGAAGAAGGGAGAGAATTTGGAAATCAAAGTTTTAAAGGAAGATGTTCAAAAAGGAAATTAAGATATACAGGCGATGGGACATAGAAATCTATCTTGGTCTACAAGAAAGTAAGCAAAAAGGGGATGGGGGGGAGTGGGGTGACAGAAGGGAGGGCTGACTAGGGAACGAGACAATCAGAATATATGCCATCTTGGAGTGGGTGGGAGGGTAGAAATGGGGAGAAAATTTTCAATTCAAACTCTTGTGAAAATTAATGCTGAAAGCTAAAAATATTAAACAAATAATGATTTGAAAAAGAAAATGTGCATATCCCTTGATCCAGAAATATATCTTCTAAAAATGAGAAAAAGACCTATGTGTACAAAAATATTTATATCAGCACTTTTTGTCTTGATCAAGAATAGGAAATCAAGGGGATGCCCATCAACTGGGAAATGGCTGAACAAATTGTGGTATATGAATGTAATGGAATACTATTGTGCTGTAAGAAATGATGAACAGGCAGACCTCAGAAAAACCTGGAAAGACATATATGAACTGATGCTGAGTAAAGAGAGCAGAACCAAGAGAACAATGTAGACAGTAACAGCCACGTTGTTCGATGACTGCTTTTGACAGTCTTAGCTCCTCTCAGCCATACGAGGACCTAAAACTT
Organism: Phalanger gymnotis; assembly: GCA_028646595.1. Lineage (NCBI taxonomy): Eukaryota > Metazoa > Chordata > Mammalia > Diprotodontia > Phalangeridae > Phalanger > Phalanger gymnotis. Next base: position 12,997,755 of record CM053625.1, read on the forward strand.
TTCCAAAAGACTCACGTTGAAAAATGCCATCCACATCCAGAGAAAAAAATATGGAGTCGGAATGCAGAACAAAGCAAACTATTTTCTCTTTTGTTTTGTCTACTTTCTCATGGTTTCTCCCACTTGTTATAATTCTTCTATGTAACAGGACTAATGTGAAACTGTGTAGAGCCCATATCAGATTGCATGCTGTCTTGGGGAGGGAAGGGGAGAAAATTTAAAACTTATCGAAGTGAATGCTGCAAACTGAAAACGAATAGGGAAAAAGAAAATTAAAAAAAAAAATTAGATCCCTGGAATAACAGTAAGCTTGAGAGGAATGAGAGTGGGGAAGAGGGAAGACTGTGCCACCTAGTGGCTGCAGCACAGGAGACTGTCTTACCGCATAACATTCTTCCAGGGGTGGGGAACCTGTGGCCTTTTAGGTCCTCAAGTGTGGCCCTGTCAAAGGACCAAGAGGGTCATGTGTAGACTCAAGGCCGCAGGTTCCCCACCTCAATAACTAGTCCATTTTTGGTTACTCTGGAAAAATGGACATACATCATTCTTCCCTTGTCTCCTTTACTCTAACTCACTGATCATTAGGTTGTTTAGTTAATTACATTTAACTGATCTGTTTCTCAGAAGAGACCACATATGTTGTACACAGAAGAGTACATTCTTCAATTTGGTCCCCTACTTCCAAATGTTAGTTATCTCTGGAAAATTATCTTTCTTTCCCGGTTGTCTAATCTCCATTCACCTTATTTCTGAAACCACAAACAATCCTAACCATGATTGAAAAGTATAAAAGGAGTACTAGTGATATACACAAATTAAGGCAAAGGAATTTAAGTTGTGGAGTGAAAGAAGATAAAAAGAATGAGACCCACTGAATGCTACAGGTATCAAAAATAACCATTACCAATAATGATACACAAGAGAAGAGATAATGAAATATACCTACTTTCTAATGATGAGGTATACTAAGTCAGAATATTTTATACATTGTAAGAAACAGTCTACATTGGCTGTTTTTGCTTAATCATTTTCCTTTGTCAAAAGGGAAGGTTCCAACATGGATAGATAGGTGAGAAATAACAATGATGAAAAGACAAAAGGCATCAAAAATATTTAAAACTTTTTTTTAAAATAGTTTGGCTATAACTACCAGTCTTGACTCAGAAGCAATGAGAACAGATACCTCCATTTATTTTGCTGGAGGTGAGAAATGTTGCATACAATACCAAAATGAGTCAGTGTGTCAACTGGTTTTGTTTAGCGATTTTTTCTTCCTTTGTTACAAGGAAAGGCTCAAAGCTTAGGATAGAAGGATGGGATACATCAGAAATGACAGAGATAAAAACCCAAAGAGATTGATAATCATTTTCTATCAATTTAGTAACTTCAATAAGTGCCAGAGCCTGAACGAATAATCAACCCAAAGAGACTGGACCTAAGCCTCTTTGTTCTCTTGAGTTTAATCAGAGAACCCCTTTTCCTATGTCAACAAGGCCAGATCCGACTGACTTAAAAGCAGTCTTTCCTCTGTCTATGGATGTCTAAGGATGAGACCCTTAACCCAAGAAACTATTTTGAATAATGCAACTTTTTCTTATCTTAATATTTTATGGGCACATACTATGTTATGGCATGTTAATGGTAAATTAAACACAGAGATCCTGGGTTGTAATTTCAATTGACACTTTGTCAACTCTCTTATCTTACTGTATTTACAAACCTAGTCAATTAAGAAAAGTCATTTTCTTGTATCATGGTTAAATATACATAGGGATCATAAAATTGAATAACACAAGCATGCTTAGCTGGGACTAAAAATGTATTTAAACCTTCTCATTCCTTTGTTCAGACAGTCAGAACTTATGCTCTGGCTCCTTGTATGTACAAGTAAGTTAAGGGAATAAACATTAAGAATTTACGTATCACCTAGCTTGTTTGCCTCCTTTAACCAAACTTTCAGGTCAACAACATCAACAGAATTTTTTAAATGTGATCTCCCTCCAATATCAGTATTTAGGAGAAATAAAACTGTTCTTCAAATTATATAACATATAAAAAATTGTTTTCTATAGTTTAATTACCAACATTGGAATAATATATTTTTCAAACTATTCTTCCTTCAAAATGCAGCATTATTTCAGCCATCTTATTCAATTCAAATCAACAAACATTTATTCAGTAATCATTATATGTGAGCCACAATGACCAAGTCTAGGGATACCAAGATAAAAAAAATTTAAATCTTTGCCTTCAAAGAACATAATATTGTGGATAAAATGGGCTCATCTGGACTAATCCAGAGGACACAACAATGTATAGTATTATTCCTATATGGAAACATATCCTTAACGTTTCTCTCAAGTTTCTTCTCAATTATCATCCTTCCTGATTTCTCTGTAGCATGACACCACTGAAACGTCTCTCTTCACTGGGTTATCCTCGCATTACGCTTTACTGATTCTCCTGTTTAAATATTTCTTCTCAGGCTCCAATGTTAATTTTTCATCATCATAACATACCCCCTGACTATAGATATTCACCAAGACTCTGTCTTGGGCCCTTTCTTTTCTTTCTAAATTTTCATTTAGTGATCTCATCAATTTCCCTACAGTTCAACTGTCATCTTTATGTAGGTGACTTCAAGATCTGTATATTTAGCCCTAATCTCTTTCTACAACTCTAGTTTCTACATCACAAACTGCCTATTGGATCAAATGGTCTCAAAGGTCCTTTTCAGCTCTAAATTAGATCTCAAACGAAACATGTCCAAAATAGAAATTTCTTTCTCCCCAAAACTCAACCCTCTTCTGAACTGCCCTACTACTATCAAGGATATCACCAGTTACCCAGGTACTTTAATTCATTACTCTCATTCACTCCACATAACTGACATCAGCTGTCACATCTTTTCATTTCTATCTCCATAATATCTCTTACTTAATAATATTACTCACATAATATCCCTTAATTATTTCCATAATATCCCTTTCATGGCTAGATCAGGATCTTTTCACTTCTCACCTGAACCACTGTAATATCCTCCTAATTTAACCTCTCTACCTTAAGTTTCTCTCCATAGTAATCCATGAACCACACAACTCCCAATGTGATTCTCCTAAAGAACAAGTCTGACATCACCATTCAAATTCTGGTAGCTCCCTCCTACTTCTAAGATCAAATATGAACTCTGCTTGAAAGTTAAAAGTACTTCACAAGACTCTTTCCTAACTTCCTACTCTCCCCTTAACCATTATAATGTGAGCTCCTTCAGGGCAGAAAGCTTGTTTTTACCTTTCACTGCATCCACTATTATATGCATAATAAAAACTGACTGAGAAATTCAAATACCGATTTTGCATTTTATGCATTCTGCTACTCTATTCTGTATTTGATATAAAAACCCAAGCTTCCTTTTTATCTCTAAGTGAAGAAGCTCATGAGTTCCAATGTTTAATTTTTCTCTCTCAGACTTAGATGCCAAAGGTTTAAGCTTTCCCACAATCACCATTAATGAAAGAAAAACTCGAAGTTTAGAAGCACAATTCTCCCATAAAATTCTATAGGGCTGCTTTTCTCAGCCACACCTGCAAATCATTCCTGCCAAAAGAAGCTTGTACACTCCTGCGTGCCTATGGCATTTTGTGTTATCCATGAGAGGCAGACTAGCTGACCTCTCATCTTTAGTATCCTCCTCTCCAGTTAAAGGTTGTTTTATAATCAGGCACCTGTGAGTCTGCTACTCAGAGTTCACTATAAATGGGCTAGGAATGCAGCTTGGACCTATGAATTTAAAAAAACATTCCCTGGAGACAGACAGAGGCCACCCTGATTCCACATACTGTGTATGCCCACTTTCATTAACTTAACCAATCATGATCCCTTACCCCCATGATGTTGCCAATGTTATAACCAATAGTAGGACCTCCTTACCTATTCTGAGCTGTTCTTTGCTCTATGCTTATAAAATGGAGTTACATCTCCAGTTCTTGGTCTTTAGCTTGAAACTGAGGCAGCAATCTGGCCCATCTTATTCTCAGGTTCATACCCTAATAATAAAATGTTATCTTGCTAGAAGAAATTTGCCTTGGTTTACCTTAAATTTCACTCGCAAGAACTGACATTCCGCCCTCCACAAAATCTGTAGTTTAGCTATACAGATCTACCTGCTATTCCACACACATAATGGCTTCTTTTCTCAATGCCTTTGTCCTAACTCTCCCCGTACCTACAATGTATTCACTCCTCACTCTTATATCCTGGACTCAAGATTCTGTTCAACTACCTGTTCAGTCATCATCTACATGAAGCTTTTCTTGATTATACCAGGGACAAGTGGCCTCCATCTCAAAACTACTTTGCATTAATTCTATGTATCTGTGCATGTATGTATATATGTTTGTATCACACACACACAAGCACACGCGCGCTCTCCCTGAATAGAATGCAAGTTCCTTAAAGGCCAAGGTTGTACTTTAGTCTTTGTATCCCTAGATCTTGGCATAGTCTATGCCATAGTCTAGCACCCAGAAATGAGTGGGGTGGTGTGCGGGAGTTAAGAGGGAGAATCGAAGAATTTAATAAATGTTTGTGGACTGAATGATTAATCAAGTAGTTCCAAAATAAAAATAACATGTAAATCAACTTTTGGACACAACTCATTTTCTGGTTAGAATCTGGATTTCCTGGGCACCAAGATCAATCCCTAAATGTGGAGAGGCATTTCAGGACTATTCAACAAATTGATGAGATTTGGTACAAGAAAAGGAAAAAAAAAACAACCACAAACCAGAGGAAATAACACAGCTACTAGATTCAGAGGCCAAAATAATAGCACCAATTTTTTGAAAGCAATAGATTCTTAGATAATTGTAGAAAGAAGGTTTCCTTCCTTTGGAAGACATACCCATTTGACAATTTGGATCTTACACCCCCACAGAAGCTGCTAGCCGTATTGTTGAAACAAATATGAAACTATTAGAAAAATTTAAAAGTACAGCTTGACTTTGTGTCTAGAAAGAAGAAGATGAAGACTAGGTTGACATTTTACTTTTTCACAATGCCCTAGAAAAAACTATTTAAATTCAGTCTACATCATGTTGATGACATATAAAAAGTTGATATACGTATACCATATGCAAAATAATTATAACGGAAATGTATTTTCCAGTAAGATGTCTCTTATTTTTAGTGATAATGGCTGTCTTCTTACTAAGCTTTTTAGTTTTCTGAGCTACAAATCTGGATATTAATATCTCACAGGGTTGTTATGAGGCTCAAATTAAATGATTTATTTGAAACCTTAGAGCATTATTTCATTGTCAGCTATTGCAGTTTCTGCTCTTCTTCCTACTAAAAGGAAAACACCTTGAAGATCGTTTAGCTCCCAACAACTCTCTATCATAAATATATCCTCAAGTTAGCTGAAGATAAATCAACCATTGCTTAGTGTAGGGGTATTACCTACAAAGGGACTTGAAAACACACAAATTTAATCAGTGACATAAAATGTTTAGTGTTTCTCTACTATTTAGCAATGAGAGCAAGGGCTACTGATAAGTTATGAAGAATATATTAACAGAAGTTTATTACAATGACTTCTAGAACCTTCTGAGTTCATACTGATTTGATCAGCCACAGTCAGACACATATAACCCTGACATAATGATGTCATTTTGGTCATCTTCTAGTTGAAGGACAACAACCAAACAGGAAAAAAAATTAAATCAATCTTCCTAATGACTTAAATCAGATTTAAATAAATGCTTTCATGATGCTTTATCACACATTTGTAAATTTTTTCATAAACTTCTAACATTTCTATCTATGACTATATAAAGCTCATGAAAAGTAAGAACTTAAGTTGAAGGGGAAGAGAAGTTGCCTCTAAACATGCTCTGTAAAAGGACAGGGCAGTGTAGGAGATGAGTTAATTTTCCAACTCAAAGACATCTGGAAACCTTTTGGGAAGGACAAGGAAGGAAGAAAAAACAGAATGCCTGGATGACTGCATAAAAACTAGAAGGACTCAACATTCTATAACTGAAGATATGACTAAAGGGTTTCAAGAAAGGCAGACAATATTTTTATGTTGGTTTTCCATTGCATTCAATAGGTCTCAGACACATTTCACTGGTAGAACATCTCAAAGCAAGAAAACAAATGAAGGCTAAAAATGGTCTTTGCAATTATGTGCCAATGCCAATATGGTACCATTTTCTGAACCCAGACAATTAGCTTTCAGAATACAGTTCCTCTTCATCAAGGAGCTCAGATGTAGTCAGGGTAGAGCCAAAATCCTGAACACCAATCTGATAAAATTACTAGACATTACATTGGCTGGTACACCACACCAGTATCTGTGACCTGAATTTGGGCTCTCAATCTTCTGTCCACCCAACCAGTAACCTCCCAGGTCCTGTTGCACTCCCAGCCCCACTGAGAAGAATATGAGGCAAGTGATTGCTCCCTCCCTTCACATCACCTCACCCAGTCCCAGAGACCCAAAGGGAGGTGCAAGTCCCAAAGGAGCACTCACTTGCATGTTTGTCCGCCAGGGCAATCAGGGTGCTTGAGATGTCTCTCCTTCTGTAGAAACACACCACCTTGGCCTCCACATTCCCATTGGCTGTCTGTAATGGTGAAGGTACATATGGGTTTGAGAAGCACAAAACAGAAAATGCCTACTAACTGATTAACTTTCTCCATGAAGTTGTGCTATATTGGCCTTAGACAATTCCGAGGTTAGTAATTGACACCATCCAGTCCCTTGATGCTACTAGAAATCCAAAGCATATACAATATGCCCAGTGACGCAAGCTTTCTCATTAAGGGAGACCAAAGACAGATGGTTGCCTATTCTGTGTGGTCTCTCCTATCATGACTGTATAGAATTATTCTGTGAGAAAAAGCAGTGGTATCAAACTCAAATAGAAACAGATCTCTGTGGGCCAAAAACCAACTTAGAAAACCACAAATTAACTTTTATCTACATTGTACTGTACTTTATTTAACATTTCCCAATTGCATTTTAATCCCAGCTGCACTTGGGAATTTTGGTGGTAGCATGGAGGCCAGGCAAGTTCTATACCTATACCTCTAGTATAGAACCATATTGACTTCAATGAATAACTATGGGTAATGGAGGAAAAAAAAAATCAGCTTTTCTTTATTTTAATTCAACCCTTTTATAAGATGAAATCTGACAAAAGGAATGAGTCTGAATTGTTATACAGAGTTCAAATCCCTTAAAAGAAGGCCTATGTTGTTAACTTTAAAGAGTCCACTGTTTCTCTCTACACTGAAGAGTATTAATGGTGTTTCCTAGTATGTTGGAAAACATTTGGATTTTTTAAATCTCAAAAACTACTGTCCACGACAAAAGAGTATGAGCAATTTCTCTTAAGTTTTGTCAGAATTCAAAAAAAAAAAAAAAAAGGTTCTTCACAAAAGTTAGGACCACTAACTGTCAAGTGAGAAAGACATGATAAAAGAAGCTTTGGAGCTAAACATCTTGTCTGAAGTTAGTATCAGCAGTGGTAAACTGCATAGTGACAGATAGAGAAGGACTAAGGAAAGAAATATGAAAGGACACAAAAAAGCTAGAAAACGGGATAGGGAAAAAAGGAAACATGACCTGAAAATACAATTCATACTTCAGAGAAAAAGTAATCCAATGCTTATCAGAAGGCAACCACAGATGAAGAGTGGCCTGAGAAACAGTGAGGGGCAATGGAGAAAACAAAGTTCACCGAGTCCAAAAGGAAAGTCTTATTAACTAAGAATGACTCCAACTACAGATTTCCACTAATAACATTAAAATACAAAGAAAGGACAAGAACCTAAGAAAATACTACTCTTACTTAATGACAACGAGGAAAATGAACAAAGAGGAATACAATGCCATTGAGATACTAAAGAATACCTGGCAAGTGGGTAAGAGTTTCCCATCTAAACAGTCCTGAGGATCATCACTGGGACCAGAAAACTGGGTAGAGTGATTCTGAGCATATCTTCCTATAACACATGGGCTCTCTAAAATAAGTCCCTTTTTTTCAAAGAAATGTTGTCATTAAAATACTGTTACTATTATCCTGAAGATCTTTATTTCTTCTGTTGATTTTTCTGTCCATTGAACTTGATCTCTCCCTTCTGGAATTACACAGAGACATCAAAGGTCAATGGAAATCTTTGCCCTAGCAGAGTTTAAGACAGTTTGGTCTACCATTATAAACACCCCAGAACTTCGAATATTGTTGGATTCATGGGCTTAGCGGGGGAAGAGAACTCCTAGCATGGAAAAAAAAAATACATCAGAAGTTACATTTGGAAGAAGAAAGATAGTTCCTCCTTTAAAATAAGGTTGGTTTCTCAATGACAAAAAAACTTGGGCTTCTGGGATACGCAAAAATAACTTGTTTTTATTATGGGAAAACATAAAGGAACATAACTATAAGCTTCTCCAGAGCAGAGATCACCCTTCTGCAATTAAGTCAAGTGTTCTTCATTGAGGATTCTAAATTTAAAAGTTAACAAAAATATTAATAGTTTCATATTATATTGACCAAAAAGTTAACTCCTGGGAAGGGGTGAAGTCAGTCAAAAAAAAAAAAAAAAAAAAAAAAACAACCACCAAAGTCAGTGTCTTAAGTTTTTATATATGCTATAAAGGAAGGATTCTAGTGATCTCATCTTGAATACATACAGACCCAAAGAAAAGGTTGAGAGTCAGGTCCTGGGACAGTAGAAGACATTTTCCCAAGCAAACATTGTTAGAAACAGTGTTGGATATCCAGGTGTGCCAAAACTTTTTTTTTAACCTACAATGTATTTGGCACAGTACCTGTACAATAGCAGGCAGCATAATTGATTGGCAGCAATAGAATGCTCTTTCATCCTGATAGAACCCCCAGGTATAACACTGATTCTATATAGGAATATACTTAATTCTAAAGTAGCACAGTAGACACAAGCACTGGACTTGATGTTAGGAAACCCCAAGTTCAAATCCAGTGTTCAATACTTATTAGCAACTAACTTGAACTCTCAGTCCGTTTCTGCTCTATAAAATAGGGATAAAAACAGTACCTTCCTCACAGTGCTGTTGTCAGGATCTAATGAAATAACATGTATAGAGTTTTCATAGACCTCAAAGCACACTGTAAATGCTAGGGGATATGTTCTGCTACCTTAATGAGACTCAAACAGAATACAAGTGGAACATTATATTCAATTTGGGGTGCCACCTTTTAGTAAAGGCAATAACAAACTAGAACGGTACCTGTTTTACCAAGGTAAGTCTGGTTTCCCTCTTAGGAAACAAGAGAGGTCTTCTTCAGGATGAGGTTTGGATTATTGTATTGGATTCCTTGCCCCCGAGGCATAAAAGGTCCAAGTTTTACTTTGATTCTCACAATTCAGCATGGACACCATTCTGACCTAATCTTGCTGATTACCAGGGGAAAGAGAGGGAGAGGGAAAGACAGAACTGCAGAGTAGTTCTTCATCTGAATTAATATTCCTTTTAATCTTTGAAATCACATCCTTTCACTGCATTCAAATCCTGAACCTAAGTCACTGAACTGATCTGATCTAGTTCAGTCCTAGAACAATATTATCTAACTATATGAGAGAAGGGGAGCTCAGACTAGGTCAAACACTCCCTAGGTGTTCTAAACTCAGGAACAAAGAGCCCTTATAATGGGTCAACTACAGCATAATGGCTCTAACAACGGCCTTAAGAGTTGAATGAAAAGGATTCAGGAAATACCAATAAAATAATTTAGCTAAGTGACAGTAATTTGGACCAAAGGACCTCAGGGAGCAAGATCATTTGCAGGACAGTGTACTTGGGAGCTCTAGCCCAAGGCTGAACCCCAGGCAGCCCTCAGAAAATAACAGTAAGACTGTGACTCAGGGCACCATTTCCCATACCATGGGACTAGAACTTGATTCTACCAATAGCTGCTAAAAACAAAAAATAAATAAGTAAATATAAGTAAGCAAAAGAGAAAGAACCCAACCACGGATAGGTAATACAGGAATACAGAAGATCTGGGTTCATATTGAGAGGAAGACAACAGAGCAAAAAAAGCCACTTCTTTCTCAAGGAGAAATGTCAAATAGTCCCAAGCACAAAAAGAGTTCTGGAAGGAACTTAAAAAGGACTTTAAAAATCAAATAAGAGAAACTGAGGAAAATTTTTAGAAAAAAAAAATAAGAGCAATCCAACAAAATCAAGAAAATTATGAAAAGAAAGTCGAGCAACTTGAAATAGAGAATTAAAAAATTAAGGAAGAAAATGATTCCTTGGAAACTAAAATTGGGCAAAGAGAAACTAATGACATTCTAAGACACCAAGAAATAATAAACCAAAATCAAAAGAAATGAAAAAGTAGAAAAGAATGTGAAAAATCTCATCAGACGAGCAACTGATCTGGAGAACAGCTTGAGGAGAAACAATATAAGAATAGTCGGACTATATATGAAAATTATGACAAAAAAATGTTGATACAATATTACAAGAAATTATCACAGAAAATTGCCCTGGCCGTTCTAGAACAAGAATGCAAAGCAGAAATGGAAAAAATCCACCAAACGCTACCTGAAAGAAACCCCAGGAGAAAAACTTACAGGAATATAAGTTTCAAAGCTCCCAAGTTAAACAGAAAATATTGAAAGCAACAAGAAAAAACTAATTTAAATATCATAGTTACAATAAGGATTAGACGACCTACCTACCAGTTACTACACCAAAGGACCATAGGTCTTAAAATACTATATTTCATAGAACAAAAGAGCTGGGGTTATCACCAAGGATATGTAAGTTAAAAGTTAGCCTAAAGTTAAATATAGTTAAGCAAAGTTAAGCATAATCTTGAAAAAAAAAGGGGGGACATTTAATGAACCGAAAGACTTTCAAGTATTTGTTACAGAAACACCAGAACTTAAGAGAAAATCTGACATATAACATGTAGGAGAAATATAAGGTAAACATTAAAGACAAATTATAAGGGACAAAATGAAATCAAATTGTTTACTTCTCATATGTAAAAATATCATGAATACTCTTATGACTCATTATTTGGGTAGCTTAAAAATGGCTTGTACCGAGCTGTATATGATGGGGTGATTCCAAAAAAAATGGAGAGAATGACAAAAAGGAGTAATTACCTTATACAAATGAGGCATAAAAGGAGGAATGGATATAGAAGAAGCAGGTAGAAAGAAGGGCAGGTAGAGCTGGAAACAACTCTCAGCAAGAATGGGTTAAAGGCAGAACAACATATATATAAGGGTATATAAGTATTTAAAATCAGAAAGAAATAAGAGGGCAAGGAAATAGAATGGGGGAGAGGATAGGGGAGGGATGCTTGGAGAGATAGATAGGTTAAGGAATAGGAAGGTATGGTAGCATACAGAAGTAAAGCAGAGGAGTGAGGAGGGATAGGCATAGGGTGAGAAGGGCAGTGAGGAAAAATTGGAAGGAGGAAAATATAGAAGAAATTATAGCTTGGAATGTGAATGGGATGAATTTACTGAGAAAACAGGAACTGAATGCAGATTAAAAATGTAAATTCAAGAGTATGTTGCTTTCAGGAAATGCTAAAAAAAATGAGAGATGCACACAAAGACAAAATAAAGGGCAGGAGTAGAATTTATTATGTAAAAAAAGTAGTAATCATGATCTCAAAGTTAAAGGGAAAATAGATTTAATCAAAAGAGAAAATAGGGAAACTATACTATGTGTCAGCAATATTATTCAATATTGTTTTAGACCATTTCTAATAACTAGATGGTATAAAATAGCTGTGAGTATAATAGCCAAGAGACACAGGAAATATATGAACATAAACATAAAACACTTTTTATACAAACAGATTTAAATAATTGAAGTAATATTTATTGTTCATGGGTAGGTAAAGCCAATACAATTTTTAAAATTACGATGTAACTTAACTACTTAATTTACTCAATTTTATCCAAATTAAATTACTAACAAATTATGTTACTGAGTTAGAAAAAAATAATAATAAAGTTTATACAGAAGAACAAAAGGTCAGGAACTTCAAAGAAACTAGCAAAAAAAGATATAAAGGAAGCAGATTCACCAGTACCAGACCTTTAACTATATTACAAGGTGAGAGCACTGTTGATGTATAAAACTGATAATTTCGATTATCTTAAAATTTTCTTATAAAAATAAAACCTAAGCAGCCAAGAATAAAAGGAATGCCAAAAATTGGGAAAAAAAAAACATTCAGACAATCTCTCATGATGTGATTGGACTGGACTATTGCTGTGGTGTAGGAGTTGATTTAGAAAACATGGGAAGACTTAGACTTCTGAAGGAAGATGCCAGCCACCTTTAGAGAAACAGATGACAAGTGGAAATAAGCACAGTACGGTCTTACATATATACGTATGTATATGTGTATGTGCTTATGTGTGTATGTCTATCTAGATGTATACATCTAGATAGACAGACAGATCAGAGCTTAATTGTAGCCTTCTTTGGGGTGGGAAGTAGGGGGAAGGGAGGGGAGTAAATTAAGTAAGGCGTACATAGCAAAGAACAAAAGAAAACTTACAAGAAAGCAAAAAAAAGCTGGGCAGCTTTTAAAACAATGTGTAGTATTTATTACATACTTTTTTTGAAATGGAAATTTATTGTTTTATATTGAATCCTCTCATGTTCTTCTGTGTATATAGCAATGTTCTTTTTTTCTTGTTTTATGTTTATGTTTAAATACATTTTTAAAAAAACTAATGTCATTGCCACTTACAAAAACTACATTGATTTCTACAGTTGAATCATATGATAGTGCCAAAGATTTGGCACTATTCTTGGTGTTGAGAATTTTATTTTATGGTTATTCAGCAATCGTAGTTGCTAGGCAACTGGCGAGGCAGCTGCCCAGTCTCACATATTGTTTCCCTAAAGGACAGCTATGGGATCTCAGATGAGAGCAGGAGCAGAGATGTAGGGGTTGCTGCTACTGCCAGGGCTCTTGCCTTCCCTTTTCAGAGGCATATATACAGGGGGCAAGCATTGGTGGCAAGGATGGCAGGCTCATTCTCCACCAAGGTTGTTCCCCTTTATGAAGGCTTTACGGACCAACTGTGTCTACATTGAAGTAGGGCCAATCAAGTGGAAAGTGTTACTATTTTGCTAATTTGTTACTACTCACATCAAATTTAACTCTTCCAACTGGCTTTGAAGGGCCTCTACTAACTCCTTTGAACTCTCTAATTGTATCTCTCCTTACTCTTAAATGGGAATTTTCTAATTTAGCTCAAAATCTATGTCCCTTACTATAAAAACCTCTCCTTCTGTCTTTCCCTTCCATTCAGATCTTACCCACCGCTCAACATTCCAGCCAACTTCAATCGACCCATGAAGCTGCATAAACGACTTTGTGATCTCCTCTCAATTATTATTGGAACTTAAATATTATGACACAAAAATCTGATATGGCCTCATGGTTATTGTTGTTAGTCATTCCATCATGTCCAACTCTTTGTGACCCCATAGACCATATGTCCAAGGGTTTTTCTTGGCGAAGATACTGGAGTGGTTTGCAATTTTCTTCTCCAGGTGGATTAAGGCAAACAGAGGCAAAGTGACTTGCCCAGGCTCACACAGCTAGGAAGTCTTTGAAGATGGATCTGAAATGAGGCCTTTCTGACTCCAAGCCCAGCACTCTAACCACTAGGCCATCTACTGCCTTATAGCCTCAGTATTTACATTAGAAATAGAGCAGGAATAATGATAAAAATAAAAAATTTTACATTTAAATAAGCTTTCAAATTTACAAAGAACTTTCTTCACAGAAACTTCTAGTCATAGTCAACCTTCAATCCCAACACCCCTCATCATATAGACCTCAACTTACAGATGGGGGAAGTGGTTTACTTGATCAAGATTACAATGATTAAGCAGCCAATCTGAGAATAGAACCCAAATCTTCATTCTTTGACCACTATTCTTTCCACTATTTATTGTATGTGAGTCTTATATCTCCAATTATCTATGATGTTAAATGGCAATGAACATTTTTTTATCCTCAGTGCTAAAGATGCAATAGGTGCTCTATATTTATTGACATATGTATTAATATCAGAACTGTCAGCAGTGGGAGATAAGGAAGAAAGAGAGGATTTGCTTAAGTAACCAAATAAATGATTACAAAGCTATCAATTAACTAACCCTTATCACTTATAGAATGCTTGGTTTTGAGGCTGGCACTTAGAAGATATATAAAGTAGTTCAGGCTTTGAAAGATCTGCAGTTTTGTTGAGCAAATAAGACATTATCTATACGCATACCTATAAAATGACATAAATATAGTGCAAAGATGTTACATACAATGACCAGCATGAGAAGTAGGGCAGGATTCAGAGGAAGGAGAAACTACCGTAGGTTGGGGTTTCACAGATATAAATAAAGATGTAATAAAGAATGGTCTAAGTCAGAAAAAGCCAAGACAGGAAGCTATAAAGGTGGACAGATGCCATGTTTTTATTAATAATGGTATTTTATTGCCATCAGATATCACTGTAGATTACATTTATATCTCAAAGGGCAGAATCAAGAATGTTAAAGCTCAAGAAGAACGAAAAACTAGCAAATAATGTCAAGAAAAATAAGACCTAAGCTGGGAACAATAAAAAGATCAATTAAGAACAAGGTTGGTCAAAGCATATGAGACTACAAAACAAATAATAGTACATTCCCTACAAGGGAGAACTACAGTCAGATTAGGGAGGATTGGAGGAAAAGCACCATACAAGGAAATGAAACGTAAGTAAACGAAGAGATAATAAGAGGTCCTCAGTAAGGTCAAATTACAAGCTATACTTCTGAAAACAGGCAAAGTAGACAGATTATGAATTTGTTTTAAATAAACAAAGACTATGGATTAAGAATTAAGATTATAAGCAAAGTTGATGTAAGTTTTGGTGAATCCAAGGGTTTATCGGTAGTGTCAGTCTAAGTCATGATATATTGGTGTCATCAGTTTGTCTATATTCCAAAATCTCAGGGGTAATTTACGAACAGCATGGCACAGTGGGCAGAACACTAGGCTTAAGAGTCAAGCAGACCAGGGTTTGATATTCAACCTCAGGGAGTTAGTTTCCTTATTTGTAAAATGAGGATACCATGTAATGCTCAAATAAATTAATGTATGTCAAATATTTCACAAACCTTAAAGCACTATATAAACATCAATTATTATTAATAATTATAATGAGCCTAAAATCCCTGCACAAAATAAATTAGTACCACATTACCTTATTGAGCTCCTCTATTCTTCTTATCAAGTATGGGTTACTTGAAGAATTTTCAAAGTAGACATAATCTGAAAATATTCACAAAAGAAAATGTCAAATACAAAAGAATCTCATGCACTCAGTAAAACCTCCCTCCTCTTCTTCCCTCAGCTACATTAGGGTTTTCCTCAAGCCAAATGAATAGGCTTTGCTTAATTCAGCTATTCCAAACCAAAGATCAGAATTTAGGACCTTATGAAATTTCAAGCCTCCCCAAGTTATGTATGATCTCCTCCCACCTCCAACTCTTGAGTCTAACAATTATAATCTTTGCCAGAATCCTATACTAGTAAGTGAATTATAGGAGACTTGGTTTAAATCAGTAATTCCTTTCCTAGAACTAAGACTTCAGGAAAGAGAATGAGGTATGACAATATTGGGAAGTCAGGTGGGAGGCCAATAGTAGGAACATACAGTTCCTGTGGAATTGATGGTCCCAAGGATAAGCTGAAGTAATTTGAAGCAAACAATGCCAGCATTTCAATGGCACTATTTAGAGGCACCAAATAGTAGAAACATGGCTAAAGCATGAGAGAATCAAGCCTATCCTGGATACCAGGAAGGCATGGAAGTAAGCAGAGGAGCAATAGGATTAAATCACATGTGCAAGAAGAACAGTTAGAAGCTGAGAGGTTATAGTGGTGATAGCCACAATTCTTAGGCCTGATTCACCTAAATGGAGGTGAAAAATGTGATAAATACAATGATCATATATGGTGGTGGTGTTCTTTTCTTAGGGCTTCTTTAGCTCTAAATTCCATACACAGAGAGGACCAAAATTAGGAAAGAAATCAATGCTGAAGATAGGACCAGAAACAGCCTGCTAATGCCTATCTCAAAGGAACCATCTAAACTTATTTCCAATATTCCCTATATATAGGAAGGGGCAAATTTACTACCTAGCATACCTCTATGATAATGTCATGATATGATAATTTCCATCAAGACTTGTAAATAACAACTACCCTACTCCCATTCCGAAGGAGGAGGGAATCAAGCCCAACAGATTTTACCCCTTCCTTTCAACCTCCCCATCACATGGGTTACTTCCCCCACTGCCTTGACCACAATGTCCTAGAAACAATGCTGTTAAGACTTAGTGACATTCTATTCTACTGTCAACTGCCATCCCTATAGTTAGGACGGTCCCACTACTAGAAGTCAACTACTCCCATTTTACCATATCCCTTTTTCCCATTCATGCCAATCTTCCTCAAATCTACCTTTCTAATATCATATTCTAACCTGGCTGAAATCTTCTATCGTCACCTCTATTGAACAACTAACAACTTTTTCTTCATTTTGGAAATCTCTTTTTTTATTACATTCTCCTATGTGCAGGCAGAGATCTAGTTTGCTCCAAAAATATATATTGGCTATAATGTTCACCATTAGCTATATGTTCTCTCATCCCTCCACTGCAAAACCACATCCTACTGCCCCCCCCTTTCCTGCTCCACCCCCACAATTGTGTCAGAGAAGGAATCAAAAGACTGAGAGGTAGAGCCAAAAAGAGAGAGTAAAAGCAGGGACTTCCTTGAGCTCTCCCCCAAATCCCTCCAAAAACCTGTAAAAAATGACTCTAAACAAATTCTAGAGCTATAGAAGCCAGGAAATGACAGGGTGAAACAAATCTCCAGCCCAAGATGACCTGGAGTGTTGCTGGAAAGGCTTAAACACTGCCTAGTATGAGCCTCCCTGAAGCAGTCCAGGCAGAGTAGGCCTCAGGGCACTGAATCACTGAGCTGTGGCCATTTCAAGAATTCTGAACCCACAAACACGAGACAACTGAACAGGTCAGTAAGAAAACTCTGTTGGACACGAGTGAGAAAAGAGTCTATGGTCTGGCCCCAGTCCCCAGGGCAGCAGAGGTAGCTGTGGCACCAACAGTGGCACCAGCAGTTTCCAGAGCTCCAGGCCCACAAATGGTGGAGGGAATCAAGTGGCGGTTCAGAGCAGGAGTGCAGGGATCCTTTTGTTGATGCTGAGACAGGATTCTCTTGCATTGCCCTGCTTGGATCGGGGTTGCACTTCTGGCGGTCCTGGGGTGAGGAGGAGTGCTGGTGTGGCAGAGCTTGTTGTGGCCGTGGAGAGGGAGTCCTCCTAGCAGTAAGGTTGAAAAGAGCGCATGAGGTCACTCACAGACCACAGCACAGGCCAGTAGAAGAGTAAACATCTCTCTTTGGATCATAGCAACTCAGAAGAACTGAAAATTTACAGGTGCCTACAAGAAGCTTAAGAAGAAAAGCTGTGCAAAACCCCAGAAGCTGGGGACAGGGCACTCTCCACTCTGGAACCAGTCATACCTTCAGAAACAGCTCAAAAGTCAAGTAATTGGCTTGGAAAATGAGTAGACAGTGTAAAAAACCTCAGACTATAGAAACTTACTTTGGTGACAAAGAAGATCAAAATATACAGTCAAAAGAAGACAACAAAGTCAAAGATCCTACATCAAAAGCCTCCAAAAAAAATATCAACTGGTCTCAGGCCATGGAAAAGCTCAAAAAGGATTTTGAAAATCAAGTGAGAAAAGTAGAGGACAACTGGGAAAAGAAATGAGAGGGATGCAAGAAAACCATGAAAAACAAGTCAACAGCTCTCTAAAGGAGACCCGAAAAAATACTGAAGAAAATAACACCTTAAAAAATAGACTCACCCGAAGGGCAAAAAAGGTCCAAAAAAGCCAATGAGAAGAAGAATGCCTTAATAAACGGAATTGGCCAAATGGAAAAGGAGGTACAAAAGCTCACTGAAGAAAATCATTACTTAAAAATTAGAATTGAGCAAATAGAAAATAAAGACTTTATGAGAAATCGTGAAATTATAAAACAGAACCAAAAGAATGAAAAGATAGAAGACAATGTGAAATATCTCATCTGAAAAAACCACTGACCTAGAAAATAGATCCAGGACAGACAACTTAAAAATTACTGGACTACCTGAAAGCCATGATCAAAAAAAGAGACTAGATATCATCTTTCAAGAAGTTATCAAGGAGAACTGCCCTGATATTCTAGAGCCACAGGGCAAAATAGAAATTGAAAGAATCCACAGATCGCCTTCTCAAATAGATCCCAAAGAGAAATCTCCTAGGAATATTGTTGTCAAATTCCAGAGCTCCCAGATCAAGGAGAAAATATTGCAAACAGCCCAAAAGAAACAATTTGAGTATTGTGGAAACACAATCAGAATAACCCAAGATCTAGCAGCTTCTGCATTAAGAGATCGAAGGGGGGGCGGAGCCAAGATGGCGACTGGAAAGCACTAACTGACATGAGCTCCCCACCAAGTCCCTCCAAAAACCTATAAAAAAAATGGCTCTGAACCAATTCTAGAACTGCAGAACCCATAAAGTGGCAGAGGGAAGCAGGGCTCCAGCCCAGGACAGCCTGGATGGTCTCGGGGTAAGGTCTGTCCCAAACGGAACTCCCAGCCCCCAGCTGAGGGGAGCGGAGCTGAGCCAAGCAGAGCCCAGCGCGCGCGGCGCGGCAGACCACGGACCGACGAGACCAGG
>CM053625.1:13017098-13035314 GCA_028646595.1 Phalanger gymnotis
AAATCAAAAAGGCCTCACTAAAGTTCAACTGTTTTGTTTACATTCCTACATGGAAAGATGATGTGCATAATTCATGAGACCTCAGTACAAGGGTAGATGAAGGGAATATATGTATATGTGTGTGTGTATACATACATACGTACATATATATATATATATATGTACGTATGTATGTATACACACACACATATACATATATATATGTACGTATGTATGTATACACACACACACACACAGAGAAGGCACAGGGTGAACTGAATATGAAGGAATGATATCTAAAAAAATAAAATCAAATTAATGGATGAGAGAGGAATATATTGAGAGAGGGAGAAAGGGAGAGACAGAATGGGGTAAATTACCTCACATAAAAGTGGTAAGAAAAAGCAGTTCTGTTGGGAGGGAAGAGGGAGCAGGTGAGGGGGAATGAGTGAAGTCTTGCTCTCATTAGATTTCACCTGAGGAGAGAATAACAATACACACTCAATTGGGTATCTTACCACCACAGGAAAGGAGGAGGAAAGTGATTAAAAAAAAAAAGGGGGGGGGAATGATAGAAGGGAGGGCAGACAGGGGGAGGAGGTAATCAAAAACAAATACTTTTGGAACTTAAAGTTTTAAAACCAGGTTTTCAAAAAAAAAGGTTTTGCATGCAACTAGGAAACAAGATATACAGGCAATGGGGCATAAAAAAATGTATCGTGCCCTACAAGAAAGTAAAGGAAAAGGGGATGGCAGGGAGTGGGGTTGACTAGAAAACGGGGCAATCAGAATATATGCCATCTTGGAGTGGGGGGGGAGGGTAGAAATGGGGAGAAAATTTTTAATTCAAACTCTTGTGAAAATTAATGCTGAAAACTAAAAATATTAAATAAATAAATAGATGAATGAGTGAATGAATGAATAAAGATGAAAAATAAAAAACCAGTCTCGCTAAATTCATGTAGCTTAATAAATAATTACATGAGGAAATAAAAAGTCTGATTCTTTTAAAAAAGTATAACATTTCTTAAAATCTATTATAAGGCTTTCTAGGTAATACAAAACAAAGGAAAAAAAAACAAAAATGTATTGACAAAATAAAAGCAGAAGTAGGCTACCCAGCTCTGACAGAACTATTTCACCAAAATCTACAATCCACAATTCAAACATAACAAATAATGACGAAGGAATCCAATAAGAAACTACAGTAATTGATTTATTCCATTGTAGCACAAAAGAAGGCCTTCAAGGCTCTATGCTGAGGCAATAAAAGCAGTAGGTTCCCTTGGCAAAACTCCAGAATGGTGAGAAAGTCCTATGGAAGGGACCATGAAAGACCATGGGTCTAGGAGTGAAGAGGGACCAATAAAATACAAACCCTTCAGACATGGACAAGCCAGACCCAAGGGCTCTGAGATCCCAAACACTTTGTCATGAGATGCTAGAATGGACCCTAAATATCCAGCATTCTAAACTTGAAATAGCAGGGAGAACCACCTTCTCCTCCCACCATGTAGGTTAATACAATAACCCAAGTGACGCAGAGTAAGAATAACCAGGGAAAACTACTCCACCCAAAAGTAGAGCAGAAAGGCTGTTCCTGGCATTGTAAAAAAGCCACAATTTCAGGAATTAGCACTAAAAAGATGGTAAAATAAAGAAAACCCCATCCAGTATCAAAAGTATGGAAACTCTAACTCCTCAACATCTGCAGAGCTAAGGATGGGGGTGTGGGGGAAGGGGGAAAGAGAACTTTCCATAAGGACTACATGAATACCAGGAAGAAGGCAAGAGAAAAAATTAAACAGTACTTGAGGAAAGAATTGGAAGGAAAATAAGTAGCTGAGAAGAGAAAGTACTAAAATTTACCCAAGCAATGGACTTCCTAAAAATTAAAAGAACCAAAACAGAAATCAACAATTTCATAAAACATCAAGAAAGATTTTTAAAAATATATAACAAAGACAGAAAGAGAGAAAGTCAGAGAGAAGGGAGGAAAACATAGAGAACAGTGAAAAAGAGGAAGGGAGTGAAGGAGGGAGGAAGAGAGGAAGAAAGGAAAGAAGAGAGGGAAGGAAGGAAGGCAGAGAGAAGGGGAGGAAGGAGGGAGAGAAGCAGGGAACGAAGGAAGGAAGGAAGGAAGATGTAACAAATGTCTATCAAAACCAAGGGAAAAGGAAAACAGAATGGAGAGAGACTTAAAGGTCACTGAGAAATCATGATTAAAAAAAATAAAGTCTGAGGATTCTTTCCTCAGCCTGATCTGAGGATTCCAGTTTTTACACTCTAGACATGCAGTGTTTCAGGTAGCTAAACAGTAGCAGCAGTCTACTGGAGCCCCAACTAGGAGCAAGCCTATAGTTGTGTTACCCAGAACCAAAAAGTAGTGAGAAACTTCCACATACACTAACAAATGTGACAGGAAATAAAAGTCACAATGGTTTTTTGTATTTGAAGCAAAGTATGAAGACAGTAAAACTGAAAAAGTACATCACCACCATCCTGAAAAGACAAAAACTTAACCCTAAAGCAGACTATTTGGGAATCACTGAAAGTTTGTACTGTAGATCTCTGGCCAGTACTGCCAGAGATCCTTGAACACAGCAGTCAATCAGCACAAGAATAAAGTAGCAATACAACCCCAGAAAATACGTATCGGGTACAAAAAAGGACCAGACATTGCCTCCAGAGTTCATAAAGTCTGGTCCTAACACATCGACCCCAATCCAGGAATAAGTAAAAGAAAAAAAAAACCTGTCGCCATAAAGTGCTACTGTGATAACAGGGAAGTTCAAAAAACAAACCCAGAAGATGACTCTCAAAAATTTATAAGTAAAGCTTCAAAGGAAATCATAGCTTGAACATAAGTTCAAATCAATTTTCTAGAAAAATAAGGCAAAAGATTTTTTAAAAAGGAGTTTAAAATTAAAATGGGAGTGTTACATTAAAAAAATGGAAAATTAGACCTTTAAGAGAAAAATAAGTGAAGAAAATAGCTTAATAAAAAGAGACTAAAAATCTTAACCAAAAGAGACCTCCCTAATTATTTAGAAAAGATCAAACAGAGAAGTAAATGACTACATGAGAGAACAAGAAATGCAAAAACAAAGACAAAAAGGGAAAAAAAAAATAGGAGACAATAAAAGGTTATCTCATATGAAAAACAACAAATCTGCAAAAAAATCAGTGAAAGATAGCTAAAGAATCACCAGACTACCTGAAAGGTATGACCCAAAAAAAGAGCTTGGATACTATTTTTTTCAAGAAATCAAGGAAAATTAAGCAAAAGTTTAAAAATAAACATTGAAGTTCAAATACCAAAATCCAAGTTTCTGGGTCAAAGAAAAAATATTACAAGCAGCCAACAGAATTCTAGTACCAAGCTACAGTCAGGATCACATATGATTTAGCAGCTACTAGTAAAGAGTATTGGAGAATTTGGAATACAAGTATTTTGAAAGACAAAAGATATATAGGTTTGCAACCAAGAATAACTTACCTAGCAAAGTGTAGCATAATCCTACAGGGGAAAAAATGGACCTTTAATGAAATAGAAGACTTCCCAGCATTCCTGATGAAGAAACCAGAGCTGAGCAGAAACTTTGAAATACATACACTGGAGATAAGAAAAAAATAAAAACATAAATACGAACAAGTAATCAGAAGGGACTAAACAGGGATGAAGTGTTTACATTCTAATAAGGGAAAAGGAAACAAGTTGTCCCACCCTCCCCAGAACCTTAATGTTAAAAGGGGTCACAGAGGAAGCTAAACAAAAGAGAGGGCCTGGGAGTGGTGTTTTTTTTTTTTGTTTTGTTTTTTAATAATCTTAAAAGAAAAGAGGGGAAGGGAGTGGAAGGGACAGGAGGGGAGGGAAAGGAAAAAAATACATTTGGGAGGAAAGTAAAGTGAGGAGTAGGGGAACTTATCTGGGTGCATGTACAGAATATACAAAGAAGGAAAAAGGGGTAAGGGAGCAGGCATCACTTGAACCTTATTTTCATCTGAACTACTCAAAGTAGGGCACAGCATACACATAGAATTAGATGTAGAAATGCATTCAACTCACTGGGGAAACAGGCACAAGTGGGAAGGAGATAATAAAAGGGAAGCGAGAATCAAGGAGGGATTACTTAGAAGCAAAATCAAATCTAAACTCCTGGATGATGGACAAGGGAACAGTAAGTGGTAGTACCGGGTAAGTCTCCCTGATCTGTGATGAGTATCTGTAACTATGCAGGAAGTGATATCTTTGCTCTAACCCAGATATTTTTGGTGAAGCTCCAAGCAGCAAGTTAACCTGTAGAGCCACTATAGCAATAAAGATGTGGCATCACCCACCACAAGTAACTGATCATTTAGATTCAGGATTCAGTCCTTCTTGGAATTCTCCCAGAGTCACTCTTTCAGGGAACTGTTACAGTGTTTTGTTTTTTATGCTTTAGTTTTAATTTTTCCTCTTTCCCTGGTAGTGCTACCTGTATCAGACTTCTTGGATATCAGACATGAGAGTTGGCCAGGAGTACATAGCTCTAATGTCATTTAAGCAGGGGAAGATCCAATAGGACAGTGCTTCTTAAAATGTGGGTAACAAGTAACTAAATGTGGGGGTTGTGAAAAATTTAGCAACAGCAAAAGGTTTCTTGAACGCACCATGACCAAAAATTAAAAATGAAATGTGTAATGAATCCAAGATGTTTCTGGCAGCACTTGCCCATGTTGCATTGCACAACTTCACTGAAGCCTTGGTTCTGAACACACAACATGGGCACTTTACACTGCGCATGCTGTCACGCCATGCAACGCCAATGAACGCTGCCAGCAACACCTTGGTTCAGATTCGAGACTATTGTATATTATGACTTCCAGTGTTTTTACTGCACATACAAAATTGTTAAATGAATTTTGGCAGAATTTCCAACAATTTCTGAAATGGCCCTAAACATATTTCTGCCATTTTGTATATTTTTTATATTTATGCGAAGTGGCATTCTCAGCATTGACGATTATAAAATCAAAATATAGACCAACTCTGAAAAAATGTTCAAGATGCTCTACATCCTGCATTCTCAGATATTCTGCCAAGATTTAATTCTTTATGTAAAAATAAACAAGCACATCCCTCATCCATCATTAGCGTGCAAATTTGCTTTTGTCTTTAATAAATGGTAAAATTACATGTATACCAAAGAATTGTTTTAAAATAAATTTATCTATTTATTATCAGTAAATGTTTGATTTGTATACCTATTTTACATACCTATATACCCAGGGTCATGTAAAAATTTCTAGGGCAAAGGGGTTGGGAGTAGAAAAAGTTTAAGAAGTCCTGCAATAGAAGACAATGAAGTGGGGGAGTGTGGTAGAAGCAATATCCTAAAAACCTCTTCCCCATGTAGGTTAGATTAGTTTTTCCTTAAAACATATTTCTAGAGACTTCCTTAGCTCAGACTGATGATTTCAATTCCTCATCACCTGAGTACAAAGCAGACAAGAGGTGCTTGTTTGTTTAATGTTTGGCTGGCAGACCATAATGAGTAACTCAGGCAAGGGAGATTCAATCAGCTGCATCTACTCAAGGGGCTTTCAATGTCTATCTTTGTGGAATATCCTTCTCATAACTAAGCACATCTCCTTTTTGTTAACTGCTGAATAACCTACAAATGTCTCCTTTTTCCCAACATCAACTCAAAACAACCAGCAGACTCACTTGAGTAAGTAAAAGCTCAGAACAAAAGGACTATATATTTCCTCAACTATGCAAGACCCTTTTACAAAAACAGACCTTGTTTATTGGCATAAACATTTCACGTCCAAAGGAAGAAAAGCTGATTATTAAAGATCTTTTACTGACTACAATGTAATAAAAATTACATATAATCAGTGAAAAAAGGAGCCGGGGCTTAAAAGGAGCTAAAATTTAAAAAATAAGTCCCTGGCTTACTTACTGCTGAAGTGTAAGTGTGAACCGTTTTACTAACGGTCTACATATCACTATTATTAGAATGAAATAATCATTTGATATAAATTAAAATTAATATGATCTCGTCCCGGAGAAAACTGTACTCTAGCATCATGCTTACTCTCCATAATTCTTCTGAGCATAGAAACAACAGAAAATTTCAGAAAACACCAAAATATTCAGAATCAAGCCAAAGCACTGCTGAGATAGATAGATAGATGTATCTATAGCTATGTATCTGTAAACACATTTAATAATGAATTTTTAAAAATCAATGAAATGAGCATACAACTAGAAAAGACAGAAAACAAATTAGAATCCCAATTTAACACCAAAATAGAAATTTGGGGGGGGGAATCAAAAAAGAGATAAAACTGAAAGGAAAAAATCCACTGGATAAATATTTTTTAAAAAGTTAAAAATCCATTAGGTCATTTAATTTTTTAAAAGAGGTACAACAAATTAGCAACATCTAGAATTGGAAAAGGAGAATTCACTACAAATAAAGAAAAGAAATACTCTATTCAGGGGTTAATCTTTCTTGGATTCTTGGACTCTCTCCCCCCAAAAGTCACCATAAAAAAATGTGGAGAAGACAAAAATCAGAAATCTTACACTTTTTCTCTCCCATTCAGAAGGACTTTAGATCTCAATAATCTGGTCCATGTGATAGGGGGGTACGAAAACTTTGTAGTTCACAGTGGGTCTCCTAATCTAAGGTGGTGTTGGATGAGCCACTTAGCAAGAAAAGCACCAGAAATATCAGGGACAAAACATAATGGAGACAATGAGGAGAAACAGCAGTAGGAACATCAATCAGTAGGGCCACAGCATGGATAATGACACTTCTAGCACAAAGACTATTCATCACGCAGAAGGGTCTTGAACACGACCTGTCCAGGGACCTAATTTAATATTAAGGTTCTTCCACCTCAATACTCTCAGGTTCACCATCAAAAAATTGTCTCCCTTCCTGAAAGCCACATCAGAGGTATGATATTAAATCTTTGTCCCTTTAGAGGTCACTATGGAGGGGCTACCCCCTTTTCCTATAGGGGCTAAATAATACTCTCACTCCCTTCCATCGACTCAGAATTACCAAGTAAGTTGGGGATCCCATTTCTTCCAAATTAACACATCCATCACAGTTAAATAGCAACAGTTCATCTACCTATGCTATCAGAAAGCAAGGCAGCTACCGAATATCATCCACTGGTCACCTCTGAGCCCATTCTAGAAGGTGTTGTCTGAAACATCTCAGATGAAAAGCCTAACAAGTGAGGAGGAACTGTGCAATTTCTCTCTGGTACTCAGAGCCCTGAGTTGGCAAGATCCTTGAGGCCCTCGTGACTGCACTGGGGAAAGAATAAGGAAGAGCCAGAGGGGATCAAAACTACATCCAAGGGGCAGCTAGGTGGCGCAGTGAGTAGAGCACCAGCCCTGGAGTCAGGAGAACCTGAGTTCAAATTCAGCCTCAGACACTTGACACATGTAATAAGTAGCTGTGTGACTTTGGGCAAGTCACTTAACCCTAACTGCCCCCCCCCAAAAGACCACATCCAAAATAGGCCATTCTTGTCGGGTAACTTTTCCAGGAGACTGGATTCCAAAAAGCACTGGACTAAAGTCTTTCTCCTCTCTATGGTGCACTGTTTTGTCACAGACATGGTTTCTGGGAAGTCTGGCAGCTGATATGAGCAGTCAGGAGTATGATGATACAAGTATTGATTTAGCAGAGGCAACCTTTTGCCCTCTGATGTGAAAGCACCATTTGCCAGTTAGAGAAAGACTCAAGGTTGCTTAAATTAAGAAGATGCATAGAGACTGGCACATAGAGCCCAGTTGGGTAAAATAGCTGCTTTGTCCATATACCAGCAATGGAGCCACTCCCCAACCTCTGCTCCCACCTGTTTGTGTAACATATGATAAGGCAGCTAAGCACAGAGGATAGAGCACTATTCCTGGAGTCAGGAAGGACCAAATTCAATTCCAGACTCAGGCTTACTAGCAATGTGATCCTGGGCAAATCACTTAATAACGTCTGTCTGCCTCAGATTCCTCAACTGTAATACGAAGATCATAACAGCACCTACCTGAGATGGTTGTCGCAAAGATCAACTGAGATGATAATAAATGTACAACGTTTAGCAAAGTGGCCTGGAACATAGGAACTTGATAAATGCTTATTCCTTTCCTTCCCCCTTCTCCACCACGGGAGCTGACATCAATCACAAACAACTGTATGAAGTGGGGGGGGCCCGGCCCCTAATGAAGGAATTTCTTCCTTAGTCTTCCTCAAGGGGAAAGCCTTTGATCACTTAGCATTTTACTCTTCATGTCCCAGACCACTTGACCAAGACCACAGCTACTATCTAGAAATCAGTATCTAAGAAAAAATTTCTGCCTTATCCTTTTCTCATATGCCAATAGCCCAGAGATCAGAACAGTGGAGGGACTTGTCAAAACTGCCACTCCACAGGGTATATCTAGTAGCTGAACTGCTGCTGAAGTTCAGTTACTAATACTTCCTTCCATCATAGCAGATGGAGTCACTGGTCAATCAGGCAAAATAGTGTTCCTTAGGAGCCAGGACCACAGAAGTGGGGGGCTGTTTGGCCTTATTGGAGAAGACAGAGTTCCACAGTCTGGACTAGAAATTTCAGTCTCTAGCATGGCTGCCACCTATTGTGAAAGACACTTACACTGGAAGGAACTCAGACAAGTGTAATTTTTAATGTACCATTTCTGTTCAGTAACCAAAGCCCAAGGAGAAGGCGCAAGTACTTTCAAAAGTGGTACAGTGAGTGGCCACTTCAAAGAACTTGAAGCCTGATAGTCATTTATTCTGTTCATTTCTTGGCGCCTGCCTAAGGCTCTACTCAGCCTGGTCTTTATGAATGGAGACATCCAGAAACATTAGCCTTATGGGGTCATAAGGGCACAAGGAGAAAGACTGCTGGATAGCATTAATTTTTTAGATTATAGCCTGTTCTAAGCCCCAGATGAAAAAAGGGGACATGCAGGGTGATTCAGTAAATGAAAGCTGTCAAGATATTGAGGTGGGAAATGTGTGTTCTCCAAAATCTGAGGTGTTCAGTAAGTCTCTGGACTTCCTTAATAGGCTAAACTCTAGATTTTCTTAGGGATGATTTCCCACCCTTGTCACTCACATGATGCCACCTTCTTTCATTGTGGTAGCGCATTCAACATTATATCCTCAATGTAGTGGTATACATCAATGCCATTTGGAAGGAAGGTCCCTTCAGGTCTCTGCCCACCACAATGTGAGAATTCAGGTAGCCTTGGGTAGGTACTGTGAAAGCAAAGGGCCCCAACCAGTCTCAGCCACAATAGGAGAGGATAAAAAAAAGACTGGAGGAGGAAAGTAAGCACATAAATCGAATCTATCAAACCTATTTCTTTTAGGCATTCACTTTCTCCTTTGAAGATCTCCATGGGGAGCAGGCTGCAATGAAAATTCATCTTTATGCAGACAGGTGTAAATGACCCCATCTCAGCCACCTAAAAAGGGACAAAGGACAGTCCCCCTTCAGGAAGCACTAATAAATTTGGCTGATAATGTAAAAGTAATTCCTCAGAAAGTTCCCTTAGTCTCTGAAAATTAGCTTCAGAGAGTGTCTCAGAATTGGCTCCACTTAACCAACCCCTTAGGAGCAAATGATCCAGTCACTCATCAGATTTGTTTGAACTTCTCCCTCAACTATCTACACTCCTTGGCAGAGAATGCTTCCCAGCTCCTGATACCTCAGAGCAGGGAACCACTCATTTCTGGGAAGCAGTAACATTCCTGGAGTTTTTTTAATCTACCTATGGGATTTGCCAAATCTCTTCCCCACTTCTTTTCTCACAGTCCTCTTTCATGGTGTAATAATGGTAATCAGGGCAGGACTTCTTGCTGTTCTTCTCTTTTGGGATGCTAAGGCTATCAAGCATCTTTATCCAGTCTGGCCTTTGTTTAAATGGGGTTAGGTTAAGAAGGATCTTTTCCAGCGTTTCTCAGCACTAAGGCAATCAGTAGTCACTGATTTGAAACAATGTATATGATATGGTACTAGTGATATTACAACTTTCCCACACCCTAAATGCTAAGTTGGCCCCAGCCCTCAGGGTCCTGAACAGGAGCTCTCAGGTTGGTGGTTTGCCTTTGAGGGTATACTCATTAAAAGAGTGTTGGTGACAAGACTCTGGGCAAGGCGTTGGAACAGCTCCCCCCTCCCCACTTTGATAACCTAAATGTTGGTGCTTCTCTGGTAAGTATGTATTGGCTATGGATAAACTGGTTTGTGTTATTTGTTCTGTTTATAATCTGTTTGTAATTTCTGTTTGTATTTGCCCTGAAGCTAAGGGGGCTGAGTGTAAACTAAGTGAATGATATATGTATGTTTAATTAAGGTGAGACTGTCAACCCCTTAAAGTTGCTTTCCTTAGGAAAGCAGATCAAAGAATCTGTTGGCAGCCCTTTTGTGTGCTGGTGTTACTGGTCTTACACTGCCACAGCAGCAGCAAGCCACATTGTTGTTACACATGGCTCTAATCTCAGAGGGATACAGTGGAACCTCTGGGTCACAGACTATATGGTAGACTCCAGAATGTGGCCTGTGAATTCAGACCCCCAGAGAGATCCCTTGATCCTTCACACCAGTTCCACTAGCTGTTCCTTGGCTTTCTATTGTATTGACCCTAGAAGCTGAGATCTCTATCTCTAGCTATGTGATATAATGGAGCAGTTCACTTTCAGTCTTTCTGTGCTAGAAGATGGTCAAATCAGGAAATCCTGGACTTGGCACTTTCTTTACCCTTTGAGGCAGCCTTTTCCGGAACCCACTGAATAAATGGCTCTGCTTGAGCCTGACCCATATGGAAGACTACTCATACCTGAACAGAAGAGTTTTTGCTAATGGATATCAACTAGTGGTGCCAAGGTTTCTGATCACCTGACCCACCATTTTTGTAGTTCTCTTCCACCAACTCAACATGATCCACTAGACCATTTCATCTCATCCCAACTAAAACTTTCACCAAATGTTAAGGGTGGACCTAATGATAGCAACCTTTAAGTTCAGATTCAATTTGGGGACAAAATAAGACACTCTAAAGTTACTGGACAGTTAAAAATCCAGAGTTCCTGCAGCAAAGAAAAAAATACTGCAAGCATCTAGAAGGAAATAGTACAAGTACCGAAGAATTTCAGTCATGATTACACAAGGCCTAGCATCTTCTACTAAAAAACAGGAGAAGTTAACCTGGGAATTCAGGAGAAAGAATGTCCTTGGTCATAATTCCACAAACTGCAATGCTTACTTCCACTACTAAAGCTCCCTTTAAAATGCTGCTGCAGCCCTTTAGGAAATTTCTCCAGGTACTGATACACTAGGTGGTAAAAAGCACATAAATTATTACACCCAGGAAGACAGCTAGAAGCACAACCATAGCAAGAGCACCTGGATAATCCTGCATTACAAACTCAACCAATTTACTGGAAAATCCTCTTAGTAGAGAAGTCCTAAGGGAGCAAGCTACAGGTGTTACCACTGAAAATTTTGAGGATGTTGGATATTCTACAGAAGCCTGTGAACTATCGAAGACACATATTACTAAAGAGCTTGAACCAGATAACATGCAAAATAATGAAACTGTCAGATACTTATTACTATTATTGATATAATGATAGTAATTCCAGGTGGTATATCAATTGGGTGATCTAACCATTGGTTGGGACCTTGATACATCACTTCTATACCTTCATAACACCAGGCACATTTTTAAAAAATCAATTAAAGAAAAAATGAAAGAAGAGATTAACTCAAACCAGAAAATAAGTCACTTGTTACTATTACTTTGCCTGACAGAAACCAACTTCATTTGCAAAGAAAACTTTAATGTGCTCATTTCCCACCCTTGAAAATTAAAATACAAACTATCATTTCTGTCCTGCCTTTCCATTCAAATTTTCTTTAAGATTTAATTTCTTTTCGGTATTTTATCACTACTTAATGTCTTATAGAACAGAAGAAGCTGCTCTAAATAACATCTGTGTAGCCTATAAAAATTGGGTCATCATGTGCATCTTTTTGGATATACAAATCAGTCTTTGAATCTTCCAATAAACCCCATCCAGCAGGTATCATCTATGCTTTGTTCTAACAAAGTTTTCAGTTCCTGTCTTTTATGTCATTATCTCTAATTAAAAAAAAAAACAAAAAACCTATTGTGGAAAAAAAGTACACACTGATCCACAGGCCTTCTTGCTAGTGATATTGACAGATAGACAGACAGATAGATAGATATATGGATAGATCTCCAAAAGTTTAAAGATAGAAAGGTCCTTCCTGTACATACCATGAAAATATACTTTATGGAAGCAAAGAACTGTAAATAGCGAATATCTGCTGACTGGACAATAGCTGAGTAAACTGTGTTAAACTTTATGTTAAGCAGTGTGAGAAACAAAAGAAGGAACTCTGTTTCCACAGGATTACTACTCCCAGTTTTGAAGGGGTGATAACATGATATAAGTCAGAGGAGACTGGGTCCAACTGGAGCTGTGATGTAGCAGAACCAGGCTTCTGATCAAGCAAAAGATCAGAAGCTTGTATGCATGCTTCATGAGCTGTTTGATATTATCCAACACATCTCCAGGGCAGAGGAAGCCAATTTAAATGCACATGTGATGCATGACAAGGGAGAGGGAATATATCAAGGTGAAAAACATGGAAGAGGTGGTTCAGGAAGTTCCATCTAGCCAATGGGGAACAAAGAGGGAGATGTGAATAGGGAACAGAAAATAACTAGCCTTATATTAGCCTTGGCAAATACGGTCCTTTAGGGAGTTACCTATCCACAACAAATGTAAAATAAAATCTTTCCTGGCTTCACAATGATTATGGTTCTTTCTCACAAGCAGGATTTACTAGAAAGAATTCAGTGAAGTATGACAAAACAAGCAAAACCAAGAAAACAGTGCTAACATAAAAGCAAAGAACACCTTCAATAAAAAAAAGACTGAAAAACGTATAACTGTAATAATCATGCTTGCCTAGAAGAAAAAGATGATTAAAAAAAGATGAAAAAATGCACCTCTTTTCCTTGCAGACATGAGGGATAATGGGTTATAGAGTGCTGTATATAAACCCTGATTTGGTTTACACACTAGTCAATTTTGCTGAACCGGTTTTTTCTCCCTTTTAAAAAAAAAACTCTTTATTATGACAGATAACTTGATGGGCAGGGGAGTGAGAAGGAATAAATTCAGAAATAAAGGTGATGTGAAAACAAAAGGAAAGGGGTAACTAGGTGGTGCAGTGAGTACAGCACCAGCCCTGGAGTCAGGAGGACTTGAGTTCAAATTCAGCCTCAGATATTTGACACACTTACTAACTGTGTGACCTTGGGCAAGTCACTTAACCCCAAATGCCCAGCCTTCCCCCCTGGAAAAAAAAATAAAAAAAGTAAAGGAGATACATATTTTGTTTAGGTTAACATTCACATTCAATTTGACATTTATTAAGAGTGTATAAAGCATATTATAAAAACAAAATTAATCTTTACTTTCTTACTACATTTATAATCGCTTTATTAGAATATTTAATTTTGCTAATGATTACTAAGTTTTGAATTTTAAAAATTATTTTTTTACCTCTATACTCACACCCTTGATTTCCCTCCCCAATCCACTCAATTATTCAACTCCTTAAAATTTGATTTCCCTCCTACCATTCTTCTGAAAAATATTCTCTCCAAAATTCACCAATGACATTCTAACCACCAATTCCAATGGTCTTGACTAAGTCTTCATGTTCAATGTCTGCAGGCACCCCTGACAGACCACCACCTCCATTTGTTTATCTTCTTCCTTGGCTTCTATGACACTATAACTTCATTCTTCTATCTCCTGATGGAGCCCAGTGCCTTGGGATGACCTCCCTCTAAAATCACCACTAATCTGTTGAAAATCCCTCCCTTCCTTCAAGGCTTGACTTTCTCTAATAAGTTTCCTCTAAGAATACCATAAATAATCAACAAGGATTTTTATTTGTTAGCCACTGGACATATAAATACAATCTCTATCCACAAATAATTTCTATTCTAACAGGAGAGAAAACAAGTATAAGTATCTATATAGAATAAAAAATGACAAATACAAAGTAGTTAAAGATAAGATAGTTTGAGAGAAAGGGCACCAAGAAAGGCTACATATTGAAGGTGGTATCAGAGCTAAAGAGAGAGATTCTATGACATCAATATAAGGAAGAGGTACATTCCAGGCATGGGGGATAGCAAATGCCAAGGCACGGAAACATGAGATGAAGTGTGTGATGAACAGAGAGAAGGCCAAATTTGGATGGATCTCATACATGTACAATGATCATCACAAGCAACTTAATATGATCTCACTCTCCTCAAATTTCTCACAGCCCTTTGCTCAACCTCTTCTTTGCATTTATTTCACTCATGTTTTCCTCTTTAAAGGGTAAATAAACTAAACATGTTTGTAACACTCAAAACTTATCAAATACATTCTGCTTCTGGACCTAGCCAATCCATCCAAAATTGTGTTTTTAAATTCAAATGCTCAATTTGTCCAAGGAGGAAATCCTGTCCTGATCTTTCTCTCGCTTTATTTCTCAGCACCAAATTTCAATAGTTCACAAAGCTGACTATAAAATAAGAAGATTAAACTAGATGGTTTCTAAGGTGACTTCCTACTCTAAACCTAAGATCCTATGGTGTTGTTCAGCAGTTTTCCAGTTATGTACAACTCTTCATGACCCTATGTGGGATTTTCTTGGCAAAGATACTGGAGTGGTTTGCCATTTCCTTTTCAAGTTTATTTTACAGATGAGGAAACCAAGGCAAACTCAAGAAGATAAGTCTTCCTGATTCCAGGCCCAGCATTCAATCTACTACATCACCTACCTGATTATTATAAATGGCCCGTGCCCTGCAGGATATTGCACAAACCTGGCATGAATCACGTGTCCATAAATAGACAAAGCATAACAGTGTCTTGCTACAACTGGAAGATGATGACTACTAAACAAATTCATTTAGCCAGACATCATGGCATCTGGTCTTGAAACTCAATGATTCCAAGAATAACTGTAGCTTCATAGAAAATATAAGGTGGCTTTGCAGAAATCTCTGCTCAAGTACAACTCCGATTAAAAAAGTATACAACTTATAATGCTAAATGGGTAGTATCCTTTCAATATCACATAAAAGGTGTAAGCTTTTCAATAACACGTGGGACAACTTCTGGCAAAGACATTAAAGTATAAGTCTCTAAGAAGCAATGAAGAAGAACATTAGATTAACAAAACCCAAAAAATGACATTATCCAGTCCAGGACTGTACCAGGAGATGACATGAAACCTGTGGACAATCTGAAGCCTGCACCCCAGTCAAGGAAACAGACCTTGCGGACAACATAAGCTCCTGGTGTGGGTTACACCAGAAGATGGGTCAAAAAGGTCCCAAAACTCCTAGTTAAGTCTTAGTAAAAGACTGAAAAAGGAAGCAGGACCTGGCCCCCAGCAGCAACAGGGGCTACAGTAAAGAGATTGGAACCAAGACCATCTCATTCGCTCAGTAGCAAAATCATGTTTTTCTAAGTACAACAAGCATCTCACTTTGAAGCTACAGCAGAAAACAAGAATGAGGGCCTACCCATTCAAGATTTTAGGAAAGGAAGAGATAGAACCTATCTCTGAACCAAAGACCCAATCCAGGAGAAGAGGGAGACTAAAGACAAAAGTAGCCAAAGACCACTTCTGATATAAGAAGAAATACTACAAGTTAAGAAAATCCCACGATACAGTCCCAAAAGAAAACAACTGCAATAACTACAAGCAGAAGCGCAGAAAGAAGGATGAATTGATCACAAAGATTTCAAGAGGCAATGGAAAGCACGAAAGACCTGAAACGAGAGAATAAAATTAGAGCGTCTGTAAAAAGAATAGAGTTTAGAAAAAATACTACCACTACCATCACTACCACCTTCTTCCAGGGTTGCCTTGAGGATAAAATGAGATAAAATTTGTAAAGCATTTTGCAAACCTTAAAGTTCTACATAGCTATCATTATTAAAAGGTAACAAAAAAATTACTCAAGTAGGAGGCAAATGGAATAATCAGAACTCCAAAGACAAATGAGACAAGAAGAAACATTAAAACAAATTCAAAAGACTGAAAATTAGAAGAACAAATGAACATCAAAAACAAGTGACTAGAAAAACTTAGATGAGAAGAAATAATTTAAGAGTTATTTGATTCCCTGAAAACCATGACCAAACCAAAAAGTCTGAATATTTGAAGAAAACATCTAAAAAAAAAAAAGCTGCTCAGAATCAAAAATCAAAGTAAATAAACAGAATTACTCCTGGTCAGTTATTTAAAGAAAGCTGCAACTATTAGTAACTTATCTTGAAAAATTAAGTATAATCCTACAAGATTAAAAAAAAGACCTTTAATAAAAGAGAAGACTTCACATTATTGCCCAATTTGAGGATTAGAAGAGATCTTTCCTTAGTCATCTATTCCAATCCATAGGCCCACAAGCAGGAAAAACCAGGGCTGGGTAGAATTTCTGAAATGTAAACACAGGAGAAAAGAGAAACCAAGAAAGGTATTTTACATTTGAGCAATCTGAAGGGACTAAGTAATAATCAAGCACTTACATTCTAATGGGAGAGAAAACCATTGTCCCTTCAGAATTACCACTATCTTCAAGGGTTAAAGAAGGAACAAAGACAAAACTAGTATTGGGTGTGATTTTCTTTTATCTTTTCTTTTTTTAAGAAAGGAAAGGGAGGGAAACAAGATTACACTGGAGAAGAAATGATGAAGAAACTTATTACTATATTCATAATTGGGGTACATGAAAAGAAAAAACTGCAAACATGGAAGTTGAGGTAAGGGGAGTACAATGTAAAAATTATGAAAATTGTGAAAAAGGAATGGTTAATGCCCTTACTAACTACCTTGATCAGGAGGCTGAACTGACCTGGGAATCAGAATCAGTTAATCAGGTGATTACTGCTCAACAACAAACCAGAGATCCTTGCAGTTTATGCAAACACCCAGGACATCCTGAAAATACAATTGGCAAGACTCTCCTTATACAGATGAGCATGGAACAAGAGCTCCCACCAAGGCTGAAAGGAATTTAGGGTTAGGGTTAATCAAGTTTGGGTGGTGTAATAGCAATTTAGATTTGAAGATCTTTCCCACCCATTAATAGGCCATGTGACCTGCTTCATCACAGGAAGCCTAGTCACATGTGGTAGGAGGAGCTTGCTGACAGGAAGAGGAAATTGTGTCACAGGAAATGCTGAGAGAGCAGTTACTACTGTTAAAACTGAGGGAGAGAGCAGATATGAGGTGGCTGTGAGTTTGTGGGAAGGCCCTAGCAGGGGGACAGATGGTTAAGGGATGGAGTGGTTCTCTGCTGTGATGCTGTGTATTCAATTCTTTGCTGCTCTACTGGTTTCAAGATCTGCTCCTCTGGTGTCTGAATAAATGGTTTACTTCTACCTTCTATGTGGAGAGTCTCGTATATTTTGCAATACAGAACATATGCATTTTGACAATTACAGATTCTTTTGCCTAGATTACTCAAAATGTGAGTTAGGGGGTGTCTGATAGAAGAGGTATCTCTTCTGTCCAGAGATGAAATGATGGAGTAACATCAGCCCCTATGTATCAACCAACCCCAAAGGGAGGTTGTGTTGTTAAGCAAAATTGTCTCATTAGCATGGCTTTTGTTTCTTTTGAGTGGAAGTACTTTCAGCTGTTAAGTGCTAAGCCCCAGGCCCAGGGCCCTGTCAGGTGTGAAACCTGTGTGGGTGTGGATTGGTGACTTAGGGGGGGCCAGCTGGGGAACCAATGGTCTCTGGTCATGGAGGCGGGGCTTGAGAACACAGGAAGCTCGGCTGCCGGGAGACAACTTCGGCGGGAGACAACTTCGGCGGCTGCGGCGGCGGCAGCAGAAGGTGTGGAGGCCAGAAGCTGCGGAGGCCAGAAGCTGCGGAGGCAGGAGGCTGCAGACTTCAGGGGCCGCGGCGGCGGCGGAAGGTGTGGAAGCCAGAAGCTGCGGAAGCGGGGCTTACCCGAGTGCGAGCAGGAACGTGAGGCCAGTGAACATGATTTGGCTAAATACTCTCTTGCTTTTCTTTGGCCTCCTAGTTGCCCTTGTGAAATGGGCTTTCTGGGCCTGGAGTCTTTTTGTCAAGATGTTGGAATGGGGAGGCTGGTTCA
>CM053625.1:13035414-13072392 GCA_028646595.1 Phalanger gymnotis
CAGCTTTGACTGCAGCTCCACATGCATGCTCTGCCCCCTTCAGAGAAATAAATGCACAATCTAATTTTTCATTTGTCTTTCTTAGACCAAACTCATAAACCACACTTTTATCTGAAACAGGCAAAGAAAGACTAAACATACACAGGGGATAAAAGGCAAACAGGAAAAGGAGGGGTTTAGAAGAAAGGGTAGATTAAGAGAGAGAAATTCAAAGCAAAACAAACACGAACCACAGAGGATTACTAGTGATCATCAAAGGCAGGAGTAAATGAGAAAGAAAAAGTTAAGACCCAAAGATTTGAGCATTGGCAAGGCAAAGAAAGTAAGATTAGAGGAATAGAATTACACCATTTCAAATTATAGGTATAGATCCTATTCCCTTTGTTTCCCACCTTTTGTTCCTTGAAAGAGGCCATTATAATGAGTTATGATGAAAAGGGAGAGGGGAAACCACATGACAGTATCCCATGGCCCATCTCTCTGTGGTTTTACTCTAGCCCTGGAGTTTCTTGCTCTTTTTTGTGCCATAAGCCCCTTTCAGTATTCTGATAAAGCAGAGAAACCCCTTCTAACAACAATGTTGTTAAATGCATAAAACAAACTACACAGGATCACAAAGAAAATCAATTATATTGAAATATTATTTTCAAAATTTGTTTAAAAACAGACCCCAGGTTAAGAATCCTTACTCTAACCCAACTTCGTTAAAACAATAGATTTTAAATGACACATGACTTGAGTATATATAAACTTTCCTCTTTCTTTAATGGATGCTTGTGTACCTTCTAGGTCACATGACCAACATGATAGGGGGCTAGGCATTTTCTCCAGTCCTTACTATGACTCAAAAAATCCCCAAAAATCTTAAAAGGAATTATGCACCATAAGGAAAGCAATTACACCTGCCTAGGTATAACCAGAGGCAGTTAGACACCACAGCAGGTCCTCGACTGAGGAAGACCTGAGTCTCAGAACTTACTAGCGGGTGACCCAGAGTAAGTCACTTAACCGCTATCTGCTTCAGTTTCTTCACCTTTAAAATGGAGGTAATAGAACTAATTGACAGGGTTTGTTGTGAGGATCAAATAAGAATATTTGTAAAGGACTTAGTATAGTTCCTGGCACATAGGTACTTAGTAGTAGATGTTTCCTACTCCTTCCTATCTCCATAGGAAAAAGCTAATCCAGTAACAGCCTTATGAATTTACTGCAAAAACATTAATCTCTATAACATTCATTTAGCCCCCTATCACCACTCCCAATCCGCACACAAAGCAGTATGTACAAGCTGATCCACACTGTCCTCAGGAATTTCTCAGTTAACAGTGTCCACTGACACACTTTGCCCCTGCCTTCATCACACTATTTTATAGCATTAAGATGCAGAATTCAATTCTGCCCACCCACTTTCCAAGAACGAGGTATAGAAAAGTTCATAGCATTCAGGCAGAAAACTAAAGAAGAAAGGGTACCAGCTTGTGGAGTGTGCGGAGATGCTGCACTAGGCCTGACATGGACTGGCATCTAGCTGAGACCAGAAGTCATACTGGGCAGAGATGGTGGTGAAAAGTAAATTCCTCAATGAAGGAAGAGGACGAGACAATATTGAGATCTAGCTACTACGAGATTGCTATTGAAGGGAAAGGAATAAGAAAGTAAGTGATAGGAGAATACATGAGGGAAAAGACTGAAACTACCAAAGATGTCACAAAACTGAATTAAAAATCTGGACTATAAACACATAAATCAACAGTAAAAGTACTAAAATTAGCATGCAAATTGAGTACCAAGACATGTAAAATACTGTAAACTTCTATAAACAAATACTAAAAGACAAAGGAAACCATACTTCTACTGAAACAGAGGACCCTTTGGATTCCAGAGACAACAGAGAATCACAGAAGAATGTCCCAAACAGTCCAAAAGACAAATCAAAACATGGAGAGAAGTTAAAAGGGAATAAATAACAGAATTTATACCTGCACAGAAGAAATAATTAGCAAAAATGCAAACTTGAATCCATAGTGATAAGTCTGTCCAAAGAAACAAGGAAGAACAACTAACTGAGAATACAAATAAACTAAAGTGAAGGGCAAAAAGAAGTGAAACAGAATAATGTTAAAAGAACACATGATCTCTAAACACACTGATAGCTAAGACAAAATGTGTAGAAACAGCTTAGTTAAGAACAGTTAAGAATGACTCAAGGCAAAAATTTTGAACATAATGCAAGAAAACACAAGAAAACTGACTAGAACTACTGAACACAGAAAAACTAGTACCAAAGTTTCTATATTCTTTTTCAAGTAAAAAACTGATACTACAAATTCCAAGACCAATAATGCTGAAATTTAACAACTGTCAATTACAAACAACAAATTCTGCAAGCAACTAAGAGAAAAAACTTCAATAATAAAGGAAATCTAAATAACAGAAGACTATTTGCCTCCACCAGAAAACAAAGGGAATAGAATTATATATTCAGAAAAGCAAATGAACTCAAGATGCAAATCTAAGCCTAATTTTCAATGAAAAAAGAGAAGTATTTCCAGCACTGTTAGGGAGAAAAAGACAAAAGTGGACTAAGAGAATTGAACAAAGCACTAGAGAAACTAGAGGTAAAGGACTTAAGGCATCTTCTGAATGAGACAGCTAAAGAATATACACATTGCTCAGCATTACTTGGAACTTTAACAAAAACTTACCAAGAGCTAGCGTAAATAAACTATAAAAAGGTAGAAATAGTAAACATGAGCTCAAAACAATTAAAAAGTGAGTAGTTCAGGAAGCACAAAGGGCAGATGAGCATAGAAACAATTATGTAAAATAAAATTATAATGATGAAGCAATGTACCAAAATTTCTGTTATTTACTAAGGCAACCTTCAGAGGAAAAAAATCATATTCCTAAAAACAAGCATTAACAAAACAGAAGACAGAATTAATGAAAACTGATTTTTAAAATTAGAAACCCAAAATAAGCAAAAGAGGAGCTATTGAAAATTAGAGGGGAAAATGGATAAATAGGAAACCAAAAAGGTTAAAGAAATAATAAAACTAAAAGCTGGTCTTTGAAAAGGCTAACAATATTAATAATTTGTTACCCAATAGGATTAAAAAAAGGGCAGAAAACCAAAATAACAAAATAAAAATAAACAAGATAAAAATCACACCAAACCAGAAGAAATAAAAAGAATTATCAAGATCTACTAAGCAATTACATACTAACAAAATTAAAAACACAAAAGAAAAAGGATAACCTTCAAAAATACAAAACACAAAAGATAAGAAAACAAAATAAGATATTAAAGAATCCAGTCTCTGAGAAGGAAATAAGAGCTATCTGTAAAGAACTAACAAAGGAAAAAACTCTCTTGGTACTAATGGATTTAAAGGAGGATTCTATCAAACTTTTAAAGAACTATAAATACCAGTACTATGCTTTCAAAACCTGAGAAAGAAAGCACTGTGCCAAACTCCTTTTAAGAGACAAAAATAATCCTAACACCTAAACAAGAGAAAGCACAGAACTCTTAATTGATATTATTAATTAATTTAGATTCAAAATTTTAAAATAAAATCTTGTCAAACAGGCTACTAATTAAAACCAAAAACAAGCATCATGTACAATGAGGTTACACTAGAAGACTGCCTAATAAATGTAAGCGTTAATTAAGCAAGGGGACTACTCTGCTTGCTATATTTTTAAAACTTACTCTTTTAATGCTATACTAATCAAATTATCAAAGGAATAACTTAAACTTGATTTAAAAAAAATAACAAAACTCATTTGGAAAAATGATCTAGATTATCAAGGGAAATAGCGTAAATAGGAAAACTGCACTTCACTTCTGGACCAGAAACTATATTCTAAAGCAACTGTTATCAAGAAGCCATTTATTAGTGGTTAAAAATTAGACAGGCAGAGATCAATGTAACTTACTAGACTATGGAGAAGAAGCAATGAAACAAAAATCCAGGGTTCGATAAATCAGAAAAAAAAATTTCTTAGGAAGGAAGTCTATCTGATAACTGCTGGGAAAAGTGAAAAACAATCTGACAGAAATGAAGCTTATATCACCAGTTGTATCAAACTTGAAAAGAAACAAGGGCCGCTAAGACATAGGTATCCGTGTGGGGCAATGGGAGTGAGGGGTAGTAACTTAACTTTTAAAATGTAATATTATCCCTACGTTTTATTGGATTTTCATTTGTTTTGTTGAATATTTCCTAATTATTTTAATTTAATTTTAATCTGGTTCAGGCCACACTCAGGAGTTCAGCAGGCCACATGGGCTCCATATTTGACACATCTTTCTTACACAGTGTTCCACATAATACATTCTATATGAATACATGACCATTACATTAAGTTTCATACTATTAAAAAATCATAAAAGAAGCAGATCATACAACAGTCATGGATAGAAAATGTATTTTTTAACTATATATTTTTTCAATCATCAAAAATCTGCTCTTCATCCTCCCACCCTTACACACTCACTTACTGAGGAACAAAAGAAGAGAAAAAACTCCTGTTTCAAACATGTATAATATAAGCAAAATTAAATTTTTGCACTAACCTTAAGCCAAAAAAAAAATGTCCCCTTCACTTCTCTACTGAAAGGCAGACAGCATGCTACCAACAGTCCTGAGGTATTGTGGTTGGCCATTATGTTGATCAGAGTTCCAAAGTCTTTAAATGTTGTTTGTCTTTACCAGGTTTTTGTCATTGTTTTGTCACTGAACTGTTCTGCTTGTTCTGTTCGCTTTTTTATAACATGTTTTTCTGAAACCATTCTCTTCATCATCATTTCCAACACATTTAAATACCATAACTTACCATAAATACCATAACTTATTCACCAATTACCCCCAAATAACAGTCCCCCTCAAATTTCCATTCTCTGACACCTTAAGAAGAATTATATTTTTTCTAGGTCCTACCTTAGAGTTTGTTTTCCTTAGGACTAATCCCCTTTATAAAAATCCTCACTCTCACTCTTTTCCCCTTCTCATTTTCCCCTCATATTTTCTTGTTGAATGAAATGTATTTCTGTATCCAAATGTGTATGTGCATTCCTCCCTCCTTTAACCTAATCTGGTGACATGACAATGAAGTTCAAGTCTCAGTTGCTCTTTGCCCCAAACCCCCTCCTCATTCACACAAGATAACAAGAGGTATACCCTTGTATATCCCATGTGAGATCATTTTTCCTCACCTTTTCTCTCCTTTTTCTTCCTTTAATATATTCCTCCTCTCTTCTCATTCTTCTCTTAAGATCATCAAAACATAACATAACTGAGAGTGGGAGGAGTAAGAGCTGGTCACTACATCACTGTGTACATCTGCCTGATCGCCTCCAGTCGACTGCCTAACCTCCAGCCTTGCAGGGAAGAAGAGAAGTGCTATTCCATGATACCAGTCTTCCACTGAAAAGATGAGTAGAGAGTGATTCCATTAAATTTCTAGCTTAGCTACTTGCTTTTGAGTAAAGAGAGTACTCTTTCTACTCCAAGTTCTCTCTCCCTTTCCTGAATTGCCCAAGAGGCCAAAAGGACTCTGCACCAAAATAGTATAAGGAGAAAAGAGAGTATCAAGGAGCATTCCAATATCAAACCCTGCTCTTTCTCTACAATGTGACTTTTAATCCCTTGATACTCTAAATGAAGACTCTGAAATTCTCTTACATTTTTCACTTAATGATTCACAACACTTCCTCCGATATCATCCCCATCCAAGCAATCTAAAACCCCACAGGTCATCATCCAAATCTCATGCCCATCCCCCAGTGCCTGATTGCTTTTTGGAGTTCCTCTCAATCCATCTGTCTCTCTTTCTTTCTATCTCTCTCTCTCTCTCTCACACGCACACACACTCCCCCAACCAAGTTACCTACACCTTTCGCTGTGCACTCTGGAACGGGAAGAATTCCTCTTCCATAGTAAACACACTAGTTTTCATCTTAAAACTTCCTTTCCCATCCCTTCCATATGACTCTCACTGAGACCTGGATCCCTCTTGATAGCCCAGCCTCACTGGCTACACTTTCACTCATTTTCCTGACTCACAGATGGAAATGGAGGAGAGTTGGAATACTCCTTGCTCCCCATTGCCACTTCCAAGTTTTCCTCCTACCACAATTCTGTAAACTCTCCTCCATTAAAGTTCACATAATCCACTTCCACCATTCAGTAAGATCCTGGTAGCTATTGTCTACAGACCTCCAGGAATATTCCACTTCATTCCTCAATGAATTCAGTATGGGTCTCACAATCTTTTTCTCCTCCTCAACTCCTGACTTCTTACTAGGACATTTAACAAATATTAATATTCCCTCAAACATCCTAACCTCCCAATTCATCAAATTATTTATTTTCCATGACTATTCTCCTCCACCCTGCCTCAGCCATACAGAAAAGTAATAGTAACTTTGATCTTGCTGTGAGAAACATGCTTGCTCTAGAAAGAACAGTACTTATTGTGATGCCAGGAAAAATTTTATTTTACATTCATTGCAAATGGGTAACTCCTTAAAGAAGCACACTTGCTCAGACAAATGCAAGGCTATTTATTTCCTGTTCTCAATTCAAATTTTCCCCTTTCTTGTCCATTGGCTGAAT
Source organism: Phalanger gymnotis (assembly GCA_028646595.1). Classification (NCBI taxonomy): domain Eukaryota; kingdom Metazoa; phylum Chordata; class Mammalia; order Diprotodontia; family Phalangeridae; genus Phalanger; species Phalanger gymnotis. Next base: position 13,042,038 of record CM053625.1, read on the forward strand.
GCAACTTCCTGAACCACCTCTTCCGTGTTCTCCTCCTTGACATGTGTCCCCTCCCTTGTCATGCATCACATGTGCATTTAAATTGGCTTGCTCTGCCCTGGGGGTGTATTGTATAATATTAAACAGCTCATTAAGCATGCGTACAAGCTTCTGACTTTTTAACTTGGTCAAGCCTGGTTCTGCTAGGTCACAGCTCCAATTAGAACCAGTCACCTCTGACTTACGTCCTGTTGTCACTCCTGCAAAGCTGGGAGTATTTTTAATCCTGTTGAAACAGAATTCCTTCTTTTGTTTCTCACACGGCCATCATCCATAAATGCACCACCTCCATGTTCATCAATTCTGAAATTCTCATATCTGATCATAAACTTTAATTGCCACCTCTCCCCCTGCTTTCCAATACCAAATCCTGTTCTTCATGTACAATGTGACTTCTAATCCCTTAATCCCTCAGTTCTCTGGCAGGCCATCACCACTGTACTAGCCATATTCTTCTTCTTTACCTATCTTAACCCTTTGGTGAACCAGTTCAACTCTATTGTGCTCTTCTCTCAGGTCCCTTGCCCACCTATCATATTGCCAATTGTGCCCTCCCAAACCTCAGCATTAGATCACTCCCACCATCTACTGCCATCACTCATAAACATTTGCTGCTAAAGGAAGATGGAGAAAAATCACAAAACTGTCCTGACTGGGTCCACTACAAATTTTGTGTTGCATAACCTCAACTGGGCCTTCCCTATTGTTTTACATATTCACTATCCCATTCACCACAGCAGCTCTTCCAAACATTTTCATTCCTCCTGAAACCTATCATGGCTTCCCTATCCCCATCCTCTCAGGCTGTCTCATCTTACTGAAAAAGTTAAGGTCACTGGCCAAGAGCTCCCTCTTCTTCCCTTCACTTAGATGCCTTTCACCTCCTTCACCCCTCTGTCTCACATGATGAAATGGCACTTGCCAAGGCCAACCTGCGCAACTGATACAATTCCATCCTATCTTCTCCTGTAGAGTGTTCCCTCTTACCTTCATTCTCTCAATTAATTTCAAAATCTATCTACTGGCTGTTTGCCTGCTGCCTATAATCATGCCCATGTCTACCCTGTCCTTCTTCCATTCCCACTATTATCCTGTATCTCTCCTGCCTTTTGTGGCTAAATTCCTTCAGAAAGTCATGCATTCCTCCTCTCACCTCATTATTCAATGGAAACTGACTTCTTCAAAGTTACAAATAATCTCCTAAGTGCTAAATCAAATGCTCTTTTCTCAGTCCTCATTCCTCTTGATCTCTGAAACTTCCTGACATTGTCAATCACCTTCTTCTCCTTGCTCTCTGGGTTTTTGTGATTCTTGGTTCTTCTCCTATTTATCTGCTTCTCAAGTTTCCTTTTTTGGATCCCAGTCCAGGTGACACCCTCTAACCATGTCCCACAGGGCTGTCCTGGGCCTTCTTCTCCCTCTCTACTATCTCACCTGGTGATCTCATCACCTTCCATGGATTTAGTTATCAACACCATGCTAATGACTGTCAAATCTACCCTAAACCTCTCTGCTAAACTACAATCTGTGAAAGGCTTTTGGACCTCTCAAACTGGATGTCCATCTTAAACTCAACAGGTCCAAAACAGAACTAATTTTTCCCCCTAGACATTTTCTCCTTCCAAATTTCCCTGTTGAGGGCACCAACAATGTTCCCAGTCCATCAGGCTTGCAGCCTAGGTGTCATCCTAAACTCCTTACAGTCTCTCACCTCCCATGTCTGATCCATTGGTAAGGCCTGTTGGTTTTACCTTTGTAGCACCTCTCAAATATACCCCTTCTCTCTTCTCATATTGCCATCGCCCTGGTGCAGGCTCTCATTTCCTCACACCTGTAACTACTGCAATAAACTTCTGGTTGGTATACCTGCCACAAGCCTCTCCCCATTCTAGTCCTTCCTCAACTCAGCTGCCAAAGTAATTTTCCTACAGTGCAGGCCCAACCATGTCACTCCACTGTTCAATTAACTCTAGTAACTCCCTGTCTCCTCCCGGATCAAATATAAAATAATTTTTGGCTAAAATACTTCATCACCTGGGCCCTCCATCCTTCCCAGTTTTCTTACACCTTAAATTCAATCCAGTGCCAGCAGTCTCTTTGTTGTTCCTTGAACAAGATACCATCTCCCAACTCCAAGCATTTTCACTAGCTATTCACTATACCTGAAATGCTCTCCATCCTCATCTCTACCTTCTGGCTTCCCTGGCTTACTTCAAATTCCAGCTTAAATATCACCTTCTACAGGAAGCCTTTCCCAATCTTTCTTAATTCTAGTCCTCTGGAGATTATCTCCTATTTTGTTTACAGTTTGTTTATACACAGTTGTTTACACTTGTGTCCCCCATTAATTTGTGTGCTTCTAAAGATGAGACTGTTCTTTTGCCCTTCTTTGTATCCCTGGGGCTTAGCACAGTGCATGGCTTTTGACTAAATATTTTTGCCTAACATTCCCATGACATATTGAATCATTCCCTCTATGATAATAGTGTTCAGGGGGTGACACATGTATCATCTCCCCATATGTAAATGCAAACAGTATATTCTTGTTTAGTCCTTTGTAGTCCTTTTTTCCCCGTGGCATTCTACTCTGCTTTGCTAGTTAAATTATTCTTGGCTGTAAATCTACATCTTTTGCCTTCAGGAATAACATATTTCAAATACTCTGCTCCTTATTCAATAAAAATCTAAGGTTGGACAGCCCTGTTAATTCGCTTTCCGATTCTTTCTTCCATAGCTCTCATTTCTTTTCCAATATTTTCCTCCATTCATTTATGTGAGAAATGGTGGACACAGTTGAAACCCACCCCCACCCCCACCAGCTTTAGCAGAATGTAAGTCAGGTGACTGATTAGAACCAGTTCTAATTAGAGCTGTGATCCAGCAGAGACCAGGTTTCTGGGCTGGTGAAAGGTTAGAGGCTTGTACACCTGCTTAAACAAGCCTTTAGAGGAAGGCAAGACTTAGGCAGTCAGGAGGTTGCATCTGGCCAATGAAGAGCCTGGTGGGAGATTCGAATTGGGAGTCAATAAAAAGACTAGCGTCCATCTGAGTCCTTGTATTCCCTTGTAGTGCCCTGTTCAGGGAATATACCCATTTATTCAGAACAAATAAATGTAAAATATAATTAAAACCTTCCTGGCTTCCCAAAGAGTACTGTTTATTCCTAGACAACGTGAGTATATGTATAACAATTTGGGAGGGGGGGCACTTGTCAGCGGGATTATTAATATAGCATCAGAAAAAAAAAGGAAAAAAACACCACAGAAAACAGGAAAGCGCCCCCACTCGTTTCCAGTGGGTCCTAGTATTCTAAGGTGGAAGTTTCCTTTCTTCAGACTGCTAACTTACCAAGAGTATTTTTCTGGAATCCTTGGGAACCCAGGAATGTGAGTAAAGAGAAAAAGTGAAACTAAATGGCCACAGACAGCCTAAGTCAGGTACCTGAGCAAGGCAGGAACAATTAGGGATCCAAAGTACTGCTTTGTCATGTCTGGGTGCTAGGTTGAAAAATAAGATTTACTTAGAACAAGGGAAAACAGCTCTCAGAATTTTAACCTAGGTGGGGGAGAATGGATTTCTCCTAGCATTTTTCTGCACATCCTGTGAAGAAAAATGCTGGCTAACTGGGAAAATAGTGGGTTGACCCAGGAAAAGGATTTGGAAGTTTGTGGGTTTGCATTTCAAAACGATTAACTACTTCATACAAAAGAGAAGGTTTGTGTTGGGAGGACAGAGACCGAGGTGATTTGGAGATGTGAAGCATAAAATGTGTTATTTTTAATTTAATGCTTGGGATGGGTCTGAATTTGAATTCTAAATTGTTCATGTGCAATGTCTTGTCTAATGTCTTATCCGTGTATTTGAGAAGTTTTGTGTTTCATGTTCCTGTAGAAGTTTTTAACTCTAGGAACAGAGAGGTTAAAAGTGGAGTTAATTGGCAAAAGAAAGAGTTCTCCACAAGGCTGTGGGAGAAAGGAAACTGAGTTTGGGGAAGGAGATAAGCTCCTTTAGTATGCAAATTGTTAGTCATTGAACTTAACTTCAGGTTTTAGGTTTAAAAAAAAAACCAGCTGGAGAAGCAGCTTGGTGAGTATAATTTTTTTTTCATTTATTTGAAATGTTTGAGGTAGTTGGGGTAGAGAGTCTGTTATATTTTGTAATTTGGAAATACGCCTGCATATTCACAGCTGCAGCTGTGTATATATCGCATTGGTACTACATCCATGTAAGCACCTTATGCTAAGGACCAGACCCTGTCCCTTTTTTCTACAGACCTTGCAGTCAGTTTCCCTATGTCGATGTGGGCTAGAAAAAATGGCTCATTGGGACTTTCTAGATTTCCCCATCTGGTCTGACATGTTTTCCAGATCTATTTGGAGGAGTTTAGGGGTAGGGTGATCTCACAGTTATTACTTCTTTATATATTACTCAACCATGCTGGCTCCATCTCCCCCACTATACATGATATAGTTCCAGAAATGGTAGCAAAGCAATAAGACAAAAAAACCAAACATTAAAGTGTAAATACAGGCTAAGAGGAGATAAAATTATCCCCATTTGCTGATGACATGATGGTTTACTTAGAAAATCCTAGGGAATAAGCAGAGATACTGAGACAATTAATTGTTTTAAAGGCAATTAAAGCTTTACCAAAGTTGCAAGCTAAAAATAAAATGAAAAAAGTCAACAACATTTCTGTATACCAACATCAAAATCTAAAAGGTAATAATAGAAAGGGAAATTACACTCAAAATAACTACAAAATGAATAAAATATTCAGGGGTTCAATCTATGAAGGCATGTGACATATTTTTGTATTAATTCAATCATAAAGTACTCCTAAAAAAAACTTCAATAGCTCAAGGAACACATTCATGGCTGGCCCATGCTAATTATTAAATGATAATACTATCAAAATTAATTTATAGTTTTAATATTATGCCAAACTATCAAAGGGTTGCTTTAAAGAACTAGATAAAATAACAAAATTGATTTGGAGAAATCAAAAAATCCAGAATATCAAGGGAAATAATTCTTTAAAAGGAGGAAGAAGTTCTTCCAGACCTCAAACTATTGTAAAGTAGCAGTCATCAAAACCATTTTGTAGATCAACAGAACAGACTAAACAAGGAAGAATCAGAAATGATGGAACTCAGTAACCTATTGTTCAATAAACCTGAAAACATAAACTACTTAGGCAAGAACTCTCTCACAAAAACTTGTGGGAAAACTAGAAAGTGGTTTGGCAAAAACTAGTTTTAGGCCAACAATCTCATACTCCATTCTAGTATAGACTCAAAATGGACATATGACCTGAATGCTTTATCTATAATGGAAAAACTTCCACACAAAATTAGTGTATCAAGGATAAGAAAGAAAGCAGATAAAGGGGTAAAAATATCAATTTTTCTTCAAATGGATACAAGATATATAAACAATTGATATGAGCCCAAAAGCCATTCTCCAAGATAAGTGGTCAAAAGATAGTAACAATTTTCAAAAGAAGAACCATAAACTATTAAAAACTATATGAAAAAATGCTCAAAAACAGTAAGAAAAATGCATATTAAAACAACACTCAGGTTTTGCTTCACATTCTATAAACCGCCAAAGATAACCAGAAAAAAAGAAATTGTCAATACTGGAGTGTTGTGGGAACATAGTGCATTGTTAGCGGAGTTCTAAATCTGTACAACCATTTTGGAAAGTAATTTGGGATCAAGAAAATAATGTTCATACGCTTTCACCCAGAGATTCCAGGACTAGGCTTTTACCCCAAGAAGGTCACAGATAAGAAAAAAAAGTCCCCATACACACTAAAATATTTACAGAGAACAGGAAACAAGGAGGTGCCTATCAATTGTGGAATGTGTAAATAAATTGCACTATAGGAATAGAATATTACAGTAATACAAAGAAACATGGAAAAAATTACATGAGAACTGACACAGAATGAAAATAAAGTCAGGAAAACCATATACACAATGATTACAAGGTACATGGAAATAAAAACCACAAAAAAGTGAATGCTGCAAAATTACAAAGAACAGACATGGATCCAAAGAATTATGAGAGGACTGCCCAACCTCTGTCCTTTGTGGACTTCTACAAGTATGGTACATTGCAAAGATTTTCAGACTTTTCCAATGCACTGCTCAGTTTTGAAGGGGAAAAGGGGTAAAGTTCTCTTCTTCCTCTTCCTCTTACTTATTTAAAAAATATTATTATATGGGATAGTTCTCAAGGAGGAAGAAGGCCGGATGCTAAGAGAAATTCTGGTCAGGTCAAAATAAAAAATATCAGGAAAATTTTTATTTTTAAAACTTAAGACACCTGGGAGATTTGAAAGCAAGTCTATTTATTTTCAATACCAGAAAACTAAATAATAATTTAGAACCAAGTAATCCTACCCCAACCACTGACTCAATTAGATTATAAGCTCCTTAAAAGTAAATACTATCATATCTATATATCTCAAATAAAGAGAACAAGAGGCATTAAAGAGAAATTGCGAAATTATTTAATTTTGTTGACTAAGCCTCAGCAATAATGTGGGGGGAGGAGGGAAGAGAGGGTTTCCTTTTACTTTCTGGACAGACATTAGTTATAAGGGAATATAGCACAAAATATACAGAATATAGTAGTAGTGGGGTAGTACTGGGGCACAGGACTCTGTGGCCCCTGCCAGACAACCTGGAAAGCTAAGTGGATGAGAACTAAGAGGATCATCTCGAAAACCCTAATCACCACAATTTTCTCACCATCACCATAAATTTCTCTACAATGCTACCAAAGAAAAGGGAAATTAACTTTTACAAAAGAAACTCTTTTCTAATAGACAAGGTAACCACCCAGAATATAAGATAAACTACAAAGCACCAGACTAGTTATGGCAATTAGCTTCCAGGACACACACTGTTAAGAGTGGGACAACAAAGAGACTAATCACGAAATTTCAGGTAAAAGAGTGTGATCAACACTGGCTAATGCTGCAGAAATTTCAAGAAAGGTGAAAACAGGGACTAGGTCACTGTACTTACATATTAGAGATCACTGATAATGTTGGGTAGAACAGTTTCAGTTACCTGCCACAGAAGAGTCAATACATAAAATTTCAGGATGGGGTAGTCTATGCTGAAACTGCCATGCCTCAGCTCCAACTCCACCACATTTTCTTTTCCTTCATTGCGCATCCCTTGATACTAAAGGCTATATTAGCCACTGCTGACAAGGCATTTCAATTGTACCTCTTGTCACCACCACCACCTCCAATCTCAAGTGATTCATAATCTCTTCAAGACAGTGTAAATTAAGATGAGAATTCATACGTTTACTTGTATGAATACACATCTTAAACAACTATAAGAAGGTAATGTGAAACAGAGAAAAGGAACAATGGACTTTTGGTCAGAAGACCTGGTTTCACAGATGAGTTCTCCCAACAACTGTCTGCATGAATTAGACGACTTGACTTCAACTCTCTGGGCCCATTTCTTTATTTGTAAAATGATGGGAAGGACCTGGTAATTTTAAAAGGAGAAAAGTAGAAGGTATTCAATGGCAGTGAAGCAGCAGGCACAGTACTTAAAGGAGGTATTTTTCATCACTTTGCCTTCATCAGGGCAATAACGTGTTCATACATGTCCCTAGAGACAGGGAGTTTTCTTACTAATCTTAATCCACTGATTCCCAATGTTTGCAGAAAATAAAGGTGATGCCACTATCACTCTATTTACTTTGGTAGGCATTATTAAAGAAAAAAAAAAGAAATAGTCTCTGATTTCAGGAAGCTTACATAATACTAGAGAGATACACAGGTAAGTAAACAGAAAATAAATGAGTAGGGAGGTGGTATGGTGGGGAGGGGAATGAGGGTCGGCTAAGCCTCAGTGCTATCAGAAATGGCTTTAGGGGAGATAAGGCACCAGAGCTGAGCCCAGAAAATGATGAGAATTCTGAAGGACAAGAGTTGAAAAAGGAGTACATTCCAGGAACAAAGGGACAATCTGTACAAAGGGATGCAGGCACAAAATATAATGTTAAATTCTGGAAATACTAGTCCAGTTTGGCCAGAAGGAAGGAAAGTTATTTTACTGATTTGTTTACTGTTTTACTAGGGGTAGAAAGGTTAAAGCAAATTGTGAAAGGCCTCAAACACCAGACTGAAAAGTCTGTATTTTATCCTAAAGGAAATAGGGAGCTTCTGAAGAGTTTTCAGCACTGTCGGACCAATACTTAGGAACATTACTTTGGTAGCTATGTGGAGGATGAATAACTATACACCTCCAGAGAAAGAACTGATGAACTGTGAGAGCAAACTGAAGTATAATTTTCTCATTTTTCTTTATTTTTTTTTGTTTTTAAAAAACCTGGTTGATATAGAAATGTTTTACATGATTTCACATATATAACTGATATATTTCCTGCCTTCTCAGTGGGAAGAAAAGGTAGTGGTGGGAGGAAGGGATTTTGGACTCAAAACTTAAAACGAAATGAATATTAAAATAAATAATAAAACTTAAGGATAAAGTGAACAGATAACATATATAACATTTATATATTGCTTTAGTTTGAAAAGTACTTTTACACATTATCTCATCTAATCTTCACAATAACTTTATGAGGTAGATGCTGTTATCATCCCCAGATGAAGAAGCTGAGACTCAGAGGAGGTGAAATGACTTGCCCAGTGTCATACAGGTAGTAGAAAGGACAGCATTTGAATTCATGTCCTCTGACTCCAAATTTAAAGCTCTCTCCAGTAGATTGATTCTGTGTGTTATCTCAATGATATGGCACTTTCTCTATTGATATTACAATTCTTCCATACTTTGCCCTATGAGCCTCTTGTCCACTGCTCCTATAAAGCATCCATAAGGGGTCTGCCCCACACGCTGCAGGGGACATTCTAGATCTCATTATTGGGGGTTTAGCAATTGACTAGACATGGAAGTAATTAAGAAGATTCAAGAACAACTTGGGCTGAGAATTCTCAGAGTCAACTAAAATTTATTAAATGCCTACTAAGTGTAAGACACTGTGTTAAGGGTTAAGGAGTCAAAGAAAGGCAAAAAAACAAACTTTCTTGCTCTCAAAGAGCTCACAATCTAATAAAGGAGACAACAAACAAACAATTACATACAAGATAAAAAGCCTCAGAGGGAAGGCCTAAAGAAGAAAGAGGAAGATTGGGAAAGGCTTCTTGCAGAAGATGGGACTTAACTGAGACTTTAAGGAAGCCAAAGAAGCCAGAAGTCACAGAGAAGAAGTGAATGAATAATTTTTTTTTGGGGGGGGGAGGCGGGTCAGGAGTTTGGAAAGGGGGAAATATTGCCTACTAAGTTCTGTTTTAGGTATGCTGAGTTTGATATACCTAAAGAAAATTCAAATAGATATGTCCAGCAGGTGACATCAGTGGAGTTCAAAAGAAATGAGCTAGATGCGTAATCTGCATAAAAACAACTGGACCAATGGGAGCTAAAAAATGAAATCATAGAGGGAGAAAGTGTAAACCTAGAACAAGGCAGACATAGATAGGCATATACAGAGTAGGAGATGAATTTATGATAAAGCAAAGGACACTGAGAAAGAATGGTCAGCCAGGAAGAAACAGAAGAGAATCATATCACAGAAGGGAAGGATGAAGAGAATATCCAGGAATGATAGTAAACAGCATCAAAAGATCAGAGAGGATAAGGACTCAGAAATGGACATTTGATTTGAGATCATTAGAAACCTTAGAGCAGTCTCAATTGAATAGTGGGGTCAGAAGGTCAGTTTAAGAAGTTGAAAAACAAGTATATACTGCTTCACCTAGGAGTTTGACTACGAAAAGAGAAGAAAAATGATAATTTGATATCTGGTTAAAATGAAGATTTTAGGATGAAAATCTAAGCACACTTTAAAATTTAATTTAGTTTACAACATTCAGTTCCACAAGCTTCTGAGTTTCAAATTTTCTCCCCCTCCCCCCTTCCCAAGACAGTGTGCAATCTGATATAGACTCACATTAAACCTATTTTCACATTAGTCATGTTGTAAAGGAGAATTATAACCAATGGAATGAACGATGAGAAAGAAGAAACAAAACAGAGAGAGAAAAAAAATATTATGCTTTGATCTGTATTCAGATTCTATAATTCTTTCTCTGGATTTGGATATCATTTTCATCACGAGCCTTTCGGAGTTTTCTTAGAACTTGCATTACTGAGAAGAACCAAGTCTATCAAAGTCAGTCATCACACAATGTGGCCGTAACTGTGTAGAATGTTCTCCTGGTTCTGCTCACTTCACTCAGCAATCAGTTCACATAAGTCTTTCCAGATTTTTCTGAAGTCCACCTGCTCATCATTTCTTATGGCACAATAGTATTCCATTACATTCATATACCACAATTTGTTCGGCCATTCCCCCAATTGATGGGCATCTCCTCAATTTCCAATTCTGGGCCACCACAAAAAGAGCTGCTATAAATATTTTTGTACATGTGGGTCCTTTTCCCATTTGTATGATCTCTTTATAGTCCTAGAAGTGGTATTGCTGGGTCCATGTGTATGCACTTTTTTATAGCCCTTTGGGCATAGTTCCAAATTGCTCTCCAAAATGGTTGGATCAGATCTAGTCATTTTTGAAGCCAGTAAAGAATGAAACTAGTAGATAAAAGAAAGAAAGAAATGTTAGAAGGAAGGAATCTCAAGGGATAGTCTTCTTGCTAAAAGGTAGAGGTAAGGAATAGATAGCTTGAAGAAATAAAGCTTAAGGATGCAGGAAATGTCAATCAAGAAAAATTAAAAGATTGCCATGCAACCATGAAGGCCTAATTGAGATTAGATAAATTTTTGGGTGGATCTAGTTGAAAAAATTCAATTACATTTGCATCAATAGACATTTATTAGGTGATGGAGAGGAGAGGTGATGGTGAGGATAATCCAGGGTTAAAGTTTGACAACACATGAGTGGTGATAAGAGGCCAAGATATACAAAAGCAGAGGATAGAATGTCATTGGAAGGAAGGAAAGTAAGGTAAAGCACAAGTAAAATGCTAAGGAACAGGGAAGGATGGAGGAACTGGAGTTCAGAGTGAGGAAGAAAAGGTTTAAAAGGAATATTAGGAAAGATGGAAGATTATGACCAGGAAAAAAAAAATAATTTTAGAGTTCACAAACATGTGAGTAGCACAGTTATAGGTAAGATATGACCATCCTCATGTAGCTCATGGTAGTTAAGTAAACTAATAAACTGAAAAGGCTTTATAACTCTGTAAGTGGTTTCCTTTATAATCCTATGTATTTTATTTTATTCATTTAAAAATATTTTGAGGAATCTATAGGGTTCACCAGATTGCCAAAGGGGTCCATGACACACACAAAAATTAAGAAACTCTGCTCTACGATAAGGAAAGGTAAAATGTGGGAATTCTAAAAGAAAAAGTTTCCAACAGTCATTGCAGAGAATGGAAATAAGCAGTCAAAAAGGAGTTAATTTCTGTATAGCAGTGAAGTGGATTAATAGTGGACACTGTCAGTTTCATGATTTCCTCCAACAGCATTTGACTACTAGGAAATAAGAATGGAAAAGGACAGGAGTTGCTAAAGGTGAGTTGAATATGAAGAGAAGATTAAAAGGCCAAGGATAGGGTCCTGGATTAAGCATGGGTAGGTGAGAAGGAAGTGAAGCTTCCAATGTTGACAGACTAGACAAGAACCAAGGCACCAAAGGTGAACAGGAATGAAAGAAGTAGTGGCTACATGTGGGATGTGGGTTCATGAGAAAGAAGCCAACAATGGAATCATGACTCCTAAGAAGTTGAGAAGCAAACAATATGCTGGATATCTTGTATGTGAGGAGGGGTACATCTTGGTCAAAGGCTCCAATGTTCTAAGCTAAATCAAGCTTCTCACCCTCAAACTAAAAAACACAACATCTCATCCTAACTGAACTAAAAAAGCCCTAAATGACAGGTGTCAAACATGTAGCCCACAACACTTCTAAGTGCACCAAACCAGATTAAAATGTAATTGGAAAGCAAAAATAAATACAAATAAGATAATAATATATGGTTTTCTGAGTCAACATGCTCCTCCCCCGCTCTCCAGGGTCGTTATGTATGATTTAGTGGCCCATGTTTCTATTTGAGTTCAGCATCACTGGCCTAAAAAGTCTCTTTTATTTTTTAGATGAGTGAGAGGCTGTGACTTCTTCAAGAAGCTAGATGCTTCTTGTCACCAGTCATCAGTAATAACCTACCCTAGGTAGGGCAATCTGGCACTGGAAGGCTAACCCTCAAGTCAAGCAAAACCTATAGGTAAATCTCAGTTAGACACTTGCTACCTATAATGGCCATAGACAAATCAATTAACCTCTCTGGCTTTAGTTCCTTCCATTTGTAAAAAGTGTAAAACACCTGTGGTACCTCCCTCGTAGGGTTTTTATGAAGATGAAATAAGAATAACAAATCAAACCTTAGAGTATTACATAAATGGCTATTATGATCAAGTCAGTCTGGGAGAAACAGGCACAAAAACAAAGCAGAGACAACAGGATTATCATATTATCATATTTATAATATCATAATTAACCCAAACTTTAGTGTTTCCTCAATACAACTAAAATTATTAGAAAAGCAGAAAACAGAAAAAAAAATCTTTGCAACAAGTTTCTCTGATTTCTAATATATAGAGAGAAATGAGTCAAATATACAAGAGCCATTCCCCAATTGATAAACAGTCAAATGATATGGACAGGCAGTTACCAGAAGAAATCTGAGCCATCAATAGCCGTATGAAAAAAACACTCTCAATCACTAATAATTAGAGAAATACAAATTAAAACATCTCTGACGCACTATCTCACACCCATCAAATTCGCTAAGATGACAAACTACAAATGCTAAAGGGACTACAACAAAACAGGTCCAATGATACATACACTGTTGGTGTGGCTGTAACTAGTCCAACCCTTCTGGAAAGCAATTTGGAACTACATCCAAAAAGCTACTAAACTGTGCATACTCTTTGATCCAGTGATAGGGCTACTTGGGCATATTGCCCAAAAAGATGGAAGAAAGAAGAAAAGGACCTATATGTAAAAAATGTAGTGTCAAAGAATTGGAAACTGAGGGGGTACCAATCAACTGGGGAAAGGTTGAACAGATTATGGTGTATGAACATGATGGAATACTATTATATTATAATAAATGAAGGGAATGGTTTTAGGAATAACTTGGGAAAACTTCTAATAACTGATACAAAGTGAAGTGAGCAGCACCAGAAGAACAATTAATAAAATAATAGCAATACTGTAAAGATAATGAATTTTAAAAGACTGTAGTCATTCTGAGAAACAATGCTCAGCCACAATTCCTACACTACGCACTCCAGATAGAGAAGTGATGGACTCAGAGTCCAGATTGAATCATATGTTCCTCTTTTTTTCCTTTGGACATGGCTAATGCAGGAAGTTGTTTTGAACCACTATACATATTTGCAATGGGTTTTGTTTTTCTTGCCTTCTCAGCTGTTGAGGGAGAGGAGGGCAGCAGGAGAAAATTAGAAACTGAAAATAAAATTTAATTAATAGTTAAATAATTAAGTACTTAAAATAAATTAAAAAAAAAAAAAAGAATACTTGTGAGGTTGGATTTCTGCCAGAAAGCTTTCTTCAACTGTTTGGTACCCCTTTTGCCTTCTTCAGGGTCAAATCATATTTGCAATGCTGAGGACAGCCAGGAATCACTTAATTTTTTAAAATTTAAAGTTTTCAACATTCACTTCCACAAGATTTTGAGTTCCTAATTTTTCCCCATCTCTCCCCTCTCCCTACCCCAAGGCAGCATGCAATTCTGATTACCCCTTCCCCCAATCTGCCCTCCTTTCTATCACCCTTTACCCCCTTCTCTTATCCCCTTCCCCTTCTATTTTCCTGTAAGGCAATACAAATTTCTATCCCCCACTGCCTATATATCTTATTTCTCAGTTGCATGCAAAACAACTTTTAACACTTATTTTTTAAACTTTGAGTTCCAAATTCTCTCCCTTCCTCCCTCCCCACCCACCCTCATTGAGAAGTCAAGCTATTTGATATAGGTTATACATGTGTAGGCATGCTAAACACTTCCATAATAGTCACTTTGTGAAAGACTAATTATATTTCCTTCCATCCTATCCCACCCCCCATTTATTATATTCTTTCTTTTGACCCTGTTCCTGCTCAAAAGTATTTACTTCTCATTACCCTATCCCTCAATCTGCCCTCTCTTCTATTACCCCACCCTTATCCCCTTATCCCCTATTTTCCTATAGGGTAAGATTTCGATACCCTTATGTATGTTATTCCCTCCTTAAGCCAAATCGGATAAGAGTAAGGTTCATTCATTCCCTCTCACCTTCCCCCTCTTCCCCTCTACTGTAAAAGCTTTTTCATGCCTCTTTTAAGGGAGATAATTTACCCCATACTACCTCTCCCTTGGTCCCTCTCCTAGTATATTCCTCTCTCATCCCTTTATTTTATTTTTAGATATCATCCCTTCATATTCAACTCACCCTGTACCCTCTGTCTACACACACACACACACACACACACACACACACACACACTCACTCCCTCTAACTACCCTAATACTGAGAAAAGTTTCATGAGTTACAAATATCATCTTTCCATGTAGGAATGTAAACAGTTCATCTTTAATAAGTCCCTTATGATTTCTCTTTCCTGTTTACCTTTTCATATTTCTCTTGAGTCTTGTATTTGAAAGTCAAATTTTCTACTCAGCTCTGGTCTTTTCACCAAGAATGTTTGAAAGTCCTCTATTTCATTGAATACCCATTTTTTTCCCCCGAAGGATTAGGATTATACTCAGTTTTGCTGGTTAGGTGATTCTTGGTTTTAATCCGAGCTCCTCTGACCTCTGAAATATCATAATCCAAGCCCTTCAATCCCTTAGTGTAGAAGCTGCTAAATCTTGTGCTATCCTGTGTTTCCACAATATGTGAATTGTTTCTTTCTGGCTGCTTGCAATATTTTCTCTTTGACCTGGGAACTCTCAAATGTGGCTACAATATTCCTGGGAGATTTCCTTTTAGGATCTCTTTCAAGAGGTGATTGGGGAACCCCCTTAATTTCTATTTTACCCTCTGGTTCCAGAACATCAGGACAGATTTCCTTGATAAATTCTTGAAAAATTATGTCTGGGCTCTTTTTCTGATCATGGCTTTCAGGTAGTCCAATAATTTTTAAATTCTCTCTCCTGGATCTATTTTCCAGGTCAGTTGTTTTTCCAATGAGATCTTTCACACTGTCTTCTATTTTTTCATTCTTTTAGTTTTGTTTTAAAATTTCTTGATTTCTCATAAAGTTATTAGCTTCCATTTGCTCCATTCTAAGTTTTAAGGAATTATTTTCTTCAGTGAGATTTTTGGACCTCCTTTTCCATTTGGCCAATTTTGCTTTTTAAGGCATTCTTCTCCTCATTGCCTTTTTGGACCTCTTTTGCCATTTGGTCTAGTCTTTTTTAAGGTGTTATTTTCTTCAGCATTTTTGGGGTCTCCTTTAGCAAGCTGTTGACTCATTTTTCATGATTTTCTTGCATCACTCTCATTTCTCTTCTCAATTTTTCCTCTACCTCTCTTACTTAATTTTCAAAATCCTTTTTGCGTTCTTCCATGGCCTGAGACCAACTCATATTTTTCTTGGAGGCTTTGGATGTAGAAGCTTTGACATTGTTGTCTTCTTCTGGTTGTATGTTTTGATCTTCTTTGTCACCAATGTAAGATTCTATAGTCTTGATTTTCTTCCCCACTGTTTGGTCATTTTCCCAGCCAATTACTTGACTATTTTTGACTATATACTTTTTGTCAAGGTAGAGCTCCTGCTTCCAGTGTGGAGGGTGTACTGTCCCAAGCTTCAGGAGTTTTGTGCAGCTGTTTTTAGAGATATTTCTAGCAATCTGTAAACTTTCAGTTCTCCTAAAGTGGTTTACAGGAGAGATATTTACTCCTCTCCTGGTCTGTGAGTGAACACAAGCACTCTTTTCTGCCTTGGAACTGCCACGCCAGCGCTCCTCCTCGCCCCGGCCCCGGGGCCTCCACCCAGGACTGCAACTAAGACCAAAGCTGGGGCACAGCAAGAGAACCCTGCTTCAGCGCCAATTAAGAGATCTCTGTAAAACACACCCCCTATCAGCCAGTCAATCCTCCCACTGTCTGTAGGCTGCAAGCTCTGAAAGCAGCAGCCACCACTGCTGCCGCTGCCCTGGGCCTAGGGCCTGACCAGGCTCCTTCTGAGCCAGATGCAATAGACCTTGCCTACTGACCTTCTACAATGAAAAGTCTGGAAACCTCCACAGCTGTCAGTGATTCAGTCCCCTGACACCTGCTCCAGGTTTGCTGGGGCCCTGTCTGTGCCGGTGCATTTTGTATTGGACTGTGCTCCTCTCTCAGCATGGTGCAACAGAACTTTCCTGTTGACATACCAGGTTGTCTTGGGCTGGAAACTTGTTTCACTCTGTCATTTGGTGGGTTTTGCTGCTCTAGAATTTGTTATATGAGTTGTTTTTATAGGTTTTTGGAGGGGTTTGAGGGAGAACTCAAGCAAGCCCCTGCTTTTACTCTGCCATCTTGGCTCTGCCCCACCTCAGAAATATTTCAAAGTCCTAACATCCTACCACTTGAGAGCCATTGATGATAACTTTAGACTTATTGGCCAGAGTAGCTCCAGAGTACAAAGAATCATGGACAAAGTTCTATTACCATGCTCAACAGCATGGGCTACTGAAGCTAAGAAGCAACATCTAGTTTCACTTATGCACCTATTAGCTTCGTAACCAGACAGCTGCTTAACTTAAATGCTGTACCCACAAGAATCTTCTAAGAACAAATGTAAATAGTCATCAATAAATCTAAGTGCCCCATTTATGCCAGGCACTGTACAAAATTAAACAAGTTCCACTTGCAAGAAGTTTGCATTCTTTTCTCCTAATTTTTTAAAATTACATAAGCATTTATTTTCTCTCACCCTACAAAAGAAAACACAAAAACAAAACCCTTATAACAAAAAAAAAAAAAAACAGAGTCAAGTAAAACAAATTCTAACACTGGCCATGTCCAAAAACATATTTCTCATTATGCTTACTGAGTCCATCACCTCTCTCTTAGGAGGTGAATAACGTTCTTCATCATCAGTACTATGGAACCATGGCTGGTCATTTCATTGATCAGAGTTCTTAAGGATTTCAAAGAAGATTACGATAACTGAAAGTGGAGGACGTTGCAGAGAAATAGGCAAATTCATGCCCTATTGTAGAGCTGTACCCTGATCCAGTTCTTCTGGAAAGTAATTTTGACCTATACCCCACAAGTTACTAAATACCCTAAAACCCAATAGATTACCTTTAGTAGGCCTATATTCCAAAGAGATCAAAGAGAACTCATATGCACAAAAATATTTATAGCATCTTTTTTTGTGGTAGCAAAAAAAAAAAAAGGAAATTAAGGTAGCACACATCAATTGGGAAATAACTGAACAAATTACAGAATATGAATGTAATAGAATACTATATGCTACAAGAAATTATTAAAGAGCCATTTTCAAAGAACTCTGTGAAGACTTGTAGGCGCTTACATCATAACGGAAGAATATATATATATACATATATATGTAAACACACAGAATATAAAATACAAAATACATGTAACATAAAGTAAATATTCAATAATTAAATTCAACATGCTTTGTGAGGAAAGGCACTGCAAGTGGAGAGAAAGGAAACCAGAAAAGCTTCATGAAGAAGATGATGTTTGAGCCTCATCTTAAAGGACAAGAAATTCCATAGGAACTGAAGAGAGAAGAGAGTGCATTCTAGGGATAGGGGTCAATGTAAAGACATGGAGGTACAAGATGGAATGTCCTGTATAGAAGGCCAGTTTCACTGGTTACACAGAATAATGTCCAATGAAGCTGAAAAAAGATGGGTTGAAGCTAGATTGATAAGACTTTAAAAACTAAACAGGAGATTAGTTTTTATCCTAGAGAAAACAGGAAGCTGTTAAGACCGACTTAGTGTAAGTATTACATGGTCAGATCTGTGCTTAAGGAAAATTACTACGGGGGCAGTGTCATGGGACAGACTAGAGTGGTGAGAGACAATGTACTGAGCCCAGTTAGGAAGTTGTCCCAATAACCTAGGCAGGAGGTAATGAGATCCTATGCCAAAGTGGTAAATGTGTTAGTAAAGAGAAAGAGTCAGATGTATGAAATATAAGGTGGACCCAAAGACTACAGCTGCTGGGATAAGAACTCACTATTTGACAAAAACTACTGGGAAAACTGGAAAATAGTATAGCACAAACTAGGCACAGACCAACATCTTATACTATATACCAAAATAAAGTCAAAATGGGTACATGACTTAGATATAAAAGCTGATACTATAAGCAAACTGGAGAGCAAGGAATAATTTACCTGTCAGGTTTATGGAGAACAGAAGAATTTATGACCAAACAAGAGATACAGAACACTATGAAACGCGAAATGGCTAATTTTGATTATATTAAATTGAAAAGGTTTTGCACAAAGACAATGCAACCAAGATCAGGAGGGAAGCAGAAAACTTGGAAATAATTTTTACAACTAGAGTCTGGCAAAGGCCTCATTTCTAAAATATATAGAGAACTGAGCCAAATTTATAAAAATACAAGTCATTCCCCAATTGATAAATGACCAAAAGATATGAACAGGCAATTTTTAGATGAAGAAATCAAAACTTTCTATAGTCATATGAAAAAATGCTCTAAATCACTGTTGATTAGAGAAATGCAGATTAAAATAACTCTGAGGTAACACATCACACCTATCAGATTGGCTAACATGACAAAACAGGAAAATGAAGGAGAAGATGTGAGAAAATTGGAACACTAATGCATTGTTGGTGGAGTTGCAAACTGATCCAACCATTCTGGAGAGCAATTTGGAACTATGCCCAAAGGACTAGAAAACTGTACATACCCTTTCATCCAGTAATATCACTACCAGGTCTGTATCCCAAAGAGATCATACAAATGGGAAAAGGACCCACATGTACAAAAACATTTATACCAGCTCTTTTTGTAGTGGCCAAGAATTGGAAATTGAGGGGATGCCCATCAGTTGAGGAATGGCTGAGGCTGAATAAGTTGTAGTATATGAATGTAATGGAATACTATTGTTCTATAAGAAATGATGAGCAGGCAGATTTCAGAAACCTGGAAAGACTTGAATGAACTGATGCTGAGTGAAGTGAGCAGAACCAAAACACTGTACACAGTAACAGCCACATTGTGCAATGACTAATTTTCATAGACTCAGCTCTTCTTAGCAATGCAAAGATCTAAGACAACTCCAAGATTCATGATGAAAAATGCTATCCACATCCAGAAAAAGAACTATGGAGTCTGAATGCAGATTGAAACATCCTATTTTCTCTCTTTTGTTTTGTTTCTTCTTTCTCGTGGCTCCTCCCATTGGTTCTAATTCTACTTTACAACATGACTAATGTGAAAATATGTTTAATATATGCAGTATATGTAGAGCTTGTATCAGACTGTACACTATCTTGAGGAGAGGAGAGGTGAAGGAGAGGGAGAAAATTTGAAAACTCAAAATCTTATGGAAGTGAATATTGAAAACTAAAAATAAATTAAAAAAAAGAAATATAAGAGAAATGACAACTAACTTGTGGGATGAGGAAGAATGAGGAGTCCAGAATAATACCAGTATTATGAACCTAAGAGACTGAAAGTATAGTGGTGCCTTAGACCTATGTAGAAGACGGGGAAGGATTAGGAGAAAGATAATAAGTTTAGTTTTAGACACGTGGAATTTAAGATGTCTCCAGGCCCTCCAGTTTGAAATTTCCAAAAGGAAACTGATGATATAGGAGACTGAAGCTCAGAGGAGAGACTTGGGTTGGATATATAGAAATGGGAGTCAACTGCATAAAAATGATAATTAAATCCTCAAGAGCTGATTAGGTTACCAACAGAAGCTATAGAAGTAGATAAGAAGAGGTCTAAGGAGTACCTTGAGTAATACCTAGTTATGAGATATAATATGATGAGCAGAGCAGTCAGATAAGGAGGGGGGAACCAAGAGAGTAGTGTCACAAAAAGCTAATGACAGAATATCCAGGAGAAAAGGGTGATGAGCAACACCAAATACCACAGTTTGAGAAGAATTAAGACTGAGAAAAAAAACATCAAAAATTGGACAATTAAGAAGTCACTGATAACTTTGGATATGGCTGTTTAACTTGAATGAGGAGGTTGGAAGCCTGATTACTCAGACCAGAGAAGAAACAATGTGGAGATATCAAGTGTTTTAGAAAGCTTTGGAGTTTAAAGTTCAAATTTCTACCCATGTCAAAACTGGGTGAAGAAACACTGCTGTGCAACATAAGAACAAACTTGCTAGCACATCCTGCTATAGAACAGACACCCTCCATCTTTCCCAAAAATGTAAGCAGAGGGAAGAGTTAAAAGGGCAGGGTACCTATGAAGACCAACCAGAAGGCCTATGACTGGCATCCCTAAACCATGCTCCTTTGGGCTTCCTATGATGAGTGGAAACCACAGAAAGCATGAAGTCAGGGAACTGGCACTGGGGAAGTGTAAGTACTTTCCTCGCCCCAACCCTCAGGATATGCCCACCGAATACTAAAGTCACCGAACAAGGCACCAGTGTCTATTTACATCATAGTACTGACACTAGGAAGCATTGTCAGCAATTCTGACCCAGCACCTGAGCTTTCACAGGCAAACCAAAGGGAAAGCAACTCATGAGAATTATTGCCAAAGGAAGACTATAGAAGACTTGTTGGGAAAAGGCCTATGCATTTTATAGGAGGACACTGAACTAGAGAGAATATATACTTTAGCATAAACATTCTGCAAAAGTACATCATCCAAGAGGTGTTATCCCAAACTAGCTGGAGAAAGAAAGTATGAATTTGGGATCAGTAAAAATATATTGTAGGTGACATTTTAAACACTATCTTTAAAGGTGATCCTAACTTACTGCTGCTTGGAAGTGACTGGAAATCTAAGCCAGAGGACTCCTCAACTTTGAGAAGGAATGTTCTTCCTGGGGTATCACATCATCACCCCCATTCCTCCTTAACAAACAACCCTCCCCAAGCTTATGCCACCCACTCCATCTACAAAACTGAAAAAGATATGCCTTTTGATCCTCATTTAGGAAGTAGCTCATTTTATACTTAGAAATCACTTTTAAGGAAAATCTCCGAGGTTCCAAGGTAATCTAAATATCAGCTAAGTGTTTCAGGAGCAGTTGAAATATTCCCAATTGGAAAATAAGCAATCCTAAAGTTCCCCCTTAACCCAATTGACAATTCTGTCCTGTACCCTCTCCACCACAAACAAGACAAAAAGGTAAGAACTCCCTCTGTCTCTCAGTACACCTTCCCAGACAGACCTTCCCAGCTTCACAGCAAGAAAATGATTCTAATAGAACCTGTTCCAAAAATTCCAACACCAACTGCCACCACTAAACACCACCACTAAAACTAAAGAATTTATTCCCTCGATGCATTTGCCTCTACCAAAAGCTTCCCCGAGGGCCAAGACCCAAAAATGATCTACTGTAGTAGTGCCGCCCCCATTCTCTCTGCTACCTAGGTCTCCCTACACCTCCCTTTCATCACAAAGTAAAACTGAGATCACCACAAAGCAGCCTATATACATATTTCTTACACACACCCCGAAGCACCACCCCCACCCCCCACTCCAGCCCATGCCAATGCCTGCCACTTTCTTACCTTTCATATACCAACAATTCTAGCTCTACCTTTAGCTCCGAACTTTGGAAGGTATCAAATATCTCCCATCCTGGCTTCCCCGCCCTCCCCCCCAATAATATTCGTAAAACTGAGACAGAAGAGCTCATTCCAAAAACGAGATAGATGACCAGGCGACATACACAGCTTCACTCCAACCAGAGTCACTCACTGACGCTCCCTCCCCCAGCTCCAACATTCTCAACAGCCAGGCCCAATGTTCGCCCCCCGGGGGGTGGGGAGACTGAGGAGCCCGGGAAGGGCAGAGGCCCTCGGGATGGTGGGGGAGGTGGCTAAGATGGGAGCGGTATGGCTGGGCTGGAGGGAAGAGGTTCAGACCCGGCACAAGAGGCGGGATGGGGCAGCGATGGCTGGGGCCCAGTGCGGAGTGGAGGAGGAGCTGGGCGCTGGCCGTGGAGGCCTGGCGGGGCCACACGGGAAAGGAAGCGAATGGAATCCAGGACGGGCGAGCAGCCTGGGGGAGGGGAGCAGCGGGAAGCAGCAAAACCTGGGGCTGGGACGAGTGGAACGCGGGGGAGGCCCAAGGCAGGTCGGGGCTGGCCTGGCTAAGAGGACGCGCTGGGTCGGGAGCTGATTCGGGCTCTGCCCGAAGCTGGGCAGGAGATCGCGCGGCGGCGGGAGCAACGAGGAGGGGGGCTCACCTCCGACCCTGTACATGTTGGCGGCCATGTCGGGCTCCGGCTCCGGCTCTGGGGGCGCAAAGCGGCACACGGGGGGCTCGGAGGCCTGGCCTGGCCTGGCCCGGGCCCGACGCTCGGGGTTCGCAGGGTGGCGCGGCGGCTCCTCCAGGTGGGGGAAATGTGCTGGAAAATGGAGGATCGATCGGCTGGGGTGGGGGCGGGGGCGGACGTTTTAAAGGGGCCGCGCTTGGTCCACCCCGCGCTGCCGCCGCCACCGCCGCCGCCACCGCCGCCGCCGCCCGAGGCCAAGGGGAGGGGGAGGCCCTAGAGACCCAGAAGCTCCTCACCCTTCTGCTTGTCCACTCCCCACAAACTGTCCCCTTCCTCCCTCCTCAATCTTCTTCCTGCCCCTCCCTCCTCGCCTCCCCTACCCTCTTCCCGGCCTCCCTGGCCTCTCTTCTCTCTACCGCCTCTCTCCCCTCCCTTCCCCTCCTCTCTCCACTCCTCTCCTCTCTTCTCTTCTCCTCTCTCTCTCTCTCTGTCTGTCTGCCTCTCGCTCTCTCAACTTTCGCTCTCAGCCTTCTCTTTTCTCTCCTTTCTTTTTACTCCTAAACAGGCTGACACAAAGAAAGCAACCGCAACCTACCTGGCCAGAGTGGGGCCTCGTGTGTGCCCCCACCGGTGCCAAGTCTGTGGTTGGGGTCTCTCCTGTAGGCAGGAGAGCTCTACTTTCTAGCCTAAAAGGACAGACCGAGCCAAGCCAAGTATGCATGGCCTCTCAAAACCCATTCATTCATTGGACAAAATTCTTTATGCTGGATGCAAGGCCCTGTGCTGGGGCTGTGAGGTAGACAAAGATGAAAAAGGGGGGGGGGGGGCCTGACCTCACAGAGTTCAGCTTAATGAAGCAAATATGATACTGTATACACCATGAGAGAATCTAATCAAGGCTTTAAGAGAGGAATACAATTCTCAATGCTCAAAGCAAGGAAAGGAAGATATTAGCAACTAATAGAGAAAGAAAGGAAAATACAGAATCTCTTTAGCCAGCCTAATTCATTCCAAAGAATAAGGAGGTTTAGGTTTCACCTTAAGTGTAGGTTAGTGACTAGCCCTTCTTTCTTCTAAGGATGATTTAGGAGGGAACATTTGTTTAAGAAGGAAAATATCCTTGGAATTCATAGCTTATGAATCATATGACTGGGGCAGAAACAGAAAACCTCTCTGAAGTGCCCCTGATAGGTAATGATCCAGCCACTCAAAGACCTCTAGGTAATCAGTCAATAAAAATTTATTAAGCTCCAATGCTGAGCACTGCAGTAAACACTGCAAATACAAAGAATGGTGAAAAGATAGTCACAGCTCTCCACAACAAGCAAACAAATATTTACAAACAAGCTATATACAGATAGGAAATGAGTAACAAAGGGAACACGCTAGAGTTAAGGGGAATTGGGAAAAGCTTCCTGTAGAAAATGGGATTGTAGATGGGACTTGAAGGAAGCTAGGAAAGTCATGAGGCAGAAATGAGGAGATAGAGAATTTCCAGGCATGGAGAACAGCCAAAGGAAATGCCTGGAGCTGAGAAATGGAGTATCTTGTTTGGAAAAGCAAAGAAGCCAACATCACTAGATTGAAGAGTAAGTGGAGAAGTATAAAATATAAGAAGACTGGGAAGGGGGGAAGGCAATAGGTAGTGAAGGACTTTGAATACCAAACAATTTCACGTTTGATCCTGGATGTGATAGAGAAACACTGGAGTTTTTTACATGGAGGATGGTGGGGAAGGGTAATATGGTTGGACCTGTACTTTAGAAAAATCACTTTTACAGCTGAATGTAGAAAGTACTTAAATGAGAATGCCTTTTGGCAAGGCAGACCCACCAGCAGTTTATTGGAAAAGTCCAAAAGTGAGGTCATGAGGGCCTGTACCAGGGTGGTGGCAATATCAGAGAAGAGAGGAGGATGAGAGATGCTACAAAGGTAAAATGGACAAGCCTTGGCAACAGATTGGATATAGATTGTGAGAGACAGAAGTGGAAGAGGATAGCTTCTAGGTTACTGCCAGCCTGAGGCACTGGAATCCGAATGGTAGTAATAGGGAAGTATTAGGGAAAAATAACAGAGAAGTGATGTTGGGATAAAGGCAGAGTTTAGGGGAAAAGCTATGAGTTCTGTTTTGGACATGTTGCATTTAAGGTATCTAGAGGACATTCAGTCTGAAATGTTTGAAAGGCATTCGAAGATTCAAAACTAGAGGTCAGAGTTGGATACCTATCTGATAAAAGAATTCCGTCAGCATAAAGATGATAACTAAATCCATGAGACCACCAAGTGAAATGCTATAGAGAGAGAAGAGGACCCAGGACAGAAACCTATGGGACACCTACAGTTAGAGGGTTCCGGCATGATGAGAGTTCCAGCAAAGAAGGCTGAGAGCAGTTAGATAGGTAGGAGAAGAACCAGGAGAAAATTGCATCCCAAAAATGTAGATAGAAGAGAAATCAAGGAAAAGAGAGTGACTGATAGTGTCAAAGTCTTCAGAGAGGTAAAGAAGAATGCTTATTGAGAAAAAACCCAGGAAATTGCTGGTGAATATGAAATTGGAAGCCAGATTCTAAGGGGTTAAGAAGAGGGTGAGAGGAGAGGAAGTGAAGGCACCCACTGTGGATGACTTTCTCAGTGAGTTTAGACACAAAAAGTAGGAAAATATAAGATGATACCTAGTAGAAATAGAAGGATCAAGTGAGGGTTTTCTGGAAGATGATGGAGACATGAGTATGTTTGTAAGCAGTAGGGAAAGAGTCAGTTAACAGGGAGACATTGAAGATAACTGAAAGAGCAGGGATGAGAGAACTGGCAGTCTGTTGGAGGAGAGGATGGAATGGGATTAGAGAGACATCTTTTTTTAAGACACATGAAGGAGGTTATAGTGGCAGAAGGCATGTGACAGAAGGTGAGAAAAAGGAGAGAAGTAGTTCATGATGATTGGCTGCAATTTTTTCTATGAAATATGTATCCAATGCAGCAGATAGGTCAAGATGGATATAGATTGAAAAAAGAACATTATTACATTCACTGATAACTTTGGAGAGAGCAGTTTCAGTGGAGTGATTATGTCAGAAGCCAGATAATAAAGGGCTGAAAAATTAGTTGATGGTGAGAAAGTGGAGGAAAAGAGTATAGACAGCTTTTTCAAGGAGTTTGAGAAAGGAATGGGAGATAAAGAATGTTAGTTTGAGTAGATGGAAGGGTCTAGTGAAGGTTTCGAAAAATGGAAGAGACTTGGGCATGTTTGAAGGCAATAGGAAATAAACTGATAGATATGTGAGAGTTTTAAGATTAAAAGACAGAGGACTGTTGAAATTGGAAGGGAGGGCAGATTGGGGGAGGCATAAACAGAAACAAAACACTGATGAGGAGGTGTAATAGCAATTTAGATTCAAAGATGTTTCCCACCCATTAATAGACCATGTGACCTGCTTACATCCCAGAAAGCCTAAGTCACATGTGGTAGGAAGAGCTTGCTGAGAGGAAAAGGAAGTCGTGTCACAGGAAATGCTGAGAGAGCCATTATGGCTGTTAGTGGCAGTCATGCTAGTTAGAACCTGTGAAAACCGAGCAGACCGTGGTAACTGTACTGTGAGTTTTGGGGAAGGCCCCAGCAGCGGGTCAGAGGGGTTTAGGGATAGCGAGGCTCCATGTTGTGATAATATGTATCAAATGCTTTGCTGCTATGATGGATTGGGCAGATGGCTTATGGGATATGTTTCTCTGGTGTCTGAATGAATGGTTTACTTCTTCTAGCATCTATGTTGAGAGTCTTGTGTATTTTGTGATAAAGAACCACATAGGCATGTTGACAATTGTCATCTATATTGTTATTATTGCCTTACTGATACAGGAAGGAAAGGATGAAACAAGAGAGAGTACTAACAGAAGGAAAAATAGGATGGAGGGAAATACGCAGTAATCATAACTGTGAATAGGAATGGGATGAACTCTCACATAAAATGGAAGCTAATAGCAGAGGGGATCAAAAAACAGAATCCTACAATATATTGTTTAAAAGAAACACACTTGAAGCAGAGAGAGACAAGCAGAAAAAAAAGGTAAGGGGCTGGAACAGAATCTATTATGCTTTAGCTGAAGTAAAAAGAAAAAAGGCAGGGATAGCAATCCTAATCTCAGACAAAGCAAAAGTAAAAATAGACCTAATTAAAAGAGATAAGGAAGGAAAACTACATCTTGCTAAAAGGTACCATAGATAATAAAGTAATATCAATATTAAAAATATATGCACCAATTGGTATAGCATCCAAATTATTTTTTTTGGAGGAGGGAGTTGGGGTTGCGTGACTTGCCCATGGTCACACAGCTAGTAAGTGTAAAGTTTCTGAGGCCAGATTTGAAGTCAAGTCCTCCTGGTTCCAGGGCTGGTGTTCTATTCATTGTGTCACCTAGCTGCCCCTAATTTCTGAAAGGAGAAATTAAGTGAGTTACAGGAAGAAATAGACAGCAAAACTATATTAACAGGGGACCTCAACTGTCACCTCTCAGAACTTAACAAACCCAACCAAGAAATAAACAAGAAAAAAAGCTAAGGAGGTGTATCACTGTAACAACAATGCTGCTTGCAGCTGCTATGGAAGTGTAAGACCAATAACACCAGCACGCAGGAGGGCTGCTAACACAGGTTCTTTGATCTGCTTTTTCAAGGAAAGCAACTTTAAGAGGTTTACAATCTCACTTTAATTAAACATTCATATATCACTTAGTTCAGGGGGAAAAATCAGCACTCTAAACTTCAGAGAAAACACAAACAGAAATTACAAGCAGAAATTATATAAACAGAGCAAATAACACAAATCAGCAGACAGGACTTCTAACTGTCTGACTATAGCAATACATATAGTTACGAGAGAGAGAAGCACCAACATCAGGGTTTTCAAAGCCAGAGAGGGGGCTAAACAAGATTTCACAGTTAAGTGACTTAGGAGACTGGGGAAAAGATAAATTTCCTTATGAGTGAAGAATGAATACCCAGTGGATTCAACATCAGAATAGAATCTTGTCTGGTCACGTCACAGAAACAGTCTTCCAGTGAATGAGCCCCCAAAGCAAAATGCTAACCTCAGAGTATATATACACTTCTTCAGGGTCAGAGGGCATCAGAACCATGTGACTCAAATTCATGTGACTTAGGCTTTCTTGTGATTTTAGCAGGTCATCAAAGGCTCTTGATTCAATCAAAGACTCTTGATTGAAACAAAGGCAAGACTCAAAGGCACTTGATTGCCTTAGTGCTGAAAAGTACTCCAAAAGAAAAAAACACAAGAAGTCCCACCCTCCTTGCCATTACAATCTCCAGCATGATATTCACAGTGCCTCTGGTGGCTATGAAAATGCCAGTATAATTCTGAATCGCAAAATATAACAGATTCTCTATGTTGAAGACAGAACCAAAACATCTATTCAAACACCAGAAAGCCAAATCCCAGCACCAGAAATCCGAATCCATCATCACAACAAATAAATCTATACACGATAACAATACAGAGGGCACCTCCATCCCCAAGCCTCACCCCTGCTAGGGCCTTCCCACAAACAAACACTCATAGCTAGCTGCTTGCCTGCTTTCTCTCTCTCCCTCAGCTCCAACTACTCTGACCAACTTCCTTCCAGCTCCACCCTTTCTGCTCCACCCCTTCCTGTTCCACCTGTTCAGCAAGCTTCACACCCCCACGGACTTCACGTGACTTAGGCTTCCATGTGACTTAAGCAGGTCACATGGGCCTATTAATGGATGGGAAAGGTCTTCCCCTTAAGCAAAATACACTAACAATACAGGAGGTGAATAGACTATTAGAAAAGTTAGACATGACAGACATTTGGTGAAAACCAAATGAAACTGAATGGGAATAAAGGAATATATGTTTTTCTCAGAAGCATATGGCACCTCCACAAAAGCATTCCATGCATTACGGCATAAAAACCTCAAAATCGAATGTAAAAAGGCAGAAATATTAAATGTATTCCTTGCAGATTATTTCGCAATAAGAATTATATTCAACAAAGGTCAATGGAAAGAAAAATTTAAAACCAATTGGATTCCCAAAACGATAACTGGTCAAAGGATATGAACAGGCAGTTTTCAGATGAAGAAATCAAAGCTATTTATAGTCATATGAAAAAATGCTCTAAATCACTATTGATTAGAGAAATGCAAATTGAAATAACTTTGAGGTAACACATCACACCTATTGGATTGACTAACATGACAAAAGAGGAAAATGATAGATGTTGCAGAAGATATGGGAAAATTAAAACACAAAAGTATTGTTGATGGAGTTGTGAACAGATCCAACCATTCTGGAGAGCAATTTGGAACTATGCCCAAAGGGCTATAAAACTGTGCATACCCTTTGGTCTAGTAATACCACTACCAGGTCTGCATCCCAAAGAGATCACACAAATGGGAAAAGGACTGTAATGGTAGGCAAAGTAGAACTTTTCTGTTTTTTCTTTTGGAGTGCTTCTCATCACTAAGGCAATCAACTGCCTCTGATTGAGTCTTGCCTTTTTTGAATCAAGAGTCTTTGATGACCTGCTTAAGTCACAAGAAAGCCTAAGTCACATGAGTTTGAGTCACGTGGTTGTGATGCCATCTGACCCTGACAAAGTGTATATATACTCTGAGGTTAGCATTTTGCTTTGGGGGCTCACTCATTGGAAGACTGTTTGTGTGGGTAGCTGTTAAGAAGTGCCCCATCTTTGAAGACCCAGATGTTGGTGCTTCTCTCTCTGGTAACCATGTATGTATTGCTATGGTGTAAACAATTTAGATTTGATGATCTTTCCCACCCATTAATACACCATGTGACCCATTTACATCACAGGAAGCCTAAGTCACATGTGGTGGGAGGAGCTTGCTGAGAGGAAAAGGAAAGTGTGTCACAGGAAATGCTGAGAGAGAGTAGTTAGAGCTGAGGGAAAGAGCAGATGTGATGGCTGTGGGTATATTTGTGGGAAGGCTCCAGCAGGGGGGTGGATGGTTTTGAGATGGAGTGGTTGTCTGCTGTAGTATTGTGTATTGAGTTCTTCGCTGCTGTGATGGATTGGGCATACTGGTTTCAGGATCTGGTTCTCTGGTGTCTGAATAAATATTTTATTTCTTCTACCTTCGATGTGGAGAGTCTCTTATATTTTGCGATATGGAACCACATAGGCATTCCTCCAAGGCTCTCCATTAACCTGTCCCTTTTTCCTAAGTCAGATGCCTGTTGATGTTGTAATGTTATTGGCACATGCAATTTCAATTGGTAAATTCTTCAGCGCCCATGTTTTCAGTTATAATCTCTATGAAGATGACTCTCAGTCCTAACTTCTGTTCAGCTCTCCGGTATTGTATTTCCAACTTTCTATTAGACATTTCAGACTAGATGTCCTATAGATAGTGTAAGTTCATCATGTCCAAACCTGAAAGTATTATCTTTCTCTCCCAACCCTCCTTTCTTCCTAACATTGCAATTACTGTTGAAGGTACAACCATCCCAAGCTCACAACCTAGGTGTTATCCTTAACTCTTCCCTCTCAATTCAATCAGTTGTCAAGTCCTGTCTTTTCTAGCTTCTTAACATTTCTTGAAGATACCCTTTTCTTGCCTCTGACACTGCTACCCATTCTTGTGCAGGCCATCATCACTTCATGTCTAGACTATGTGTTGTTAAGCAAAATTGTCTCATTAGCATGGCTTTTGTTTCTTTTGAGTGGAAGTACTTTCAGCTGTTAAGTGCTAAGCCCCAGGCCCAGGGCCCTGTCAGGTGTGAAACCTGTGTGGGTGTGGATTGGT
>CM053625.1:13072892-13090368 GCA_028646595.1 Phalanger gymnotis
GTTTTTGCTGCAGTGGGGCCTAAATAAATTTCTTGTTGTTTTCTCCTTAGAGAATCTCTCATACCTTGCGATTTCGGACCATTCAAACATATACATGATTATATTTGAGATCATAAATTCGGCCTTCCTACTACAGACTATTGCAAGAACCTGCTGGTTGGTCTCCCTGCCTCAATATCTCCCCTCTAATTCATCACCTATACTTAGCTCTCAAACTGTTCTTACTAAAGCACAGGTCTGACCATATGATATCATTCAATAAAACTCTGATTGCTCCCTAGTACATCTTGTATCAAGTATAAAATCCTCTGTTTGGCATTCAAAGTCCTTTATAACCTGCCCTCTTCTTATCTTTAAAGTCTTCTTACACATTATTCCCTCCACATACTCTTTAATCCAGTGACACTAGCTTCTTTTGATTATTTCATCTGAAAACTGATCGTATCTTTTGATCATTTGTAAATTGGGGAATGGCTCTTATTTTTATAAATAAATTTATAAATATAAATATAAATAAATTTATAAAAATAGTTTAAAAAAGTTAAAACTCAGTTCTTTGTGTTCGAGAAATGAGGCCTTTATCAGAGAAACTCGTTTCAAAATTTTTTTCACAGTTACTATGTTTCCCTCCACCTTATTCTGCACTGCAATTTGTTCTATTCTCTCTCTCTCCTTTCACCCTGTCCCTCCTCAAAAGTGTTTTGCATCTCCTTCTTCCCCAATCTGTCCTCCCTTCTATCACCGTCTCCCCTTCTCTTATCCCCTTCCCCTCCTGCTTTCCTGTAGTGTAAGATAGATTTCTATACCAAATTGAGTGTGTATGTTATTCCCTCTTTGAGCCAAATCTGATGAGAGTAAGATTCACTCACTTCCTCCTCACCTCCCCCCGTTCCCATCCACTGTAAAAAATTTGCTTGCCTCTTTTATGTGACATAAATTTCCCCCATGCTACCTCTCCCTTTCTCTTTCTCCAAGTACATTCTTCTCCCACCCCTTAATTTCATTTTTTTAGATATCATCACTTCATATTCAACTCACAGGTGTCTCCTCTATATATACTCCTTCTAACTACCCTAATAATGAGAAGAGTCTTATGAGTTACAAATATCTTCTCATGTAGGAATGTAAACAGTTTAACCTTATTAAATCCCTTATGATTCCCCTTTTCTGTTTACCTTTTTATGCTTCTCTTGAGTCTTGTCTTTTCATCAAGAATACTTGAAAGTCCTCTATCTCATTGAATATCCATTTTCCCCTGAAGGATTATACTCAGTTTGCTGAGTATTTTTGCTTGTAATCCTAGCTCCTTTGCCCTCTGAGATATCATATTCCAAGCCCTCCAATTCTTTAATATAGAAGGTGCTAAATCTTGTATTATCCTGACTGTGGCTCCATGATACTTGAATTGTTTCTTTCTGAATGCTTGAAGTATTTTTCTCCTTGACCTAGGAATTCTGGAATTTGGCTATAATATTCCTGGGAGCCTATAATATTTTGGAATCTCTTTCAGGAGGTGGTCAGTGGATTATTTCCATTTTTATTTTGCCTTCTGGTTCTAGAATCTCAGGTCACCTTTCCTTGATAATTTCTTGGAAAATGATATCTAGGCTCCTTTTTTGATCATGGCTTTCAGATAATTTTAAAATTATCTCTCCTGGATCTATTTTCCAGGTCAGTCGTTTTTCCAGTGAGATATCTCACATTGTCTTCTATTTTTTCATTCTTTTGATTTTGTTTTATTATTTCTTTATTTCTCAAAAAGTCATTAGCTTCCATTTGCTCCATTCAAAATTTTAAGAAATAATTTTCTTCAGTGAGCTTTTGGATCTCCTTTTCCATTTGGCCAATTCTACTTTTTGTTTTTTATACTTTTTTTTTTTTTTTGCTTTTTGTCAGGGCATTTGGGGCTAAGTGACTCACCCAAGGTCACACAGCTAGTACATGTGTCAAGTGTCTGAGGCCAGATTTGAACTCTGGTCCTCTGACTCCAGGTCTGGTGCTCTACTCACTGTGCCAACTAGCTGCCTCCCCCCCAATTCTACTCTTTAAAGGTATTCTTCTCTTCATTTGCTTTTTGGACCTCTTTTACCACTTGGCCTAGCATGTTTTTTAAGGTGTTATTTTCTTTGGTATTTTTTGTGTGTCCTCTACCAAGCTGTTGAATCATTTTTCATGATATTCTTGCATCATTCTCATTTCTCTTCCCAATTTTTCCTCTATCTCTCTTACTTAATTTTCAAAATCCTTTTTGAGCTCTTCCATGGCCTGAGACCAATTCATATTTTTCTTGGAGGCTTTAGATGTGGGGGCATTGACTTTGTTGTCTTCTTCTGAGTGTGTATTTTGATCGCCCTTCTAACTTTCTATAGTCAAAGTTTTTTCCATTATTTGCTCATTTTCCCAGCCTGTTAGTTGACTTTTT
Source organism: Phalanger gymnotis (assembly GCA_028646595.1). Lineage (NCBI taxonomy): Eukaryota > Metazoa > Chordata > Mammalia > Diprotodontia > Phalangeridae > Phalanger > Phalanger gymnotis. The sequence goes on from CM053625.1 coordinate 13,075,315, forward strand.
AACTGTTTGTTAAAGTAGGACTCTGCTTCCAAGGTGGAAGGCATACTGTCCCAAACTTAGAGATTTTGTACAGCTGTTTTCAAAGATACTTCTAGGAACTTGTAAATTTTCAGTTCTTCCAAGGTGATATGATGTAAGGAAAGGTGTTTACTACTCTCCTGGTCTGTGCTTTGATCTGTGAGTGACCACAAGCCGTCCTTTCTGCCCTGGAACCAGAGGAGGGTCCCCCCTCCACTGTGGCCTCAAGCTCTGCTATGTTAGTGTTCCTCCTCTCCCTGGGACTGCCACCCAGGATTGCAATCTGGATCTGAGTATGGGCAAAGCAATAGAGTTCTGCCTCAGTGCTAGCAAAAAGATCCCTGTAATCTCTTCCTGACCAGTTTATTGACCCCCTTAATGTCTGTGGGCTGAGAGCTCCAGAAGCAGCTGCTGATTCAGTCACTACATTGCTACTGGAAAAACCATAGCTTTGACTATATGGACCATAGCTTTCCTTCCAAAAAGCAAGTATATTTTAATTTCATGGCTGCAGTTTTGAGCACACTGCTTCCATTTCTTCTCCTTTAATTTGCCAGGAAGTGATGTGACCAGTTGCCAAGGTCTTATTTTTTTGATGTCAAATTTCAAGCCAGCTTTTCCATTCTCCTCTTTCACCCCCATCAAGAGGCTTCTTAATTCTTTTTTACTTTCTGCCATCTGTAATCATCTGCATATCTGAAATTGTTAATAGCAATGCATGGCTATGAGAATTAGACTGTCATGGAAGCTGAACACCACAGAATCAATGCTTTTGAATTGTGGTGCTGGAAAAGAATTTTTAGAGTCCCTTGGATGGCAAGGAGATCAAATCAGTCAATACTGAAAGATAATACCTCGAGCAATTCACTGGAAGGTCAGATACTGAAGCTTAAGTACTTTGGTCACATAAAGAGAAAACAGGTTCCATTGAAAAAGACCCTATGTTGGAAAAGACTGAAGGCAAAAGGAAAAGGGGATGACAGAGGATGGGATAGTGTCATGTAAACAATGAATATGAACTTGGACAAACTTCAAGAGATAGTAGAGGACAGAAGGACTTGGTGTACTATGGTCGACAGACCATAATCAGATGTGTCTGAATGACTGAAGAACAACAAATACCAATCAATCTGTCACTCAAACAAAATTACTGAGCTTGTTTGTCTTGGACTAATCCAGATCCACATTGTCTACTGCCTTGGGGAAACTAAAAATATGACAATAAAGTGTCATTTATTAAGCTCTGAGTACTTAGTAATGACAAAATTTCACTTTGCTCTTGTATACTTTGCCACCTATTTCCTTTCCCTTTGCCACCATCTGAACAAGGGTACAAATTACAACAAGTTGGTAATGTGATGGTTGACCACTTTATCTTAGAGAAACTAATTTCTTTTTAAAAACAAAAGGTAAATGAAAGGCTAAATAGAAACAAGGATTGGCACAATACTGCTTTTAGTCATGTCTGACTCTTCATGATCCTGTTCGGGATTTTCTTGGCAAAGATACTGATGTTGTTTGCCATTTCCTTCTCTAGCTCATTTTCCAGATGAGGAACTGAGGCAAACAGGGCTAAGTGACTTGCCCAGGGTCACACAGCTAGAAAGAATCTGAGGCTATATTTGAACTCAGGTCCTTTGGACTCCAGGGCCAGCACTCTATCCACTGTGCTGACTAGCTGCCCAATAATACCACTTCCATACCAAAAAGATAAAAGAAAATGCAAAAGCAAAACATACAAAAATATTTACAGGAACACCTATTGTTCTAGCAAAGAACTAGAAACTAAGGGGCACTAAAGGATCATCAGTTGGGGAAGGGCTAAACAAAATATGGTATATGAAGGTAATATAATGTTTCTGTACTGTCAGAAATGACAAAAGGAACAGATTCAGAGAAACATGGAAAGAACTGTATGACCTGATGCAGAGTTCAGGGAACCAAATGAGGAGAAGAATTTATATGACACTGTGGAGACACTTAACTTTGAAAGACTTTGGTCTTTTAAATGACCAACTATTACTCCAAGGACCAGTGATAAAGTTTGTTTTCCACCTCTTGAAAGAGAAGTGATGGACTTCCAGGTACAGAATGAAACATGCATTTTTAGACATGGTCAGTGTATGGATTTGTTCTCATTGACTACTATTATTTGTTATAAGGAAGAGCCCTTTATTAGGGGGCCCAGTAGGGGGAGAAGAGGATTAGTGATAGTGATAAGACAGATAAAAGAAAGAAAAGAATGATAAGAATATCAATGATGGACATAAAATGCCAAGAAAAGAATATAGGGGAGGGTAGAGCCACTACCTCTACCTCTGGTGGATAAGGGGCAGACACTGAGCTGAATTCTCCCAACATTTTCCTCCAAACAACTTTAAAATAACTTTTCAAATAAAATTTTAGAGCAGCAGAGCCAACAACATGTTGGGGTGAGACATTATCCTGGCCTGAGAAAACCTGGGAGGTCAGCAGAAATCTGTAACATTGGGCTGGTGGCCTGTCCTCAGCCTACATATGCAGCTGCAACAATGGCAACCACAGTAGTAGCAGCAGCTTCAGGAGCTCTCATTCTGGATACAGGGGTGTGGGGGAAGGTGTGTGCAGTAGACAAGTGGTCAGAAAGAGATTGCAGGGAACCTTTTGCTGGTACTAGGTACAGCTGGCACTGGCTGGCAGCTCTGTTACCCATAGACAATTCTGGGTCACAGTTCTGGGGTGGAGAGGAGCACTGGTGGTCAGTCACAAGGGAGCAACGGCACTGGTCACATTTCCAAAGCAAAGAGGAGCACTCACATTTGTGACTGCAGGAGACCAGGGGCCCTTCTTGGGTAAAGGCCAGAGTACAGACCAGGAGAGCAGTAGACCATTCCTCTCCCAGTATCATGCTACCTTGGAAGCACCAAAAACTTGCAGACCCCCAGAACTACCTTAGAAAACTAGCATGAAAAAGCCTGAAGCCTTGGGATAGTGCTTTCCCACCCACAGGTGAGCCGAGCCCAACTTTAACATAAAGTTAGAAGTCAAGAAATAGGCTAGAAAGATGAGCAAACAACAGCAAAAAGAATTTGACCCTAGAAAGCTACTCTGGTGGCAGGGAAGACCAAGCCATACACTCAGAAGAAGACAACAATGTGAAAATGGCTATCAAAAAATGCCTTAAAGAAAAATGTTAATTGGACCCAAAACCAGCAAGAATTCCTGGAAAGTTAAAGAAGAAGAAGATAACAGTAGTATAATAAAAATTGGGAAAAGACATGAGAGTCATTCAAGAAAATTATGAAAAGATAATCAACAACTTGGTAAAAGAGGCACCAAAAATACTGAAAAAAAAATTAATACCTTAAAAAAACTGGCCTAATGGTAAAAGAGGAACAAAAAAAAAAAGAACTCCTTAAAAAGCAGAATTGACCTAATGGAAAAAGAGGTACAAAGTCTTACTGAAGAAAATAATTCCTTAAAAATTAGATTTGGGCAAATTGAAGCCAATGAAGATTTGAAGGTATGAAATCATAAGGGACTCAAGTTAAACTGCATACATTCTTATATGGGAAGGTGGACTTCCCATAAGAACTTGATTCATTAAAATAACTTTTTTCATTATTAGGGCAGTTAAAGGGAGTTTAAGACTTCAAGAAACAGTAAAACAAAGTCAAAAGAATGAAAAAAAATGGAAGAAAATGTTGGAAAAAAATTCACCTGGAAAATTGATCCAGGAGATATAAGTTAAGAATTATTGGACAACTTGAAAGCCATGATCAAAAAAAGAGCCAATTTCATCATATTTCAAGAAATTATTTTGGAAAACTGCTCTGATATCCTAGAACCAGAGGGTAAAATAGAAACGGAAAGAATCTACCAGTCGCCTTCTAAAAAGATCACAAAATGAAAACTCCTAGCCAAATTCCAGAGTTCCCAGGTCAAAGAAGAAATTAGGAGGTGCTTGAGAATGTAGGAGGTAGTGTGAGAAATGGTGGGAGGAGTTTTGTTTCCACAGGATAGTGACAGCAGATTGTAAGTCAGGTGACTGGTTCTAATCAGAGCTATGATCTAGCAGAGACCAGGCTTCTGATCAGGTGAAAGGTTAGAGGGTGTTCGCATGCTTAAACAAGCTGTTTGAGAGTCCCAACATAATCTTGCTCCCCTTGGGGATGTGCCCACACCAGCTCAAACAATAAAGAGCTGAGGTTGCTGAGGAGCAACAGTGCTGGAGAGCACCCCTAGGGAAAGAGACATCAGGGAGCCAGACCCCTCCCCCACACCTCAGGAAACTGAAGGCTATAATTCACAAAGACAACAGCTAGATGCACAATCCCCAGAATAAGAAAGCTGGGACAGAGAGCCCTGAGCCCCAAAGGCAGAAATTTGTTGTAAAGCCAGGAAAAGGCTAATCAACATGAAGAAGAATGCAAAAAAAACCGAGGACCATAGATTCTTTTTATGGAGACAGACATGATCAAAATGCCAATTTGGAAGAGGACAGCAAATTAGGGAGGTAATGGAAAAAATGGAAAAAAAATCCACTGATGAAATCAAGCTGTTTGAGGATGGAATGACTTAGGCAGTTCATAGGCAGGCCAATGAAGAGCCAGGTGGGAGATTTGAATTGGGAGTCAACAAAAGGACTGATGTTTGTCTGAGTCCTTGTACTCTCCTGTACTCTGTTCAGGGGACGTATCCATTTATTCAGACTGAATAAATGTAAAATATAAGTAAAACCTTTCTGACTTTCCAACAAGTATTGTTTTGTTTTGCTTTGTTTTTTTCCCAGACAGTGTGAGTATATTTATAACAGGCAGGATTTTAATTGGAACTTAAAGGAAGCCAGGGAGGTCAATAGTCAGAGCAGAGGATGGACAACATCCCGGGAATGGGGGACAGTTAGAGAAAATGCCTGGAGCTGACAGATGGAGTATCTTGTTCATAAACAAGAAGCTAGTGTCACCGTACTGAAGAATATGTGTCAGGGAGTAAGGTATAAGAAAACTGGAAAGCAAGGAGGAGGCTATTATTTTTTGAGTTTTGTCCTGGGCTTTTGCACTCCTTTTCCCCTCCAAGCCACAGCTAGGGCCACCAGGCACACTATACTGTAAATGCTCTTGATCCTTGGGGACCCTCCAGTAGCTATCACCTTCAGTTCCTCCCTCTGGCCTCAAACCAAAACCAAGAACTCAGCTCTCCTGTAAGTAAGTGCCCATAGCCAGCAGCATCCCCACCCACTGCTTCGCTTCTGTACTCACCAGTCTTGTGCTAGTTTCTTCTCACCCCGGACTGTGTCTCAGCAGCACAGCTGGGCCTGGTGTGCCTAATGTTCCCCTGCTCAGCTGTCTGACCCCCTACACTGTCTTCGAAGTGAGAATTCCTGTGGCTGAAGCTGAGGCTGAGGCTACCTCCCAGCCCAGCTGCCCCCAGGGCCTATTGTTTGTTGTTTCAGCTGAGATACCCTGGAGGTGTTTGTACTTCACTCAGGATGAACCTTCCTCCTGCGATCTTTCTTTGGATCTTCTCTAGTTGTTCCAGGAGGACCACTGTTTTGCCCCAACTCTTGTTTATTTTTGTTGCTCTACATTCACCCTGAGGTGCTGTTTTGTATTGTTTGTGGAGGAAATCTGGACAGCCTGGAATTTTCTGACCTACTGTGCCACCTTCCCAGAATCCTCTCTTCAATTAATAATTAATATGAGAAAAAAATGGGGCACCAATTTTCAACCTCACAATAGGCAATGTAATTGATGGGGTGCTTGGGTACTTGTGCTTGCCTAATTCTAACATTACATTTCTCCTTAGCCTCTGCTTGGGTGCCTGTGCCTGGACCCCAATCCCAAAACCACATCCAGTTCTAAAATCACATCTCTCCCTAGCTTCAAAACATTGGCCCTAGCAGTTTCTCTCTAGCAAAGCAGGGCAGCATGCCCTAGCAAAATACTTATCTCTCCTCCTGATACTGTGGCCAGCTGTGCCTACCTATAGAATTTATTGGTCCTACTCCCTATGTATTGCTAATTGGCTGTGCACTGGGCCATAACAACATTTACTACTTACTAACCTTACTGATATGTATCTTAGACATAGACATATGTATACTCCCTTACATTCATCTTGTCTAGCAAGATATTTGATGGAAGCCACCTGGATATTCCCAGTCAGTCCTGACCATTAGTTGACTTAGTGACATTTCACAGTCAAAACCACACCCCCAGGTAGCCCCCGACCCCTTGGGCTATTTCCCAGTGAACTCTGGGTAAGATACCTGCACAGTAGATACAAAAAGTGCATGTTCCTTTAAGAACTGACCGCCCCTTAACCACTCCCTAATCTCACCCAAAAATACCTAAATGACATGTTTTACCCCAAAATCTCATATAAAAACTTTTCCTGCATCCTTGTAGGATTGCAGGTTCCCCAAGAACTCTTGCCTGAATTAAAGCATAATAAATCTTTGCCAACTTGACTTAAATAATGCTTGAGATCATGAATTCATTCCAGATGGCCCTGACCCTCTCCAGTACTAAGGTCCTTGAGGGGCACTCCCCCTCAACAACCCCATCTGGGAACTCCAGTCTTGGGGTTCCTGGACCTTGGCTCTCCCAACCCTCAACATAGTAACTCAGTAGGGAATGATAATATAGCAATGCTGGCCACCTTTCTAGGATTTGGTAGCTACTATTTGAAATTTGTAAAGAGCTACACCATGACTGCTAAGCCTTTCACTCATGGTTATATGATTAAGAAAAACCAGAAACAAGAAGAGAAAAAAATGGAAATCAATCCTAAACCACGTGATACTATTTGAAGACTGGTGAGATGAGGATTCTGAAAGAGAATTAATGAGTGTGATTAATCCTTCACTTATGCACCATGTTGGTGTATAAGCTAAGTCCTGCTAAGTCCTTTGTGTTAGACACTGACACCAACCTAGAGGTGTTGTAGCAAAGTTATATGTGGAAATCAGAAGACATCAAAAGCCTATTGCATTTTCTAGTACAGAACTTATTGACAGTGAGGCTTGTTATTCATTACATAAACTTAAGTTCTTGATTTTGTAGTGAGTTGTCACAGACGAATTCCAAAGTTATGTGTATGGAACTCAGTTTCAAGAATTGACTGACAAAAGTCCATTAATATATTCTGACCAAGGCTAACCTGGATGCTACCTGCTAGAAATGGATAGAACCACTGGCCAGCAATGAGTTCCACATGCACTAATGGCCAGGAATGTTAACATGAGTATGACATGGCTCATATATCTAAAGTAATAGTGACAACCATAAAAGAAGTGAGAGTGATCTGCATGGAGTCGAACCACTGACATATGAAAATTCAATTAAGAATCTGGGACTTCAACCTGAGAATGTGCCTTCACTGAATATGAATTTCAAAGTATCCAGCCAATCCTTCTGACTTGTCCTTGGAAGACTGGCAGTGGACCAATTGCAAAACCACCAGCAAAAAGTTATATAAGGCAAAGAACCATAGACCTTCAGGGACTTAAGCTTTATTCCCCAGACAACAGTAGACACTATGCATAGCATAGTGATTGGCACATCGTAGTTGCTGAATAAATACTTGTCAATTGATTGATTGATTCATCTGATATACATGGGAATACCCCACTAGGAACAAGAAAACTCATAGTTACCAAGGTGCTGTGGGAAGAGTATTTCCCTCTATATGGCTTCCATAATGATAAAATAGAGTGGTGCATCAGTGGCATAGATTAGGTATACAGTATACCTAAATGACCATAACTCACTTTGTGCTTAAGGGAATCCATTTAGCGATGATACGTTTGCTCTTCTTAGTTCCCCTTATATGTAGAAATTCTTAAGCTTACCTAGGATTAAATCTTTCACTTTAATGTCTAACTAGTTCTTTTGAGTGGTAATAAGCCCCAGGTCCTGTGATGATTTGATACACATTGTTGTGCAGCTTGGGATTGGTAGACAGACCCCCATAATAAATCAAATCTTGAGGTGACCAGAAATTATACTTTATTTCCCTGGTCTACTTCCAGAGATCTCTGTCAATTAGAACACATTAAGCTACAGCGCATTGAAAACACTCAGAACAAACATAGAATATATATTATCCTTACCAGGAGAAGATCTAACTGTTAGAAATAGAAAGAGAATCAATACAGTCAGAGTCCCTAACAGAAAGTTCCCCCTTGTGGACAAAGTTCCCCACTTGGGCCCAAAAAGATACAGAGTTTGCTGACAAAAAATCTAGGGTACAAAGGTCTGGCTCCTTTGTTGGTCACCAAGCTGTAGTGAATAGAACCCCAAGAGACAGAATTTCTGGGCATTAATAATCAGTTTACTAATTATGTTAGTCAATAATCTATAAATTGATGGCTAGTAGTTTCTCTCAGTAAACAAAGATACCAACACCTTAAATCAGGGGTATTCCTTCTGATAGGAAATTCCCGTGACAAGTGAAATTTGACCCTGATTGGAGAATATTTAATAAGGAGGTGGGCTATAAAAAATCTTCACCTCCTCCTGCTAGATTGCCTTAAATGATCTAGAGAAAATAGAAAACAAAAAGGCAATTAGGTCATCTAAAAGCATCTCCCTTTTGTCTAAACAAGATAATGTAATTTCTATTAGATGATGCAAACCTTTCTCTTCCTCTCTTCTTCTCTCCACCTGGAGAAGCAATGTCCCTAGGTTTGAGAATGATCCAGGAGCAGTAATAGATCATTTTAATGCTATATTTGAAAGTTACAATTCTACTTAGAAAGGCCCTGACACAGGTAGTGTGGCAGGCAAGGTCTACATCTCAAGATCCACATAAAACCTTTCACTGTGGAGAAAGGCCATATTGCCTAAACTGTAAAAAGAAAAAAACAGGCTCCCAAGATAAAAAGGGAAATAGCAGTAGGTTCCCTAAGGAGCAGCAATGCACGAAGGGGAAGGGGTATAAGGGTTGTAGATCTCAAAGCCAGATTTTCTTTTCTCTAGACCCCAAGATCCTAGCTCTAGCTTTTCTCCAGGTGTTCCCTTTACCTTTTTTCCCACCAGTTTTAGAAGTTGAATAACAACTCTATCGATAAGGTAAGTAGCAGAAACTTAATAAATGCTAACTGACTAACTGAAGCTAAGAATGGAAAGGAATTTTGTTAGAGGGTAAGTTTCCTTCCTGCTTTTAGGGACACTCCTCCTTCCTTATGCCTAAATCCTCTTGTTGGGAAAGATCTCTTGGGCAAATTTAGGGGTACCATTCCCTTTTCTCTGATGATACTCTGTTCCCTACAATTGCCCACCAAATATCTGACATGAGGGCAATGTGTCTAAAACTGTGAAATAAGGTTTTTGTCCTTTAAGGCACACTTTGATCAAGGGCTCTCTATAGTGGCCTTAAATGCAATCAATTTAGAATTTTAGCAATTTATGTTTAAAATGTATGTTTCCATTGTAAAAACTATTTGTATGAGAAATATTGGTAAGAATTGAAAAATAAACTCCTTTGACTTATGAATTACAAAATATTAAATCTCCCCAGATTCAGAAAAGTGAAGAATAAGTAAGCAGAAAAGAGAAGAGAGCATGATTTAATTTGGAAAAATGCTTTGAGTTGATCTTTTTAGATAACATAAGTGAATGTGGTTGTTAAATGAGCAGTCAAACTTTTTGCAAGCTCCTTTCTAGGACTGAGAGGACTCATACCCCTATTCCTGTGCTTCCACAGGAGCATAAGCTACTTCAAGTCTCCTAAAAAGTATTTGTAATTTCTAAGAACATCTTAATGGATTTTTAAAAGTGATTTGCCCCACAAACCTTTTCATATATTGGGACTAGGAATAGGTAGTAAGATTTCTATCTCTATTTGGGAGAATGAAAGAAACTCGAGGTGTTTTAATCTCCTAAGGGAAAACCTGAATTGCAACTAATTAAGCAACAGGATTTAATTGTCATAGTTAAATTAGTAAAAAAAAAAATTTTTTTTAATTACCTGAGTTGAAATTAACTCTTGTTATAGCTTGAGAAAGTAAAGTTTATTAAATCATTGGGTTTGTTTAAAAACACTATGAACTAAAATTATAAAGGAAATATTCGGTGGAGTGGGAATAGTAGGAAGTTTTCTCATCTTGTTAACAAAAAGGATATGGGAAAGTTTATGCGGTTAATCTTTATGATATGCAGCTGGAGGTTCCTGAGCCAAAGTGGGAGATGGGAACATGAGGCTGCCACGTAATAAAGTGGGGACAAGAATTTGGTCAGACTCTTTTTATTACTTTAAAGGTAAATAGGGAAAAATTATAGGGAGCTGGGAGTGTTACCATGTACCTTTTAGAATGAGTTAAGTGATAATAATGAACTCTGGCAGAAATTTTTGAGATTTTACATGGTGCCATTAGTAATTATAAAATCAGGTTTTTTTTAGGCAAAATATGTCCAAAATCTAAATCAAAATGTGCTTCTTCCCCCGACCCCTAGCCCCAGGAAATACCCCTGTGATGATAACACTATTTGGGAATGATCTAGATGTAATTGAATTAATTCTGGTTTTATTTGGAGTGGGACAATTATAACTTTATTTTACTATTTGCATTAAGGCAAAGTGTTGGGAAAATGTATGGATCAGAAAACTTGTTAGCTATATGGTTTTAAATTACCTCAGCTTACCAATTGGTTAGCTATATGAAAATAGTATCTAGCAGAAATGTGATAATTCATTGTATTAGAAATATGAATTAGAAGAGTGAGCTCTTTGGTTCCCTTGGGTTATAGATGTAATTATTAAAAGACTGATGTAAATTGTTTTTAAAAAAAACTCTTTAGAAATATAGGAAATTAACAGTTTGAAGTAATTAGGTTTGAGATTAAATTTTTGTTGAAAACTAGAAATTACAAAAGGAAAAGATTCAATCCCTACCCATCGTATTACCCAGCTCTAAGAATTTTTTTTAGCTTCGACTTCTTAGTCTCCTACAAGAAAAGTGAGATCAGCATCTGACAGCTGTGGGTATCCACTCTTTTCGGGAAGGGTTGTAGCAAACTCTTGTTCATAGAATGCTTAGCCTTTGGCCTGTCCATATTATATACATCCAGCACAATATAAATGTTGGTTATTGTGATCTGTGACTAGTACCTTAGTACTATTACCTTAAATGTGTCCCTGTATTGTGCAAATTGAGAATTATTAGTTAACTCTCCCCAAAAAGGAGATTCCCTAACTCTTTTGAGCTTTTCTGGCTGGGCCAAAAATCGGTGTTAGAAATGTCCAAAAACAAAATCTTACACAGAAGTGAGTGAAGGAAAGCTTTATTATGATTTTTGAGAAGCAGGCACCCTGTGCTGAGATATACAAGTGTGCCAATACAGAAACAGAGCCAGCTTATATATATTAGTTGATTAAGGTCCCTCCCTTCCAGATCAGGATTGGTCCTGATCCTTTGGGGTTACACTCTTCCTTTCACTCACACTCCATACTACTCCTTATCATATTACCTCACCCATTTCAGGCATCACATGTACAGAAAATGGAGGGATAATTTTATGTGAATGTGTCAGTATTCATGAGGCAATTAAGCATATGTATTTCAGGACTAGCTTACCCTTTGCCCTACTTTTGATTACAGATCCAGTTGAAACTATTTTTCTCCCTTTCTGAGAATTGTTTTTGCAAAAAGAGACTAGTTCTCTGAGAAGAAAGCCCACTTCCCTCCATCTATGGGGAAACATTGAGGAAGCAGAACAGCCTTTCATTTCTAACATCAGTCATCTGGAATCTTAGAGTGCTTAGCTCAGCACGTTTTAAGTTACCTAATAATAACAAGTGTGAATTCAAACTGGTAATTTCCTAATATTGCCAATGTAAAATTAAATACGTTTATGTCGTGAAATTTTGTGACATCAACATAGACAGGAAAATAAATTCTTCTGTTATTTAGATAGATTATAAATTCAAATGCTAAAGAGTTGTCCAAAGGCTGCTAACTATCTTTGTTGAAAGTATTTCATTTAGATTACAACAACAAAAAAAATTCTTCATTGTTTTATTGGATAAGATGTTTGACATGGTTATAAGCTTGTTTCAACTTGCTGGATCTATGATACTTAAACCCAAGAGCTACAGATGTAAAAAGAACTATTCATATCTTGTTGGAATGAGAAAGTTTATAGTTCAATTTGTGTTTAGGAAGTAAATTCCACTAGTTGTCATTTGAATTTCTTAACTATATCAACATAATAATTTGCTAATATATCACAGGGCAATTACAGGTAATAAACTATAGTTTCTCCACTTTCTGGAATTTGAATTTGAGATGAAGAATGAAGTAAATGAACACCAAAAGTTAAATGATGGTCAATGCTGATTTTGAAAGGCGCTTTTAGCCTTAGCTTACATTGGCAAGTGTAAAATTCATAACTAGCATGGCTCATTCTACAAGTTAGATTCTCATAAATTCTTTTAGATTCTCCATTCAACATATTGGTGGCAGTGTCCAAATCAAGTACATGTAGTTTAGTACTAAACTTGGTTTAGTACATGGTTTAGATAAGGATAGGGGCAGCAAGGAGTATGTAAAAATGTCAATCCTCTGGTCAAGAGGTTCCTAATTTCATGTGCTTATTAAAGTCATAAGGTTTGAGCTAGCTCTCACTACATGTCCTGGTTATTGACAAAGCAAACTTGAAGTGACTATTTGGAATGGTATTAAGATTTATTTTGCAAGAGATTTTAACAGAAAAAAAGATGTCTACAAGTGACCTGAACTGGAGAAGCAGATCTGCTAGAAGAAGCTGTTCTGAGAGCCTACCTATTCTGGAATGCCTGGGAGGGGAGATTTTCAGAGGGCCAAAAGACTGCATTACGTGAGGTTCTCAGAGATAAGACAGCCACATGAGACATCTGAGCCCTAAGATATGATGGCCTGATGAAATGGACAGTGTTAGTGGGTTACTGAGAAAAAGACTGTCTACCATTCCCTTTCACTTCTTCCATGTGCTGTTTTTCTTTGTAAGGTCTGCTTGCCAAAGGGAGCTGCTCCCAATGGCTCCTGTCAATGCATAGTCCATCTGTCTCCCTCTTTCCCTCACACAATTTCTTCATGTTAAAGCACCTAAGCATCATAGTTAAAAACCTCAGATGAACTGTTTATCATACCAGTTAGTGACTGATTGAGGAGATTTTGTCTTAATGAATCAAAGAGGGAATGAAATAATTTTATGCTGTACCACTTGATTATTAATAATGATTTGTAATATTTCCTTCTCTGTAAAAAGACTGGCTTAGAAAGAAGCCTCTTCCCTCCTAAAGAATGTCAGAAGCATTCCAACTCTGCTCAAGGCATTTGGGCAGGAACCCACCCAACTGGGAAACTTGATTTCTCTTTAGGGTATAAATAGAATCCAGTCTAGGTGAGTCTTCTCCCTGGTGGAAGGAACTCCTGTACTTGATCCCCTTCCTTAGAGTTTGGGGTGACCTAAGCTCAAGAAGGAGAAAATTAGCCAGAGAGGTCCAGATGGAAATGTTTTTCCCTGCCCCACACTGCTAGAGGCTGCTGAGTCTCATGATCAAGCTATGTTCTCAGCAAGAGGAAATGAAGACTTTGCAGACCACCTCCTTATTAAATATTCACCAATCAGGGTCAAGTGTCACTTGTCAGGGTAATTTCCTGTCAGAAGGAACACCCCTGATTTAAGGTGTTCCAGAGTCTTCTTTGGCATCTTTGGTTACTGAAAGAAATCACTATCAATTTATAGATTATTGGCTAGCCCAATTAATAAATTGATTATTAATACTTGGAAACTCTGTCTCATGAGGTTTTACTTGCCATACCAACATCTCACAACATATACCAAGATGAGGTCAAAATGCATATATGATTTAGACACAGAGGGTAATATCATAAGTAAAGTAGGGGAGTAGGGAAAATTTTACTTGTGATTAAGGGAAGAATTTATGACAAAACAAGAGATAGAGAGCTTACAGGTTGTAAAGTGGATAATTTTGATTACATGAAATTAAAAAAGCTTTGCACAAACAAAACAAATGTAGCCAGGATTAGAAGGAAAATAGGAAAGGGGGGGAAATCTTACAGTTTATCTGACAAAGGCTTTATTTCTCAAATATATAGAGACATAAGTCATATTTATAAGAATGTGAGTCATTCCTCAACTGATAAAATGGTCAAAGGATATGAACAGGCAGTTTTCAGAAAAAGAAATCAAATCTATCTATAGTCATATAAGAACATTCTAATTCATTGCTAACTATAAAGATGCAAATCAAAACAACTCTGAGGTACCACCTTACACCTATCAGATTGGCTAATATGACAGAAAAGAAAAATGACAAATGCTGGAGGGGATGTGGAAAAATAGGTACACTAATGCAATGTTGGTGGAGTTGTGAACTGATCCAACCATCTGAAGAGTAATTTGAAACTATGCTCAAAGGGCTATAAAAGGGCATACTCTTTGACCATGCAAGACCAATACTAAGTCTATATCCCAAACAGATTTTTTTAAAAAAAGGAAAAGCACCAATAATTACCAAAAAATTTATAACAACTCTTTTTGTGATGGCAAAGAACTGGAAATCAAGTGGATGTCTATTAATTGGGGAATGGCTAAACAAGTTGTGATGTATGATTGTGGCAGAATACCATTATACTATAAGAAATGATGAGGGATGGTTTCAGAAAAACCTGGAAAGACATATGAACCGATGCAAAGTGAAGTGAGGAGAACCAGGAGAACAATGTACACAGTAATAGCAACATTGTACAATGATCAAAAACTATTCTGATTAATACAGTGATCCAAGACAATTCTCAAGGACTCATGATGAAAAATGCTCTCCAAGTCCAGAGAAAGAATAGATGAATTCTGAATGTAGATCAAAGCACACTTTTTTTTGTTTTTGTTTTTGTTTTTAATTTTTTATTTAATATATTTAGTTTTCAGCATTGATTTTCACAAGAGTTTGAATTACAAATTTTCTCCCCATTTCTACCCTCCCCCCCACTCCAAGATGGCATATATTCTGGTTGCCTTGTTCCCCAGTCAGACCTCCCTTCTGTCA
>CM053625.1:13090868-13136023 GCA_028646595.1 Phalanger gymnotis
TTTGACTTAGTCTATTTTTTAAGGTGTTGTTTTCTTCAGTATATTTTTCAGTATTTTTTTGGGTCTCCTTTAGCAAGTCATTGACTTGTTTTTCATGGTTTTCTCTCATCCTTCTCATTTCTCTTCCCAATTTTTCCTCTACTTCTCTAACTTGCTTTTCTGAATCCTTTTTTGAGCTCTTCCATGGCCTGAGACCAGTTCGTGTTTTTCTTGGAGGCTTTTGTTCTAGGCTCTTTGACTTTGATGACTTCTTCTGACTGTATGTTTTGGTCTTCTTTGTCACCAAAGAAGGATTCCAGAGTCTGAGACTGAATCTGGTTGTGTTTTTGCCGCCTGGTCATGTTCCCAGCCAACTTACTTGACCCTTGAGTTTTTCAGCGGGGTATGACTGCTTGTAGACTAAAGAGTTCTCTATGTTCTATGCTTGGGCGGATGCGCTGCCACACCAGCACTCCTCCTTCCCCGAGAACTCCCAACCATGACTGGGCTTAGATCTTCAGCAGGCTCTTCACTCCTGCTCTGATCAGCCACTTAATTCCTCCCACCAGGTGGGCCTGGGGCCAGAAGCAACTGCAGCTGTAGTTCTGTAGCTGCCCCAACTCTGCTTCCCCCTGGGCCGGTGGCCAAACCGCAAACTCTCTGTCCCCAGCAGCTTTTCCCACTAACATTCTCTGTTGTCTTTGCTGTTTGTGGGTTGAAAGGTCTGGTAAATGCCACAGCTCACTAATTCAGGGCACTAGGGCATGCTACGCCCGCTCCTGGTCTGGTCGGTCCGCGCTGCCCACCCTGGGCTCTCTCTCACTCAGCTCCGCTCCCCTCAACTCCCAGCTCTGTGCGGGATAGACCTTACCCAGAGACCATCCAGTCTGTCCTGGGCTAGAGCCCTGCTTCCCTCTGCCACTTTGTGGGTTCTGCAGTTCTAGAATTCCTCAGACCCATTTTTTATAGGTTTTTGGAGAGACTTGGTGGGGAGCTCATGCTAATCCCTGCTTTCCAGCTGCCATCTTGGCAAACTTATTCTTAATATTTTTATTAAGGTCATATAACTTATTTTCACTACTGAGGGGGAGCTGGGAACTTCCCCTGGTGGGTATGCTTGACCCTTAGGGGAAGGAGAGGCTTATTGGTTCATTGGGCTTACTGGTGCTTTGTGATTGGCAACTATATGAGGAAAGCAGTTGACAACAGTTGGTATTAGTGAGAAATAATTGCAATTAGTGAGAAGGAGGAAGAGGGGTGGTAAGTAGAGTAATATTAAGTATTTAATCAAAGTGGGAGCTAGGCTCAACAAGTGTAACATGAGGTGAAGTAATAAGGAAAAACATATATGTACATTATCCTTATTAAAATCTTAAGTCAATATTTCACTTTGTTGTGAATATGACTCTGGCTTCTCAAATTCCAGTCCCATAGTACTGGAATATAAACTCTGGCAGGTCCTACCATGCTGGAAAGACTTCAAGTACAGGTCCAGTGATGGATTGTGTATTTCTATGGTCTGATGACTATTCTACACAAGTAAAGAAAAGCTCATCACCACATTGGCCATTTTTAAGTCGTAGCAAAACTTTTAGAGACTGTCAACTGAAATACCCAGGAGTTAAACTTCTGTCAGAGGGAGTGTGCACAAAAATGAACTCACAGTGAAGTCAGCAGGGCAGGTGTCATCCTGAGAGGCAGCACTGGGGATTAGGGCATAGGACCTAAAATCAAGAAGTTGTTGTTGTCATTTTCAGTCATGTCCAACTCTCCATAATCTCATTTGGGGTTTTGTTGGCAGAAATACTGTAGCGGTTTGCCATTTCCTTCCCCAGCTTATTTTACAGATGAGGAACTGAAGCAAACAGGGTTAAGTGACTTGCTTACTTTAAGTTACACAGCTACTAAGTGTCTGAGGCCAGGAAGGTGAGTCTTCGTGATTTCAGGCCCAGTGCTCTATCCACTGTGCTACCTAGCTTCCCAAAGTCAAGAAAACCTTGGTTTAAATCTTACTTCAGAAACTTACTCACCGTGTGACCCTAATGGATGTCATCTCAAGCTCTCTTTGTCCCAGTTTTCTCCCCTCCAGCTCTAAATCTGTGATTTCTATTTTATACACACGGAACTTATCTGAAAGATAAGTGATTTCTCTGTGGGTCACACAGCTAGTTTGTGGCAAAATCAGCTCTAGAATCTAGGTCTGACCCCCAAATCCACAGGTCTCTATGTTATTCTACACTGTCACTCCTAGAGAAGAGAAACCATAAGTAGTGGAGATGGAAGTGGAGGTGTAAGCATCTGAAAACCTGCTTGGAGGAGTGGGAAGGAGAAGGAAGATTTTTCCTTCTCAATGTCTCCAACCAGGTCTTTTCCCTTCTGTAGCCACCATTATGGTCAAGTCTCTTATCATCTTTTGACTGGATTATTAATTCAGACACTTCCTAGACTCCAGGATTCCAGTTCCCCTACCCTGTGTATGCTACTACATTCATTTTTATTATTCCTATTCATTTTTTTCTTGAAATATGAGGTTTATGGAAGAGCCAAGATGGTAAAATAGCACGAAGAAAAGCCTAGCTTCTCTCTAGTCTATCCTCAGCTTTTACAGAAGATATTCTTGGGCAGCTGCTTTGGGGATGTGGTTCGTCATCCAACATTCCCTGCTCCCCTCAAAGTTTGCAAGGTTCTCCTCAAGACAAAGTAGAAGAATACAAGGAAGAGAAAGAGAGCTACTAGATCAGACCAAAACCTCTCTTTCCCATCCCCAGGTAATTCCTTCTCAGCAGTTTTAGTGTAAAACCATATTTACTCCAACTTTTCAGATGTCTCAGGTCTATCTTGATAATGTATACATCTGTAGAGTGTAATCAATTTTTTTCAGGCTATGCTAAGATGATTCATGTGCAATATTATATGAGTTCTAAGGCTTTTCAGCAATCAAATACTTGCTTATATTATGTAGCCCATGATTAACTGATTGGTTAAGTTACCAGGGAATCATAATTTCTTTAAGTGGGGATGAGGTGACCTGATTGAGTAAATTAGTCGATCCCATGCTAAGGAGAGGATAACAGTTTTATTGATGTTGGGGATGATGGAAAACATCTAGTCCAATACCCTCATGATAACATTGAGGTCCAAGGAGGTTAAATGATTTTTCCAAGGTCACAAATGTAATAGTTGTTGGTTGGTTGTTGTCCTTCATTCTTGAAGAGGACCAAAATGACATCACCATGCTTGAGTCAAGATTCAATGTGTTTGACTATGGTTGATCAGGCTGATATGAGCTCAGAACTACCACAGGTTGGGCACAAATAGTCCATGTGAACATTTGGGGTGGATACTCCAAACTTGTGCATCCTGTGTTGCCTTTGAGCTGTTTCAATTCTGCTTTGCTCATAGAGCATAGCACTTTCTCTGATGTGGAAGGCCATGCTGAGCAGTCCTGTGCCAGTGTCTCCTATGTCACACAATCAATTCCAAAATTCTTGAGAGAGATCTTGAGAGTGTCCTTGTATTGCTTCTTCTGACCACCATGTGAGGGCTTGTGTGAGTTCTTCATAAAATAGTCTTTTTGGCAAGTGTAAGTTTTGCATTCAAACAACATGGCCAGCCCATTGGAGTTGCGCTCTCTGAAGCAGAGTTTGAATGCTTGGCAGTTTAATTCCTCCATCTCCTGCCAGGTGATCTTCAGAATCTTCCTAAGACAATTCAAATGGAAGAAATTCAATTTCCTGGCATGGCGCTGGTAGACTGTCTAGGTTTCACAGGCATACAACAATGAAGTCAGCACAATGGCTCTGCAGACCTTCAGTTTGGCAGTCAGTCTAACACCTCTTCTCTCCCATAGTTTTCTTTTGTGCCTGCAGACACTTAGCTAGCTCTGGCAATGCATGTGTCAACCTCATTATCAATGTGTACATCCCTGGAAAGTATACTACCAAGGTAAGTGAACTTATCCACAGCATTCAAAACTCCATTTGCTGTAACTGATGGTTCCATGTAGAGAGCCATAGGCATGTACCAGTAATTAAGATGGGTTTTTAGCACTTATTTGATCAAGTGCCTTTGAAGAGTTTGGCCTTAGTTTCTTTGATTACATTAGGAGTCTTTGATGACCTCCTTGTCTCAAGTGAAAACCTGGTTTGCATGGGTTTGAGCCCCAGGTTCATGATGCCTTTAGGGCATGTGGGTGAGTCAAATGTGTGACTCACCTTTGACTCTGAACAAGATATATAAACCCAGAGGTTGATGTTCTCCTTTGGAGCTCTCAGTCACTGGAAGAGTGGCGAGTGACTCTGGGCCAGCTGTTGTTAAGAGCTTCCCAGCTTGTCAACCCAGATATTGATGTTTCCTTAGTAACTATGAATGGTATTTGGTCTGTTTATAATGTATGTTTGTAATTTGTTTGTATTTGCTCTGTAGTTGAGGTTGCTGGCTTTTCCTCCTGAGCTAAGTGAATGATATTTGTATGTTGGATTAAAGTAAGATTGTTAACCCCTTAATGTTACTTTCCTTAGTAAAGCAGATAAAAAGAACCTGTGCTGGCAGTGTTCTTGTTTGTTGGGCTAGTTGGGTCTTACACCCTGCAACAGTAGCTGCTAGCAGATTGTTGTTACAAGGCAACTGTTCAGCAAGCTCCTCCTACCATAGGCTTCATGTCATCACGTGGACCAGAACTCAGGCACCCCTGAAGTCCTGTGAATGGGCAGGAAAGATCTTAGGGGCAGGGCTCTCAGGGTCCTGGGGGGAGTGGCTAGGACTGGAGCCAATGGTAGGTGCCTGAGTTCTGGTCCACGTGATGACATGAAGCCTATGGTGGGAGGAGCTTGCTGAACGGTTGGAGCAGAGCTAAGAGGCAGTTGGTGAGGCAATTGGTGAGAGCAGTTAAGAGCTGAAGGAGAGAGGAAGCAGTTGGGTAGCTGGAATACAGCTTGGAAATTGTGGTGAAAGCAGCAGCAGGGGCGACAGACAGGAGCTACAAAAAGGCAGGACTGACCCTCGTGGAGACTGGAGAGTGCTGATCAGGGGCTTGAGGCCAGTGGGTGGTCTTCTTGCTGGAGGGCCCTGGCATTGGGGGGGAAGCAGCAGTATGGCTCGGTTTGCTGCCATAATGTTTTTCTGTGGCCTCCTGGTCACTATTGTGAGATGGGCATACTGGTTTTGGAAGGTTCTTGCCAGGATGTCTAATTGGGGACACTGGTCTGTGGGTCTGCTACTTTTGAGTTTCAATAAATGCTTTAACTCTTCTGCCTTCTACTTAGAGAATTCCTTATATTCTGCAATTCTAGACCATTTAGGCATATTCATGGTTATCTTTGAAGTCATGAATTCTGCCTTAATGATATAGGTATGAAGGTCATCTACTGCACTGATGGTAAATTCTTCAACTTGAAAAGGCTACAAGCCAAGACCAAAGTGGAGGGAGTGTTGGTGCATGATTTTCTGTTTGCAGATGATTGTGCACTCAATGCAGCCTCTGAAGCTAAGATGCGACAAAGTATGGATCAGTTCTCTGCTGTTTGTGCTAATTTTGGCCTAATAATTAACACCAAGAAAACACAGGTTCTCCATCAGCCATCACCACACCATTCACAAGGTAATAAGCATCAGAAGAAAGATTTTAAATGACTCCACAATCAATATTCTTTCTACCATGTCACTATATTCATGTCTAGACTCTGGGCCTTTTAGATTCTCTCTGAGTATTTTCTCTCCTATGGCAAGACTACTGAGGGTTCAAAATTGTGCCAACCAGATATTCCTATCTGCTGAGGTTTGGTCATCATAGCTCCTAAAATGCTTATATCAATCCATGAGATTGAACACTAGGAGTGAGGTAACATGTCTCCCCACCAACTGAACACAGGATTGGCTCTGAAAGTCCACATTTGGATATCCTTCTGCCATCATACATTTTAAACACAGAATTGTCTTTGAGGACCCACACTTGGAAGCACTTCTTCCTACATATCCACTCTCCTCGCTCTCTTTCAAACTCAGCCATTTCTTTTCACTCATTTCTGCTATCACAAACACACCCAGAGACCAGGTTTTGTACCATCATGCCCATCATGATCTCCAGCATCAGAAGTCTATTCTAATGAATTTTTATTGCCTGATGGGTTAATTGCTAACAATTGCACAAATATACCATGCCCACATGGCTTCCTGCCTTCCCCTAGAACTCTTCATTGATGGGAATCTCACAGTAGTAAACTTAAACTATCCTTGTAGAGCAGTGGTCCCATAGGTTTCATTATTGCCAGATGTTCCATAGTATCCTTGAATTTGTCAGGACCCTCATCTCAGGACCAGTCTTTTATTTGTCTCTTTTTACTATTAGGAGACACCCTATTTTCCAGAGCTAAGGCCCAACAAGAAAACTGTGCCCTGAGCTTGGCATAACAACAATCCTTTGTGCTCGCCCTCTCAGTGAACTCTGCTGAAGCTAAATCACAGACTTGAAGACCCTTGAGCTCGAGCAAGCACCAGCATACCCAGTCATGAAGCCCTGCTATGAATAGATTTTTTTTTTGTCACTAGGCAGCCTTGCCTCACTGTTGCTGTTATGTCTTACCACTGTTGCTACGAGTACTTAACTGTTTGATTCTTTATCTAGCCACAGCTAGATGCCAAGGCTTAGCCTCGCTGCCTTGAGTCTCCTCATAGAGGAGACTCCAGCACATGTGTCTAATTTCCCTCTTCCAATGAAATAAACAAAGCTGTGAATTCTTTGGAATTTTATTTTTCAGAGTTAACAGTTGGTATACAATCTCTGAGGTTCTTTGGTCATTTATTTTCAGGGTTGACAAATTCATTAAAATTTTTTGGCTTTATGTCATTGGAAAGTAAGGTAGAAGTCATGTGATCAGAGTGGGGAATAAACCTCAGTTATTGCCGAGTGGGCAGCATATGGACCAAAGGTATCCATAAATATCAAGAGAATTTGACATATAAGACCAGGAGGTAGATTCTGTGAAAGATTTATGGGAGAATATGGACAAGAATTTTCAAGAATGATGTCTATTACCTCTAAGTCACAACCTCTGGGGTCTGATTTTCCTTAGCTGTAAAAAAGGGGATCAGATTAATTGATCTCTGAGGTCCATTCTAGCTCTAGATATATGATCCTTCAGATCCTACATTAATGAGATACAATGAAGTGTGTTGATGAGTTCTAGAACATTTGGTACTTTTACTACTATTTCATCTATGCCACTATCCTGCTATTTTGATTTTTAAAAAAAAATGTTAGGTGTAGAACTCTACCTAGAGGAAATATGGAGACAGTTCATTTTATTAATGAATGAAGCAATATGGGTGAAAGATGGTTGGAAAGGGGCAGGGAGACTGAGTTTGAGTGAAGGGGTGGCAGGAAGGAGATTCAAGATAGAGGCCTGGAGGAGATTGTGGTAGGAGAAACAATATAATAAATTAGGGAGGGCTGAGGAAAGTTGTGGGGGGAGAAAAAAATTGGAGGTGTGATGATGATGATGATGGAGTTGGAGATGGAGGAGGGCGGCAAAGTAGTTTTCACAGGAACACCTGGGAACAGGCTTTTCAAGTCCTCTTTCTTCTGGATTGGTCTAGGTTTAGCTTTTCCACAAATATTACATCCTGGATAATGTTGAACTGGGAACTAGTTAACCTGGAGACCAATTCTCCCCAAGTGAATATATGAAAGAATGGGTCAAATCTATGGTCTGAGGTATCTTCATTTAGATTAAGTCAACTTTCCAGCATTGATTCTCCTCCAGGCTTGCCACTGTGGGCTTCTGGGGGAAGAAATGAAATTCTATTCACCAAATATTTATTAAATATCTAATTGGAGAAGTCATAAATCACTATAATATAAAAATAATGTACAAAAGATACAAAAATGTGTTATAAAAGCTCAGAGGAGAAAAAAAGGAGCCTGGGAAAGGTTTCATGTAGAAAGTCACATTTGAGGGGGGTCTTGATGCAGAGGTGTGCTGGTAAATGTTGAACAAGTGGCTCTTTAAACGTACAATTCTCTAAACACTATTAAATTAAATTTCAATTATTAACATTTTCTCTATCACATTCTTAAGTTTAGACAATCAACAAAGCAATAAATCAAGCCTTGATTTGTAGTGTTCGCTAATTCCCAGGGTATAAATGTTCACACTGAAAATTAAAAAATAGAGAGGATTCTGGGAAGATGGTGGAATAGGTTGGAAAATTCTAAGCTCTCAACATTTTCCCCCAGAAAAGTGATAAAATAGCACCTCAGGGTGAACATAGAGTGGTAAACATAAACAAAAGTAGGGGAAAAACAGGGGTCCTCCTGGGACAATAGGAGAAGATCTGAAGAAAAATCCCAGGAAATAAACAGCTCCAGGCTAGGGTTCACTAAAACAACAAGGCAAACCCTGGGGTTAGCTGGGTTGGGAGGCTGCCTCAGTCCCAGCCACAGGAACTTCTACCTCTGGGACAGTTAGGGGAGTTGGGCATCTGAGCCTGGGAAGATTGAGGGAACCTCTGATGACAAGCAATGCCAGACCCAGTTGGGCTACAGAGACATGGCCCTGGGTGAGAAGGAACACATCTAGTGAGTACAGAAGCAGTGGGGCAGTGATGCTGTTGGCTGTTACTAGAGGCTGGAGGTCTTGGTTTCAGTTCCAAGCTAGAGGGGAGAACTGAAGGAGGATCTGAGGCCAAAGGTGACATCCTCCATACCTCAGAACTAGAGGAGATTACAAAAAATAAGCCACTTCAAATTTTAAAAAATGAGCAGGCAAAGGAGAAAGAATCCAACCATAGAAAGTTACTATGGAAATAGAGAAAACTAGAGTTTATCTTCAGAGGAAGATAATGAAGCAAAGAAACATTCTTCTGCCTCAAAAAGTAATGTCAAATGGTCACCTCCCCAAAAAGAATTCACAGAATAACTTAAGACTTCAAAAATCAAGAGAGATTGAGAAAAACCTAAAAAAAATCCAAGAAAAACAAGATTATGAAAAAAGGCAACCAACTAGAAAAGGAAATCCAGAATCTTAAGGAAGAAAACAATACCTTGAAAATCAGAATTGGGCAAGGGGAAGCCAGTGAAGTTATAAGAGATCAAGGAATAATAAAACAAAATATAAAGAATGAAAAAATAGAAGAGAATGTGAACCATCTCATAAGAAAAAGAACCTATCTGGAGAACAGATCGAGAAGAGAAAACACAAGAATAATCAGATTACCTGAAAGCTATGATTAAAAAAATCTTGATATAATAATACAAGAAATAATTAAAGAAATTGTCCTGAAGTATTAGAACGAGAGGGGAGAATAGAAATAGAAAAAAAAATCTACTGATTATCTATGATTCTATGAGGAAAACACACAGGAATATTATAGTCATATTCTGAAACCCCCAGCTCAAGGACAAAATATTATGAGCAACAAGAAAAAAAAATATGGTGTTGCCACAATTAGAATTATACAAGACCTAGCAGCAGTGACAGTAAAAGATCACAGGGCTTTGAACACGATACATCAAAGAGCAAAGAACTGGGGGTCTGGAGGAAAATATCATACCAAGCAAAGCTAAGCATAATCCTAAATGAAAAATAAAACAATGAATATCTAATGAATTGTCAGTCTTTCAAGACTTTGTTAAAAAAACCACTCTAAACTTAATAGAAGATTTGATATACAAGTGCTAAGAGAAATATAAGGTATATACCACAGACTAATTACAAGGGACTCAGTAAGGACAGACTGTTTACTTTTTATGTATGTAAAATGTATGTCTAAGATTGTTATTAGTGGTAGTTCATAAGAAAGACTGTGTTAGACCTGAGTATGATATGACTTTAAAAGGTAAAACTATTTAAGGACAGCTAAAAAGAGTAATTATCTTACACAAATGAGGTGTGAGAGGAAGAACCAATACAAAGGAATTAGATGGGGAAGGAGGGCTGTTACTTCTGGAAAACTACTTTTATTGGGAATGGGTTCAAGAGGGAACAATACATCTATATACAGAAGAGTATAAGAGTCTTCTCAATTCAGAAAGAAATAAAATGCTAAAGTGGGGAGAGGAGAAAGGAGAGATCTCTAGAGGGGAGGGTGAGGGAATAGGCTAAAGGGGCATATAGAAGGGTGTTTTAGATTAATGGGAATGGGAAGATAAAGGATGGATGGGGGGGTAGGTTAAGTAACAGGGAGGCAAGTAGAAGGGTAGAAGTAAAGTAGAGGAGTAAGGGGGCATAGGAAATAAGAGATATGCACAAACATAAAAACAAAGATCAGGAGTTGAATTTGTCAAAGGAAGTATATGTCTATGTATGTATGTGTATATGTATGTGTACATTTCTATATCTATCTCTAAATATATCTATGCTTAATTGTAGCCTTTGTAGCAGGGGTGGGGAGGAAGGGGGAAAAGAACAAAGTAAAAAGTGCACAGCAGAGAACAAAAGAAAACTTACAAGGAAGTAAAGGAAAGATGGACAGCTTTCAATACAATGTGTAGTATTTATTATATGGGCTTTCCTGAAATGGAAATTTATTGCTATATATTTTGAATACTCTCTTACATTCTGCTGTGTATATGACATGCTTTTTTTCTTTTCTTATTTTGTATTTGTTTCAATATTCAAGTTTATAATGTTTCTTTTTCTTTCCTCTATTGTGTATTTAAGTTTTAATATTTAAGCCTAGAATAAAATTTTTTTTAAAAAAAGAAAATTTAACAACCAACTTTCCCAGAGCTAGTTAAAGTGGCTCAAGCCTTGAAGCTTTTAAAAACACTAAGCTGTTTGACCAAATTAACTGAGGTGAGAGGGTAGAGCAAATTTGGGGGCTGTCTAATAAAGACATAGAATACTGGAAGAGAAGAGTATAAAACAAGAGACTGAGGGGTGCAGTAGAAAAAGCTCTGAATGTTTAGTTTGAGGAACTGGGTTCAAATATCCATTTTACTTCTTACTACTTATGTGATCTTAGGCAGGTCATTTAACCTCCATGGGCCTCAGTTTCCTCATTTGTAAGATGCATGGGTTGAGCTAGATGACCTCTAAGGCCCTTGCCAGCCCTACATTTTTGATTCTTTGATCAGATGAGGAAGTTAGAATGGAGCCAGATTTGGGAGAAATTTATATGCCAAGTTAAGAAATTGGTTGTGCTTTTTCTTCTCATCAACAGGGAGTTCCTGAAGGTTTTTCAGCAAGACTGTTATGATAATACCTGGGCATTAGGAAGATATTTTGGCAATTATGCAAAAGATGGAATGGAGAGCTTTTGTCTAAAGTTCCTTTAGACATGGAATTGCTCTGTTGTAAGCAATTTGTACAGTGCTTGCTTGGACATTGCAAACACAGATATCCTGGGGCACTTCTAATTCTCCCCACCACATCCCCATCCCCTGCCATTTTAGAGAAGATTTTGGGAAGGGAGGAGGCAGAAGAAGGGCTAGTAGGTGGATTGTTCAATATGTGGGGGAGGGGTGCATGATCTTGGGCCACATTGATAGGATATTCAATTGTTTCAATTTAACAAGCATTTATTAAGTGTCAACTGTGTGGATGGCATGGTGTTAAGAGCTAATGATAACAAAACAGAAGGGATACTCCTCTGAAGGAGCATACATTCTACTGACCACATGTGCTTAAAAGGGATAATAAAGTGTCTTCCGCTGTAGATCACAGATCTACAGAACTGCATTCAGTTCTGGATAGAATTTTTTGGAAGGGATTCAGAAGATGGGGCATTTCTGGAGGTGATCAATCTATTTTAAGAAGACCAAGTTTAGCCTTTAGGAAAAAAGATTTGTAAGGTGACAAGGTGTATGTCTAAGTATTTGAAGTTTTACTGTGATGGGGTAGACTTATTTTGACTGGTTCCATGGGGCAGAACTACAACTAAAAGACGGAAATCACAGAGAGAAAAATTTATAAATTTGACTCAGTTCCTTATATATCTTAGATGAGATCTTTAAGAGAGAAACCCACTGCAAAGATCCCTTCCCACTCTGCAATTTACCTGCTTTTTCTTCTAACTTTAGCTGCATTGTTTTCATCTGTGCAAAATCTTTTAAATTTTATGTAATCAAAATTGTCCATTTTACCTCCCATGAAACCTCTGTTTCTTGTTTGATCACAAAATCTTCCCTTCTCTATAGATCTGACAAATAATTTCTTCCATCCTCCATTAATTTGTTTATGGTGTTACTCTTTTTATTTAAATCATGTACCCATTTTGAGCTTACCTTGGCGTACAGTATGAGATATCAATTTATATCTAGGTTTTTGGTTTTTGCCAGACTACTTTCCAGGTATCCCTATAGGTGTCATTGAATAGTGAGTTCTTGCCTCAATAACTGGGATTTGGGGTTTTATCAAACATTAAGTTACTGTGCTTCGTTTTTTTTTTTTATATTGTGTACCAAATCTGTTCCACTGAACAACCTCTCTATTCCTTATCCAGTACCAAATTGTTTTGATGATTATAGCTTTATAGTGTTGTCTGAGATCTGGTACTGCTTGATTCCCTTCCTTCCCATTTTCCCCCTTCTGATTACTTTTGTTCCTCCAGATAAATTGTTATTTTTTTTCTAGCACTATAAAGAAATTCTTTAATAATTTTTATTGGAAATGAACTGAATAACTTACTTTAGGTAGTATTTTTATTTTTAAAATATTGGCTCAGCCTACTCATGAGCAATTAATATTTCTCTAATTTACTTCTGTGTGAAAAGTGTTTGCAATTGGGGCAGCTAGGTGGCACAGTGAGTAGAGCACCAGTCCTGGAGTCAGGAGGACTTGAATCCAAATCCAGCCTCAGACACTTGACACACTTACTAAGCTGTGTGATCTTGGGCAAGTCGGTTAACCCCAATTGCCCTGCCTTCCCCCCTCAAAACAAAACAAACAAACAAAAAAGCGCTTGCAATCATGTTCATGTAGTTTCTGTACGTGTCTTGGCAGGTAGATTCCTAAATATTTTATACTATATGTAGTTAAATGAAATTTCTTTTTTTAACTTATATTTTTGTAAGTATTCATCCATTTCATTTAGAGGGTCAGTTTTATTGAGATACAGTTGGGTAAAATAGTTCCTAATAATTTCTTTTGTTTATTTTTTCTTTTTCATTTTTGATACTGGTAATGTTCTTTCTCTTTTTCAATCAAATTATTTAATGGCTTATCTATTTTATACTTTCTTTTAAAAAGCTCTTGATTTTATTTATTAGTTTAATATATGTATGTGTGTATGTATGTACATATGTATATTTTACTTTTTGTTAATATCTCCTTTGATTTTTTAGGATTTCTACTTTATTGTTTAATTGTGAGTTTTTAATTTGTTGGTTTTTTAAAGTTTTATGTTCAATTTTTGATCTAAACTTTAATTTAAAAATAGGTATCCTCCTAAGTACTGCTTTATACGCATCATCAAAGTTGTTTCTTTGATGGTTCTTTGAAACACCCTTTCTTTAGGATTAAGTTTTTTGGTTTCCAATTAATTTTTAATATTTGCTTCTAAGGCCCTTTAAAATGATTTTTACTACATTATGGCCTGTAAAAGATGCATTTAATATTTCTGCATTTGTTTGTGAAGTTTTAAAATCCTAATGCATGGTCATTTTGGGGTATTATGCCATGCACAGTTGAGAAACAGGTATAAACATTTCTGTTGACATTCAGTACTCTCCAGAGGTCTATCAGACCTAACTTTTCTAAAATTCTATTTATGTAGATAGTTGCTTTCTTGTTTATACTTTAGTTTCATATATATATATATGTATATGTATATATATGTATATGTATATGTCTAGGCTTGAGAGCTGTAAGTTGAGGTCCCTATTATTTGGCTTTTGCTTTATTTGAGATGATTATTGCTAACCCTGCCTTTTTAAAATTTCATCAATTTCTGCTCCATTTTCAATTCTCTGTGTATATTTGTTTCAATTGCATTTCTTGTAATTAATATATTGTTGGATTCTGGTTTCTAATTTATTTTGCTATTCTCTTCCATTTTATAGATGAGTTTATTCTATACACATTCATAGTAATGATTTGCTGTTTATTTCTCTTCATCCTTTATTCTTATATTTTTCCTTCTCTTCCCTCATCTCCTCTTTGAGTGAATTTTCTGTCTGACTAATGTCCTTAGTTTACTTTCTCTCTTATTTCTTCTCTTTTAAATTCTTTCACTCTTATTTCTCTGTTGAGTAACATGGATTTCTGTGTCCAACTATGCATATGTGTGTTCTTCCTTCCTTTACTCAATTCAGATAAGAGTGAAGTTTAAGTGTCATTTGCTCCCTTACATTCCTTCCTTTTGTCATATAAACTCCTCTTTGTGTGCCTTATTTGCCCCCATTCTTTCTCTCCTCTTCCTTTTTCTCTAGTACATTCCTCTTTCCATTCTTCTTTTGAGATTATCAAAACATAACAGAATCACTCTTAGGCTCTCTGTGTAATTAGACTCCCTTGATGATCTCTGATAGAGTTCTAAGGGGCCACATGCATCATCTCCCCAAATAAGAATGTAAAAAATTTAACTTTGTTTAGTCCTTTATGATTTCTAACATTTGCGTTTTTATGCTTCATTTGACCGCTATCGTTTGTATGTCAAATTTTCTACTTAGCTCTGGTTTTTTCAACAGGAATACTTGGAAGTCCTCTATTTTGTTAAAAAAAAATCATTCCCCCCCCCCCCGTAAGATTATACTCAGCTTTGGTGCGTAGGGCATATTTGGTTGTAAGCTTATATCCTTACAAGATTTCTGCTTTTTTTTTTTTTTATAGTGGTGGCTGCTAAATCTTGTGTTATCTTGACTGTCTTTTCAATATTTGAATTCTTTCTTTCTGGCTGCTTGCCATATTTTTTCCTTGACACAGGAATTTTGGATTTTGGCTATAATATTCTTGGGAGTTTTCATTTTGGGGATTCTTTCAGGAGGTGATTGATGGATTCTTTCAATTTCTACTTTACCCTTTGTTTCTAAGGTATCTGGATGATTATGTATTATGATTTCATGAAATATTAAGACTGGAATCTTTTCTGGTTTATGGTTTTAGGTTCTTAAATTATATCTCCTTGATCTGTTTTCCAGTTCAGTTTTTTCCCTATGAGTCATTTCACATCTTCTGTTTTTTCCCCAGTCTCTAAAAAAATTATTTTTAATGTCTCCATATTAGTAGCTTCTATTTGGCTAATTCTAATTTTCAAGGAATTATTTTCTTCAGAAAGGGTTTTGTAACTTTTTTCAAGCTGTTGATTTTTCCATATATTCCAAGTTGTTTTCTTTCATGTATTTCTTACTGAGCTCTTGCCTCTTTTCCTATTCCCTGCTCTCATTTGATTTTTAAAATAATTTTTAAGCTCCTTTAATCCTTTAATCTTTCTAGGAATTCTTGGTGGACTTATGCTCAAGCTGCATTTATCTTTGAGGTTTTGTTTGTACATTTTTTCAAGTCATTCTCTTCTGTATTTATTTCTTGATCTTCACTGTTGCCATAATAGGTCTTTATGATTGGGTTCTTTTGTTGTTGTTGTTGTTGTTGGCTACTTCTTGACTTTGAACTTTATGTTAGTGCTGGGCTCTGCACACACTTCTTTGGGGGCCTCTGACCTGAGTTTTTGTCCTTTTATGTCCTTTTGCTGTTTTCTTCACTCAGGCGGTACTCAGATTGTCAGTACTTTCACAACAGCATGTTTCAGTATGAAGTCTGTTCACTGCCCTCCTGGTGTTCTGGGTCTATAAGTTCACGTGCTAGGTTTGGGTCTGGCAGCTTGTTATGAATTTCCATAGATGGCTGTTGGACTTAGTCACTATTATTCCATTGGGAGGCTCTGCAGGCTCAGAAGACCTGAACTGTTTGCTCCCCTTTGGAATGGGACTCATGTCTTTGCTATTACACTGCAGGCATCCATGTTGGGCTAGAACTTAGTTGTTTCTGAGGTCCTAAGGATCAGAGCCACACAGCTACTATTTCTTTTTCAACTTGTTCCTTGGTCAACACTTGTTTCTTTCTCAACATACAGTGAGGGTATGAGCTTTTGACCACTCCTTTCTGCTTTGGATCTGTTACCTGGAAATGGAAAGTAGGGCAAGACAGCTGCCCCATGAAACCTTATCCTGCATCCAGATTTTTTTCGGAGATCTCTTTCTGCCCTGGCAGTAGCCCTTGTCCCCTTATCTTGTCCCTCTTTCTTTCCCTGGGTGCTGGAATATTCCTTCCTGACACATGCACCCCTGGCCAGACCCTGTCCCCAATGTCCCTGGAACTCTCTGTCTCCTGAGCTGTCTTGATCTAGAGAAATGACTCACTGTGACTTTTTCTTTGCTTTCCTGATCAAAATTTGGTCTAACATATTTCCTAGATCTTTGTTGGGGAAGTTTTTGGGCAAGGTAGGCTAAAATGCTTCCTTCCACTCTCATTTTGATTCTGCCACCTCCCCAGTTTTGCAAAGGAAGAAACTGAGGCCTACAGAGAGAGAACAAGTAGCCCAAGGTCATTCAGCAATAATTTTGCTGCTCATACCAGAGACCTGGCCCTTGAGGTTTTAACTCTTTTAACTCTAGAATTTCTTCCCTAGTGTTCCTGTCCTAAATTAGTGACTGACTGCCTCACCTGGCCTGTTTTAGGCAGGCAAAACTTTTAAATGCCATTTAAAAGGTGATAGTATATTGAAAAAAACTTGTATGAAGAGACATGAGAGGATATCCCCAATCCACCTCAATTC
Organism: Phalanger gymnotis; assembly: GCA_028646595.1. Classification (NCBI taxonomy): domain Eukaryota; kingdom Metazoa; phylum Chordata; class Mammalia; order Diprotodontia; family Phalangeridae; genus Phalanger; species Phalanger gymnotis. Next base: position 13,107,558 of record CM053625.1, read on the forward strand.
CTGACCAGGTGTGCATGTGGCAGCAGGGAATATTCCAGCCTCCAGGGACAGAAAGAGGGCCAAGATAAAGGTACAAAGGGCAGTAAGTACCAGGGATGAAGAGATCCCTGAAAAAGCTCTGTATGAAGAATAAGGTATCATGGGGCAGTTATGTTGCCCCACTTCCCATTTCTAGGTAATTGATCCAAAGAAATGGATCCAGAGAGGCCCACAGGTTTTGTACACTGCACATGTTTTGGGATTTTTTTTCAAAATTTTATTTGGTTTTACTAATTCTCCCCCCCCCCCTTTTTTTTTCTGTACACAAAAAACTATTTGTTATATAGGCTGGATCTCTGGGAAGAGGGAGAGGGATATTGGGGAAAACTATGATGTAAAAAAACAAGACATTAACTGAGACTTTTTTTTTTTAAAGAAAGAGCATGTAAATGCTAGGTTCTAGTAGAAGAGGATTTCCCTCTTCTCTAGTTGAAGAGTGGTGAGGACTAATAGTGAAGCAGTGAGCTTGACTGTTTTCTCTAACGGTTTTGTTTTGTGAAGATGTTCTTGAATCGATCAATGCCAGAGTGATCTTGAACATCCTAGGTTTTCCTTCCTCATGTGCTTTCCCTGTCAGTTCCTGTGCATATTCACTCTTCACTACAGATATTGTGTGCATTGCTTAGGAAATGATATAAATCTACTTAGATATTGTGATATATTTATTCATTATACAGTTACTTTAATGTATTAGTATCTATGATATTATTTCTTTTGCCTTGATGTTAAGTAAATGGTTAGGATTACTATGCAAAAGTGTCATTGTTGTGAGTGTTGACTGGAGGAGTGTATATTCCCTATACAAGGTAACCCCAAAGAGGATGAGGACAAATTAGAGTGTGCTAATATGCCCCTGTGAAGGGTGAAATATACTATATGACATTGGTGAGTAGCTATTCCCATGATATTACACATCACAACACCATGATTGCCACTACATTTTGGGTGTCCTATGTAGTTTTAAAACTCCACTCCACTCTACTGATGATGCCACTTGCTGCATTAAAAAAGGAAAAAGCTTCTTAACAAATTTTCAAATATATTTGACTACCTTGGGAGGTAGTGGGTTCCCTTTCAATAGAGCTCGTTGATCAAGCCTTCATGATTCTTTAAAAGATATGTTGTAGAGCAGTTTCTTGCACATAATTGGTGCTTAATAAATGTTAATTGAATTAAATTTAATCTTGTCCAGGTTGGACTAGATGTCCTCTTATGTGTTTTCCAATTCAGATTCTGAGATCCTGTGGGTAAGAAGCGAGGGAAAGAATAAAAGGGGAATATGAAGAGAATGTTTTATGTGATCCTTTGAGATTTCTTAAATTCCATTGTCATTCAGCTTCTATCGAGTAACTCTTGCTGCGTAAATTTATTAGCTAGCTTGCTGAAGCCCCTACACCTTAGCTACCCTCATGTATTATGATAATCTACTATCCTTTACCTTGATACCAGTGAGGTAATTGAGGAGATTAGAACATTAAATGGTAGAGGGAATTGAGTGAACCACAGTCTTTTTTGATTCTGTCTTTTGACTCAATTCTGGAGCAGTTCAGTTCCCTTTCTATTCAATTATAGGTCTAGTCCAATTTCTGTCTTGTAAGAAAACTTTATTCAATTGTGGGAATTGTGAGAGAATTTTATTGCATTGTTTGAACCTAGCCTGGCAAGGCTGGGAAATGGGACGACCTCTATCTGCTGTGAGACCTACATTATACAGAAACCCACTCAGATTTGAAAACTAATGCAAGTTTTCTTACAATTATACATCTCAAATAACTCATATATCTGAAAAATGGTTCCATACTAGTTAACCAGTAATTGTTTTCATGTTCCTTTGATTGTTTATAGACACTTGTGGGGAGTGAGACACCTATTTTTTCTGATTTCATCAAATTGCCCCTGTTTCTCTCTTTCTCCCAACTTTGAAAGTCCTTAATTTTCCCCTCCAATTAGAAAACAAATGACCTACTTTTATATCCTGGTTAATTTTTTAATTAATTGGTCTTATTTGATTAATTGGTTTTAATGCATAGTCTGTCTTTCCCTGTATTTGGGGTTCAGTGCCAAAGCTGAGGAAGGCTACTGGTCCTGATTTGTTGAGCAATTGGCATGCATTGCTTAGTAAGTCAGTATGCTCAGAGCTCAAACCTTTGTTTCCTCAGTTATTTCATCTTTCACCTGCCACACTTGGCATAAGACCATCACTATCAAGATGACTGGAAGTTAGAACATTGAGTGTCCACTTACTCTGCATCTAGAGATGAGATCAATCACCACTAAGATGCTTGGGAGTGCCCTATCCTTGCTGAGGCTGAGGGAGAATGTCCTATTCATGTTGTTTGGGAGAATACCCTAGAAAAACCCTATTAAAACGACACTCAAATAGTCACTGACAGTCTCACTTTTGGGAGATGCTGAGATCATTTCCTCCAACCCACAAGGATCACCCAGTTCCCTGTACAGGAGCACTGTCCCTCTCCTTTTCCTTTTCCCCATTCGAGCTTCACCTTTACTGTGCCACTTCCCTCTGAACTACTACGACCTACCACTGATTACTTGGTTCTGGTGTCAATGTCCCTTCCTAACAGAATCCAACTGAACTTACAAGATGGGTAACAAGCCAAGCCTGGGCCACAAATTCATTAGCCACTAACCAAAGCTGTGACTAAGGTTCCAGGAAGCTGCAACTCCATAGATGGAATGGGACTAGAAGCTTCATCACTTCTTCCCCCACTCCCCAACCCCATCTCTGGAGAACTCAACAGCCAGATGTCTGAATCATATGCTAAAGCATATGGCAAGGAATTCCTCACCCATATCTCCTCAGCTCATAAAAGCGTTTATCAAACTTGGGACTAGTTAGCCAGGCAACTGACCCAAAATCCTGATAAGCATTGGGCCATGATTCAGGACTCAAACGCAAGGACTCATGCTTCAATGAGAGGGTTTCTTCTACCTCTTGGATATATGAATGCTTACCAAGGCTGTGACTATGGCTTCTAGTCATCTTGGGTAGGATTTCCTGCCCTTACCAAAGAAAACATGGGCCACAGCCTGAACTGCTTTCCTCAGTAATAAAGAATTCCCCTTGTATTTTACCCTTTAGATCCACAAACTACTGACCAAAGCCAGGATGGGGCTTCAAGTCTTCTGTACTATTAGCCCCTACTATATGCATATACATATACATATACACATACATACATATATATATGTATATATACAAAGCCCCTTTCACCCAAGGCATCAGTTGGCTCCCCTTTACATAATGCTCCCCATTTCTAAGGTATTCCTTCCCAGACAACTTACTCTTTTAGGTGTATCAATGGATTCTACTCATCTTCCCTTCAGTAGGACTCCAATAGCGATGTCCATCAATGAAATTGCCTTATCCAACACACAGCTCTGTGCCCGAAAGACATTAACCCTACTCCCTACAAGCTCCTCCCTCTCAGGCTCCAATGGGCCACCCCTTCTCTTTCCAGGACCTCTTCCTAGCCACCTTAACAAACCAAATCCTATCCTGCAGCAAGTATACACACATACTTGGGGGTGGGGAAGTCATAGATTTGCTGGTGAGCCATAAGGAACCTTACAGATAATCCTGGCCAATGTCTTCATTTTATAGATTTACAAATCCAAAGAAGTTAAATGACTTGTCCAGGGCCATATAGGTAGTAAGTAGTAGAGTCTGAATTCAAAGCCAGCTTCTTTCCAAGTCTAGTGCTTTCCCTACTATATTACCATAACTGAGCAGAATTATCACAACTGACTAGAGAAGTAGCTCAGAGTTCATACATTCATAGTGAGCATTTATAGAGTACCAAAATATGTATAGAGTTTTCTCTGCCCTGCCTGTCATTACAGCTCTGAAAAGCATTCCGTGGAAGGAAGGTGGGGTTGGGGGTGGGGGGAGAGAAGGAATCTGTAAGAACAAAGTGCTGTTGGTAGAGCTGGACATGTGATCATGAGTTGCAGACCTTGGTCTTCAAGCACTCTCAACACTAAGCATGTCTCTAGCTAGAAATTCCTTTAACATAGACACTGATGTGAAGAACAGACTAAGCTTTACAATCACTTTAGATATTATTTGTGGTGGAGACAAGGTGTATTTAATTAGGCATAAAGTAGAATTAGGGCCTCTCTCTCAATGACCTACTTTAGTGAAAGTAGTGACCTACTTTCTTGACTGAAAAAAATTCCCCAGAAAACACCCATACTTCCTTTCCCGACAAGGAATAGAGATTCTGAAGAAGCACATTAAGTTTTAGATACTTGTGCTGTTCCAAAAATATGATATACAAATGAAAACTCAGAATACGGGAAAAACTGGCCACAGGACCAGAGATCTCCATTTACCAACAAACTATGAAGTGTCTTAGAGAGGGAGAGCTAAGAGTTGTAAAAGGAATTATGATTTTCATAATAATTGATATACGCATAATGAATATACTAATAATTTAGATCTCTCAAGAGCTGCCTCTCTGACTTGGGAGTCAGAATTAACAATTCAGCTTGAAATGATCACTCAAACCCTTGACAACACTCCCACAACCACTACATTCCTGTGCTCGTGTACCTTAAGTGATGCATATAAAAAACTGCAGAATTTGTTCCTGTCACAGAACTCTGGTCCTGTGACCCACCAAGTAATAACCCCAAAGACATGAGCAATATTGCTCCCCCAGGACTGCAGAATTGTTGTATTGTCTTCCACTTGTGGGCTTGTCATGAGAAACTACTCTGGCCCTAGGAAACGATTATTTGTAATCCACCTTCGTCTCTCCCTTTCTATTGTGATTTATGTATATAATATCTATCTTTACTTCAGCAAGGTGAAATTCTGATCAGAATTCCCTATTTGCAAATCTGTTCTTTAAAATGAAGCTACCTGATTACTGGCACTTTTTCTCTGGCCTGCTGTTTTGTCATTCTCAGGCTGGAGACTGGCTCAGTAAAATTCTGTTAATAGAGGCATAAAGTAAGGATGCACTGAGAGCCTTTCCAGGTTTATTTCTTCAGCACCAGTAGAATCCATTGGTTGTACACATTACAGATTTAGAGTCTGTTCCCTTAAAGGGTTATTTACATTAATCTTGTTTTCATTAAAAACACACACATACTACATAATACTCTAAAACCAAATCAATACAATGAAGGAGAGAGGAAAAACCTTAGACAATCATAAAGTGGCAATATTCCTTCATTTGTCAACCATATGAACTTTACAGACTAGAATGCATCTTGTATAAAAAGGCCCACATGATTCAGAGACAGGAAACCATCCTATCCATTAGGTGAAATAGCACTGGGAAAATAGGAATGACATTTTACTTTTGATAAAGTGAATGGCCATGGATATTTGAATTTAATATACCTTGTTTCCACTGAGTTCATTGGATGTCTATGAACATGTACAGTTCTCAGTGTTAAACTCCCTCTAGGATAAATCCTAAGCATAAGCAACACTGATGTTCAGGCACTATGGGAAGACCCCCATGGTGAGTCACTAGATAAAAGAACTGATAAAGGCCTTGAATGGTCGTTTTCCCCTTCTAGGCAAGGACAGAGGCCTTGGCGAGACAGAAAAGGGGAAGATGGACCGGGAAAAAAGGAGTCAGTCCCATGAACCAGGGCCCATAGGAGAGGGCACAGGACCTTGGAAATGATCCCAAACAGGATCATCAGGGTTCACAATGACACTTCATTAAGTTTCATTAACAGAGAAGAGACTAGGTGAATGATTCAGGCTACCCAGACCAGTCTGACATAGAAGGTAGAGAGGAACATTTTAATACCATTAGTATGCTGTATCGAGGGTAGCTAAGAGGCACAGTGGCTAGAATGCCGGGCCTGACTCATCTTCCCGATTTCAAATCTGGCCTCAGATACTTACTAGCTGTGTGACCCTGGGCAAGTCACTCAACCCTATTTATCTCAGTTTCCTCATCTGTAAAATGAGCTGGAGAAGGAAATGGCAAACCACTCCAGTATCTTTGCCAAGAAAACTCCGAAAAGGGTCACTAAGAGTCAGGTATGACTGAAACAAATGAACAATAAATGCTGTTATTCTCAATTGGACTATACTACTACATAGAAAGTAATGTTTATTCCTTCCTAGGCTAGGGTTGAGACTAGGCTTCATTTACTAATTAGAAAAAGAAACAACATTTTTCTTACTCCATTCACCAGTTAGTTAACTTAGTGATAATCTTGTTTTGTTTTTTTTTAGTCATAATTTTATACAATGATCCTGTTGAGATATCATTTCAGATAAAAAACAATGACACAATAGAGAATTTGTAAAGAAAGAATGAAAGTTAGGCAATAATGCTTGATGAAAACAGAAAGGTGTTTGGACTTGAAATGCGTCTCTGACTCTTCATTTAAAGAGGGGATTCTGGCACTACAGGTATCCGTGGCAATTTATTTAGGAGAAATTTCTTTCCTTTTCACTAAGCCAATACAAAACTACTGAGGTATGACCAATGGATTTGTCAGAACCAAGGGCAAAGAACTGTGTCTTTCTTACCTTGGGGATTTATAATTTGTCCAGACTATAAGCAAGACATTTTCTTCCAGTGTTGTGTGTGCTGGCTGTTCAATCTGAACCAGCCTTTTCTCCCAAGACTATTCAGAGACAATAGCCTGCTTACTTATTTCTGGCAAGGCCTCTTCTCAGTAACTCAGCTCTCACAGATTGGCCTTATTTCCTACATGTAAGCTCTTAGATAGCTGGTGATCTTTTACTGGATTCCTTTTGTTTTCTATAGTTCTCCTTTGAAGTATGCAAAGTCCTTACAATATCTCCATGAGGTATTACACCCTCACCTCTTGAACGAGAAAATGAAGCACATCAAAATGGTCCAAGTCATACAATGAATGAGTCAGGCCAGGACTAGGACTTGGGCCTCTTAACTCTAGACTATTCCTTGATCCCTTAGCTTGTTGTTGCAAAGAGTAGGATCAGAAAGGAACTGCCAAAGGTTTTCTGTATGCTTCCAAAAGGGAACAAAGGTGGGGAGATGAGTTGGTGATTATAAAAAAACAAAAAACAAAACCACTAACAGGAACTTTTTCTCATTACTTAAAGCCTGTATAGGATGCCACAGAGAGGAAATGGGTGTTACATCGTCATAGGTGAAGGAATCAGAGCAGTTCAGAAAGCCTCCAACATAGCAGTTTTTGAGAGATGGATTCAGGAATGATCCAATTTATAGCTAAGCTAGTGAGCTGATAGGGAGGCTGAATTTTTTTTTAAATCCAAGCATTACAGAATATACCTGTATCTCTGACTGCATGAGTGACAAGGCTCTCCTGATTGGACTTGACCCCCTTGACTGGAGATTAAGGGCACACCTGCAGACAGCAAATCTACCACTGTTTCCTGAAGCACAGTGATTTAGAGCAATCTATATAGTCCAAAGGAAGCCAGAATAGAATGAGAAAGATATCTAAATGTTTCAGTCACTCCTGGATCAAAGAACCCTGCATATGGAGCATAGCAAAGCTTTGTTTGATGCTATTTGTTAGTGCTTGGTTCAAAGGCAGGGCTTAAGGGTTGTCTTTTCCAGGAAAGGCTATGCCCAAAATCCTTAAATCGAAAACTGCTTTCATAATGAATTTATGCAGCTTAAATTGGCAGCAAGTGATAACATCATTAGTATTTGTAGGAAAACTAGGTCCAGATTAAATACACATTTATTCTCTGTATTTGGTTTATTATGGGTTAAAGAATCAGGGAAGGCGATTCTAAGAGGCTTATAAGGGCTTTCCCTAAGAGGCAAAAGAAAACTGGTCCTGATCTTCCTTTCTTTTTACTACCAGAAAGGTAAACAGGAAACTGAGGAATTCAACTCAATGACTGTCTCAGGAGATCAGAGAAGTTAAAGGCCTTAGGATGAATTTTGTTTTCCATTTAAAGCTGCTCAATAGGTATAAAGTTGTATGTGGAAGCAGATACCTTCATCCTAATTTTTCCCAAATGAAAATTCTTTTTGTTTAGGGTTTTAACCCTAAGGTTAGTAGTGGAATAGCAGCACCAAAAAAAAATAATAATAATATTATGAAAGGTGTATGATAAAAGGAAAATGAAGAAATGGGCCAAAGGACACAGTTTGGGAGGAAACTGTATCCCTAGATATTAATCACCTTTTAATACAAACATTCAAAATCTATGTAAACACTTTCAGCCTCCTAAAATCCCTACCAGTGAGTTCACCCTTCTAGAGAAGCTCAGTGTATGATGATGCATTGTCTTTCCAGGCCTAATAGCTTGACAGATGCTATAGGTTTTCATTTTTAAATGATAAAGAAGTCCTTAACTAAACAGGAGTCACACAACTTCATTTCTATTTTGATTCTTGGAAAGGAGAAAGTGCTGTCGATTTGGGCAATGAATATTAATATGCTCTAGGAGAAATGAGAGAAGTTCAGGTATAAAACAAAGGATATCACATGATATCCTTTCATGTAAACAAAAATATGGCACACTATATATTTTCTCTGATCCTCATGTCCTCTCTCAAACTTCTCCAAAACAGAAATTATGCACCAAAGATAAAGTGACTTCAGCTGCTTCTATAGTCTAGGAAACCAAGAATCCAAAACAAAGTTAAAAAAAAAAAAACAAGCCCAGGAACTGACACTCACTGCTCCTTATCTCACTTAGTACCCCTCTCCTCACCTTCCATGCTACACTAACAGACTTAAGACACAAGCTTATATCAAACTCCAACGCCTACATCCTAGTGCCCCTTCTCTCTTTCCAGGGCCACAGATACCTTGGGTCCAGGATGAGGAAGTTTTTTTAGCCTCAACTTGGCCATAGCTCTTCAGGAGCAAAAGCCTGCCAGAAGCTGTAACCTAGAAGTACTAATGCTGCAAAACTCTGAAGTGTCAATAACTCTGAACTGTGGTGCTGGAGAAAGCAGGATTTGAACTGCTAGTGCTGGGAACAGAGGGAGTAGGACAGATCACCAGGACAGGACACTATATGTACAGGGAGTTGGGCAGCATGCTACCAAATGTCTGAGGGAAAACTGAGCCTGAGGGAAAAACACAGCATCTAGTTGGGGCCAATTCTGACCACCCAAAAGAAACCACAACCAGAGGGGAAAGAGTCAAAAATGAACAATAAGAAAAATAAAGAGGGGCAGTGGGTAAGACTGAAAGTACTAAAGATTCCAGTATGAAGAAATCCCAAAGACCTTGAAAATAAACAGATAAATCAACAGGAAAAACTAATAACAGAAGGAAATACGGCTTCTAGTTTTAGTAAATGAATTCAAGCATTTATGAATAAATACTATAAAATGAAGGGAAAAGTTGATGAGATAAAGCACCCTGTGGAATCTGAGAACATGGAAACATAACATGCTGCTCCTGAGTGGTTTAAAAGACAAATGAAACTTACGAGAGCAGAATTTATGTCCTGCACAGCCAAAAATAATGAGCAGAATAGAAAATCTTGAAACTGCAAGGGCAAGCCTCATCAAAGAAACAAAAGGAGGGAACAAAAGATTGGGAATGCAAATACACAGAAGTCGAAGACAATCCAGGAAAAGAGCAGCAAACAAGTAAGAACATTAAAAGGAAATATGCTCACCATGCAAGCAAAGCATATGGATCTTGAAGACAGGATGCGTGGAGACTATATAAGCATTACAGTTCTCCTAGAAGAACATGGCTGGACAAAAAGTCTTTAACAACACAATGAAGGAAATAATAAAAGAGAACTGCCCAGAACTTCCGAAAATAAGAAATAAAATTTCAATTTAAATAATTTATGGATTGCCACCAGAAAAACAAACAACACCCAAAATTGCAAATTTTAAGACAAATAGTGGTTATTAACGGTTCAATTCAGAAACAAGTTATGCAAGCTATCTGGGACAAGACCTTTAAATACAAAAGAAAGGATACTATTTTGTACACACTAGGAAAAAGAAGGAATGGAACAATGGGTTCCAAAGTGCACTTTTAACTCAGAATATGCCCAGAGTGACCTATTCTGCAAATCTGACCCTAACCATATAGAACAAAAGATGGATGTTCAATAATAGTGAAGAGTTTGGAGCATTTTTAGAAAGAAGACCAGAACTAAAGAGATTTACTTTTCAAACATCCCCCAAAACAGAAATGCAGGAGGGGTGAATAAATGTAGACACTGCCAACAAAGAAATGACAACAGAAAGTTAAGTGACTTCTAATCGTACACAAGGAGTTAAGGGAGATGCCATCAGTGAAAGAGGTGGATGGGGATCATTATGGGCAGAAGCTGGAGACACACAGGTGGACACACTACGGGTGAAAGCTTGTTTTACAGGATTATATTACTATATGGGAGGGTACAGGGAAGGTTGGGGGAGAGTATCAGGGAGATTCAGAGGAGTGATGCACTATGGTCGAATCAAGGGCTAGCAATGAGGGGAAGGTGACCTCTAGAGTCTCGGAAAGAGAAGAGCCTACAGGGGAGGAGGTGAGGAGGAGGGGGAAAATGAATGCTCCAGTAGGTGAAGGGAGACAAAGAATCTACCCTGGGTGAAGCCTAGGGATTTTGCTGCCTGAAAAGTCTACTTGTCTTGGGGGAAGAGGGGTAGAGTTGGAATCTCTGTGGGCAACTGGCACCTCTAAAAGTAGGAAAGCTTGGATCCTGGGAGATTTCCAGGCAGATGTAGGGGGAAAAACGGTCAACAAGAGAAGGTATAGATCAGTGGCAGGGAAGTGCCTTACCATGGGGCAACATACTCTTTGACACCTGCATAACTGAAATTTTTCTGAAAGACAACAATGAAAAAGAGGAATCCACGGGATTCGCCCTACAAGGCAGTAGCAGAAAGCACCTAGAGGGCAGAGTCTAGAATGGATATCTTGGAAGCTTTGATTGTTTGAAGAATTCAGAGAAAAGAGAGCGACTAGATGATTATAGGCAGTGGTGGGATTCAAATAAATTAACAACTGGTTCTCCATAGAACCCAGCCAAGGCCGCTAAAAGGCCCCAACCCCACTAACAACCAGTTCGGAGGCCCTGTCCCCGCTAACAACTGGTTCTCTGAACTCAACCTAAAATTAGGTATTGGTTCTACCTAATCGGTCTAAACTGGCTGAATCTCACCACTGATTATAGGGGTCATAAATCAGAGAATGAGGGTATAGATAAAGATAGATAATGAAGAGAGTGAAAAAAAATATTTTTTGAAAATGTAAAAGAATGAAGTTAAAAGGAAGGAGGAACCAACCTGAGAGTAAAAAATTGGAAGTAGAATATATAACCAGAAAAAAGCAGGAGAAAGGAACTAATAAACAAAACCCTAAAGGGTTTAGACACTGAGAAATGAGGATAAGAGTGAGGGGGCCAGTGGGAATGCGGTTAAAAAAAGATTAAAGTAACTAAATGAATATAATATAGTTATCCCTTCCACACTGCGACTTTCCCATTGTGGTTTCAATATATCATGGGTTGAATTAAGAAGTTAAGTGGGAATTTTGGGGGGGAATTTTGCAGAAGCTGCAAGGCATGTGAAGGCCAGCAGAGGACACAGAACCTATGACCAAATACTTAACTCAAATTTTACAATAAGGTACTGTAAACACCCCATAAAAGAAAAAGAAAAAAAATTCAGACTTTTCTAATACAAAGGGAAGCCCCAAAAAATTTTACATGGATTTTCCAGATCACCAATGTGCCATGCCTCTAACCCCTGCAATGTGGAAGGGATAACTGTATAGAAGAGGTGCAGAAGAGGGGAAAAATCATAACTTGAAAAAAGCCCAATTTTTGGGCTAAATGGAGGGAAATATAAATGCTTATAATTTAAATGTGAATGGATTAAATAATTTAATAAAATAAAAGACTGACAGATTGGATAAGAAAACAAAACCCTATAATTTAGTTCTTACAAAAAACACATTTAAAAAACAAAGACAAACACAAAATAAAACTGAGGGAGATGGAAAAAAATTTACCATGTTGAAAACGAATCCAAAAAAGGAGTTGCCATCATACTTTCAGACAAAACAAAAAACAAATGTTCAAAAAATAAGAAAGAACAAGAAAATTATCTTATGCTGAGAGGAGTCATAAACAAGCCAATATCAGTAATGAACTTAGATGCTCCAAATGCTTTAGTAACCAAATTCACAAAAGAAACATTATCTGAGCTTCAAGAAGATGTAGACAGTAATACAACAGTGACAGGAGACTTCAATATTCTTTTGTCAATTTTGGATAAATCAAACAGATAGATAAAAGGGAAAACATGAAACAACAAATTTCTGGAGAAACTAGAGCTAAAAGATTTATGTTGTTTTCTAAATAGGACGGCAAAAGAATATACATATTTCTCTGCACCACATGGAACTTTCATAAAAATGACCATGTACTAGAGTGCAGAGATACTGCAAACAAATGTAAAAAGACAGAAATAATCAATATATTTTTTACAGATCATAATGTAATAAGAATAGAAATTGATTCAGAGACCATAAACAAAAGATACTTTAATGTCTCCAAACGGAGACTTAACAATGAAATCTTAAATGAGTAGGCTGGAGAGCAGCTTAGGTGGTAAAATGCATTTCCCTCAAGGATAGTTGACGAGTCTAGATGCTCCCTCAGAAGGCTTGAATTTGACTCATATTGCTCTGGCAGTAAGTTTTGAGGCCATGCAAGTTTGGATAGAATTCTTTCCCAAGCATAATTTAATGGTTTTCCCTATTTGTGTGTCCTGGCCAACCCCTAATCTTGTGTATACATCTTGCTTTCTAATTCTAGGCATGATTTTTATAGGTCTGGTTTTCAAGGCTACTGGACAGAATCATGTATGTGTAAAAGAGGAAAAATGGCATGTACAGGGGTCAAGGGGATTGCCTTGAAAATGCAGTACCAAGAACAAATTTCTCGTTTGCTGAAAGAGTTTCTCTTTCCCAACTAGTAGCCAAAGACACTAAACCTATGAAGAAAGAAAATAGAATTAGTAAAATGACATTTTTTGGAAACCATGTGATAAAATCAAACTCAAACAGCAAGACAGAACTCTGCAGAGAATGCTCCTGTGATCCAGGATAGGAAATGAAACATTTTGCATTTACCTTGTGAAGGTTCTTGTTCATCCTGGTACAAAGATCAAAAGCATAGCTCCCAAATGCCAACTTTAGAGGAGTCAGATACTATTGGTCTACTGTTGGGGTCCAATTTTTTTAAATAGAAGTGCTGTTTCTATAAAAGGACTTGAGAACAAGGTCCCAAAATGCTAGGAATCCTTTATAAATAACTTAAAATCAAAATTCTATTTCAGAACACTATCTCAACTAGACTCTTCTCAGGAAATTCCAACAATTCTTTTGGGGGATTCTTTTCATTTGAATGAAATACAATCCAATTAATGCTCAATTGAAACGAGCATCACTGAAGATAGGTGAAACATAGCAGTTTCACAGAAAGAAAATCCATACACAGGACACAAGAAGCACATCAAGACCTCAAAGAACTTAACAGGGTTGGTCTGGTGTAGGATTGAGTGCCATTAGAAAACTATAGAAAACAGAGACAGAGGAATTTGAGAATCTCTCATCAAGTGCAAAAATGGCTCCTAGTCTTCCTCCAGGAAATACATAATCCCAGCCTCCCTTCTAGTTCCAAAAATCTGATTTTGTGAGGAAATATTTCAGAGTATTAATAACCCATTATACCATATCACAGATAATATTACTCTTCTTTTACTACTGTTGCTGGATTAACATGAAATGAAACCCTTTTGAGACATACCAATGAGACCCAGTACATTTGTTGATATGCTGAAGAAGGAAGAGAGAAAGAATTGAGCTTTTCAGTAAAGAAGTATTGTAAATACACACTGCCTCACTAGAAATGTTTTTCAGGTTCCTCCTAAACCTGTAGCCTTTAGGAAATTCCAGCGTCCCACAGCAGTATGTGGAACTCTTTGGTAAAAAATCTTTTGTAACCTAAAAGTAAACAGTTTCTGTTTCTTACCATGGAAATTCCTTAACTGAAAGAGAAATAAGGGCCTACTTCTGGGCCATTTTAAGTAATTATTTTAATAATTATAAAAAACAAATATTATATCAACTTCCATCCTTCTTTATCTGACACTCCCTACATCTCCCATACTCAATAAGGAGTGGAGGGGAATAGGCATTTAGTAAGCACCTATTATGTTGCGAGCACTTTAAAAATATTATCTCATTGCTAAATATTAAAATTTCCAAAGCTTTCATAGATCTCTCTGCTGGCCTGCTCTTAGAATGACCATTTAATCAAAGAAAGTTGGGGCTAAGACTCATAGAATTATAGACATAGGTTTCTGATCTCTCAAAGAGATATTTCTAATCACAAAAGATCACTTAAATGTGAAATCAGAGTCACTCACCTAATCATTGTCCTTGGAACTGTACAAAGATAATTCTTTTGCGAATCAAGTATACACAGTTGGCTTTTAGGTGTATTTTAGGGTGTTTGTTGGGGAAGCAGGTAGTGGTAGGAAAAGGAATACTAAAGGAAACAAACACTGCTTTAATGTTGGACTAGATGACCTCTAAGCTGCCTTCCAACTCTGTGATTCTATATTATCCTCTCCTTTCCAGCCCACATACCTTCCAGTTACTGGGTTATGAATTTTCTGATAAAGCTGGAAATAATCTCTTTTGGAAGCCTGATAGCTACAAGCTACTGAGCTTGTTTTTTGAACATTCCATTTCCTATTTGCTACTTTAAAAATGCTATGCAGCAAAGGCTCTTTTTAGATTCAGTGTATCTTCTGACAATCCTGGAAATGCCATGGAGACTACTATTTATTTCCCTGTAAGATCAGAATCCTGTCCCAACGACAACTGGAACAATTTGTTCACTCCTTTCTCCTAACTCATGGTAAGATACAAGTCTCATAGTTAGCAAAGACATGCATTGTGACAATGAGACATAATTTTTACTTAATTCCATCCAGGTAAACAGAATGATTATAGTGGGACAAAGAGGCTGGGGAGTCTTTATTATAAGATAAGAGGATGAGCGTAGGGAATTTCTTTTGGACAGACAAATGAACTGGGTAAATTATTGAAGACCTATCAGAAATACTCAGTTCTTGCCTAAAGCGTGAGTGAGTAGAGCCATCACAATTCATTCCTTCCAGGCTCAGTGAAAATAGCAATTCTAATACAAGGATCCTGGAGCTACATCCCTATCAGTGATGCTGC
The DNA here is from genome assembly GCA_028646595.1 of Phalanger gymnotis. Taxonomy (NCBI): domain Eukaryota; kingdom Metazoa; phylum Chordata; class Mammalia; order Diprotodontia; family Phalangeridae; genus Phalanger; species Phalanger gymnotis. Next base: position 13,122,807 of record CM053625.1, read on the forward strand.
TGCATTTTAAGTAGAGAATTGTTCTTTAAGTTGACCTGCTAACTCATTTGCTGATTGTCGGAGCTGGAGAGGACTAGATGGGGAGGGCAGGAGTGCACATTTTAGAATGTTAGGCATTCACAATAACATGAATATGTTGATCCAGAGAAATCTTGCCCTGTTAACATCTTCACTGTCCAAAGGACTGTGCAGAAGGTATACACTGCCATCTAGTAAGATTTTTATTGTAGGCTTTAAAAGTACATAGTTCACAACATCAAAGAGACTGTGAAGCTTAGGAAAAAATCTGTGTAAGCCTTTCCTTAAATACAGTTTCCGTGGAGGTGAGAAAGTGTGGACAACTCAAAAATTTGTATCTATGCTATGGATGTACTAACAGCATAAATACAAGTTTCAGACACTGATTCTATGGCCTTATAAAATAAAATTGACATAGATGCCACCTGAAGTGTGTTCACCAAGAGAAGGCATAGGGTATTTCCTAAAGGATTGTAGGCTTTGATGCTGCTGATATATTTCTTTTGGTCAGCCTAACACAGATTTTACCCAATCCCTTAAGAATCATGGTAAGTGCAGATGACACATCCATATGTCAAGAGCCACAAACAAAGAACAGTTACTTCTGAAGATGGACAGAACATTCTCCAAGAAAAATGACACTAAGTACTAATAATAGGAAGGCAAAGCCCCTCAGAGGAAATGAATGCTGTAGATTTCCTACTTTCCTAAGACAGCCTGGATTCAGCACTGGCTCAGATAAACTTTATCTACATTATCCTATATCTAGGCCAGTAGCCTGAGATCAAACGAATTGAGGTGCTCTGCGTGAGAAAAGGAGAGAAAACAATTTAGCAAAATACTTATCAAGAGGTGACTAGATCCACTTTAGGTTATTTAAGTAACAAAAGCCACAAGGTAGTAACAGTGCTTTTCAACTAACATGTCTACAGGAAAAGCTGCATGACCTGTGAGGTGTAAAGAAAATAGTATTCAAAGCTGCTTGCAGAGTTTGGATGTTAAAGTGGCTGGTTGTACTCCAACAATTGGGATGCAGAAGTATTATCTAAAGATCACAGCTGGCTCAGTTACTGGTCACCAAAGTAATGCTGAGACTTAAGAACAGAAACATCCCTTTTTTGGCTAATTAAATCATAATATACATATTTAAAAGCATTTTTTAAAAATATGCTACTAAAAAATAAATTTCTTTATGAGGCTGGAGGTTTTACTGAAAAGAATGAGTTGGTGGAAACTCTAAAGGACAGCAGCAAGCCTGTTGACCACTAAGCACTGGCAGCAGCTTTCTGCCAGCAGGAGGAACATGGGTGGTTTGAATAGTGGCATTGTCCTTGAGTCTCTTGCCATTGGAATTTTTTCTAGGTAGGAGCACTAAGTCAGGATCCATCTCGACTGTGAGTCACCTCGGGCAATTCTCACTCAACTTCTTATCCAGGAGCCTCCTTTTCTTCTATCCCTTTTTGAGATGCAGTGAGTTGAGTGGTCCCCAGTTTGTGCAGGCCAGATATAATCTATAACTTGATGCAAGTGACTTGCCCTTTTATACTATTGATACTTGACAAATCTTCAGATCTTGTTTTCCCTGTGGAAAGGATGGTGGAGAGCAAGAAAATATTTCCTGTTTCTGAAGTTCTGGGTGGAAAGGAACCATGTGGAAGCCTCAAGTTGCATATTTTTTCTTTTTCAGTGTTTTCCCTTTTCCCACCAAACAAAAAAAATTTCTAAATGAGATTCTCAAATCTTAATCTTGCCCTTACTCTCTCCCACCAAAATCTTCCCTCAAACACATTTAATGTTAATAAGCAGTGCAGTTACTCTGCTCTCCAGCTTGGGAGTTGTTCCAATTAATTCTTAGGTTACAAGTACATTCATACTTAAGACTTTTTTTTCTTTGTGTTTTTAAGGGTATGTCCCTTGTAGCAAACTGAAATATTAATAGAAAAGTAATTCATAAAACATTCCAGCAAAGCAGTCAATCATCTGCAGGTTAGAAAGCAGAGGGATTTTCAGTCAGCAAACAGGCAACAGTTGACATTTGCAGTGAGAATGATCATCCCTCATTTTTTCCTTGCTTGTTCACCTTCTTTCAGCAATCTAGAAATTGAATTTGGAGTGTCCAAAGATGCAGATGGGGAAATGCTTGACATGGGAAGACCACTGTGCTGCCAACTGAAAGAACTTGACGTCATTCCATTCTACTCCATCAATGAGAACTAGGTAGAGAGGGAAACAAGAGCTCAGATTTTCAAAAGCATAAGCCAAACCAAATTCCCTGCTCTGGTAAACTTCTGATGTAACTGGCCCATACCATTCTAACTGTAAAATAATAAGATTTTTTTTTTCAGTATTCCACCTCATTTTCATAATCTGCTACTCCAGGTTAGAAATGAATGAAGAGGGACTCTGAAGGGCATGATACAAGATTAAAAACAAAACAACATAATATCAGATAAAAAAATCAATATTTTGTTAACTTTCCAGCTCAACTGTCCACCTGGCATTATATACTCTTATTATTCTGGGGATCATGTACGTATGTAGCATTTAATACAATCACAAGTTAACTGATTTGCTAGAGATTTTCAGAATGTTCTTCCTTCCATGTCTAACAGTTTTTTTTTAATTATCACATTCTTCCCCAACAGAATTGGGAATGAAAATGTAATATAATGATAGGTTTGATTTTTATCTATTAGGTGATATATCAAGAGAACAAATAAGGAATATACTATGTTCAGCCTTAAAAAAATATTATCACCTGGAATATGATTAAAAGATCACCTTAGTCTTAGTTGAACTACTGGCTCCACTGATTTCCTTCAATACCTTTTTATGGCATGGAGGGCACCCTATGCTCTTAAAGACCATGCCAGAGAAATATAAGCTTTGGCAGGTCCTACCAGGTTGGAAACGTTTTGAATTGAGATACGATGGAATATTTTTTTTGTCTGCCGTTCAAGGACTGATTCAAATTCAGAGAAGTTCACCATCAGCAAGCTGGCCACTAGGTAAGGATTTTTCTGATGATCATCATCTACAATAAGTCAGAAGGGAGGATTGTGATCTAAGCTGGAGGATTTTCAAGTACCAATTCCGGTGAAATCATGGTTCTTTCAAAATATGAAGTACTGAGGAAGATACAAGGATAGTAAGAATGTTTACAATTACAAAGTGTGTTAGGAACTTATTATTACTCTTCTGGAAACACAGATCTCTCTGGAAGTTTGTGGAAATTTTTATTAGGAAATAATGCTACTTACCCCGTAGCATGTTCTGCTGATGCTTTGCAGTGCAAATCAACCTACTAATTCCTTCAATACATTGACTCTTGGGCTCTATTTCCTTGTCTTTTGTTTTCTTAGGCAAAAACATCACTAGGAAAAACAAAGCAAATTTCATCTTGTGCATCAATTAAATATTTAAATTCTGATGCTCAAATCTGTAGATGAGAAACTATGGGTAGGTGTTGAAAAGAGAGAAGGTACATTCCTTTTCATCACTAAAAAATGAAATCATAGCAATGACAGGTGAAGAGTTGGCAGCCTAAAATAACAAAGCAATATATAAGATTCAAAATCATTTAATTTGTGGTGGAAAATGAAATGGAATTTATATCATGAGCTTCATTCTTGTTATGGTCTGGAAAAAAGCTGTTTTGAACGGCCTAGTCTTTCTGCTTGAAAAGTTGTCTGTGTTCTAGACATACCTCTTTTTTTGCCTGGTACCTTCTCCTTCCTGCCCTGTGCCTTCTTTGAAACTCTCTGTATCTGGATTTTGTATCCCTAGAAGTCTCCAAGCTAGAAATCTCAGTTTACTAGATGATTTATAGCTCCTTGACTATGACTCAAAGGTGGGAAGCAAATCAGACTCACCTACAAAGCATTTGTACTGTCCAGATGATATAGCTGGACCCAGAAGTGCCAGTGAGCACAATGAATTGCCGCTTGCCACACCCTAAAGTTCACAAAGCCTGAGGCTACCCGGCAATACCCTCAGTTGTATGCATTCCTTTCTGTGTCTTGCTTTCATACTCCAATTCCCAGTGTATTGGGTCACTGGGCTGACTTAGTTTTTAAGGTATCAGTTGCTGCTCTATTTTGGGGGATGGGGGAGGTGTGGACCCTGTATTAGGACAGCATATTGTCCTAGTACCCTTCTCTTGTTACCCCTGCCTAGCCTTCGATTCTCCCTTGAGTATATCCAGATAAGTCATGTGGCCTCCACTCAAACCGAAAGACCTATTACTTTCATCAATGGATGGCTCATTTAATTCTTTGAAGACCCTCTAGTCTTAGCAATGGTCTCCAAGGACCTCAAATAGGCCAATGAGTTTGCACAATCGGTGAGCCCACATGCCTAATCTTATTGCTACTTCATGGAGATTGGGTGAAAAAGTATAGATGATTTAACAGAGCCCACCCCACTACTAGAATACTACACTAGTTTACGTCTTATCCACAGTACTATCTTTGTCTTAAAAAGTTCAGCACATTATAGGGTATAAGCTTCTACAGCATGGGTTCTCAACCTTTTTTGTACCATAGACATCTTTTTCAGTCTGGTGAATGAACCTCATCTCAAATTATTTCCTTTTCTTTTCTTTTTAAAAAAATCATAGTTAAAGGAAAATACTGAATTTCAGTTAGAGGTTAGTGAAAATGAAAATGTAAATTCATAGACCCTTTGAAATTTATTCATGCAACCCTGAGCTAAAGACTGGACTGATGGACAAAAGCATGTCTACTAGACAACAGATATGGACAATTCAAGTTGTATTCATGTAGTTCTTTATGGAGATGAAATGAGTTCTGATTCTTTCTTTTACAAACCTGCTATTTCCTTTGTGTTTGGATAAATGGTTGGTTTTGTTTCTTTTAACTTTGTGTTTTATTGTACAGTACAGATAGCAGTATTATCTGAAAAACATTACATTCCAGTGGAAAGTAAGATCCTGGAGGGTAGTACCCAATTTCTAGCACAGTACTTTGCTTGTAGTAGACAATTAGTAAATGTCTTTTGAATTTAATTCTTATAACTTGTACTACTTTTTAAAAATTATATTTTACTTTTTCATCAATCAAAATCCACCTTCTCTTTCTCCTACCCCAACATCCCACAGCCCCAATCTGAGAACAAAAGAAAAGCAGAACTGGTGTTACAAACATATGTAGTCAAGCAAAACAAATGGCCACATTGGACATATATATGTAGAATTATATATGTATATAATACACACACATGTATATGTATATCTAATATATCTTTCTATACATCATTCTGCACTGAGCCCTTCACCTCTCTATTAGAAGGTGGATAGCATATTTCACCATCAGTCCTCCAGAAAAGTGGTGGGCTAGTACACTGATCATAGTTCCTAATTCTTTCAAAGCTGTTGGTCTTTACCACATTGTTGTCATTGTATAAATTGTTCTCTTGGTTCTGTTCACTTCCCTCTGCATCAGTTCATATGTCTTCCCAGGTTCCTTTGAAATTATCCCCTTCATTTCTTAGAGCAAAATAGTATGCTATTACACTTATATACTATAACTTGTAGAACCATTCCCCAATTTATGGGTAGCCCTCAAAATTCCTATTCTTTGCCACTTCAAAAAGAGCTAAAATTTTTTTTAAAAAATTCTATTTTTTCAATCAGCAAAAATTTACTCTCATCCCCCTACTCCACTGACTTGAGAAATAAAGAAAAATAATCCCCATTTTACCAACATGTAATAAATTTCCACACTGTCCATGTCAAAAAAAATATTTCATTCTGCATTTGGTCCTTCACCTACAAATATTTCTGTACAGCCTTAATACATCTTTTTTACATTGTACAGCCTTACCCTTCCTCTAATTTCCTCTTCTTCTTTCTCCCGCTTTTCCCTTATTTCTCTGTTGAGTGATGTGTATTTTTGTACACCCATTCATGTGTGGCTATTCTTTTCTTCTTTGACAAGCTCAGATGAGAGTAAGGCTCAAGAGTCAGCTGCTTTGCCCACCTCCTCCTCCTTGTTGGTATAGGTGTCTACTTGTGCACTCAAATTATGGGAAATAATTTTTCCCTAACCTTCCTTTCCCTTTTCCCTCTCTTCTTCCCTATCACCCATGTATAACCTCTTTCCCTCTCTTTCCATTCTTTTCAAGACATAAGGGAGAAGGGAATAAGAATTTATACAGCTCCTACTATGTACCAGGCATTGTGCCTACCATGTACCAGGCATTTCACAGTATCTCATTTGATCTTCATAACAACTTCGTGAGGTAGGTGCTATTGTTATTCTCATTTTACATTTGAGGAAACTGAGGCAAACAGAGGCTTTGCCTAGGATCACACAACTAGTAAGTATCTGAGGCCAGGTTTGAACTCAGGTCTTCCTGATTCCAGGCCCAGCTTTCTATCTACTGTACCACCTAGTTTCCTCTAGACATAACAGAATCACTCTCAGACCTTGTCTTATTAGACTCCTTCTTGACCCTTGATTAGGGTCCAGAGGGGGGACATTTGCATCATATCCCCCATTAGAATTTAATTTATCCTTGTTTAGTCCTTTGTCATTGCTCACTCATATTTACCTTTTTATGTTTCTCTTAACTCCTGTGTTCGAACCTTAAAGTTTATACAGTTCTGGTCTTTTCATCAGGAATGATTAGAAGTACTCTATTTCATTAAAGATCTGTTTTTTTCCCTTGTGGAATTATATTCAATTTTGCTGTTAGTTATTTTTGGCTATAAGCCTATATCCCTTGCCTTCTGAAATGTTACATTCCAAGATCTCTGTTGCTTTAAGGAAGAAGTTGCTAAATTGCATATGATCCTGACTGTGACTCTTTGGTACTTGAATTCTTTCTTTCTGGCTGCTTACAGTATTTTTTCTTTGATGGATTTTGGCTAGCATGTTCCTGGAAGTTTTAGAGGTTTCTTTTACTAGGTAATGGTGGATTCCTCCTCTTTCCACTTTGCCCTCTAGTTCTAAGATATCTGGGCATTTTTTCTTTTCAATGATTTCTTGAAATGATATCTAGACTCTTTCTTTGGGTCATGGCTTTTAGGTAGTCTAATGATTCTTAATTTTTTTCTGTCCTATTTACTAGCTTGGTTATTTTTGCTATGAAATACCTTACACTTTCTCCATTTTTTCAATCTTTTGACTTTATTTTTATATTTCTTTTTGTCTCATGGAGTCTTTGGCTTCTTTTTGCTAATTTTCATGGAGTTTGTTGATTGGGTAAGCTATGCTGTTAATTACCTTTCCAATTCTTCCTTTCCATAGCTTTTTTCTTTTACCATTTTTCCTACTAGCACTCTTATTTTATTGATACAAAAACCTTTTTAAACTTAAAATTTAAAACATTTTTAAAATAAAATTTAATTTCTTTAAATTTAAAATAAAAAAAAATTCTTGCTTCATCTGTTCTAGGATTCTAGGTGAATTTGTATCCATACTGTGGTCTTTCTTTGAAACTTTGTTTGTAGGCTATTTGGAGTTGTTTTCTTCTTCTGGGTTGTTGTTTTGAGTCTTCCTATAATAACTTTTTATGGTAGGATTCTTTTTTTTTTTTGTTTCATCATTCTTCAGGCCTCCTTCTTGACTTTGGATTTGATATTAAGGTACAGCTCTGTGTGGTTCTGAATGGAAGATCTGGGTTGGCCTTGCTGCTGTTTTAAATGGGGTATTGGGTGTTGTGTTGTTCTAGAAGCAGCTAAGGTTATGGAGCTGCAAGGTACCTGTGTAAAGGCTAGGTCAAAATCTGATAGCTAGCTCCCCTGGTTTGAGCAGTGCAAGTTTCTGTCCCAGGCATGGGTCTGTGCAACAGCAGACTATTTCTCGTCTCAGCTACTATCAGCTAATTTGGAAGCTCTGCTGTTTAAGAATAACAGAACTGCAGGGTTCCCTCTGGTATTCTCTTTGGTGTGGTATTAATGCCTGACTATTCCTCTGCAGGCTTCAGACTGGGCTAGAAGCTGGAACGGATACCCTGATCTGCTTTTGAGACATAAGCCACATTGTTGCTGCTTGCTTCTTAATTTACTGCTCCCTGGGTACACTGCCTAGGGCACACGACTGCTCCTTACCCTCAACTGCCACCCTTGTACCAGCAAATTCCTCCTGGATCTGTGACCTGGAACTGGGTAGTGGGTGACAGAGATGTCAATTGGCATCTGTTCTCAATGTAGTGGCCCAGTATAAGCATCAGGGTGCCCTGGTTTGAGTCTGAGACCTCTTCTTTCCCTGGTGCATAGCTTCTTCCTGTCCTGGCATGCTCTATCAGCAGAATACTCCTGGCTCTACTCTGTCTCTATTGTTTGAAGTCTTCTCTGTCTCTCTTTGCTGACCTGGGCTGAAAAGATGACTCACTGTAACTCTATCTTGAAATTCCTGATCAAGATTCAGTCTGGTGCATTTCCTAGATCTTACTGGAGGAGTTTGGGAGGGGAACTTGCTGTACTGCTTTCTGTTACTCTGTCATACTGGATCTACCTTCTGTTATATTTTTAAAGATTATTAACCTAATCATTTCTGATCATAAAATGACTGCTATGCAAGTCTATTAGAGAGCTACTCACTTAGTAACTCCCACAATGCCCATACCAAAATAACAGAGCCTAAGAATCTCTGAATTGAAAAGGATTTCAGAGAAAGCCACAGAATATATACTCATACATAAGGTCCTTTTATAATAGTCTTAACAAACTGTCATATAGGCTTTACTAGAAGACCTACAAGGTGAATCCACTATCTCCTGAGGTAGACTGATCCATTTTTGGATAACCCTAGATATTGTGACATTTTTCTTTACATCAAGGTTAAATTTGCTTCTTTATAACTTTAATTCATTTCTCTTAGTTCTTCTCCTTAGGGCTAAGAACAAGTCAAATCCTTTTTCAGTAAGACAACACTTCAAATACTTGAAGACTGCTCTCATGTTCTAAGTCTCTTCTTTTCTAGGCTAAACAGTTCCAATTCCTGGAATCCATTTTCATATGGTGTGAAATCAAGGAATTTCATCATTCTTGTGTTCCTTCTGCTTCAAGCTTTTTGTGTTACCTAGATTTGAACATGATACATTTGCTACTATTAACTTTCATTTTATTGGATATAACACTAAGATTTAGCCTTTTAAGAGCCTTTTACATCCTAACTTTCTCCTTTAGTGTGTTGGCTATCCCTTGTAACTTTGCAATAAATAAATTTCATAAACATACTTTCATCTAAGTCACTGGCAAACATCTAAACCACACAATTTAAAGCATGGATTCCTTTGAGATATCCATTAGGGATCTCTAATATTCTTTGGGGCTAGCTATTCAACCAGTTCCAAATACCCCTAACCGTTCTATGGTATAACCCACAAAGCTCCAACTTTACCATAAGTATAGCAGGATTCTTTGCTAAAACCTAATTACAATATCTTCTTGATTTACCAGGCTAGTATCCTTGACAAAGGAAAAGAGCTATTCTGACTTTATTTTTGATGATGCCAGCTACCCATTAGTCATTTCTTTCCAGTAAAAAAATTATTTTGTGGGGGCCAAAAAATGCCCTCAAAACCAAGCAGAACAAGATGTAGGACAACTCTGCCTTTTCGCTGTCATTTGTTATTATTGTTCCATCTATTCTGTGCAACAATAACTCTCTTCCTTCTTTGACATATCTCATTCTCTCTCAATATAGCTAAAAAGTCCCTTCTCCCCTTTTTGTTGTCTTTACTCTTCTTCAGCAGCCTCAGTGCATCCCGAGTTTTAGCATTCCTTAACCACTATTTTTTCACAAAATAGTGCCATATGTTGGTATTTATCTTTTGTTACTTGCCTTTGTTTCCATCTTTTTTAGAAAAAATCCAAGTTGATTAATTCCTTACGTATCTATATTGGTCTATTTAGAAAATTTTTCTTTTTTTGCTGAAGCATTTCTTTGTGTCTTTACAACTCCATTGTTAACTGCTCTTCATCAATACTCCTAAGCTGATGTCCTCGTAAAACTTTAGTTCATAGCCTCCTTTTGAACTTTTTGACACTTGCTTTCTCAAAAATCAGGAAATTATGAATTACTTTGATTTTGGAGAAGGAAGAAATTCAGAAATTCAGTAAGGATAATTGAAGTTTCCCACTATTTGTATATTAGATGCAAATCTGTGGCACCAAACTACAAGCTCTGAGTTTACAAAGACTGGATTCGATCTTGGGGGCTTTTAATAAATTATTCTTTTTGACTTGTTTTGCCCAGGGTTTCCCCTGAGTCTTAGAACATAATGCAGATCTCATTCTCCATTCTGATGGAAACACTAAGTTCATAATACTGGTGCTGTTAACTGGGAAATGACTATTAAAAATTTAAAAAAGGATCAATAAAACATTTAAAAATAAAATAAAAAGAATGATTCCTTGATTTTATTTTTAAAAAGTCTCATGCTATATCACTCAGAGTAATGTACTAAATGCAAGCTCAGATACAAAAACTAGAAAAAAATCATCTTTAAACTTGGCTTGTGGGAAAATCATACAATTAATTGTAGTACAAAGCAATACTTAGTACAAAGTATGATTTGAAGGAAGAAAGGTCATTACCAACTGTGGGAAATTAGGGAAGGCTTTCTAGAAGAGGAATATGAGATGTAAAGAATAGCAAGAGATTCAACACATTGAGGGGAGATGACATTCAAAATTTAGGGGACAGCGTAAGCTAAGTCTTAAGGCTAGGAAAGAACATGTCATGAAGAGGACACGAAACCAATGAAAAAGACAGAGGAGTTGACAGAAAGAGAAAAAGACAAGACAGAGTATCCAGAAAGAACTTAGGCAATGTAAAGAAGTCCAATCTGGCTAAAGTGTGATATATGTGGATAGAAGAAGTATGAGAAAGACCTGCATTAAATCGTATTCCTAATGAAACTTGAATGCTAGACAAAGGACTCTGAACTGTCAAGAACAGGGACTTAACGAAGATTTCTGAGCAATGAGTAGATCTACATAAATAATGTAAGTCTGATAGTAGAACAAGGATGGATTACAGAGTACAGATAATGGAAGGAGAAGGACCTGTTAAGAGGCTATTGAATGTCCCAGGTAGGTGGTAAAGAGGGTCTGTATTAAAATGACAAAGGAACCAGATATTAATGAGATACAAGGAACAAGGATCAACAAGATTTAGCAAATAATACAGATAGCTTATAAGGTTTGCAAAAAGCTTCCCTCACAACAAGGCTGTGAGGTAGGTAGGACATGAGAAGTGAAGGAAAGGGAAAAGCCAAAGAGAACATTGGTTTTCAACAAGAGAGGCAAATAAAGTCAAGAGCCAAGGGATTAGGGGAAAAGATAATAAGCTCAGTCTGGTACATTCATTCATTCAACTATTGGCATTTATTTAGCACCTAATAGGTGCTAGCACTGTGCTTGTGCTGAGGATATAAAGATAAAACCAGAACAAACCCCAATGTAATAACAGTTATATACATCTACAATGTGTCTGGCACAGGGCTAAGTGTTTTATAAATATCACCTCATTTGATCCTCACAATAGATAACCCTGTGAGGCAGGCACTATTATTATTCCTATTTTACAAATGAGGAAACCGAGGATGGGAGCCATTAAGTGGCCAGGACCACATAGCTAGTAAGTGTCTGAGGCAGGATTTAGACTAAGGTCTTACTGATTACAGTCCCAGTGCTCTATCTACTGTGCCAGCAGCACGATTTCAAGGAAAGCATACGGTGCTGATTTTGAAATAGTTAAAGAAAGAATGGTAGAATTGTGGGTCTGGAGCTTAGAAAAGAAGTTGGGGCTGGGGATATGGATTGAGAAGTCATTTGTAGTGAAATGGTTGTTGAAACAATGAGACTGTGTTGAGAGCAGGGACTTTTTTGCCTTTTTTTTTTTGGTATCACCAGTGCTTACCACAGTGCCTGGCACCAAAGAGGCACTAAAGTGCTTACTGACTTTAAGAGAAGAGGAGAAAGAAGGAGAGAGAGAGAGAAAGAAGGGGGCCAAGAGATCTCTTTTGGGGAATCAACTGTGTTAACATGTCATGAAGAGGACACAAAACCAACGAAAAAGACTGAGGAGTTGACAGAAAGAGAAAAAGATAAGACAGAGTATCCAGAAGGAGGAATGGCAAATAATGTCAAATGCTGTAAAGGATGAGGATGAAGATTGAGGATTAAGTAATTAATAGGAGTGATACTTTAGTGGAAGCAGAAGTCAGATTATAAGGAAAGAGAGACCAAGAGGTGAATACATGGAGGAACCTGGTTTAGACACCTTTTATAAGATCAATAATAGAGAGGAGGAATATTAGTTAGGGCAGAAAGGTCAAAGGAAGACAGTTTTAGTATTATGATGACCTTAGAAAGTCTGAGAGAGTAGGGACAGAGAAGGTGGGTGATAATGCTGAGAGAAGAGGAGAGTTGAGAGATATTCCCTTGGATAGTCTAATGATTTCAGCAAAGTACATGGTTAAGTCATCTGCTATAAGCATGATCAGTGGGGAGTATGGCTGACATCATAGTATAATGGAAAGATGAATGGTTTGGGAATGTCTCTATGGAGAATGAGGAATAGAGTCAATCAGAATAGAATGGAATAGGTATTTAAAGGGACATCTCCAACAATGTCCCATATCTGAAAGCAGACCCAGGTCCTGCAATGGTGTATAAGGTGCACCCAGTTCATGTTTCCCTTCTTACCTTTTTTGTTTTTCTCCTTTGTTACAACAGTCATTGACATTGTTGGAGTGGCTATTGTCTCACCACTGGTAGGAAGCCTGCTGACTTGGAGAGACCGGAAAGTGCATTTCAGTGTGTTTTTGGCAGTGGAAGGATCTTTCTTTTCTGTGTCTTTCTTTTTTTCTGTGGGCTGAGCAGCAATCCAATAATCTACTTGTAGCCCCATTAATTCAACACCGGCACTCTGACTAGAAAAGAGAAACAGAAAAGAAGCTAGTTACTTTATTATATTGTATGTTCTTTTTCAACCTCTAAATAGCTTCCTAATTAGCACTTCAAATAATTTTAATAATTTTAAGCTTTATAAACTAATCAACATAGTATATTTTAGCAATATCTTAAGATTTTTTTTTATGTTCCAGGCATATAGCATTTATTTTTTTCTTTTTTTTAAATTTATTTTTAATATGTTTAGTTTTCAGCATTGATTTTCACATGCGTTTGAATTACAGATTTTCTCCCCATTTCCACCCGCCCC
>CM053625.1:13136523-13218743 GCA_028646595.1 Phalanger gymnotis
AGCCCTGCTTCCCTCTGCCACTTTGTGGGTTCTGCAGTTCTAGAATTGGTTCAGAGCCATTTTTTTATAGGTTTTTGGAGGGACTTGGTGGGGAGCTCACGCCAGTTACTGCTTTCCAGTCGCCATCTTGGCTCTGCCCCCCATCTTAAGATATTTTAATCCTTTAAAATGTGTATACTATAATTTAAAAATTCATTACACAATATTTTGTAAGAAGAATAATACATAAATGCATACCATTGCTTTTTTCTCTCATTTTACTTTTGGTACATGTTCTTTAATTCCTTAGCATGAAATTATACTTTTATCACGTTGGATAAGAAGCATACCTTTGACACTATCCATTTTTCTAAGCCAAGCCTTGGTTAGAGCTCATAAGTTTTCTTTTTTATTAATCTGTCCCTCCCCAATCCATATCTCGCCTACCAATGAGCAAACAAAACAAAAAAATACTCTGAAAAATAAAGCCCTCAATACATTGCTGAGTAATCTGGCAAAACACATTTCCACACTGGTTATATTCAAAAATACATATCTCTTCCAGGATTTTAAATTTAAGTTAAGCCCTTCAGTTAAGTTTTTAAGTTCTTTGTCAGGAAGTAAGTAGTATGTTTTATCTTCATTCTTTTGGATTCATGTCATTGCAATGATCAAAATTCTAAAGTTATCCAAAGTGGTTTTTACAATGTAATTTTTGTATAAACTATTCTCTTAGTTCTTCCCACTTTGCATCAGCTGAAGTTTTCCTGGTTTCCTCTAAAATTGCTTATATTGTTATTTCTCATGGCACAATAATATTCCATGCTATTAATATAGACTAATTTACTTAGCCATTCCCCAACAGGACACCCCCTTAATCTTCAAATTTTGGCTACCACAAAAAAAGCCATTGCAAATATATTTGTACATATGAAACTTTTTTTTTTAATTTTTTTGGGGGATATTGGTCTAGTAGTGGCAGTATAGCTGGCATAGCTCCAAATTACTTTCCAGAATGGCTGGACCAATTAATAAAATTAACATCAATGTACCTGTTTTCCCACAGTCCCTCCATCATTTGTCATTCTCCTTTTCTTTTTCATCTTTGCCAATCTGACGGGCATGAGATTACAGCCTCTGAGATGCTGTAATTTGCATTTCTCTAGTTATTGGTGGTATCAAGAATTCTTTCATATGGTTGTTGATTGCTTGGGGTTTCTTCCTAAGAAAACTGCTTATTTGTTTCAAGATGATGAAATCAAAGCTATCTATAGTCATATGAAAAAATCCTCTAAATCATCTATAAGAGAAATGCAAATTAAAACAACTCTAACATACCACCTCACATCATACCACATCACATCACTACTAGATTTGGCTAATATGACAGAAAAGGAAAATGATAAATGTTGAAGGGGATGTGGGAAAACTAGGGCACTAACGCACTGTTGGTGGAGTTGTGAACTTATCCAACCATTCTAGAAAGCAATTTGCAACTATGCCCAAAGGGTTATAAAATCCTTTGACCCAGCCACTACTAGGTCTGTATTCCAAAGAAATTTAAAAAAAAAGGAAAACGACTTACATGTAGAAAAATATTTATAGCAGCTTTTTGTGGTGGCAAAAAGTTGTAAATTGATGGTATGACCATTAACTGGGAAGTGGCTGAACAAGTTGTGGTATATGATTGTGATGGAATGCTATTGTGCTCTAAGAAATGACAAGCAGGTTGATTTCACAAAAACCTGTAAAGACTTACATGAACTGATTCAAAGTGAAGTAAGCAGAACCAGGAGGACATTGTACACTTTAACACCAATATTATACAATGATCAACTGTGAATACCTTGGCTATTCTCAGCAATACAATGATCCAATATAGTTCTGAAGGACTTATGATGAAAAATGCTATCCACTTCCAGAAATAGTACTGATGGAGTCTCAAAACTGAAGCATACTATTTTTTTTTCTTTTTCTTGTTTTTATCGGGTATGTTTTCTTTGATAACATGACTAATACGGAAATGTTTTGCAAGACTGTGCACGTAGAAACTATATCAAATTGCTTGCCTTCTCATTGAGGGAGGAGAGGAGGGGAGAAGAAAGAGAATTTGGAATTCAAATTATTATTTTATTTTGAATTTTAATATTTTCCCTAATTACATATAAAAATGATTTTTAATGTTTAAAATTTTTTTTGAGTTCCAAATTCTCTCCTTTGTTTCAGCCCTTTGGGCACAGTTCCAAATTGTTCCCCAGAATGACATCAGGAACCCAAAATTAAAAAAAATGAATGTTAAAAAAATTTTTTTTACATGTAACTGGGAAAAAAAGCTGCCTGTTCCTATCCAATCATTTTACCCACTGGGGAATGGGTCTCAATTTTATAAATTTGATTCAGTTCCTTTTATATTTTTATTTAAATACCTTTACCAAAGAGATCTCCTGAGATCTTTCCCTGAGTTATTATATGCCTTCTAATTTTAACTATACTAGATTTGTTTCTGCCAATACTTTAAAATTTTATATAATCCAAATTGTCCATTTTATCTTGTATGATATTCTCTATCAGTCATGAATTCTTCCACTATCCTTCTTTTCTTGCTCCTCTAACTTGTTTATGATGTGACCGTCTACATCTAGGCCAGATGTCCATTTGGAGTTTATTTTGCCATTAAGGTAGTCTCTACCTCACTTCTGACAGACTGCTGTCCAGTTTACCCAGCAGTTTTTGTCAAATTATGAGTCCTTCCCCAAGTAACTGGGGTGTTTGCATTTATCAAATACCTTGCTACTGTCCTTGTTTGTTGTGTACTCAAGCTGTTCCACTTACTGACTTAAATCAGCACCAAATTATTTTTTACCTTGAGAAGAGGTACTGACAGATTCCTCTCTTCCCTTCATATCCACTTTTTTCATTATTATCTTTGACATTTTTGATTTTTTCTTCCTTCATATGAACTTCATTTTTATTTTTTTCCAGCTCTATAAAAAGTGTTCCTTGGGGACTTTGGCACAACACTAAGTAAGGACATAAATTTAGATAGTGTTGTCACTTATTATATTGGCTGAATTTACCCGTGAGCAATGAACAGTTTCCTAACTGGGCCAGTACATAATTCTGCAAAGAACCTTTTGCAGTCCGTGGGTGAATGATGGTAGCTTCTATAGTAATTTTGAAGGTAATTTCTCTTTCTAGCTCTTCCTATTGAGTTTTGTCAGACACACACCCACATACATACATGCGAATGGTTTGTATGTATTTATTTGATATACTGCAACTTTGGTCAATTTCCTGCTTCAACTAATTTCGGGTTCATTCTTCAGGGTTCCCTAAACATACCATATATCATCTACAAAAGGCAATAATTTTGTTTCTTGTTTACCTATGTTCTCTCAATTTCCCTTTTCTTGTCTTCTTTGCTAAAGCTAGGATTTCTGGCACTATGTTAAATAGCAATGGTGATAATGGATATTCTTGCTTTACATCTGGTCTTATCAGAAAAGCCTGTAACCTTTCTCTGTTACATGTTTGCACTTGGGTTTAGAGGTGTATTATTTACTGTATTAAGAAAAAGTCCATTTATTTCTAGGATTTCTAAAGTATTTTTAAAAATAAAAACATATTAGATTTTGAGAAAGTCTTTTCAGATTCTATGGATAGAATGATATAGTTTCTGTTATTTACATTAACATAATTTATTATATTTATCTTCTTAATGCTTAACCAACCATGCATTTATGGCATAAATGCAACCTCATTACAGTGTTATATTTAACTTTTTGTTATTATATATCTAACCTTATATTTATTATTATGTTTAACATTTCTGCATCAGTGTTCATTAGGGATATTGATCTTTCTCTGCTTTGTCTCTCTCTAGTTAAGGCATCAAGAGTTCATTGGCATCATAGAAAGATTGGAAGGATGTCTTCTTTTATTATAACTGCAAAGAAGTTTTTGAAATTGTTCTTTTAATGTCTGATAGAATTCACTTGTGAATCCATTTGGCCTTTGGGTTTTCCTTTGGGAGTTCGTCCATGGCTTGATTTCCCACCTCCCACCCTCAATACTGGGTTATGCACTTTTTTTGTTAATCTCAGTATTAATTTTTAAAGTATTCATTAATTTCCTCCAACTTATTATTTTTGTTAGCATATCATTACGTAAAATAGTTTCTGATAATTTCCTTTACTTCTTTTTCAGATGCCATGAGTTCTTCTTGATACGTGATACAATGTGGTTTTCCACTCTTATAAAAAAAAAGATTACTTAATGGTTGATTTTATTAATATTTTCTAAAAAATAGCTCCTAGTTTTATCAATTCAATGGTCTTTTTGCTTTCAACTTTATTAATCCTTCTTTAATTTTCACAATTTCTACTTTGTTATTTATTTGGGGATTTTTTATTTGTTTTTCACTTTTAGTTGGTTGCCCAATTCATTAATTTGTTCTCTCCCTTTTACTGATGAAAGCATTTAGATACAAAATTTCCCCTCAGAATAGCTTTAAAATTCGTAAGTTTTGGTAGGATGTCTTATTATTGTTATTTTCTTTGATGAAATCTTCTATTGTTTTTATGTCTTGTTATTTTACCTGCCAGTTTTTTTTAGAATTGTTATTCAGCCTCCAATTGCTTTTTAATTCTTACTTTAAATTTCCTTCATTGAATGTAATTTTGCATTATCATCTTTAAATTGTGTGCTTAGTAGATCTGCTTTCCTATACTTTTTGTATATACAGCTAAACGGTCTGTAAATTTACTTTCTATTCTTGTAATCAAGGATCTATCATTTCTAATTTTCTAAAGTTATATTCAGATCCTTAACTTCTTGTTTATTCTTTGGTTAGATTTGTCTAGGTCTGAAATAGTCACTCAATATTATTGTTTTACTATTTATTTATCTTTATTTTACTATTTATTTCTTAGTTAAATATATTTAACTAAGTATTTAGGTGCTATGTGATTGGCTGTACACTTACTAAGTATTCATATTGATTTGCTATGTGTGATGCCTTTAAACATAAAACTTCCCAGCTTATCTTTTTATCTTGTCTGTATTTAATATACTCTTAACTGAAATTATGATTGCTACTACTGCTTTTTCTTTAGTTCAGATAGAGCACAATAGATTTTGTTCTGCTCTCCTTATATTAATTTTGTGAATCTTTCTGTTTCAAGTGTTTTCCTTGAAACGTATTTTTGGATTCTGTTTACTAATCCATTTTGTTATCCTTTTCTGTTTTGTGAGTGAGTTTTCCCATTGTCATTCAGTTGTGACTGTGTTTTAACAATTTGGCTAGCAGCTACTGTGGCTATGTAAAACCAACAACAACCAGCACAAAGAACGCTGCAAGCCCAAGTTCTTTTGATCTGCTTTACTAAGGAAAGCAACATTAAGGGGTTAACAATCTTACTTTAATCTAACATATAAATATCATTCACTCAGCTCAGGGGGAAAAGCCAGCACCCTGAACTTCAGAGCAAACACAAACAAATTACAAACATCAACTGACAGAACTTGTCTGATTCAAATCTCAATTCATAGTTACCAGAGTTTAACAAAGTCTGAACATCTGGGTTTACAAGCTGGAGGGCTCTTAACTACAGCTGCCCAGAGTCTCCCCATTAGCGCACTGCCAAGAGTGAGAGCCCTAAACAAATAGCTATCTTCTCTTTTTATGCACTTTCAGCCGTCATCAAATGTCATATCTGAGTGACCAGAACTTAACCTCTTACTATTGGCTCTGGTCTTAGCACCTCCCTTCATTGGCCCCACCTGGAGCCCCACCTTAGTTACCAATTCACACCCACATAGGCTTAGTACCTAATAGATAGGGGTTTGGGCCTGGGGCTTAGCACCTAATAAGACTCAATCAAAGACATTGAATTAATCAAAGGAAACAAAGGCCAAACTCTTCAAGGGCACCTGGTTGAATAAGTGCTAAGACCCCATCTTGATCCCCAGTGCAGACTGTTGTGTATTTCCCTCCATTATCCCCTCATACTTTTTTCTCTCTTTGCTCCCACATCCCTCTTTACAAATAAAGTGGTAGAAAAAAAGGGAGTCTGATGTGATCTAAGTAAAAGTCTCTTTCTTCTGTTGCAGCTTTCTCTTCTCCTTACCCTGCCTCTTATCATAGGTTTTCGGTCTTTCTTTTCTTTTAATCTCGACTTCACATTCTCCCCTCCAACATTTGATATTTTAATTATGACTATTCCTTTACTTATCCTGCCCTTCCTCTTAAACACCTATCTCCCTCTTCTTTGTCCTCATTTCTGCTTTTGAGTTTAATGTACTACTAAGATGAAATCACTGGGTGCAAAAAATTGTGTTCAATTTTCCTTTATATGATTAAGGTGAAGGTAAGATTCTTTAGATGCCCCTTTCCCCTACTCCCCCAGACTTTCCTCTGTACTATACACTCATCTTATGCATTATGTAATAGTGCTCCCCACCTTTTCATCCTTCTCTCTCCAATAAAGTCTCCCATTCTTTCCATTTTTGTCTTCTCCTAGGATCTTTGAATCAGAACAATAACTCGTCATTTTAACCATTTTTATGACTTCTTAAGATAACAGAGTTCTGAGAAGATATGGTTTTTTAGTCTCCTGTTAATATGGAATCAAGCAATGACTATATGGTCTCTTCTAATGAAACAAACATGTATACCTTTCAATGTTTCTCTTGCCACCTGCATTTTCATTCAAAAAGTCTACTCAATTCTGGCCTTTTCATCAGTAATGCTTCAAAATCTTCTATTTCAAGAAAGGCCCATTTCTGCCCCTTATTGGATTATACTTTATTTTGCCAGATAGGAAAAACTTGGTTGTAAACTTTTCTCTTGGCTTTTGAAATATTCTATTCCAAGGATTCTTTGCCTTTACAGACAGTAATAAATCTCAGGTGATGCTTACAGTGGCTCCTTGGTATTTCAACTCCTTCTGTTGGTAGTATTTTTCTTTGATCTGGAAACTCTGGATTTTGACTGTGATGTTACTGAAGTTTTCATTTTGGGTGACCAGGAGATTCTATTTTCATTTATCTTCCTAATAGCTAAGTGAAAATAGTTCTGGGCAGTTTTTATTTATTGAATTTACTGAAAATATGCTATCTAGATGATATCTATTTTCCCTCCCTGATCATGGTTTTCAGATAGTTCATTAACTTATAGATTCTTGACCTATTTTCTGAGTAAGTTGTTTTAAATATATTTTTTAGATTTTAAAAAACATTTCAGTTTTGTTTTAATTATTTAATGGCCCTATTTTTTAGGGCATTAAGTTCTTGAGGTTTTCTACCATCTGTTCTAAGGTTTCTAATTTTTCTTTCCATTCTTTCTTTGTTCCTATGGTCAAGACATTTTCCTCCAAGCTTTCACAGGGACTTGTGGGTTTGCTATCCTCCTCAAACCGATGGTATTTCCCCATGGTATTTGGAATTTGAGCATCTCTTCCACCTCTAACTTGGTTGGAGGGAGGGACAGAGGTCTGCCCTTGGGTCAAGCTTCTCAATTAAATGGGAAAGGACTGCTTGGTCCTGAGTATAGTGGCCCAGACTACAATCTTCTTTCAAGTGACTGGAGTTGCTATGCCCTTTGGATCTGCTTGGGACTGCACTTTATCATAAGGCTCCTGAACCTCTGCCTGGGATTATTTCCCTCTTGCTGCTGGGCTCAGAGGTCATATGTGTGATGGGCTCTTGCCAAAGGCTTCAGGAATGCCCTGAGCAGGATTTTGCCGAAAGCTTTCCTCCCTACTTCCCCATTTCCTCAGCCCCTAATGACCTGATATTTATCATTCTAGATGGGCTCCTACATTCCAAGGGTACTTGGCAGTTTTAACTTGGGCAGAGAGCGTTGCACTGTATCCATCCAAACTGTCCTGAAGTTGCTCTCTCCTGACGGGGATTTGGAGAAGGCTTGGGCTGGGATAAGATGAGCTTGGGAACTTCCTGTCTCAGGCAGAGAATGAAATGCTGGATTTACCAGCAATATCTCAAAGCCGTTCTAGATTCAATTTCTGCAGCTACAGCCTCAGGGTAAGGAACAGGTCAGGCTTGAGGGATGCCTACAGAAGGGTTCAGACAAGGCATGCTGGACTTACTCAAAGCCCCAGGAGGGGCTACTGGTGTTCTGTCTTCTGCATTCAATCTACCTCAATTGTCTATCTCAGGGTATCTGAAGAACTCTGAGTGTCCTTCTGTGGATTCCTAGGTTGGCTGGGAGAGTCTGGAGGTGATTCTTTCTATGATTTACTAAAGTGGTACATGTCTAAGGAGTATTTGGGGGGGGGGCTGGGATATGCTTTGTCCTAGCATGCTGCTCACCTATATAGATTGTAAACAACTGTTTGCTATGATTACATATCTCCCAAATACCAGTCCTATATAACCTGTGTCTACAATTTTAAAATAATGTACTATTGGTAGAGCTATGAAAGTTTAGAATTAGAGAGAATAATGTGTTCAGATCTTTCGAACCAGAGATTCCCCGGATAGATATATATACCTCAAGGAATTTCAAGACAGAAAGGTCCCATAAAGACCAAACTATTTATAGCAGTACTTTCGGTAGTAGCACACCACTGATGCCAATCCAGCGTGGAATAGCTAAACAAATTATGGTACATGAATATTATGGAATATTAATGGTTTATTATTATGCTTTAGTAAACAATGAATATGAAGAATACAGAGAAGCATGAGAAGACTTAAATAACCTGATGTTGAGTAAAATAAGCAAAACCAGGAAACCCATACATATGATGACAATGTGAATGGAAAAAAAACTAACTAAAAATCTAACTTGGCCTTTGCCCCAAATAAGAATTGAAAACATGCATTTCCCTCCTTTCACTGTGGAGGCAGATTATAAGTCTGTAACACTGAATATACTGTCAAACTTTGTTGATGTGTTTGTTAGGTTTTTTAGTTGGTTTTGTTCAAGGTTTTTTCCTTCTTTCTTTTTTATTCCTTGCAATAAGAAATGTCTCTTTGGGGAGGGAAATGGGAAGGGTATATTTGAAAATGGTGTCATAAAAATGAAAGCCATCAACACTTTTTAACAAGTAGAAAAAAATGTTTCATTTCTTTTACCAATTGTGGCACTGAATTTCAAGTACACATCTGACCTAATGCTTATACAAAACATGAACTCATTATACAGTAACAGCATGGGAAACCAGTGATCGCTGCAAACAGCTGGCAGGCACCCCAATGAAGACTGAAGTCATGTTAGAAACTTGGAGATGTTAAGCTTAAAACCAAAATGTTCATTCAAATGACACTCGTATGAAGTTTCCTAATGCAATTCTCCTCTAAGTCCTCCAACGCTACAATGTGGCAGGGGCCTTTCTCAATTTGTCTAGGTATCATGAAGATGTCATTAGAGCACACAGATTGTTTGCTGATTACCTGCCTGTGACTTCCCATGTGACTATACCATCTTTATTTTTAAATTTATTTTATTTTTTAAAAATTCATGTTTCTTTGATGTCATCCTTTGTTCTGGTTTTCCTTCATAATACCTTATTTGTATGTAAAGCAAGAAACAATTATTAAATGTTTACTATGTGCTAGGCACTGTGCCTAATACAGGCAAAACGACAATTCCTAGAGCTTATAATTATAATAGGGAAAGACAACACAAAGGGAGCTGAAAAGTGTGAAACTGTGTGTGTGTGTGGGGGGAGGTGAGGATAAAGGTACTCAAGCAGAGGCAAAGTGCTGAAGTCTGGAAAGTTAGAAACAAAGCTGGGAGGGGAATAAAGGTTGGCCAGTCTGGGCCCCCTTCCCAAAGTGGAGGCCCCAGGGATTGAAAGAGGTTTCTGGAGTGAAAGCATGGTATTGAGGTCCAAAAAGTCAAAAGGCACATTTTTATTTGTTATGTGTTTTCTCATACCTAGTACCTCTCCACTCACTGCCTTCTGGGTTATCTTTATTTTTTAAATCTTCAGAGACTGGCATTCCATGACTTGTACCAATATACTAGAACTTTATTTAAAAATTACATGTTATGAATTTGAACATCAACAAACTAATTAAATGTACTTAAAAACTATTTTCAAGAACATAAATTAAACAGATATTAATGAATAAAAATTTTTAACAATTTATGTTACTCTCTCTATGTTCCTTAGAATTTTTTTGGGGGAGGGTCCATTTAGCTGAATATATTTATGTATTGAGGCAGCATGGTGTAGTGCATAGTCATCTCAGAGTCAGGAAAACCTGGGTTTAGGTCAGGTACATCCTGGCTTTATGATCACTTAAACTTTCTGTGCCTCAGGCAACTCTCTAAGACTACATTACAGAATAGTTATGTATCTGGCATGGTAGAGAGAGTTTCCTCTTGGGAATGTCCTACACTAATAAAATTATAGGTCCAAACTAAAAAGCAAAAGTGAAAAAAAATTGCATATTTTTCCCTTTGTAAGTGAGCTCAGTCTATGCTTTTCTTGTTTTCTTCATTCTGTATTATTTCATATAGTTCTTTCCATATTTCTTTATGTTCCTTTATATTTGCTAATCTTAACAGCCTCATACTTGAAAATGACATAGATCAGGGGAAGTCCTTAATCAAATTTATGAGGGAACATGGTATAAGGGGATAGAAGACTTGAGTTGGAGTCAAGAAGACCTAGGTTAAAATCCTGTTTCACAGACTTAGTAGCTTCATGACCCTAGAGAAGTCACTTTTAACTTTTCTGGACCTTGGTTTCCTTATCCTTAAAATCTTTCCTTATAATAAGAGGGTTGGATTCCTGTGATAATGATGATTAGGAACATTTTGCCTCCTCTCTCCCAAGCAACAAGATAAAATAAGAAAGGATGAGCCATTGTTAGGGGCTGAACACCTTAAAGCTCTTCAATCAACTTGACTGAAGTTGAGCAGATCAGCCATAATCCTAGGAGCCAAGGAAAAAACTCCACAAACCCCCCTGGTCCCCCTCCAAACTGGCTTTGGAAGGTGCTTTGGAAGGTGCTTTTTGCCTTTGAAGACTTGCTGTTGGGTCTTCTGAAAAGTGCAGCAATCTAGGAGAGAGGATTTCTTCCTTCACCTCAGACAATGGCAATGGCATCTTGTAGTGGAAGCATATAACTATGAGAGATAGCAGTGTGGTGTTTTCTGATAGGGGAATTAAAGAACATGAGTTCCTGAAATATCCTTCCTTCCATCTTTCTAGTGAAGAAGAACTTCAAGGAAAAAGAACTTGGTGGCTAGAGCAGGATCCTGATGCTTGGAAGATGGGTAGGCCTCAGAGCCAAGACTCTGAGGAAGCAGATATAGTGAGAGTTCCTGGAGATCCTAAAATAAGTGCTCCGGCTCATTCTGAGTATAGCAGTGCCCTAGACTATGGCCATTGGGTAGAGAGCAATGTACCGTGTAGAGAGTAGGACCAGTGAAAACTTGGAAGAATAAAATGTCTTGCTTAGAAAGAAACCTATCAGGCACATTATGAGAAAACACCAGGGGTTATGCAGTATCATTTTCATTTGACTTGTCTATAAACATGTGTTGCCCTTGTATAGGCTCCTCGTACATAATCTCTGCACTTGCTAATTCTCCCGACTGATGTGAACGTGGGAGAGTACATTCAACATTTATAGGGGAGAAATTTTCTGCCATAAATTTTTTTTACTAATGCTACTTCAGTAATTATGTTTGCTCTATGCTATTGTTTGCTCTAGCTAGAAGGTAAACCCATAGGAGTGCATTATATAATTGTGTGAATGCAGACAGACCGACAGAGTACCATGAACCTAAATTAGACATTTTCTTAGGTATCTAAACTCCAAGCGCAAATTGAGTGAGAGTACCCCAGCAGGGTACATGAAGTTTTATCATATTAATACACAAAAATGTATTTAGCTATTCCCTGACTGCAGGACACGTCAGTAGTTTCCATTCTTTTTGGCAATGATAACTAATGCTGACATAAATATCTTTGAACATACAATTATTCTTTTTAGAATGTTCTCTTTCTAGAATGCATTCCTTTTAGAATGCTACCTTCCCAATAATGGAATTGTTGGGTTAAGGAGTGACTTTTGAAAGATGTGAATGATAGAGTGCTCTATAAATAGATTCTGTCAGTTTGAGATTTCAGCAGACCTGCCACCACTGCATTAATGTATTTAAGAAGTTTTGCCATTTTGATGTGTGGTACTTTAAAAGGTGTTTTATATTGTATTTCTTTGATAGTGAGATTAAATATATTTTTGAGTGATGTACAATTTCTGTTTCCTCTTTTTTTAGTCTCCTCAAATCCTTGGATCATTTATCCATTAGGAATGCAGTTTTGTTGTCCAATTTTTTTATACCATTTCCTTATATATTTTAAAAGTTAGATTCTTATGTGGTATGGGTATCATAAATATTTTCCTAGAATGCTATTTGTATTTTTATCTTAAAATCTTTTTCTTTTGTACAGTCATTTTAAACTTTTATGTAATCAAGTACATCTACTTTGTCATTAATCATTTCTTCTATTTGTTTAATAAACACAAATTTATTTCCCTCTATAACTGAGATAAATATACAGATACCCTCTTGGACATTTCATTAGTGCCAATAGGTTTGATTATCATCTTCTATACAGACTAGATAACACTCAAATCTCTATATACAACCCTAATCTCTTTACCAAACACCAATTATGGATCACCAAGTGCCTCCTGGGTATTTCCTCCTGGATGTATTATAGGTCTCAAACTCAATATATCCAAAATAGAACTAATTATCTTCTCCTTTTAACCCATTCCTGTTCAAACTTCTCTGTTTCTATTACAAATAGTCATTCTACTAATTACCTTGGCTCACATCCACAGTTATTCACAATTATTCACCATCCCTCATTCTTCCATACCCAAAAAGGTGCCTTGTGGTACACTTATGGAGTTTACCTTCATAACATTATTCTTGAACTGTCTCCCTTTCACATTAATTTCAGACCCTCATTACCTGTCTGTCACCTGGACTACTGCAATAACTTTCTAACTGGTCTTGTTTTCAAATGAGATTTGTAAAACCAAACCAAACCAAACCAAACCAAAAAAATGCTTAGCACATGGCCTTGTACATAGTAGGAACTCAGTAAATGCTTATTCCCTTCTTTATGTCCTCTAATCCATCTTGTATAAAACTTATGAAAAATCTTTATAAAGTAAAGATATGGCCATGTCAAAACCCTGGTCAAAAAGCCTTAAGTGGTTTCCTACTGCCAATAGCACAAAATAGTGGTTCTCAAACTTTCTGGTCTTAGGATTCCTTTATACTCCTAAAAATTATTGATGACCACAGAGCTTTATGGGTTTTATATTGCTATTTACTGTATTAGAAATTAAAACTGGTTTATTTTAAAAATCTTTATTAATTCGTTAATAACAATAATAAATCCATTACATGCTAGCATGACATTTTTTCATGAAAAGTAACTTTCAAAACAATTAGTGAGAAAAAGTACTGTTTTACATATTTTTACAAATTTATGTTTTGCAGACACCTCAAATGCCTGGCAGCTGTACTCTCATATATGCTTCTGCATTCATTCTGTTGCAATATATTGTTTGGGTTGAAATATCTGAAGAAAATTTGGCATTACACAGATATATAGTTGGGAAAGGGAGGAGTATTTTAATAGGCTAATGACAGCTAAGTATTATTTGAAAGTAGTTTTAACATCATGGATCCCCTGAAAGGGTCTTGTGGATCACATTTTGAGAACTGCTAGCATAACATACTAAATCTTTAGCCTGATGTTTAAGGCACCCCACAATCTAGCACATACTTATCTTCTACTCTTACTTAATGCTATTGTATTTCAAGATCCCTGTGTTCCAAACTGGACTACTAAGTGTTTTCATCTTTAGACAAGTTGTATGGGTATTGGCGAGTTTAGGGATTCTATGAAATGAAGATACACAAACCAATCGATTTATTAAAAGGATACAATGGGAAATTCTGACACTTTAGCACCTTGCCTACAGATGGTGGAAAGAACCCAAATGAACACTTAGTAAAGGGCTCCCACCTCTGGCTCTTGGGGCTATGATGAGTCCTGGACAACTGATATGAAGGGGAAATAACTAGCAGGACATAGATCTTATACACTGAGTGACCTTTCCTTCTTGCCACTAAAGCAAGCTTAGATGAGAAAGTAGGAAGACTGCCCTCTTGCCTCTAGTTAGAATTTTATTGCTGTCTTACATGGGACAGCCTTGAGTAAGATATGTTATTTGGGAGGAGGGGGTGAAATAAACTTAGGACATAAGATTTTATATCTGAGAAGAAGAAGGAGACCAGGATCAATCATTTTATGTGTCTGCCACCCCAGGCTTTATGAAATTAATGCAGCATTACTATTCCATTCCAAATTCAACATTCTATTTGCACAAGCTATCCTATTTCTAAATGTACTTCCTACTCATGTCCACTTCACAGAATGCTTGATCTTTAAGACTTAGTTAAGATAAGACCTTCTCCATAAAACTTTCCTTGACCCTCTTCCCCCAGTAGTTAATGCTTTCTTCCTCCTCAATTTCCTTGCCCAATATTTATTTGATATATGCACCTAGTGGTATGCAAGCTCCTTAAAAACAGGAAGTATTTTATTTGTATCTTTCTATTCTGAATATCTAGCATAGTGCCTTGCACATAGTAGGCACTTAATGACTGCTGAATTTAGTCAACAATATATGTCATTTTCCAATTTTATAGTTTATCATTTGTTAAGAGAAAAGCATGTGTACTTCAATAATTTGGTTTGAACATTAGTCACTATATTTGACCTACATGATGTTACTAGTTAAATTATCCTTATTTACACTGTTGTAGACACTGTGTGTATTGTTTTGGATCAGCTTTCTTTACTCTGAAGCACTTCATACAAATCTTCCCTGGTTTGTGTGAATCATCAATTAGCTATCCTTACAATGCAATACTAATTATATTATATTTAATATACCACAATTTGTTCAATCATTCTTAGACCACTAGTTTGTTTGCAGCATTTTTCTATTACAAAAAGAAATGTTGTGAATATTTTTGTATATACGGGTTTTGCTAATTAGTAACTCTCCTTGCATAATTCCAAATTGTTTTCGAGGTTGGTACCTTTCTTCACTTAACCTCTCTGACATCTAAAATTCCTTTTCAGCTCTAAATCTAAATCTATGAAATTTCTGCTCCAACATTCAATTTCTCTATCTTTTACCATGTTTGTTAATTTCCTTCTTGTGACCTAATTCCTTAGATTTGTTTTCATGGAATTTCATCTCAGAGCTAGATGAAGCCTTAGAGGTTATCTAGTCCAAGCTATGAAATAATTCCCTCCACAACATCCTTAGCAAGTGTAGTCATCTAGTTTCCACCTGAAGATCCTCAAAGTCAGAAATGCATCATCTCTTCAGGCAGCCCATTCTATTTTGGGGACACTTTTAATTTTTAGGAAGTTTTTCTTTGTATTAAGTCAAAATCTGGCTCCCTATAACTTCTGCTGGTTCTAGTTCTACCTTTTGTTGCTGCTGGGGGAAAGACAAAGATCTTTTCTCCATGACAATTCTTCAAATATTTAAAGAAGGCAAGTCTTTGTTCTAGTTTGATGGTTTCTATCATTGCATTATTAACATTTTCTCCATCACTTTCTTAAACCTAGACAATCAAAAGAACAATAAATCAATCCATGATATCTGCGGTGTAAATGATTATATTGAAAATTCAAGTCAAGTTCAAGCTGGCCAATATCATCCAGCAGGCACTTTAAGTTTAACTTGAACTTATAAAAGGACTCTGTTGAAGTGTGTTGACACTGAGTTTGATATGCTGGCTATCAGACTAAAGATGGAAAGTTAATAAGCACTGTTTTTTTTGCACTTATATAACTGAGCTATCTCTAGTTTATTTGTGCTGCAGATCTTTCTACCCTGTAATAGAGTATTTTTAACTTTGCCACTTTTGTAGAAGAAAAAGGTGATATTTCCATAACCTAGAAGAACCCATTAATCAGAATATTTTGTTTCTCAATGCCACTGGGTAACTTTATGCATTTACCTTCAGTATTCATTGTGAATATATTTGTACATGGTTTGTCTATGTTTTATCACTGGATTGCATGTCTTCTAGATTTTTGATTCTCAGCCTAAGGACTATTTTTTCCTTAATCTCTTAATTAGTCTAGATACTTGAGAACATGAAAGTTGAATATATGATCTGGGCAGAGCTAGTGAAGGAACATATCATTGCTGCTGGCTCTGAGAAGATGGAACAGCAAAGACTGTTTCCACTCTTCTAACACAGCTTTCATTATAACTTTCCAGTCCATAACCTTCCTAAGGTGTGATCTTAGCTAAGCCAAAGGGCAAACTCCAATTCTTATCTTAGTTTTCAGCAGCCCAGTATTTCTTAAAATGCATTTAAGGGTTGACATCAGTTATTGCCATTCTTGTCTTAACCCTACGTGCTGTAAATTATTTCAAGTTGTGAAACGAAATTAATTTTAAATCAAACAGATTAAAAAGATAAGTATAAACTATCTGGAAGCTTTCTATGTGTGAGAATTATCATGAACCAAACCAAGTATCAACGGAGAATTACAACTCCCAAACTTTAAGAAGTCCTGGTTTTGTGGGGTTTGCACCAGCCTTAGGAAAGAAAGTCAGTGAAAGAGGTAGCTATCAGTGTTATCCACACACCAAGGCCTACTTTTTCTCTAATTTGGTGCATTTCTCCTGAGGAGAGAGTAGAAGTGGATTGATTTACCTGGGGGAAGAAAAGCTGCCTGTCACAGATGGAGAGGATGGGGGGGTAGGTGAGGCTTCTTTTGTAGCAGGAGACATTGAAGGTGGGGTAGAAGAGAGAATACTGGAACTAGAGGGAGCTGCATCATCTGAATCACCTTTAAAAGAGAAGGAGTTATACAATCAGCCAGACAGCTGCTTGTTATCATCTTGCAATTTTCCCTCCATGGGAAGGCAAGGCAAGGCAAGGCAAGGCAAGGCAAGGCAAGGCAAGGCAAGGCAAGGCAAGGCAAGGCAAGGCAAGGCAAGGCAAGGCAAGACCTTAACTCCCCAGCTAGAAAAGATGGGCTTGAAGACTGAGAGAGCATTGTCCTTTCATTATCTCCAGGAAAGGAAAATGGAGGTATATATTCTGTAGTGAAAGCAGAGGCACATGATGGAGGATTTTGGTTTTGACACTTACATTAATTCTAGGTATACTCTGGAAAAATTAAAACGCTTTAATGTGCTTCCATCTATACTTCTTCAGAGTAGACATCACTGAATAAATCTCTAGCTGAAATTACAACTTGATTCCTCCACCTCTTGCCCAGAGTTTACAACTTTTTCCTCGTAAGCTTAATGGAGCTCTTTGCCTTTCTCTAATTAACTTGTCCTGTATTATTGTCTATTATAGTTATCTGTGTTTGTGTCTTATCCTCCTCTACTAGATTGTGTTACATGAGTTCTGGGACTGTGTCTTATCTAAACTTATCTAAATCTCTACTAGGACCCAGAACATGCTTTGCATTCATCAGGTACTTACGTTTGTTTAATTTAACTGAAAATTACTGCTAGCTCTGATCTCCGAAATTATCAAAGAATAAGGTGAAACTCTAAATAAGTGCTCGGTATTCTTACTCTTGGGGAGTGGGGGGAAGAATGGATAGGAGAACAGAACTAAAAAGCATTGTTAATAGCTCTGCTAAGCTGTAAATACAAACAAGGCATTTCTTTCTTCCAATATAGAATGAATTGGTATTTATCTTAGGAAGGAACAAAAGGAATAAGATTCAGGACTCCCAGTCTCACTACAAATATACAATGACTGTGTGCCTAGGTTTGCTTTTATAGGACCTGGTCAAGCCAGAGACCCTGAATCATTAGGAATAAAACTATATTGGATATATCACAAAATCTTCATTTTAACAGAAGCAGGAAATAAAATATATGTATGTTCATGAATCAATTTACCTGATGCTGCTGAAGACTGTTCTACTATTCCAACTTTCACCACCTAGAAAGTAATTACATAACTAATGAGTTATGAAAAAAAAATTGTGAGATTTTGTCTAGAAGAGCATGGAGAACCAGGATGGTACCTTTCTTCACTTAACCTCTCTGGCATCTAAGATTCCTTTCAGCTCTAAATCTATGAAATTTCTGCTCCAACATTCAATTTCTCTATCTTTTACCATGTTTGTTAATTTCCTTGTTGTGAGCTGATTCCTCAGATTTGTTTTCATGGAATCTCAGTCTCAGAGCTAGATGAAACCTTAGAGGTCATCTAGTCCAAGTTATGAGAGAATTCCCTCCACAACATCCTTAGCAAGAATAGTCATCTAGTTTCCACCTGAAGATCCTCAAAGTCAGAAATGCATCATCTCTTCAGGCAGCCCATTCTATTTTGGGGACACTTTTAATTTTTAGGAAGTTTTTCTTTGTATTAAGTCAAAATTTGACTCCCTATAACTTCTGCTGGTTCTAGTTCTACAATACATTCACTGCCAATTTTTAGCATATATTGATTACTGATTTGATTTTCAGTAAGATTTTGTTTTATTTTTCTCAAAACAGCAGCATCATTAATATTCAAGGCTTCAAGAGACCACACACTAAATCTGAGTTATGAAACCTTTCTCTACTCAAAATTCTCTAAACTATTACGAAGTAATAATTTTTTTGAAGGGTGAAATAGTCTTCATAAAATAGGCTTTGAAAATGTCTTAAAAGACTTATTTTAAGAAAAGAAAATACACCTGCTTGGTCGAATATTTAAATTCTTAAAAATAGGAAAAAATTACAACTAATTCTATACAAAGAATTTTTAAAAAACTTGAACTTTTTAGGTCCTAAAAATAAGATGCAAGTAGTGTTAAATTTAAAACTAAGATCACAAAAACATCAGTTTGTGTATACATATATGTGTATATACATGTATAGATATATAAAAGCAAGTGTATACATACGTATATACATAGGAATATACGTACACATACACATATGTATATGTATGTATATAAATTTTTTATTCTTTCTTCAGCATTCCATTCTAGCAAAGAGATAAATTTATCAGCAATAACTGATCTGGTCATCATAAATATTTTAAGCAACCAGTCAATTATATATATATGTATATTTATGTTTTTAATCTATGATCATAAAAATAAAATTAAACTCTTCAAAAAGAAAGTTTGATTAAAAAGACAGGTTTATCCATTCATTTGTTTCTGGAGGTGAGTACCATGTAGGTATATGAAATAATGGTCTGAAACCAGTCATAATGGTACACACCTGTAGTCTCTGTTGCTGGGGAGGCTGAGGCTGGTGGATCACCTGAGTTCAGGACATCTGAGCTATATAGTAGGACTGAAGCTAATTGGGTGACTGTATTAATTTTGGCACCAATATGGTGAGTCTACAGGAGTGAAGGGCCACCAAGCTGTTTAAGGGGGGCTGAATAAGCGCAAGTTAGAAAAATGGAACAGGTTAAAGCTTTCACACTCATCAGCTTTGAGAGTAGCCTTGTGAGTGGCCATGGCACTTCTAGGTTGGGAGAGATAAAGAGATCCAGTCTCAAAAAGAAATGCAGTTATTAGTGCTTTTACATTAGTTTCCAACTGTGGACAGAAGTCAAAAGGAACAACCAAAACCGGTGCCGCAGGCTGCTGGAATAAGAAAAACTAAAAGAGTTTTTGAGTTGGAGTGATTTACATGTAAGTCCTTTGCACAAAATTGGGAAGATGATTCAAAAGGCTGCTTGACTGTAGTGGAAATCCTGGCAATTTGGCTATAATTTCCTGATGACATGAGATGGGCAACCATCTTAGGAAATGTACTTAATTCCAATTGCTATGTCAAAGAAATACTCACCCCAACAAAGGGAATGAACTTTTGGGAAGATTCTTCATCAGGGCTAAGAGCAAAGAAAACACAAATTGTTAACACCTGCTTTCAAAGTACATCCAGAAAACAATCTGTCTATTAAGCATGCAGCAAGAACTCACAAGGTACAAGTGTTGGTTTGTAATTCTTCAGCATTCAGTTGTCAGCAATGAGAGAGAAACTTATCAGCAGTAACATTATAAATCATAAATTATAAGTAAAATAAAAAGTAAATAAAATTATAAGTAAAATTATAAATCATAAATATTACAGACATTACAGATTACAATCCATAATCATTTATTTAAAACCTGTTATGTACTAGGCCCTGTGCTAGGTGATAAGGATACAAAAATAAAAAATGAAACAATGCTTGGCCTCAAGGAGTTTACCTTGTAATGGGAGAGACATGTACATAATTAAGTATATACAAAATCACTACAAATATGTTTTTGGAGGGAAGGCACTAGAAGTCATGTTGAAGGTGATGGTTAAGCAGTTTTGAAAGAAATAAGAATTTTAAAAGGGATTCCAGGCATGAAGGAAAACAGCTGTAAAGGTATGAAGACAGGAAAGGGAGGACCATGTGTGAGGAATCAGTTTGGGTGTGAGGAGGTCCGTCTGGCTAGACTGGAGAGTATAGGCCTTGTATAATAAGGTTGGAAAGGCAGGGTGGGAAGAGTTGTAAAGGGCTTTGAAAATGAAACTGGGGAGATTATCTTTGATCCAAAGGATATTAGGGAACAATGGGATGTAATGAGAAATGACATGGTCTGATGTGTACTACAGGAAAATCACTTTGGCAGCTGGGTGGAGGATGGACTGGAGTGGGGAGAAATATGAGGTAGAAAGTCCAACAAGGGCTTGAACTAAAGTGGTGGCCATGTGAATGAGAAGAGGATAGATGCAAGACATATCATGGAGGTAGAATCAAGAAGATAGGGCAAATGTAGAGTAAGGGAGTGTGAGTAGTTGAGGAAAACTTCAAGGCTGTGAACCTGGCTAACTGGAAGAATAGTAGTACCCTCTATGGAAAAAAGGAAGTTCAGAAAGGAGATAGTTTTGGATATATTGAGTTTGAGATGCCAATAAGACATTCAGTTTGAAATATACAATAAGCAACTAGAATGTATGACCAGAGCTCAATAGAGAGAATATGAGGCTGAGAGTGGATAAGAGATTTAGGAGTTATCTTCATAAAGATGACAATTAAAACCACGCGGGCTGATGAGGTCACTAAAAGAGTATATAGAGAGGACGACTCCTATACCCTGGAAAACAAATGCTATTATTATTCTCATTTACCAGATGAAGAGATAGACAGACAAGATGACTTGCCCAAAGTCACACAGCTATTACGTTTGCAGTAGGATTTGAAATCAAGACTTCCTGATTTCATGTTTTATATACACATAGAGCATTTAGACAATTTAGACAATTTAGCCTCTCTGGGGTCAAATATAAATAGTAACTGACATTTTAGTTTTTATTCATTGAACCCATCAGCGCACATATCTAACTGTGAGAAGATGATTGAATTACTGGCCATTTGCCCAATGCTTCCCTATTTTGTCCTCCCTTCTAGAGTGGTTGAGCAGCATAAGGATTGAGAAAAGACCATTCTATCTGTCCATTAAGAGATCATTGGTAAATTTAACTAGGAGATGAGGTGAGAAGTCAAACTGCAATAGGAGACTAAGAAAAGGAGTAAAGACACTAAGTGTAGATAGCTTGTTCTTTGAATTTGGATATGAACATGATGAGATAACTCTTGAGTCCTTTCTCCTAACAGTTATTTCATCCATCCATCAGAGGGGACACAGACTTGTAATACCCCTCAAGAGACTGTTCTACAGAATTCCAATAGCAACTCAAAAATTACAACTAAATTATTTGACAGTGATGATAAATGGGACTTAGGCTTCTCTGCCTTGGATACTTTTAAGGTAACAATTATTCACACATAAATTCTTTTTTTTTACACATTATTTCTTAGGCTATGGTAATGATACTCATTTTCTTCTGCCCAGTTTCTAACTCCAATTTGTGGGGCAGACATAGGTGAAATCAGTGCTGAGAAATCTTGGATAGAGCTAATAAGAAGAGAGAAAAAAAAACAGCATAAGAAAGTAGATGATTTACCACCTTGGACAGACAAAAACATCACTTAGTCCTGCAGCTCATTTTAAGTATGGCCCTTCTCAATGGGAGTAGAGAAGGAGGAGGAAAAAAGATAAGAAAAAATTACTAATATAACCTCAAAATTGGAGGTCTACCATGAAAGGAAAACACAGGAAGGTTGTACATATGATAATCTGTAGAAAGGGCAGTAGGGCAAGATTAGAAAATTTTGAAATAACTATATTAATAACATCATTGATAAATAATTTGTCAAATTCCCAAAACAACTTGGATTGCTTGGGAACAATATTTCCCCAAAACAATAGTTTGGATGATTTAGGTTTTGGTGAATAGATATGAGGAGAAAACAGTGGGCAATGAATTTTTCCTCAACTCAAATTCAAGACAGAGAAACAATATGACTTCTGCATTCTTATACACAAACTATGAAAACCAGTTTTTTTTCAAAATATTTAATAGAGCTTCACTGATGGTAATAAGCTTATTCCTGACACAAAGATGTGCTGAAAAGACAAATGCACAGCCTTGTAAATAAAGATGATTAATAGATATGTGGATGATTCTAGTATCAATAGAAAGAAGAGTTTATTGATTTTAAGAAAAATAAGAGACTCTTAAGTCTTTCTGCTACCTTACTCTTCACAAAGCAGAAACTCAATAAAAGCTACTATCTGATTTTCAAAATCAAGGGTCCTCACAGCTAACTCACTGAAAAATGATATCTCTGCCAAAAGGCGGTGGCAGAGCATAGAGTTAAACGGTGAAAGGTCAACTGGGAGGTCTATGGTTACACACTTGAAGATTATAGTTAGAAGAACTCTAAATAAGTTGAAGTCTGAGTGCATGATAGGTAAAAATATTGTGATATTTACACAACTAGAGACTAGTTTTCAGTTACTTGTGAAACAATGAGTTACAATATAATATTTCTATACCCTAGCCAAGCAGATCTTTGTTCTGGTGTGTGTATACATGAGGTCATTTCTGTCTCTTTCTTCATTCCTCCAGCAATTATTGGAGACTTGAATTGTATGTATTTCCCTAAGTGGTCCTATGGTTTACAGATCTTGAGTTCTTCATATCTTTTGCATTTTTTTCCTGTTCTGGGCATAGGACTGCAATAGAGTTCCTGAGGATAGACTTAGCCTGTATAAGAAGCTGAGGCATAATAGAATTCATGCAGGAAAAACATATGGCAGAGGAAGATGTGCTTACACAATGACTGAGAAGAGAGATACTAATTGTGTGTTTTCTCAGACTTGGTGGTTACCTTATGGGCAATCTCAAGTTTGGAAGTTCCTAAATTTAAGAGTTTAGACACCAGCCTCCTACAAGGAGATTTCCTTAAGAGTGTGCTTCTTAGATGGAGAAGGAAGAGTGGCAACATGATCTTTACATCTAGAGGACTAAAGTTATACCATGAGGATGAGGTTTGGGGGAAGAAGAGATATGAAAAATAATCTTATGCAATTATCTAAATGTTGGCAAACTCTTACCAATGCTATGGCTTTATTCTCACTAACTCTGATATGTATCCATTATTTTGGCAATAGCTGACTGTATCTCACTATTATTGAAGGGTACTCCTAGGCAAAGGCAATGAAATCTTATGAGAAAGATTAGTTTTGAGGACAGTCAGTCAAAATGAAAAAAAGAGATCAGCCTGGTGGTTATTTATTTTTATCAAGATATCTGAATGCCACCCTTTATGTTCTGTCATGACAGCTGTGGGGGCCTGACTCTATTTTTATACACAAGAGTATTTGAACAACAATATTTGAGGAAAACCAGGCAACAGAAAGGAGAAAAGCAAATGAGAGAAAAACATAATTTGAATATAAATGACCATCTATACAGGAAGAGGAAATAAGTTAGAGAATTTGGGAAATATCACAAGTGTTGCACAGAGACATGATTCACTAGTGATGGGAGACTTTAGTTATCCATCCAAGTGTAATCGAGAGATTTCTCTTTCACAAGCAGCTATTTTTTTTTTTTTACAGAATGAGAATAGCTGGTAGTTTCTTGTCTTGCCTAAATAATAATGTTATCTTTCAAATGGTGCAAGAACCTCTTAGTGAAAACTATTTTGGACTGATTTAAGAGGGTGGAACTGGTAAGGACATACCCTTCAAGATTTTATGACAGAGAAGAGGAAAGCAGACATAGACTGATATGCATCCTAGATTTTTGGAAAGCAGATCTCAGAGAATCATAAGAAAGGCAAACAGGATGGAGGGGAGTCAGCCTAGCAGGCAGAGGCAAACTGAAGAAGGACATTCTGAGCATTCAGAGGGGAACAATTCCAGGGAAAAGGAAAAGGAAGAGTGCTCTAAAGAGACTGATATGAATGCATAGGTAACTGATCAATACATTTAGATTCTGAAAACATGTCAGAAGATGGAAACAAGGGCAAGGAGCAGAGGATGAATTTAACAGTGTGGCATAGTCCTATAAAGGTATCATGAGGGGCATTAACAGTTTTGAATAAGTCAAGGCTGGTGGGAAAGGTAAAGAAAACAAAAATATATTAAAACATACTAGAGAAAGAAAAGAAACAAAAGAAGACAAGGCATGGCTGCACGATGTGAATGATAACTGAGAGACGAGAAACCAGCCCATATTTTGTTCCTGTTTTCTCCACAAAGGTGAATAACTTCTGAACTGAAAATGAGAAAATGCAAAGGCTAATAGAGAACAGTCCACAAGAAAAGTAAGGTGAATGTAAGAACCTAGTTGCCCTTAATGAATTCAAGTAACCTAAACAATATTCTCAGGGACTAAAAGAACTGGTGCATTATAATTGCTGAGATACTTAACTGTCATCGATAGCTGAAAGGTCATGGGGAGGTACTGCAGGACTGGATTGGTGCAAATGACCTGATTTTAAAAAAGGGCCCAATAACTTCAGTCCCTTAAAAATACCTCATGCTATTTTTGTAGAAAAGATGTAGAGATGCGGGATTTGGTGATAATACAATTAGATAGGTTAAGAACTGGTTGAAAGGTTTGGTTCAATGTCAACAGAACAAGAGGTCTCTAGAGACCTCCAGGATCTGTATTTGGTGCTGTTAACTTTTTTTTTTTATCAATGACTTGGTTAAAGTATAGACAGTATGCTTATCAAATTTGCAGATGACACAAAACAGGGAGGGATAAACAATACTGGACAAAGAGCACTGGCCTCAATCAGAGATGTGATTTAATAGAGATAAAGGTAAATATTCTTATACTTAGCTTTTAAAAAATTAGCTTCACAAGTACAATATAGGGGAAACATGATTTGAAAACAATTTGAAAAACAAATTTATTCTGGTAGATTGCATGCTCAATTAGTAAACAATGTGATGTAGGAAGCAAAAAGCTAATGTGGATCTTGGACTTGTTTAAGAAAAGTATAGCTTCCAGGAAAATTAGGGAATGATAGGTTTTCTGTGCTATTCTCTGGTCAGATCACATCTGGAATAGTTTTTGATTATTGGCGCCAATTTCAGAAGGGCACTAATAAGCTAGAGTGTGCCCAAGAGGGTAATCAGGTAGGTGGATGGACTTGTCAATTTTGTACGGAAACTAGTTGAAGAAATTGGGGATGTTCAGCTTGAAGAGCATATTCAAGGACAGTATGATAGCTGTTGTCAAATGTTTGAAGAGTTCTCATACAGAAATGAGATTAGACTTCTTTTTGACTCCAAAGAGCAGGATAAAGAACAGTAGTTGAAAGTTATTCAGAAGCAAATTTAGTCTTGATTTCAGGAAAAACAACAACAAAAACTTTCTACTGAGTAAAAATATTGAAAATTAGAATGAGCTCTCTCAGAAAGTTAGTGAGTTCACTGGAGGCTGTCAAGAAAGAAACTGAATCACAACTTGCTGAGAATATTACAAAGGAGAATTCTTTTGGTCATGGATTGGACAAGATGACAGCTGTTGCCCCTTCCAACTCTAAAATTTTGTGATTCTAATGATGACATCTATGATTTTGAGATTCCTTTCAAAGATTTGTGGTTTCTTCATTATACGTCCTATTTCTTCATATACGTCCTATGGCCAAAAAATTCCAACCCTCTGCAGATTATCTGGTGATATATATCTCCAAGCTTAGCTAGGCTAGTTCTCAGACAACAGGTACCTTGTGCCCACACCAACTTAGAAGGACTGATCAGAGCTTTCATTATACTGGCAGAGCATTTGAGAAAACAAGTTCACTCCATGCCATGATGAAGATTTGGAGGATGTTAATTATGACAGTCAAAATCTTCCTCACATTATATGCCCTGAGCAACATATGACTCATAAGCTCTCAAATCAGGCAGTAATAACTATTATTATGGCCTATAGATTCTACCTGCAAATCTCTAGCCATTGGCCAATGAAGAATACCAATAGCAAGATATTTATATTCTTCTTCTATCTCTTCAGGAAAGGTAAGTAAAAAAATCCATGAATATTCCTGCTTAATAATCTATGCAAAGCTTAGTGCTAAAAACAGGAGTAAGGCTTTCCAAAGTAGAGCACCTCTCATTTGAAAGACAATGTGAAATGCTACTAAAAGACATTAAAAAAGTGTAAGGCTATGTGCAGAAAATAGTAAGTCCTCAAAGTGTAGCTAATTTAAAATGAAATCTGCCTGGCTAATTTTAATGCCAGTTATTTGAAAATGTCATTTCTATTATTTAAAATAATTTTGTTTGTAACTTTATCTTAAAGTTAATAATCTTAGCAATTGGTCTAAGATACCTCTTTAATGCCATCAGTCTATAATTTTAAAAGGATTCTGAATCTACTTCTGCATGCTAAAAGGATTTATAGTGGCAACCTGTGTACAAAGTGGGATGTATGTGTCCTCATGCAGTAAAGAATTCAAGACAAGAATGAACTACAAACTGCTACTCTGAATATCCTTGTTGCTACACTTGGTCAATAGGGTAGTATACTGGGAGACTTTATCACATGACTCAGATTTTAGCCTTTGTTGATGAAGAGTTCTTTCTGGAAAATGTAAATGGTTTCTCACTCAGGGAAATCTGGTAACTGTTAGCTACTTTAAAAAAAATCCCCAGGAAAAATAAAAGAAAATAACTAAGTATTTTAATGTCCTTTATTTCTCTTGCCTACAAAGGTCACTTTTTATTTAATTTGAAATTTCAAATACTTTTTTCAAAAGGTCTATGGTTTCTTTGGCATAGGTTTTCCTTCATTGGTACAGGCTGTTTCATGAATTGCTGTAGTCATCTCTGATGATCATCTCTGACTTTGGCCAGACTGGTCTTTAGGTAACAGACACTTAGCCTGTAAGCTTTTCTAGCCCAGTACATGTTCTCTTAGAATTGCATTAAAAAACAAGAACAAAAAAATGAAACAAAGGTCACCACTACACTACCAAAGGTCATCTCCATACCATGATGAAGGATAAACAGTATTTTTAGCATCATGTAGTGAGAGTGTAGTGGGAACAAAACTCCAAAGTAAACTTAGACAATGCCCCCTTAGACTGTAAAGCAAAAATATGCAATTTTAAAACAAGAGACATTAACCAAAGAAGTATGTAAAAGCTTGTCATTATTATAATAAAGGAAAAAAATCAGCTTTGGATGAAAAATCCAAACAACTCACATTCCCACTTGCTTTTGGATAAGGTGGGGAAGATGTTCATACTTTTAATTTTTGTTCTTACACCATTTTCCATAGCACACAGTAGCTTGGATTTTAAGCAACAAACTAGGTTCTTCCTTTCTACTTTAGCAACTGCCGCATTTGGAAATAACAGGGAAATTCAATAGTAGTTTCCAGATGCTTCCTTGGGCACAGATACAAACGTCAGGGGATCATATTTGCACATGCTTTGGGTGTTCTAAAGACAAGAATTAATGTTAGGATATGGCAAATATCCTAGGGTCATATTGCCTTTGAACCACCACTTCTTTCCAACTCCTCCGTCTCTCAAACTGGTATCATCTGCAGTGGAAACTAATATGAATTCAATTCATAGTATGGATTATTATAGCGTAATATTTTCTTTATAAGACTTCTCTCCTGATCAAGGCACAGAAAAAAGAACAATAACATGTTTAGTATGGTGAATATTAAATATGGAGAATACACCAAAATGTGAGGGAAGTTGATCAAATTTCAAAAGCCAAGCTGTACCTCAGGGTTCATGCAAACAACATCCAAGAGCTATAGCTTATTATACGTCTATAATAAGGGATTCTGAATTACAGTGGGTGACAAAAGTGACACAGTGGATAAAAATTGGCCCTGAAGCCAAGAAGATCTGAGTTCATGTCCCAGCTCTGATACATAATGGTTGTATGAACTTCTCAGTGTTCTAGGCAACTCTCTAAGAATATAATTTGCACAGAAGGTGGCCACTTGAATTGACAGAGAGCATTTTCTTACCTAGTAATTTCCTCTACCAGTGAAATTACAGATCCAGGTCCTATCCCTAACCTAATGAATGCTCAGAGACCTTATAAGATACTTTGATTGACATGACCAATAAGGTCAAATTCTAAACAGGCTGTATAATACCTCTTCCTTTATGAAGAAAGAGGTTCAAAACTTACCTGTAATCTTGTCTCTATTTCTTCTGGCTAAACAAAATGAGGTTTTCCAAATAAGATGATATAGAGAAAATATCGCTCCCTAGCACAAGATATACATAGATATACAAAAGTTTTGTGAAGCCAACCTAAAGGCCAACTGACATATATTCACTACCTACCTACCTACCCACCTATCTATCTATCTATCTATCTATCTATCTATCTATCTATCTATCTATCTATCTATCTATCTATCCATCCATTCATCTGTCTTTTCTATGGCTTAAAATATGGAGGACAGAAATAAGTCAAATGATTATTTTGCTTTTCAATTTATATAGCAACTCTGAGCAGGCACAACTAAAGATGACAAAAGACTACGTAATCTTTCCTTTTGATTTCTTGCGTTTATTAGGATCATTCTCTCCTCAGAGCTATTTCTTATACCTCCCCTCTCCTAAATTATAGTATTATTACATTTTTACAATTTAAGATGAATGAAACCAAGTTTAAGATTGGTTGAAGGCAAAACATCCATTAGTGTATACTTGAGAAAGCCAGATCAAGTATAGAGTTATTGTTGGCAAAAAGACTGGGAGCAGCAAGACAAAAAATTAATTTCCCCAAAATTTTTCTATGGGGGAACATAAAGGGGACTACTCTCGTGTATCTCAGTTGCTGAAGATAACATAAAATTACTGATATTCCATGTTTATTTTAAAATATAGATTGTGAATCACTTAAAAGTGAAATTGTAAAAACTTGGTCCCCCCTTCCCTATTATTCTTATGTTACTACAGAAATGAAAGGAGGGCAAAAAGCCTAACATAACAGCCCTTTAATACTGGGCTTTGTTCCCTAGCCAAAGAACTTATTGCCCAAGTGGTCAATCTACTGGTGATTAGCTTCTCCATAATGAGCTAGGTTGATCCTTGGGAAGTGGATAGTTTGTTTACGAGATGTGAGAGGTAAATAAATGAAATGTGAAGCCTTCACAGGGGAGGATGTGTATTATATTCATATCTATATACAGGAGTGTTTAAAAATTATGATATAGGGAAGGGGAAGATTCTGAGGCCATGAGAGTCTGATGGCTCAGCCTCTGGGAAAGTTAACCCTGAAACTTTTTGTTCTTTCTTCTGGTTCTGGTTTAAAGATTTGCTCAGTAAGAACAGGGTCATAATGACCTGTTTTTCTCTACTGTAAAGAATGGAGAAGGTCTCCCCCTCCGCTTATCCTATTCTCCTTCTTTAGATTTATAGATGTCACCTCAGTTGTAATCATTAACTAAGGGAATGGGGATTGGAGTTTCTGTGCCTCAATTTTCTGGGTCTTTGTCTAGCTTTCGTGCTCAGATTGTAAGCCCACCTCCCAGCCAATGGTGAGAAGGGTCAGAGATGGGCGGGAATTCTCTTGTGTTAGGCATAATTATGGATGCCTTGTGCCTTGTAAAGTGCTCCCCCTTGCTGGATTCGTTCTAGTGGGGGATGCCCAATTCTCGAGAATTGAATAAAGTTTATTTCTGTTCCTACCCTGAGATGGCTCCTTATTATAAATTTAATTGGTGAGGGTCTTTCATCCCACACATGAGATTTGTCAAATCTTGCACTATGCAGGCACAACCTTTGTGAACTAAAGGCCACCTCCACCAAGTCCTATTTCTATGCTTCATTGTGGTGAAGAAGTCACCTTGGGTTCTTAAAGGCTAATCTGGTAGAATATAAACTCTGGAAGATTTTACCATGATGAAAAGACTTTGGTCTGGTCCTCACAACAGGGTACATCTGATTTCCAAGGTTCAATCTACCTAGGAATGGAAAGGCTCACCATCAGTAGGCTAACCACTTGACTATGAATTCTTTGGCCATAGCAACTCAAGAAACAAAGAAAAAGAAAAACGAGTTTCAGTCCTCCGTAGCCTCCTTCTACCTTTACAACGATGGAGATAGACTGGCAGAAAAGGGGATGGAGTTTTTTCTTTTTCACTTGTATAGAATGAGAGGGCATTTATGAATTTCCATCTGCATTGTTGGAGAAGGGAGTATTCACAAAGATGACATCATAGATCTGTTGAAATTTGTGGTAATAACTTAACAGAAGAAGGGGATTGTTTGTGCTTACTAGATGGGGAATCCAGGAGACAAGTCTCAGTTCAAGAAACATCTTGAACGCCTACAGAAAAAGTATTAATTATTCTGGTATATTTCCTTATTTCCTAGGGCTAAAGAGATGGTATTTGTGGCTTGAGAAAAAGCCAAATATTAGGTAAGAACCATTATATTCCTTATCTTTTTGAAGACAATATCACTGATAGACATTCTCTCCCCCCAGCCCCCAATAATCAGTACCAAGCGATGAGAACTTTATTTATTAGCTTTAAAATCTAGTAAATATGTGGAAGGACATTATCAATATAGATAATTATTTCTTCCTTCTTGAATTTTTTATAAGTTTCTTTGCTCCATGAAGCCTTAACATTGGATATTTGAAAAAAGAATGAGCTACTTAAATGTCTCATGGGGAGGACTAATTGCTTTTGACAGGAATGCACAGAAGTTGCTTTGTTTTTTCGTTGTTGTTATAGTCTCTCTTTCATTCTCTGAGGACACAAAAGCCAAACAATGCCTCAGAAGCATTGAAGTTGGGTATGTACAAATTCCTAGTTGAGACAGTGAAAGAATTGCCATATTCATTAATCACACTC
Organism: Phalanger gymnotis; assembly: GCA_028646595.1. Lineage (NCBI taxonomy): Eukaryota > Metazoa > Chordata > Mammalia > Diprotodontia > Phalangeridae > Phalanger > Phalanger gymnotis. The sequence goes on from CM053625.1 coordinate 13,167,778, forward strand.
CTAACACAGGCAACTCTTACTACAAATGTTATAATTAGTTTTTCTTCTCAAAGAAAGAGGCATTATTTTCAGATAAGGGGCTTGTTTATCTGTTCCCACTGTCTTCTGGGGAGAGGCCTTGGTTTAAATGTTATTTGAAATTAATATGTTTGTATGGATGGATCAAGCTAGAGGGACAGAGAAATAAGGGTGTTTTTTGATCATAGGAGGGGGCTAACATTTTGCATGTCAAGACTTAAGAATATGCAACAAAATAGCACATCTTATTAACACCAGTGGGCTTTTCTTCAAGTTCATACACTTCATGGCTACTTAATAGGCCATTATTTGAAAATGATGTGATTCATTACCTATATAAAGCCTTCCATTCCATCATGGCTACTTAATAGGCCATTATTTGAAAATGATGTGATTCATTACCTATATAAAGCCTTCCATTTGTCACAATGTGTCACCCAGTGTAAAACAGGAGAGAGGAGAGATATATTAATTTATTTTTCTCCCTAAAGCCCAATCCTCTTCCCACTGAATAATATTTTTTGATCAAACTTAGCAAGAAACACTAAGAAAAAGCTTCCACATGATACATAGCATGTTCACAAGCAGTACATGCTTCAAGCCCCTTGTCATAACAAAGAAATAGGAGAGGAAATAATACAGGTCAGATTTGGTTATCAGTCTTGATTTGAGAACTATTAATAGAGAATGGGTTGAAAAAGGTCTATATAGTTTTGGTCACGATAAAACTCCAGGAGTGTCAGAAAAAAATACATAGATAGGTGCACACCATGACTGGTCTTTTCCCCAGGGCGATAAAGGCTTGTTTATCAGAGCAAATGCAGGGATGCCAAAGTTGTCTCCCTACTTTACATTTTTTTAAATTATAAAAGAGAAGCCACTTCCGGGAAGTAGCTCCTCTCCCAGAACACATACCCTTAAAAAAAAAAAAAAGCAATGTCTTGATTGCTGCAGGAGCAAGAATCCTGGATGAAAAAAAAAATTAGGGTAAATTTGTTATTCTTTCTGCTTAGAGAAATTTCAGAGTTACATTACATTTTCAAATACACCAGCCTCTTGGGGAATGACATACTATGCAAAGTCTGAGTAAATCAAACTTTCAACTTTAGAACAATTCTCAAATTATTTAGGAAAAGAAAAAACTAAGGAAACAAAGTAGGACAGAAAGGGACTCATACATTATTGTAATTCAAGTGAAGAGTTTTCCTTATTCTCTGGGCAAGAAGAATCAACCTTGGCTGAGGATAAAATGGCAATCTTATTCTAAAAGGCGTTTCAGCTCTGAGAACAGAGAATGTCCTCATAAGCTATAGTTAGAAGAATTCTTTGTGGAGGAAGATCATTTTTATAATGGAAAGCTTATAGTGTGGCTATTCACTCTGATAGGTGATATTAAATTCCACTATTCCCACTTGCTCACTATAAAGACCATAACTTATTATGGTTATAGATCAACACAATCCATACTGGCATCTGAGTATTTCTCTAAGGTGGGCTGAAAAGATTTGATAGAAAACACAAAATGGTACAGGGTGATGCTCTTAATTCATCATTCAGAGTACAGCAAGGGTAGGGCACATAGAGCAGCACAAACATAAAAGGCCTTTTAAATTTCATCTATAACTAAGAACCAGGAAAGTAAGTGAAGTAATTAAATCCATGCTTTAGGCCTTTTAGAAGTTCATCCTCCAGGCAAGAACTCTCTAATTCTCTTATTGGGGCAAATATTTTCCCCCTACTAAACTGGGAATCATCATTACACAGAACTCCTAATAGCTACGTATGTATATCTAAAAGAGCCTCTGCATAGTTCAATCAAAACTTTCCAGCTTACCTAAGAGAAATACTTAGATGTCAGTGTAGATTAGCAGTATCAAGTCTTTTATCTGTGGTTGACCTTTGGAGAATATAGCTTATCTCAAACTCTTCTCTTCTTCCTGGGAAAACTAATGTTGTAGATTTCTTTGTTTTCTGATTCCCAAATGAGCTTGATGTAAAGGCAAGAGGATATTTTACTGCAAAAGTCCAGCAGCATTAAGTTTGAGTTTGGGGTTCCAAAGACCTCCATATATTTTTTCCAGTGGAATGAGTTCAAAAATTTTACAAACTGCTCTTCCTGTAAGCTGTTGTCTATGGTTTAGATTATGGGAGGCAGAAATAAGGTGAGTTGTCTTGTTTTCAAATTACATAGCAACTCTGTGAAGGTACAACTAAAGGTGATGAAAAATTATGTAATCTTTCCTTTTGATTTCTTGTATATATAGTAGATTCATCCACAAAACTTTTTCTTGAACCTTTCCCAAAATAACTTTCTGTGGCATTACACATACTTTCATTATTATAATTTAAAGCCAGCAAAATCAAACTTGAAATTAGTTGACAGCAAAATGTCCATTAGTCTATAAACTAGAAAGGAGTATAGACTTATTTTGTGGCAAAAATATTGGGAGCACCAAGTCAAAAAAATTGGTTTTGGAATGCAAAGTATAAATTAAGTATCCCAACTTGCAAAAACTGTTAAACAAGACTTAAAAGACCAGCCTGGGGAAAGCACAAAAAAAGAGGAGGGAAAGTATACTTAAGAGAGATTAATACCTTAAGGTAAAATCAAAATGAAAGTTCTTTTTCCTTTTCAGAGAGCCACCAAAAGAAAAAAAAACACATATTATTACACTTACAAAAGAAAACAACTCATCAATTAAGAAACAATACAGTCTATTTCTTGGCTACCTTTAAAAAGGGCCCTTTAAATGAGAATCTTTAAGCAACAGAATTTCCAGGAGATATCACACCAGCATGCCATTTCTCATCATTCTGGTTATGAGAAGATTTAACCTAACTTTCCCAGAAATTAGTACTTTGTCTTTTGGCCTTAAAACAACCCTCAAATAAGCTTATCAATAAAGTTTAATGAATTTTTCATTAAAGTATTTTGTAAACCTTAAAGTACTATACATATGTTAGATGTTGTTTTTATGTATTGTTTTCATGTAGATCTTATTCATTTGACTAGATTGTTGTTTCTTTGAGGGCAAGACCATATAAAGTAATATGAAATACTTGGGACAAAGGAAAATAATTAAATGTATTGCTTTAACACTTCAAAAATATGTAATATTTTCTCCTTTCACTTTACTTATTTTACACAATTTAGAACTGAATTCATAAGATTTTGACATATTTTTCAATTCTTCATCATGCAACTACATTTTTAGCACATTGGGCTAGTAAGTGTACCTTTAATTTTTTTCAAATCTATCCTTGATTTTAGCCCACAGATTTTTTTTAATTTATTTTTTATTTTTAGTTTACAACACTCAGTTCTACAAGTTTTTGAGTTCAAAATTTTCTCTCCCTCCCTCTCCCCACCCTATGGCATGTAATCCAATATAGGTTCTACATCTTCCTTCACATTAAACTTATTTTCACAATAGTCAAGTTGTAAAGAAGAATTATAACCAATGGAGTGAGCCATGAGAAAGAAGAAACAAAACCAAAAGAGAAAAAAACTGAGCAAATAGTTTGCCTCAATCTGCATTCAGACTCCATAGTTCTTTCTCTGGATGCGGATAGCTTTTTCCATCATGAGTCTTTTGGCGCTGTCTTAGAATCTTGCATTGCCGAGAAGAGCCAAGTCTATCAAAGTTAGTCATCACAGATACTGTGTGTCTGTAATTGTGTATAATGTTCTTCTGGTTCTGCTCCCCTCACTCAGCATCAGATCTTGTAAGTCTTTCCAGGTTATTATGAAGTCTATCTGCTTCTCATTTCTTATAGCACAATAGTGTCCCATTACATTCACATACTACAACTTGGTAAGCCATTCCCCAATTGATGGGCATCCCCTTGATTTCCAATTCTTTGCCACCACAAAAAAAGCTGCTATAAATGTTTTTGTGCATATGGGTCCTTTCCCACCTTGTATGATCAGCCCATAGATTTTTAATAGTGCTCAAATTATAAGAATTCTCAAGCCATTAAGGCATGTTTATCCCCTTCTTTTGGGTACATTTCTTAACTTTTCATGACATATGACGTTGTGTATGTAAGACTGTGTTGCAGTTTTCCATCTCCATTTGGGAATTACTATGATTCTAGAATTATAGTTCCCTCAAAGGAACTTCTAGACCTGTTGGAAGAAAAAAAATCCTTAAAACACTTCTGGGGTGGATGTTTTATAGTCTGATGAAGACACTCATATCTTACAGGAATTCCTGGGCATCTGATAACATTTTCATTTTGGTACAGCCTTGGATGAACAGATGAGTTTCATCAGTAAGAATTACCGTTTTCCAAGCTTTGGTACTCCAGTCTTTATATATTGTTTTGCTTATGACAAGTGTTCTTTTCTTTTCTTTTTTGGCAGGGCAACTGGGGTTAAGTGACTTGCCCAAGGTCACAGAGCTAGTACATGTGTTAAATGTCTGAGGCCACATTTGAACTCAGGTCCTTCTGACTCCAGGGCTGGTGCTCTACTCACTGCACCACCTAGCTGCCCCACAGTGTTATTTTCATAGCAATGATGAGCTAAGGTTAAAAATGTTTTTAACTGGTCTTCTCCATATACTGTTTCAATTTCAAGAAGCCTATGTTACACTATAGAGGAAGCAATAACAACTCCTTTTGATGCTAGTTCCTCTGAAGGCCTTTGCTTTGTTTTCTGAGGATTAATTAAGCTATTTCAATATACAGTTTGTCATTCTTAGTGTCATTTTTTCATTTTCAATACACTCTGTGGGCTTGAATGGCTCTTGAAAAAAGGTTGACTTTTCCACACCAATAACTGCTGCAGTATCTTTAAGAGCTACAACTTTTATACATATCTAGAGTAATAATGCTCCTTCTTTAAAAAGATAGAATTAGGGGCAGCTAGGTGGCTAATCTCTCTGGTATTCCTCCTATTCATCAAATCTCTCCTTTTCAGTCTCCTTTACTGCATTCTAATCAAGACTGTGCCCTCTCCCTAAGTGCCCTACAGGATTCTGTCCTGGGCCCTATTTTCTTCTCCTACTATACCACTTCACTTGGTGATTCCATTAGCTCCCATGGATTTAATTACAATTACCATTTCTAGCTGATAATTCTCAAATCTACCTTACTCTGCTCCAGCCTCTTTGCTGACTTCCAATTTTGAATCCTGAACTGCCTTTCATACATCTCAAAATGGATGTCTAGCAGACATCTTAAATTCTACATGTACAAAACTAGACTTAATAGCTTTCCCCCTAAACCCTTCCCACCCATCCTACCATCCTTCCTACTAGTGTGCAGTGCTTCTTAAACTGTGGGTTTGAGGGTTGAGAGTGGAAAAAAGTTTAAGAAGCCCTGGTGTAGAGGGCAATATCATCCTCCCAGTCCCTCAGGCTTGTAACCTAGGAGTTATCTTGTACTCCTCACTGCTCTCCACCCTCCCCCACACCACCCTCAAGGTCCCATATAGACAATCTGGTGCCAAGGCCTGTCAATTTCACCTTTGCGACATTTCTAAAATATACTCTCCACCACTCTCTCCTCTGACACTGTCACCACTCTGGGGCAGGCCCTCCATCACCTCACACCTAGACTATTTCATAAACTTATCGATGGATCTGCCTGCTTTGAGTCTTTCCTCACTCTCCAATCCATCCTCCATTCAGTGATCAAAGTAGCTTTCCTAAATTCCAAAAGTCTGACGACATCACTGCCCTACTCAAAACACTCCAGTGGCTTCCTATGGCCTCCAGGAACAAATGCAAAATTCTCTATTTGGCATTCAAGGCCCTTTATAACCTTTCCCCCTCCTACCTTTCCAGTCTTCTTACCTGATTCTCTGACATGTACTGACACGGGATTCCTAGCCATGCCATGAATAAGACACTTCATCTCTCACCTCTGGGCATTTTTTCTCTTAATGTCTCCCAGACCTAGAATGCTCTTCCTTTGCCTACTTGACTTCCTTAACTTCATTTTAGTCCCAAATAAAATCCCATTTTCTACAGGAAGCCTTTCCCAACTCTGCTTAATTCTGGTGCTTTTCCTTAGTTAATTATTTCCAATTTACCCTGTATGCAGCTTGTTTGCATATATTTGTTTGCATTTTGAGTCTCCCCTTAGATTACAAGCTCCTTGAGTATAGCCGGTTTTTTGTGTATCCCTAGCACTTAGCCTAGCACATAGTAGATGCTTGATAAATGTTTATTAACTAACTGAAAATTACTGCTTGTCCCAAGTAATTTGAATACCACATTACTTCCTCTATGCTCCATAATGCCTTGCATATAGTAGGCATTCAATGAATATTTTATTGACGATATTTTAGTTGTTTTGTTAAATGGATGCATTCCTGAAAAGGAAGGTATAAAGACCACCAGGTTGGAAGACAGATTTGGCTTTCAGTACTGATTCTACTAAGTACTACCAATATGTTGTCACAACTTCTCAATTCAAATCAACTTAATTCAACCAGATAAATGTTTATTAAATGACTATTTGTGAAAGTTACTGTATGTAACAACAATGCTAGTTGACGCTACCGTGGCCGTGTAAGACCAATAACACCAGCACACAGGAGGGCTGCTAGCACAGGTTCTTTGATCTGCTTTTCTAAGGAAAGCAAATTTGAAGACTTTACAATCTCATTTTAATTAAACATACATATATCATCTACTTAGTTCAGGGGAAAAAGTCAGCACCCTGAACTTCATAGAAAACACAAACAGAAATTACAAGCAGAAATTATATAAAGAGAGAAAAATAACAAATCAACAGACAGGCTTCTAGCCATCAGACCAAGACATTACATACATTGTTACCAGAGAGAGAGAAGCACCAACATCTAGGTTTTTCAAAGCTGAGGTGCTCCTTAATGGCTACCCAGAGTATCTTCTGGTCAAATCAAATGACACTCTTCAGTGAGTGAGCCCCAAGCAAAATACTAACCTCAGAGTATAAATATACTTCTTCAGGGTCAGAAGGCATCACAACCATGTGACTCAAACCCATGTGACCTAGGCCTTCCCGTGACTTAAGACTCCCGATTCAATCAAAGACTCTTGATTGAAACAAAAGCAAGACTCAAAGGCACTTCATTGCCCTAGTGCTGAGAAGCACTCTAAAACAAAAGTCAATAAAAAGTCCTACCCTGCTTGTCATTACACTGTACTAGGAAATACAGCCTCAGTTTCCTCAAATGATGAATAATACCAGCTTTAGCTATTATCAAAGGGCTGTTGTGAGGATGAAATGGGAAAATGTACATAAAAATGCCCTGAAAGTTACAAAAGCATGATAGAATTATTATTAAGTTGAAATTTTTGTAAGCTTCTGTGCTGAAAATTTTATTTTCAAGAATACTTTATTGTAATTTATTACTGATCTTTAATTGGAAGGAATTTCTTGTACTTTAGGTTTTAAGATATCTCTATCTTTATTAAGAAATTAATTCTTTTCAAATTATTTAAATGCTATAGACTACCTTTATAAGGGAACACTGAATTCTCTTAAAAGTGAAGAGTCCTTTTATAAAGTTGTCTAACTTATATGGATTATCATTATTGGGTATTCTATAAATGTGGCCTTACTGTAAAGAATACTTGGCAGAAAATATAATTGTCTGAGCTAAGAGTGTTAGTTGGAAAGGTACCAACTTTCCTTCAGTTACATGACAATTTTCTTTTTTTCTTAAAATTAATTAGTTTTATTTACAACATTCAGTTCCACAAGCTTTTGAGGTTTAAGTTTTCTTCCTCTCTTTCTCCTCCCCTCTCCCCCAAGATGGTGTGCAGTCTGATATAGGCTCTACATATACATTCATATTAAACATATTTTCACATTAGTCATGTTGTAAAGAAGAATTATAACCAGTGGAATGAAGCAGGAGAAAGAAGAAACAAAGCAAAACAAAAAAGAGAGAGCAAATAGTATGCTTTGATCTGCATTCGCACTTTGTAATTCTTTCTCTGGATGGGGATAGCATTTTCCATCGTGAGTCTTTTGGAGCTACATGACATCATTTTCTTTGGAAGAGACAAAATAGAGGAAAGGAAGTTATGATGTTGAAAGATTAGAACTTTCCCACATGTATTTTAATGAAAAAGGTCTAACTGGAGAGGAATTAAAAGCTGAAAATCTAAGAAGTTGAATTTGTATTACATATCTGATGGGAAATACTAATGAAGTTGTGGCAAGACTCAAGATTATTTGTTGTTTTCCTTAGTTTGTTCTCTAAGTTGGAGAACTTGCCCAGACTCTATTCTCTAGCTTGATCTTTACAGAATTTTATAAACTGAAGTCAAAAGCCCAAATGCAAGATTTTACATATTCTGATTACTTCTACTCAAAGTTAATTTTTATTTTAATGACTCTAATCAGTACCATCCACTGCCTTCACTCCTATTCCACAAACTGCTAAGCAAAGCTGGAGAAAAATCTCAAAACCATGCAGATTGGGTCCACCAAAACTTTACGTTATTGAATTTCGACTAGGCCCTCACTGTGATTCTTTATACCTTCCATGCACCACAGAAGCTTTTCTTAATCTTTTCCTTCTGCCTTTTCACTCTTCTATACCTCTTTCTAACCCTGTTAGCTAAGAACTTTGCCTTTCATTTCCCTGAAAAAACTGAGGCCATTTACAAAGAGCTCCCTCTTCACCTCTCTTCATCTCACATTACTCTGATACCTTCCCAACTATCTTCTTCTTCTTCTTCTTCTTCTTCTTCTTCTTCTTCTTCTTCTTCTTCTTCTTCTTCTTCTTCTTCTTCTTCACTCATTTCACATAAAGAGGTGGACTTTTTCCTTGGCAAGGCAAACCTCTTTCCATGCACAAGTGATCCCATTCTATCCCATCTTCTCTAGAACAGCTCTTCTTAAACTGTGGGTCGCAACCCCATATGGGGTTTTGTAACTGAATGTGGAGGGTCACAAAAAATTAGGCAATAGTAAAAGATTTCTGAACATGCAAAGACCAAAAAATAATTAAAAATCAAACACATAATGAATCCAAGGTGTTTCTGGCAGTGCTTACTCATGTTGCATGGCACAACTTCACTGCAGTCTTGGTTCTGAACATACAATGTGCATACTTTCCTTCCATCTCTATTAGGTATCATTCTATATCTCTCTTCCTTTTTGCGGATAAATACCTTGAGAAGTTTGTCTATAATAGTTAACTCTGGTTTTTTTTTTAAACCCTCTTCCTAACTCTCTGTAGTTGGCTTCTGTCCTCATCATTTAACAGACACTACTCTATCCAAAGTTACCAATGGTACCTTAAAACTGCCAAATCTATTGGCCTTTTCTTAATTCTTATCTTTCTTGACTTCTCTATATAACCTTTGACACTGTCGATCACCCTCTTGTCCTCCATACTTTTTTATCTAGATTTTTATAACACTCTTCTACTCTTGGTTCTCTTTCTACCTGTTTCAACCACTCCTGTGCCTCCTTCGCTGGTTCTTCATCCCTCCTAACCATGGGGGTTTCCTAAGGCTCTGTCCAGGATTCTCTTCTCCATACTATGTCACTTGGTGATCCAATCATTTCCCATGGCTTCAATTATCATCTCTATGCAGATACCTCTCAGATTTACCTAATGTAATTCCCAACCTCATCTCACATTTCCACCTGCTTATTAGATATCTTGAACTGGATGTCCCCCAGATATCTTAAAATATGTCAAAAACTGACCTCATTGCCTTTTCCCCAAAACATTATCCACCTTCTAATGGTTCAATTACTGCTGAGGGTATCACCATCTTTGTAGTTACCTACACATAGAAACTAGAAGTCACCTTGATTCTTCTTGTTCTACTCTCCTTCCATCTCTCTATATCCCATCAGTTGTTAAGTGCTTTCATTTCTACCTTCTTAACATTTCTTATATATGTTCCCTTCTGTCCTCTAACACTTCCACTTCCCTCATCGCTTCACATCTGGACTACTGCAATAGCCTTTTGGTTGGTATCCTGCACAAGTCTCTCCTCACCCTGGTCCATCCTCACTCAGCTGTCACACTGATTTTCCTAAAGTGTCACTTCCTAAATGTTACTTCCCCCATACAATAAATTTCAGAGGCTTCCTGTCATCCAACCTCCAGGATCAAATATAACATTCTCTTTTGAGTCAAAAACCCTTTATAACCTAGCCCCATCTACTTTTCAAGTCTTCTTACACTATATTCCTCTCTCAACATACTCTGCAATCCAATGACATTGGCTGCCTTGTTATTCCTTGCAGAAGACATTTCATCTCTTGACTGAGCACTTTCACAGACTGTCCTCAATGACTAGAATTCTCTGCCTCCTGACTTCCTTAAGTTCCAGATAAAATTTTACCTTCTATTAAGAAGTCTTTTCCTAGTCCTTCTCAATGGGTGCCCTTCCTATTATTCTTAGTTTATTCTATTTATACATGTTCATGAACATATATGTTCATACATAATTGTTTTCATATTGTTTCCCTCATTAGATCATAAGCTCCTTTTGTCTTTCTTTGTATCCCAAGCACTTACCACAGTGCCTGGCACATAATGGGGTCATTAATAAGTTAGTTGGCTCAAAGACTAAAGTGTTAAAAAGATGATTAAATAATGACATTTTAAAATTGTAGGCTCTCTGAGAACATAAATTTAGGAAGTCCTTCATAGCTGTTGAAGGACTGAAATTGGTATCAAGGTAGAATGTCAACTACTTGGGTAATTAGAATTACTGCTGAACTACTGGGATATGCTAAGGTGTTGTGATGTTCGTAAAAACACCATCTACAACAAGATACTCTTCCATTGGTTGCAAAAGAATTTCTTGATATACCTACCAATAAATACTTATGATAATAAAATTTGGCTCTATATCCCCCTTACAAAAAGCCATCCCATATGATAAAGACTTTTTTAAAAAAACAGACCAAGAGAAGACTACAAAAATGTAAATGGAAAGAACAAAAAAGAAAAAAATCAAAAGCGAATGTTGCAAAATAACAGAAGAAGCATGACTAGAGAGAAGAAGAGATAAGAGAAGACACCACCACCCTATCCTTTTCCAGAGGTGGGAGGTCAATGGATACTATCCACTGTACATATTTTCAGACTTTTTTGATGTACTAATCAGTTATGCAGATTTTTTCTCTTCTTTTGGTCTTAAAAATATTATTTGTTGACTTCCAGTAGCCAAGATGACAAAGTAAGTGGGAAATTGCCTTAACTCTCCCATAGTCATGTCTGAAAAACCTAAAATAGCACCCTAAAATGAATCTTGGAATAACAGAGCCAGGAAGACAAGTTGAAACAATCTTCTTGTCCAAGAAACTTGCAAGGTCAGCAGGAAAGGTCTGTCTCACTCAGGTAAAAGGTGAGCACAGTCCAGGACAAGAAGCATTCCAGTAAGCCAGCAGTAGCAAGCCCCACCTGAGCAAACCAGTGGGAGATCCTGAACTCCAGTATAGCAGAGCATGCCAACACTAAGACACTGTATGTGTCTCAGAATAGTCAGGGGAAAAGCCAGCTCCAAGAACTGAATAATGTTTCAGCATAGTCCCAGGCAAACAGGTGGACACCAATGCCTGGACCTGCAAGTACCTAAATGAACTGGCTAACACCAATGTGGGGACCTCTACATATCCGAGGAAAGCCAGATGAACAGGTAGATACTAATGGAGGGAAGCCCCACAGGCCTCAGCACAGGGGCAGACTCCAGCTCTGGGACCTGCCACATGTTTCAGCATAGCCCCAGGTAAACATGTAGATGCCAATACAGAGACACCCCACTGGCCTCAGCATACCCCAGCACTGGGACCCTGACTCAGCACCACCCAAGCTATCAGACTCATATGACTAGCAGAACCAGCCACCTCCACCATACCCCTTTAGCAGAGCATCAGGCAGGTGGGTCCCAAGTGGGCCTCAGGGCAATACCGGTATAGCACCAGGTAAACAGCCAGGGCCTACAGTCCCTGGCACAAGAAGCTTGGGATAGTGTCCCTTCCACCCCAGGAGCAGAGCCCAAATTTAAAAGTAAGGAAAAAGGCTGGAAAAAAATGACCAAAAAACAACAGAAAAAGAATCTGACCACAGTAAGTTATTATGGTAACATGATCAAGACACAAATTCAGAAGAGGACAAAGATGTGAAAACACCTATGGGCAAAGTCCCAAAGAAAAATGGAAATTGGTCTCAAGCCCAGAAGAACTCATAGAAGAGCTTAAAAAGGAGCTTAAACATCAAATAAGAGAGGTAGAAGAAAAATTGGGAATAGAAATGAGAGTGATGCAAAAGAATTATGAAAAAAGAGTCAACAGCTTAGAAAAAGAAAACTGCTTAAAAAGTAGAACTGATTAAGTGGAAAAAGAAACATAAAATCCACTGAAGGAAACAACTCCTTAAAAAGTACAACTGGTCAAATGGAAAAGGAGGTACAAAACCTAACTGAGGAAAATGATTTGCTAAAAATTAGAATAGGGCAAGTGGAAACTCTATGAGACGTCAGGAATCAATCCAGCAAAATCAAAAGAATGAAATATTAGAAGAAAATGTAAAATAACTCATAGGGAAAAGAACTGACTTAGACAACAGATTTAGGAGAGATAATGTAAGAATCACTGGACTACCTGAAAGCCATAATCAAAAGGAGGACCTGGGCAGCATCTTTCATGAAATTATCAAAGAAAACTGTCCTGATATCCTGGAACCAGTGGGCACAATAGTCATTCAAAGAATCCACTGACCAACTCAGGAAAAAGATCTCAAAATGAAAACTCCAAGGAACATTATAGTTAAATTTCAGAACTATTAGGCCAAGGAAAAAATTTGGCAAGTGCCTTGAAAGAAACGTTCAAATATGAAGGATTACATGGGAGTCAGCAGATGCAACATTAAAGGATACAAGGTCATGTGATAATATTCTGGATTGCAAAGGAACTATAACTATAACCAAGAATCACCTCCCTGGTAAAACTGAGAATAATACTGCCAGGGAAAAAATGGCAATTCAATGAAATAGAAGGATTTCAAGCTTTCATAAAGACAAGACCAAAATTGAACAAAATATCTGATCTCTAATATAAAGGCCTAAGAGAAGGTTAAAAAAGCAAAAGAAAACATAAAGGATTCAACAGAGCTAAACTGTTTACATCCTTACATGCGAAGATAATGCTTATAACTCTTAAGAACTGTACTACTAATACTGCAGCTAGAAGGAATATACATAGACAGAGGGTATGGGCATAAGGTGAATTTGAGGGAAAGACATAAAAAATTAAGGGATAAGAATGAGGAGTACACTGGGTACAGAAGGGACAGGGTAAATTACTTCACATGAAAAGGTACGAAAGATTTATTACAGTGGAGGGGAAGATGGGAGGGTGGGTGATGGGCATCTCATAAGAATTCACTCAAAGAAGTAATAATAGAAACAATTGTTGTACACAAAAATCTATCTTACCTGACAGAGAAGAGGGAGGGGAGGAGATTAAGGGGGAAGGTAGACTGACAAAAGGGAAGGCAAACATAGACAGAAGCAAAACACTGGTGAGGAGGGAAAGGGTAAAAGGAAAGAGAAGACAAAAAGGAGGGAAAAACACAGTTGGTAATCATAACTGTGGATATGAATGGGATGAACTCTCACACAAAATGGAAGCAGATAGCAGGGAGGATCAAAAACTAAAATCCTACTGGAATGTGTTTACAAGAAGAACACTTGAAGCAGGGAGACTCACACAGAGTAAAGGTAAGGGGCTGGTGTGGAATCTATTATGCTTTAGCTAAAGTAAAAAAAAAAAAGCAAGGATAGCAATCCTGATCTTAGACAAAGCAACAGCAAAAATGGACTTAATTAAAGGAGATAAGGAAACTACATCTTGTTAAAAGGTACCATACATAGTGATGTAATATCAGTAGTAAACATGTGCTGGTGGTATAGCATCCATGTTCTTAAAGAAAAAGTTAAGTGAGTTACAGGAAGAAATAGACAGCAAAACTATACTAGTGGGGGACTTCCAACTGTCCTCTCTCAGAATTTGGTAAATTCAACCAAAAAGAAAAAAAGAAAAAAAAACTAAGGAGGTAAACAGAACATTAGAAAAGTTAGATATGACAGCCCTTTGGAGAAAACTGAATGGGAACAGAAAAGAATATAGCTTTTTCTCAGTAGCACATGGCACTTACGTGAAAAATGATCATATACTAGGGCATAAAAACCTCAAAATCAAATGCAGAAAGGCAGACATATTAAATGTATTCTTTTAGGGTCATAATGCAATAAAAATTACATTCAACAAAGGGCAGTGGATAGATTAAAAACCAATTGGAATATTAAGTGGATCATGAACTGATGCTGAGTGAAGTAAGCAGAACAAGTGAGGCACTGTATAGAGTAATAGAAACATTGTGTGATGACTAACTTTGATAGACTTAGCTCTTTTCAGCAAGGCAAGGATCTAAGATAACTCCAAAAGACTCATTCATGATGGATGCTATCTACATCTACAAAAAGAACTATGGAGTCTGAATGCAATTTGAAGCACATTATTTGCTCTCTTTTTTGCTGTTTCTTCTTTCTCATGTCTTCTACCATTGGTTCTAATTCTTCTTTATGGCATGACTAATGTGAAAATCTGTTGAACATGAATATATATAGCCTATATCTAATTGCATGATGTCTTGGGGATGGGAGGGGGAACAAAAGAAGGGGGAGAAAATGTAGAACTCAAAAACTTATGGAAGTGAATGCTGAAAACTAAAAACAAATAAATAATAATTAAAAAAGAATAAGTGTGTCAAAGAACAAATCACAGAAACAATCAATAATTTCATTAGAGAGAATGATAACAATAAGACAACATACCAAAATTTATGGGATGCAACCAAAACAGTACTTAAGGGAAAGTTTATTTTTCTAAATTCTTACATCAACAAATAAAGAAAGAGCAGATCAGTTAACTGGACATGCAACTAAAATAATTAGAAAAAGAACAAACTAAAAATCCCCAATTGAGGGGGGCTGAGCCAAGATGGCAGCTGGAAAGCAGGGACTTGCTTAAGCTCTCCCCCAAATCCCTCCAAATTCCTGTAAAAATGGCTCTGAACAAATTCTAGAGCTGCAGAACCCACGAAATAGCAGAGGGAAACAGGTCTCCAGCCCAGGAGAGCCTTGATGGTTACTGGGAAGGGTCTATCACACGGAGCTGGGAATGGAGCACAACAGGACAGACCAGACCTGTAGGAGGCTGGCTGGAACAGGCCTTAGGGCCATGAATCACTGAGCTGTGGCAGTTACCAAACTTCTCAACCCACAAATGCCAAAGAACAGGTTAGTGGGAAACTGAAGGATCTGGTTGAGACCTGTCAGGTCACCAGCCCTGGGGGTGGCGGAGGTGGTGCAGCGGTGGCGGTGGCAGCAGCAGAAAGCTCCTGAGGCTGCTTCTAGAACTCCAGCATCAGTTGCTTCCTGAGTCTCACATGGTGGGAGGAATCTAGCAGCAGATCAGTGGGAGTGCAAGGAGTGCTTTCTCTTGCTGTGCCCTGCTTGGATCTGGATTGTGGTCCTGGTTGCCAGTGAAGGTGCGCTGCTGCGACAGAGCCTGAGGTGATGGTGGCGTAGAAGTAGCTCTGAAAACAGCAGTGCTTGGACCCTAAAGCTTGGGACAAAGTACTCTCTACTCTACAAGTGTTCATACCCTGACAAAAAGCTCAAGGGTCAAGTAGTTGCCTGGGAACACGAACAGGCGGCAAAAACGAACTCCGACTAAACTCAAACTCTATATTCACTTTTTGGTGACAAAGAAGATAAAAAACATACAGCCAGAAGAAGTTAACAAAGTCAAAAAGCCTATATCAAAAGCCTCCAAGAAAAACATGAATTGGTCTCAGGCCATGGAAGAGCTCAAAAAGGATTTGGAAAAAGTAAGTAGGAAAAACAGAGGAAAAACTGGGATGAGAAATAAGAGTGATGCAAGAAAACCATGAAAAACAAGTCAATGACTTGCTAAAGGAGACCTAAAAAATACTGAAGAAAATAATACCTTAAAGAACCCAAATGTCAAAAGAGCTCCAAAAGGTCAATGAGAAGAATGCCTTGAATTAGCCAAATGGAAAAGGAAGTCCAAAAGAACACTGAAGAAAATACTACCTTAAAAATTAGATTGGAGCAAGTGGAAGCTTTTTAACAAGATGTGTGTAATGAATGTAACAACGAATGGAAAGATAATGTGCGTAATTCATGAGACCTTTGTCAGTATTAGGGTAGTTGATGGGAATATACATATATATAGACAGAGGGCACAGGGTGAGTTGAATATGAAGGGATGACATCTAAAAAAATCAAATTAAGGGGTAAGAGAGGAATATATTGAGAGAGGGACAAAGGGAGAGCTAGAATGGGGTAAATTATCTTACTTCATGTGGCAAGAAAAAGCAGTTCTGTTGGAAGGGAAAAGTGGGGAGGGGGAATGAGTGAATCTTGCTCTCATCAGATTTGACTTGAGGAGGGAATAGCATACACACTCAATTGGGTATCTTACTCCACAGGAAAGTAAGGAAAAGGGGAAAAAAGGGGGGATGATAGAAGGGAGGGCAGATAGGGGGAGGAGGTAATCAAAAGCAAACACTTTTGAAAAGGGACGGGGTCAAGGGAGAAAACTGAATAAAGGGAGACGGCATTCACAACATGAATATTGTGGAAGTGTTTTACATCATGATACATGTGTGACCTATGTTGAACTGCTTGCCTTCCTAGGGTAAGTGGGTGGGAAGGGAAGAGGGGAGAGAATTTGGAATTCAAGTTTTTAAAAGCAGATACTCAAAAAAAAGTTGTTTCTACATGCAGCTGCAAAACAAGGTATATAGGGAATGGGGCACAGAAGTCTATCCTGCCCTACAAGAAAGTAAGGGGAAAAGGGTTGGGGGGAGAGTGGTGTGATAGAAGGGAGGGCTGGGGAATGAGGCAATCAGAATATATGCCATCTTGGAATGGGGGGGAAGGTAGAAATGGGGAGAAAATTTGTAACTCAAAATTTTGTGGAAATCAGTGTTGAAAACTAGAATATTAAATACAAAATGTTAAAATTCAAAAAAATTCCCCAAATGAGGACCAAATTGGAAATCCTGAAAAGCAAAAGTGAGATTAATAAAGTTGAAAGTAAAAAAAAAAAAACTATTGGGACTAGAAGCTGGTTTTCTGAAAAAAAAAGTAGATAAGCCATTAAAAATTAAATACCTTAAAATTTAATGGCATAAAAATACCTTAAAAATTAGATTGGAGCAAGTGGAATTTGATTTAAAAAAATGGAGAAAGAAAATGAAATATCCAGTGTCAAAAATTAAAAGGGTGACATCACCACCAATGAAGAAATTAAAGCAATCATTAGGAAATGTTTTGCCTAATTATATGCCAATAAATCTTATGATCTGCATGAAATCAATGAATATTTACAAAAATATAAATTACTCAGATTGAATTCTGCCAAACATTTAAAGAACACTTAATTCCAATACTATACAAACTATTTGGAAAAACAGGTAAAGAAGGAATCTACCAAATTCCTTTTATGACACCAATATGGTATTGATACTTACACCAGACAGAGCTGAAACAGAAAGAAAACTATAGATCAATTTCCATAATGAATATTGGTGCAAAAATTTTTGAAACACTAGCAATGGTATTACAGCAATATGACACAAGGATCATACACTATGACCAGGTGGGATTCATACTAGGAATACAGGGTTGGTTCAATATTAGGAAAACTATCCACATAATCAACCATATTAATAACAAAACCAACAGTAATCATATGATTATCTCAAAAGATGCTGAACAATCTTTTGACAAAATACAGTACCTATTCCTATTAAAAACACTAGAGAACATAGGAATAAAGGGAGAGCTCCTTAAAATGATAGGCAGTATCTATCTAAAGTCATCAGCAAGCATTATCTGTAATGGAGATAAGGTAGAAACCTTCCTAGCTACATCAGGGATAAAGCAAGGATAGCCATTATCACCACAATTCTTCAATACAGTACTAAAAATTTTAGCTATAGCATTTGCAGATGATATGATGGTATACTGAGAGAATCCTAGAGAATCAACTAAAAAACTACTTGAAATAATTAACAACTTTAGCAAAACTGTGGGAAATAGGGTAAACCCACATAGATCATCGGCATTTCTTTATGTGAACAACAAAGCAAAGCAGCAAGAGACAGAGAAATATCATTTAAAATAACTAAATAATATAAAACACTTGGGAGTCTACCTGTTAAGACAAACCCAGGAACTATATGAACACAATTACAAAACACTTTTCACACAAATAAAGCTGGATCTAAGCAACTGGGAAACTATTAATTGTTTATGGGTAGACTGAGCCAATATAATAAAAATGACAATTCTGCCTAAACTAATTTACTTATTCAGTATTATACCAATCTAACTACTAAAAATTATTTTATAAACCTAGAAAAAAATAGCAACAAATTTCATCTGGAAGAACAAATAGTCAAGGAACTCAAGGGAATTAATGAAAAGAAATGCAAAGGAAGGTTGCTTAGCAACAGCAGATCTCAAACTATATTATAAAGCAGTAATCATCAAAATTATTTGACACTGGCTAAGAAATTGAGTGGTGGATCAGTGGAAGAGTTTAGACACAGGAGTAAATGACCATAGTAAACTAGTGTTTGATAAACCCCAAGACTCTAGCCTCTAGGATAAGAATTCACTATTTGACAAAAACTGCTGGGAAAACTGGAAAACAGTATGACAGAAACTAGGCACAGACAAACATCTTACACTGTATATCAAGATAAGGTCAAAATAGCTACATGATTTAGACATAAAGGGTGATACTATAAGCAAATTAGAAGAACAAGGAATTGTCTTTCAGATTTGTAGAGAAGGAAAGGTATATTATATTACAAAGATATGTTACAAAATATAAAATAGATAATTTTGATTATATTAAATTAAAAAGCTTTTGTACAACCAAAACCAATGCAACTAAGATTAGAAGGAAAGCAGAAAGCTGGGAAACAATCTTTACAGCAAGTATCTCTGATAAAGGCCTCATATAGAGAACTGAGTCAAATTTATAAGAATACAAGTCATTCTCCAATTGAAAAATGGTCAAAGATATGAACAGGCAGTTTTCAGATGAAAAACCTATCAAAACTATAGTCATATGCAGAAGTGCTCTAAATCACTTTGGAATTAGAAAAATGCAAATTAAAACAACTCTGAAGTATATCTTACACCTATCAGATTAGCTAATATGCCAAAAAACAAAAATGATAAATGTTGGAGAGGATATGAGAAAATTGGACACTAATGTAATGTTGGCAGAATTGTAAACTGATCAAACCATTCTGAAGAGCAATCTGGAACTATGCTCAAAGTGCAACCAAACTGTGTATACCCTTTGATTCAGCAATATCACTATTAGGTCTGTATCCCCTGAAATCATAAAAAAGGGAAAAGGACCCACATGTGCAAAAAATCTTTATAGCAGCTCTTTTCATGGTGGCAAAATATTAGAGATTGAGGGGATGCCCTTCAATAGGGGAATGGCTGAACAAGCTGGGGTATATTGATGTAATTGAATACTACTATGTAATAAGAAATGATGAGCAAGCAGATTTCAGAAAAACCTGGAAAGACTTGTATGAACTGATACAAAGTGAATTGAACAGAACCCAGGAAACATTGTATATGAAAACAGCAACACTGTGTGATGATCAACTATGAATGATTTTGCTCTTCTCAGCAACATAATGATCCAAGACAACTCCAAAGGACTCATGATAGAAAATGCTCTCCACATCCAGAAAAAGAACTGATGGACTCTGAATGCAGATAGTGAAGATTCACTTTTTTTTTTTGCATGTGTGTGTGGCTTTGTCCTTTTGGTTTGTTTCTTCTTTCACAACTGTGACTAATATGGAAATATGTTTTACATAATTGCACATATATAACCTATATCAAATTGCTTACCAATTTAGGAAGAGTGTAGGGAAGGGAGGGAAAGAGAAAAATTTGGAACCCCAAATTCTGTATAAATGAATGTTAAAAATTGTCTTTATATATAATTGGAAAAAAATACTACTGAATATTTGTTAAATAGGATGGCTCTCAGGGAGGGAAAGGGTCAGGGATACTAAGAAAAATTATGGTAATGCAAAAAAAAAGACATTAAAAACTTATTTTTTTTAAAAAGGAAATACACTGGCTGAGAAGAATTTGACTTGGTAGGAAAGAAAAAGAGAAAGAACCTCTTTTTCTTTTCTGTCCAAAAGGTCAGACGATGAGACTTCCCACTGATGACAGTAAGTGTGTTCTTGGAATAGCAACAGTTAATGGTAGCATCTCTATCATGCACACAGTGAAGATAAAACAGATGCTTTGATTACAGGCAGCTTCAGCACTCTTTAAGGAATCCAACAGAAAGCTACACTATATTTAGAGGGAATTTGAACTCTGGCTGTCCAGTCGCTATCAACTGAGAGAAAATATTCTCCAATCCCTCAAATTTACTCCAAAAAACATGAGCAGAGCAGTAGCCAGCTACCTTTTGGAGACCCAAATGGCTACTGTTAATAGAGTTGAAAGAATGTGCCTCAGACCCTCTTATCACTAATGAAGCCACTGTTAGCATTTATAGAACACATTATTCTTCTTATGAACTCCTCTGTACCATTGGTTCTAATCAATATACCCATTTTATTGAAAAGAAGATCTGACATTGAGCCCATGAGCATCACATTCACTGGATTTTCCATCTCCCATATTGTTCTCAGGCATCTGATATTATAGAAAGTTGAAGTGGACATTGGCTTTTGTCATCATGCCCCAAACTGAGTGTGCTGGGGTTCCTCTTAGAGGCTGTGTCCTTGACTCCACTCCAGCCTTTCAACGCATCTAGTATTTAGGAGGACTTACTTGTTTAAGATGACCATCCAGACCTCTGGATGTAGTCCTAGTTGACCCTCAGCAACGCTACCTCATTCTATTCTCTGTGTGCAGTTGCCTAGGACTTAAGGTTTTTGTTTTCTCAGAAGGCTCTATACAAATCAGGGAAATGGTTCACATTCCCCTTTAATTCACAGGAATTCTTTCACCCAAGAATGGTTTGGACAGCTCCTTCCTGAAAAGGTTTTGGGGACCAAGTGGAAGAACTACTGGGAAGAACTTTCCTTTTTAATAATATGTGGGAAGTGAAATTACCTTTTATAGTCATAAGTAATGGGATCTCACTTAGAGAAGTAGTAGGTCCTTGGGCTAATTTGGCAGATTTTAGTCCATAGAGAGCCTTCATTCAATCTCACAGAACATTTCTGTGATATTTGTCAAGGTGGTGATGGGAAAACAGATGTATTTCACGATAATATATAAACCTTTGTCCATCCATTTAAGGAAGAGAAAAAGAACAAGATTTTACCTTACGATTCAGCCCTGTAAATATAGTAGAGCTGGCCAAGGTAAGCTCTTTTTCTTTTTTTCTTTTATTTTGATTTCCAGGTAGAGTTAAAGGAATTCCAAAAATCTTCGTCCTTGATATGATATCAGGAAAAAGAGTGCTCTGATAATGGATTTTCCCAATCATGAAAATGATACTCAAACATCTTTTTTTTTTTTTTTGAGGCGGGAAGGCAAGGCAATTGGGGTTAAGTGACTTGCCTAAGGTCACAGCTATTGTGTCAAGTGTCTGAGGCTGGATATGAACTCAGGTCCTCCTGACTCCAGGGCGGGTGCTCTATTCACTGCACCACCTACCTGCCCCGATACTCAAACATCTTTTCTGAAATACATATGTACATATGTATGTATATATGTACGTATGTACATATATATGTATGTATGTGTGCTTATGTACTAGCTTCTACAAAAAATTATCTGAATTCAATTATAAAGAGCTTGTTTTACCAACAGAAATCCAGAAACAAAGGAGCAAAGCATCTTTACCTTTCCATATCTGTGTAGGTCCTAATTTCCTTCTGAAATATGTGTACAATGGTGTGCAAATGGCTCAGGACAAACAATCATTCTGATATGGTTTCATCAGAAAGTGAGCTCTTTGAGAGCAGGGATTTTCTTGTGCCTTATTTTGTACTCTTAGATCTTAGCACAGTGCCTAAAATGTAGGGAGTTAATGAATGTTTATTGATTGACATTTTTTTTGTGACAGAAATGGTCATGCTTCTTTTGTCACAAGGCTAACAAATATCTGATTTTGACTAGATAAAACTGAATTGAGTTGGTATTTCTACCTTTGTTTACCTTTCTGTGAACTGACAACTGGATTTCGGATTGCACAAATCCAAATTCCCTTTTGATATGTTTTTAATTCTGTTGTTTTTATGAAAGGGTTTCACTTTAAGGAAATGATCTTGATTCTTTTTCTTTCTTTTTAAAAAAATTCTATGGCAATATAGAAAACTCCAGACACTGTATCCAGAACAATGTAATGCAAGAGTTCTAGTTCTTCAACAGTACATTTCAACAACTGCTAGAGATTCTCAAACAGTTACTGGTGTGGCCATGGTCAAGCATTTCAGGGATCAGTAAAGCTCATAATGAAACAGGATCAGTCACAGCAAAATGCAAAAAACAATGCAGGCAAAAATAAAAGAACACCAATAGTTGAAAAATTATTGTTTTGAAACAGCCTAATTAATCCTCAGAAACAAAGCAAAGACCTTCAGAGGAATTGGCATTTAGAGGGGTTGTTATTGATCCTCTATAGTGCAACATAGGGCTCCTTGAAATTGGAAGAATATAAAGACTAGTAAAATTTTTTTTAAAAAAATATCTGTTAATCATTGCTATGAAGAAAGAATACTTGTCACAAACAAAATAGTATAAAAACTGCGGTGCTGAAGACAGAAAAAGGTAATTTTACTGATGAAATTCGCCTAGAAGAAGACCATGTGTGCCTACAAGATCTGTATCTTCATCAGACAGTATAACATTTACCTCAAAAATGTTTTGGGGATTTACTTCTAATAGGTCTGGAAGTATTGTTCTCACTGAGGAAATCAGAAACTTTGGTAAATATTCTGATATACTGAGAAGCATAATACTTCCAGAATTACAGAAATTCCCAAATGGAGATAGAATACTGTAACAAAACCAAGGAATATGTCACATATCATGAAAGATTAAGAACAGAAGAGGATATAAATCCAAGAAGAGATAAATATACTTTAATGACTTGAGAACTCAGATGATTTAAACTCAGTTGAAAACTGAGGAACTATATAATCAAGGCTAGATTTGGAAAAATGGATTGTTTGCTAAAATTACACTTACTATTCTATGGATATAAGTATAGTTTCATGATCGGAAATTAAAGAATGTGTCAAAATTTTGTAAATTCAATATCATATGTAAGACAAGTCATTAGAGTGAATGGAGGACTTCACATATTGAAACATTTTGAAGATGTAAAAAACTTGCAAGATTTCCTGTATGAGTCAATATATTTTAATTATTATGCTTTGTCCTAAGTAATTTATATACCACCCTGTATGTGTTTGGGTGCCAGGATGGTAGGCTCGGGGCACATTTCTTGAAAGTGTTCTACAAAAGAAAAAGTCAGCCCAAGGAAACTTTACTATTTTGGATCAGTCAGGTTTTGTATTTTATTTACATATGTTTCACTGTATTTTTTTTCACCATGCTGCCACTTCTAGAATAAGGATTAATAACAGATTTTACCTCTTTTGCTTATATGTCAACATAGCTTCTGCAATTGGTAACTGATGGGAACAGTTAGCCCCTGCAATGTACTGTGTTATTCTCGACACAATATCTGGGGTTTCCTGAACTGCAAGAGAATGAAAAGGACATACAATCAGGATTATTCCTGAGTAAGGTTGTACAAAAATCACATGGTACTAATTTTCAATTTAATGAACATTTATTAAGCAATCACTATATGCTAGTCCCTGTGCTAAGTGCTAGGGATACAAGAAGAGGCAAAAGCGACTCCCCTCAAGGAGCTAATTAGGGTGACAAAATACACACACACATACACACACACACACACCAAACTATATACAGGAGAAAATGGAAATAATTAATAAAGGGAAGGGAACGGAATTAATAAGGGCTGGGGAAAACTTTCTTGTCAGAGGTAGGATTTTAGTTGGTACTTAAAGGAAGCCAGAAAGGTCAGTAGTTAGAGTGGAGAAGGGAGAGCATTCTAAACATGACAGCCAGCCAGAGAAAATGCCCAGAGTTGAGAGATGGAGTGTCTTGTTTGTGGAAGAGCAAGTAGGTCAGCAGATGACTATATTTTAAGAGTATTATTATCAGTATTAGTGTGAAAATAAGGTTACAAGTGGAAATACTGAGTAGTAGCTGATTGTGGACAAAGAATAGAGATATTTTCACAAGTATAACTTTAATAGGAGTCTCCAGCTTTCCTTTCCACGCAAATCAAATTTTAGTGCTTACTTTTCAACTAAACAATCAACAAGCATTTTTCCGGACTTCTCCATCATGCCCCAGGAACTTCCTTCTGGAATATCATTTTATCCCTTGAACTCATAGCTCACTAGTACTCTCTGCCCCTGAACTCCCTCCTGATTGGAGGGTGCAGAGCTCCTTTCAGGACCTCCCTCCATTGAAGGAGGGTACTGAGTCCCACCTTGTCTTCATTTGTTACTCAGATGCACTACTCCCTGATGCTCCTGTAACAGGTACCATCCTTTCTTAACCCTAACATTCCAACCCTCCCCCTAAGGGTTTGCTTTTCTTTCTATCCCTAGTACTTAGCACAGTGCCTGCCATATAGCAGTTGTTTAACAAATTTAACAAATGTTTATTATTTTGCCTAGTATGTCTCTGACACTGTACTAGGTGCTAGGAATACAAAGACAAAAATCAAACAATTCCTGTTCTCAGTCTTCTGTGGGAGAGTATGTACATATATAAATATATACTGAATAAACATAAAATAAATACAAGATAGTTATGGAGAAAGGTCACTAATAGTAGAGGGGAGACTAAGAAACATTTACTATAGAAGAATGTAGTGCTTGAGTAGAGTAATGAAGGAAGAGAATGATTCTATACTGATGATGAGGTAAGAAAAGAATACATTTCTTACATGGAGGATAACTGGTGCAAAGGTGTAAGGTGGAAGATGGGATGTGGTGTGTAAAGAGCAGAAAGAGGCCAGCGTGGCTGGACTGTGGAGTGCAAGCAGGGGAGTAATGTGATATATGACTGGAAATGTAGAGGCCAGGTTGTGAAGGAACTTTAAGAGCGAAACAAGAATTTATATTTGATCCTAGAAGCAGTAAATTGGAATATAATGAGTAGGTGAATGACATCATCATATCTGCACTTAAGAAAAATCATATCTGTGTTTAGGAATAATTTAGGTAAAAACAGACTTGAGGCAGGAATGACAATTAAGAGGCTATTATAAATGACCAACTTGAGATGTGAAAATGGCTTAAACAAAGATGATGGCTGACTGAGTATAGAGAAGAGAAATAGCAAAACAGGGCAACTAGTTAGATATTCAGGGTGAGGGAGAGTGACAAGTCAAGGGTAACACTGAGGTTATGAATACAGAAGGCTGAAATGCCTTAGACTGAAGTGTGCTAGAAGGGTATATTTTGCGGAAAAGATAAGTTTTGTTCAGCATATGCTGAATTTGAGATATCTACAGGAGATACTGTTTGAAATGTCCAGTTGGTGATATGTGACTAGACTCATGAGAAAGAATAGGGCTAGAAATATAGCTCTGGGAGTCATCTGCAAAGAGATGATAACAAGACCCCTGAGAGATAATACAATCACCAATAGGGAAGGTGTAAAGAGAGGAAAAGAAGGCCTATCAAATCCTTGAGGTACAGCCATAGTTAGGGGGTGTGATATGGAAAAGTGATCAGTAAAGGAGATTGAGAAAGAACAATTAGATTAGTAGGAAGACAAACAGTAAAGTAAAAGTGTCATAAACATGTAAAAAGAAAGGAAATAGTAAGTATAAAGAGGGAGAAAGGGTTCAACAGGGCCAAATTTGAAGCAAAGAGATTACGATGGATCACGATAGAAGAAACACCATCAGATTTGGCAATTAAGGTTACTTTGGAGAAAGAGGTTTCAATGACCATAGCTTTAAAGCATTACTAAGGGGCTTTGGGAGAGATGTTATCAAAAGTAGGACTTCGTGATACTATTCTAATGGTCAACTAGAATTTTTAAGAAAAGATGTGATACTGAGGAGAAATATAGGAAAAAAAAAGATGAAAGTCTAGAAGGAGATGTAAGTATTTTATGCAAGTAAGGGTTTATAAAAGCAATGTCTTTAATATTTCCTATTGCTTTAAATTTTTACCATTGTGTAACATTAATATCATTTGCTGGATCAGCGCTTGATATGGAAAAACTTCTTACCAGCAGTATGTGTTTCAAGTTTACTGAACAAGTCCCTCCAGGCCAAATCCTGGAAGAAGTTGTTATACCGGTGATCAACAGAACCAAGATATTTAGCCACTGGATGAGAACCTAGAGCAAAGAAAATGAACTAAGAGTCACTTAATGAATATGAAATACAAATTTCATATGCATAATGGCATTTGTAAAGAAGGAAGGATTAAATGGCTATTTTTCTAGCACACCTAACACTATGACTGTTCAGATTAGTTTATTATGCTCATGGTCATTTTGTTCATCTTCTGGATGAACATTCTAGTCTTCTGGAAGAAGCTCTTTCCTATACAATTTATAATTCTCACAGCTCAGTAAAAAATGGTAGGCACCAAAGTATTACTTCTTTCAGTAGGTCAATACATTTTATACCCTTTTTTGGAGTTATAAGACAAAATGTGAGATAGGCCAGATTTTTTTTTTTAAATAAGTGTCACTTGACAATTAAACAAGTTAAGCATTTATCACAGCAATGTTTCTACTCAAATCACAAATAAAAGTGTTAATACCATTCTTAGCACAAATACAGAAGAGCAGTTCTAGAGAAAAAAGTGAAAATCAAAGCTGTTAACCTATACTTATCAACAAACATTTATTAGTTTACTATGCTCTCTGTGCTTATGTGACAGGCGGTGTTAATTGCTAGGGATACAAAGAAATAGTAAAAACAGTCCCTATCCTCAAGGAACTACATTTAATGGGGGAGATACTATGTACATAATAGGGACATGAAAGCATATAACATTTGTGGGTACATGACACTATATACATAAATAAGTACATATAAGTATATAATACATGAGGGTACATAAGAATTGACTTAGAGGGGAAGGAATTAGCAGCCAGCAGAACTGGGATAGGCCTCTTATAGAAGATGACACTTAAGTTGAGTATTAAAGCAAACCAGGTATTCTAGGATACAGGTGTCAAACTGTGGCCACTATTATAACCTGCAAAACTCAAGTGCCACTTGAACCAAATGCTTAACAAAGGAAATAAAAATACAATACAACATAGATGATATTAATTTGCTGTTTTCTAAGTCAAAATGTAGGCTTCAGGGATCTGTTTCCATTTGAGTCTGACAACACTATTCTAAAAGATCAGAGGGAGGGAGAGCATTTCAGGGAGGAGGGACAGCCAGTAGAAAGGCATGGGCATAGGAGATAGAACATCATGTTCTAGGAATAGTAAGTGTAGAGGGGAGTAACATGTAGGAACATTACAAGGATGGGAAGGGGCTGGGCTGCAAAAAACAGAAATGTGAGAGAAATTATTAACGGAAAAATTTTTTATTTGATCATAGAGATAATAGCAAGTTACTAGAGTTATAACAGAGTATGGGGGTGACATGGTCAGTCCCGTGCTTTTGGAAAATCACTGTGGCAGCTGTGTGGAGGATAGATTGAAATGCAGAGACACTTTGGGCAGGGAGTTAAGAGGAGAAGGTGGGCAACAGTGGCGAATGCTGTAAAGAGGTCAAATAAAAATGAACAAAGGTCTGTCAATAAAAAGATCACTAAAAACTTTGAAAAAAGCAGTTTCAGTTGAATAATGAGTAGAAGACAGATTTCACAGGATTTAGAAGGGAGTGGAAGCACTGACTGTAGATGCCTTTTTCAAGGTACTGGATTATGACTGGTGGAAATGGCAGGATCTAGTGAGGCTTTCTTTTTCTTTTCTTTTTTTTTTGGAGGAGGGAAGGCAGGGCAATTGGGGTTAATTACTTGCCCAAGGTCACACAGCTAGAAAGTATGTCAAGTGTCTCAGGCTGGATTTGAACTCAGGTCCTCTGACTCCAGGGCCAGTGCTCTATTCACTGTGCCACCTAGCTGCCCTGTTTTCTTTTTAAAGAATGAAGCAATGTGGGCATGATTATAGCCAGCAGGGAAGGGGCAGGCATATATGTACAGATTGAAGATTAGAAAAAGAGTGGAGAAGATAATGGAGGCAATTAGTTAGAAAAGATGAGATCAAGAGCATATATTGTTGTCTTTCATTTTGAGGAGGACCAATAACATTTTGGGATGATGGCCTGATTTGTGTGTAAACTGGATTAGAGTGAGGCAGAAATGCACAAAGTCATCAGTCTCATTCTTTCTCCTGGAGTCATCAATGCCTAGTGGCAAGACAACAGTCAGGATGACCAGTTATGGCCTGGGATGCAATAGATGACTTTGACATCTTTGATGTCTGACCAAACTCTAAGTGTTCCACATTGCCTCCTTCTGCTGCCTTCATAATTGTTGGAACAAATTGTTCTCATATGCCCACTCTGCTTGGGGAAGTCTTCAGATTCTTGGGGTAGACATTCTCCTAACTCATGAACAGGCTTGAGGCTTGTCAGTTACCTAAAATCTTATTTAGAGCATCTACTGAAACTATTTTACTGGCTGCTGCACATGCTAACAGCTTCTTAGACACACAGGTGAGAGTTGGGTCAAGGGTAGACATATCAAAGGTGGATGAGCAACCCTGAAAAGGATTTGGCAAGCCCTCACACCAGAGGTGCCACTCCTACATGCTCCTGTGGCAAGGAGAAAAGCCACTTTTTTGTGAGAGAAGAGATAGGGATGAAATCAGAGACAGGGAGGGGAGGAAAAGCAGCTTAAGGTGAATAAAGTCAATTTGGGGGGTAAAATGTCAGGCAAGGCTCTCTTGCAAGGAGATTTAGGAGGAAAGGGTAAAGAAAGGATTAAGGAGATGGGAATATTTGGTTGCTACAGTGAATGGATCAGAGAAATGATATGGGAAGAGTAGCAGGATTACTTTGTTGCAGTAAGCACTCAGTTGAAATTAGAGAGCATATATCTGTAGAAGATACAGTGAGCTAACTTTCATGATTTCCTTTAGTTCTGTTCAGCAGTATGTGATAAGGAACAAGATTTGGCAAGATATAATTAGTGATGGATAAGGGGACAACGGATTTGGGAGTAGAGGACAGTATAGAGGTGAGCTGGTAAAGATTGGGAAGGGAGGACATAGCCTGAGCAGTGGTAATGACCTGGGAAACTACTGAGGGATGGAGAGACTGTAAGTGATGGTAAGAATAAAGAGTATGTTTAGGAGGAGCAAGTCACAGGGAGAAATGGAAAGATGAAATATTATGACTGAATAAAGGAATTTTGGAATTCTTGAACATGGAAGTAGAACACATGATGGCAAGGTCAAGGGTATGACCATATATGAATGGGGGAATGGCTCTTTTTCTTGTGACTCTGACTCAGTTTTTAGAAACATTCGATGTATCTTAGAAATCAGATCTTTATCAAAGAAACTTGTTGCAAATATTTTTTCCCACTTACCTGATTCTCTTCTAATTTTATCTATATTGGTTTTATTTGTACACAATTTTTTTTATTTGTATGTGATCAGAATTGTCTATTTTATCTCCTGTGATCTTCTCTGTCTCTTGTTTGGTTATAACCTCTTCTCCTATCCATAGAAATGACAGGTCATTTCTTCCTAGCTTCACTAATTTGTCTATGATGTCATTATTTATCTCTAAATTATGCATCCACTTGGAGCTTGTGTATGGTGTAAGAAGAGTTTTCAAAGTATGGGGGACAGCCAGAGAAAACACTTCTAAATGTTTGAAAATAAGTGCTAAATGTTAGAAGATATGAATGTCATGACTGAGAAATAGCAAGGAGGCCAGTGACTGGACCGCACAGTCTGTGGAGAAGAATGACATTTAAGAAGATTGTAAAGGTAGGAACATGCCAGGTTATGAAAGCCTTTAAAAGCCAAACAAGTGATTTTATATTTGCTCCTGGAGGTAACAGTGAGCCACTGAAGTTTAGTGAACAATATGATATGGCTGGACCGGCAAACTGTAAGATCAATTTGTGAAGTGAGTGGAGGATGGTTTAGAGTGGAGATTAGCCAGTTATTCTATTGGTCCAGGCATGAAGGGATAAAGGCTTGCATCAGGGTGGTTGTAATGTCAGGATCAAAACGAGGCATATATGAGAAACATTAAGAAGGGAGAAACAAGAAGACTTGACAAGCGACTGGACATGATGAGTGAGAGAAATTAAAGAGTCTAAGATAATACCTGGGTTGTCAGCCTGAGAGACTAGGAGGACAGTGCTACCTTCAACACTAACTTTGAACTCAGGAAGAGGAGAAGGTTTTGGGGGAAAGGAAATGAGTTCAGTTTTTGACATTTTGAATTTAAAATGTCTATGGGACATGGTCTGAGATGTCTAATAGGCAGCTGGAGGTGTAAGATTGGAGGTCAGGAGAGAAGTTAGACCTGGATAAGTAGATCTGAGAGTCATTTGTATGGAAATGATGACTGAATCCATGGGAGCTGATATAATTACCAAGTAAAATAGAATGGGGCAGGGAGAAGAGAAGAAGGCCTTTGGGGGATCCTCATGGTTAAGGTATGATATGTCTGAAGATCCAGCAAAGGAGACAGAAGTTAGACAGGAGAAGAATTAGGAAAGAAAAGTGTCATGAAAATGAAGAGAGAGAAGAGAATGGCATCTAGGAGAAAAGAGTGATTGACAGTATCAAAGGATGCAGAGGTCAAGAAGAATGAGGAATTAGAAAAGGTCATTAGATTTAGCAATTAAGAGATCATTGATAACTTTGGAAAGAAAAGTTTCATTTGAATGAGATGAGAAGTCAGACTGTAAAGAGTTAAGAAAGAAAAGGAAGTGAAAGCACCTATTGTAGATGGCTTTCTCAAGGAGTTTACCTACAAAAATGGGGAGATACAGGATACAGCTAGTGGGAATACTAAGCGAGAGAAGGATCAAGTGAGGATTTTTTTTAGGATAAGCATGTTTGTAGCCAATAGAAGAACAGCAAGTAGACAGGAAGTGGTTGAAGATTAATGAGATAGTAGGGATAAAAGAAGGGGCAGTCTGCTGAAGAAGATATAATAGAACGTAATCACTTGTGTATGGAGAGGGCAAGGAGGAGGGGAGGGCCACTTCTTCATGTGAAACAGAGGTGAAGGAGAATATAGTGGCAGAAGACATCTAAGTGCTGTGAGATAAGGAACAAAGAAGAAAAAGGAGTTCTCTATGATATATTATAATTGGAAGGAGTCAAATAAGAGGATATGGGAGAATGCTAACTATTGGAGAAGTCCAGTAGAATATCAATGAGGCCCCCTGATAAAAGCTGGTGATTAGAAAGTTCAAGGTTGACTCTTGTGAGTTTGGCACAGCTTGCAACTGCTCACTTGCCATGTGCCAGTTCACTTCCTGGTGTCTTAGGAAACATCTTGAGGTAGACATGTGCAGGAGGTGGTGTATTCACAGTCAAGAGGCAGGAAATGCTATGCAGAAGGGCTGACTTGTAACAGCAAGACTGGTGATATTATGGCATTCACAAGCTTAAGGATAGGGCACAGCTGCTTCATGGCAAACACAAGCAAAAACTTCCTAAAAAGAGACTTTGGTGTGTCCTGGAGCTGCCTAGTGGCAGTTTTGGTCAGAGACTGGTTGTGATGGCATGTAATTAACTTCCAGTAGCTTAAAAATTTCCTAGTAGAACATTTTTGTAACTCAATCCTATCAGAAGATTACTGTATACTTTTAAAAATGTATCTACAAACTAATGGAATTAACATTGCATTTTACTTCACATTTGGAGAATTTAGGCATTATTAATACCCTACATTTCAGGATTGGAAGTAGAAAATAATAAAAATATTACTTAAATAAAATCTTAGCTACAAGGTTAAGCTAACTCTATTTTGCTGTTTTTCAGTTGTTTTTCAGTCATGTCTGACTCTTCATGATCCCATCTGGGGTTTTCTTGGCACAGATATTGGAGTGGTTTTCCTTCCCTACCTCATTTTATAGATGAGCAAACTGAAGCAAACAAGGTTAAGTGACTTGCCCAGCATCACACAGCTAGTCTGAGGCCAGAATTGAACTCCAGGCCTGATGCTCCATCCATGCTGCCACCTAGCTGCCCCACAAAAATAAGATCATTCTTGAATCCATTCACACTCCTCCTTCTCTCTTATATACAAATACACACAATCCTTACACAAATCCTTACACAAAACCAGTCTAACTTTTTTACTCCCATAAATTGATTTATTAAGCACAATTATATACCGCTAGGCATTAGAGGATGTGCACAGACAAATAAGACATGGTCCCTGCCCTCAAGGAGCTTGTAGTCTAAGGAGGAAAACACATATACAAATAACTATAATACAACATGCTAAGAGTTGCATGAGACTTCTTACTTACCTAATGGGATGATCAGGAACCTCATATAACCTAGCCAGTCAGGAGTTTTATGAGACAACTGTTCCACAAAAAGCCTCAATACAGCACTGAGATAGTTCTGAGCTCCTGCTACAGCAATCTTCACTGGATTTGGAGGCTGAGAATTGCAGTTACAACTGGAATCAATCAACAAACTTAATTAAGTGCTTACTACGTTCCACATACTGCGCTGAAAAGAATAAGTACTTTTTAGGAGTTTTACCAAATATGCTTGCTATTTTTAAACATAATTAATTTTTAATTAACTAATGAAAATTCGTCTCATTCCTTTCCACCTTGAAAAAGAAAACAAACAAAATCCTGGCAACGAAAATGAGGTCAAGCAAAACAAATTCCCTTTGTTGGCCATGCAAAAAACAAAACAGAACATTTGTTTCAATCTACACTCTGAGTCTATCACCTCTCTGTGTCAGGAGGTGAGTAGCATGTTAATCATGAGTCTTCCAGCATCATGGCTGGTCACTGCACTGATCAGAGTTCCTAAGTCTTTAAAATCTGTTTTCTTTCCAGTGCTATTGTTAGTGTCTAAATTGTTCTTCTGGGTCTGCAAACTTCACTTTGAATCATTAATTGATACGAATCTTACCAAGTATCTCTAAAACTGTACCCTTCAGTGTCTGTTTCTTTGGCACCACAAAAAGAGCTTGCAAAAATGTTTTCTCCCATTTATCAGCTTCTCTTTTAATTTTGGCAGCATTGATTTTGTTTGAATAAAAATTTGTTAATTGTATGTAAGCAAAACTGTCCACTTTACCTGCTCTGATCTTCTCTATCTTTTGTTTGGTTGTGAACCCTTAACATTATACAGTTCTGGAAGGATAAATGCAACATTTCCTCATATTAGAAAGTAAAAAGTTTATCCTTGATTAGTCCATTATGGATTGCTCATTCATATTTAGTTTCTACTCAACTGGTCTTTACACCAGGAGTGATTGGAAGTCCTCTATTTCATTAGAGGTCTATATCCCACCACGTAGGATTAAATATTCAGTTTTTCTGGGTAAATTATTTTTAGTTATAAGTTTTTATCTTTTGCATTCTGACATATTGTATTCCGAGATCTTCTCTCTTTAGTATTTCCTGTAAGGTAGTGATTGCAAAATCACAAGTGATCCTGATTATAGCTTTTTAATACTTTAATTATTTCAGGTTCTGGATTTGGGCTATAATGTTCTTTGAAGTTTTTATTTCAGGGTTTCTTACTGGCAGTGACTGGTGCATTCTTTATAGTTCTATTTTGCTCTCTGTTTAAAAGATCTGGACAGTTTTCTTTTATGATTTCTTGAAATGTAATGTAATATATTATGTAATATTTAGGCTCTTTTATTTTATCATGGCTTTCAGTTAGTATAACGATTCTTAGATTACCTTTCCTTTATCTGTTTTCCAGGTTACTTGTTTCTGACACAAGATAGATACATCACGCTCTATAGAAATTTTTCAGTCTTTTGACTTTGTTTTAACATTTCTTATTTGTAGTGGGGAGCCAAGACTATGGATTAGGGGCAGCCACCCAGCTAAACTCTCCCAATGTTCTTCTCCAAACAATTTTAAAAGAACACCGCAAATCAAATTTTGGAGTGGCAGAGCCAACAAAATGTCTCAAGGTGAGACATTTTTCCAGCCTGAGAAAACTTAAGAGGTCAGTAAGAAAATTTGTGGAGGCCTGTCTGGAGCCCACAAGTGAGGCAGTGGCAACAGTAGATGCAGCAGAGGTACCAGCAGCAGCAGCTTCAGGAGCTCTTAGCCCAGAGATGGTAAGGGGGGGTCACAAAACTGGTCAGAAAGAGGTTACAGGGGACCTTTTGCTGTCACTTGGTTCAGCTAGAGCTGACTGGCAAGTCAATTGCCCATTTGCAGTTCTGGGTTGTAGGCCCAGGGTGGAGAGAAGCACTGGTGGTCTGTCACAACCCACAGCTCCAAAGTAAAGAGGAGCACTAGCACTTGTGGCTGCAGGGGACCAGGAATCCTTCCTGGGTAAAGGTCAGAGCACAGAGCAGGAAAGCAATGGACCATTTCTCTCCCAGGATCAAACCATTTTTGAATCACCAAAAACTAAAACTAGTTCTGAAGACAATAGCATGAAAAAGGCTGAAGTCTGGGACAGTGCCTCCTCACCCCTAGGTAGGCAGAGACCAACTTTAACACAAAATTGAAAGTAAAAAAATTAGGCAAGATAATGAGCAAACAACAAAAAAAGAATTTGATCATAAAAAGTTACTATGATGTCAGGGCAGCCCGAGACATAAACTCAGAAGAAGACAACACAAAAAAAGTTACCAAGAAAGCCTCAAAGAAAAATGCTAATTGGACCCAAATCCCACCAAAATTATGGGAATAGTTAAAGAAAGACAACAGTGGTAGAAGAAAAATTGGGAAAAGAAATGAGAGTGATGCAAGAAAATTATGAAAAGAGAATTATCAGCTTGGAAAAAGAGGCACAAAAAAAACTAAAGAAAATAATACTTTAAAAAATAAAATTGGCCTAATGGTAAAAGAGGCACAAAAATCCACTGAAGAAAAGAACTCCTTAAAAAGCAGAATAGGTCAAATGGAAAAGGAAGTGCAAAAATTCACTGAAGACTTCCTTAAAAAGCAGAACTAGCCAAATGGAAAAAGAGGTATAAAATCTTACTGAAGAAAATAATTCCTTAAAAATTAGATCTGGGTAAGTGGGCAATCCAGAAGGAAAAACCAGAAATCGAAAGAATCCACCCATCACCTCTTGACAGAGATCCAAAACCAAAAACTCTCAGGAACATTACAGACAAATTCCAGAGCTCCCAGGTCAAGGAGAAAATATTGTAAAGAGCCAGAAAGAAACAATTCAAATATTGTGAAACCACAGTAAAGATCACAAAAGATTTAGCAGCTTCCATGATAAAGGTGCAAGTGGCTTGGAATATGATATTCTGCAAGGTAAAGGAGCTATTACAGCTACCAATAACCTACTTGGCAAAACTGGGTGCAATCCTTCAGGGTAAATATTGATATTTAATGAAATAAAGAACTTTGAAGCATTTCTGATGAAATGACCAGAGCTTTTTAGCTATAAAATTTTGACATTCAAACACAAGACTCAAGAGAAGTATAAAAAGATAAAAATGAAAGAGTAGTTATAAAGGACTTAATAAAGTTAGACTGTTTACCTTCCTATATGGGAAAATGATAAATATAATTCCTAAAAACTTTATAATTGTTAGGGCAAATAAAATAAATTTTCATAGACAGAGAGCATGAGTGTGAGTCAATTATGTTAGAATGATTTCCAAAAAAGTGAAGGTGCAAGAAAGAGGGATGCAATGAGAGAACGTGGAAGGGAGAGGCAGAATCGGGAAAATTTTTCTCACATAAAAGAACCATGCAAGAAAGAGCTTTTATGATGGAGGGGAAAGGTGGGGGTAGGCAATGCTTCGACCTCAATCTAAGCAGAATTGGTTC
Source organism: Phalanger gymnotis (assembly GCA_028646595.1). Classification (NCBI taxonomy): domain Eukaryota; kingdom Metazoa; phylum Chordata; class Mammalia; order Diprotodontia; family Phalangeridae; genus Phalanger; species Phalanger gymnotis. The sequence continues at coordinate 13,203,911 of CM053625.1, forward strand.
AAATAGGGCGGAATATATATGCACAAACTCAGTTGTGTATAGATATGTAACTTACCCAATAGGGAAATAGGAAAGAAAGGGGAAAAGCAAAGATTTGATAAAAAGGAAGGTGGATTAAAGGAGGCAGTAGTTAGAAGCAAAATGGGCTTTTGATGAGGGACAGGGTAAAATGAAGGGGGTGCAGAGAGAGGGAGAGAGGGAGAGAGAGAGAGAAAGAGAGAAAGAGAGAGAGAGAGAGGGAGAAAGAAAAAAAAGCAAGAAAATGGGGTAAAGGGCAACACACAGGAATTATAACTGTAAATGTGAATGGGATGAGTGTGATCACCCATATAACAGAGAATGAATGAGAAACCGGAATCCACCAATGTGTTGTTTGCAAGAGATACACTTGAAACAGAAAGATGAATAGAACTAAAATACAGAACTGAAGCAGAATTTACTATGCTTCAGCTGAAGTAAAAAAGGCAGGGTAACAATCATGATCTCGGAAAAAGCAAAAACAAAGGAAAGTACATTATGCTACAAGGTAACATTGGCAATGAATATCAAAAAAACTTACAGCAAGTTTCTTTGATAAAGACCTCATTTCTCAAATACATACTGAGTTACAGAACTGAGTCAAATGTATTAAAAAAGCCATTTTCCAATGGATAAGTGGTCAAAGGACATAACAGGCAATTTTCGGAGGAAGAAATTAAAGCTATCTATAGTCATATGAAAAAAATGCTCTAAATCACTATTGATTAGAGAAATGCAAATTAAAGCAATGGTCTAACCATTCTGGAGACCAATTTGGAACCAAGTGCTAAAAATCTGTGCATACCCTTTGACCTACTGCTAGGTCTGTCCAATCTTAGGTTTTTATTGAAACAATAGATAACATATTATGATTTGCCATTTTAGTGAGAGCTCTGTGGTAGCTCAGCTTCATTTAATAAAGCATTTATGTAAATTTCTATGCTTGTAGGCAGGCCGCATAAATCACACTGTGTGCTGCATGAGGCTCACGGGCCGCATTTTGGACAGCCCTGTCCTAAAGAGACCAAAATAAAAAAGGACTTGTATGTATAAAAATATTTATAGCACCACTTTTTGTGGTAGCAAGCAAATGGAAATTGAGGGGAAGCTCATCAGTTGGGGAATGGCTGAACAAGCTGTGGTATATGATTGTGATGCAGTACTACTGTGCTATAAGAAATAATAAGGGGGTACACAAGACACTGTAGTCAATGAATATAGTAATCTACTCTTTGATAAACCAAGAGTCCAGGTTCTGGGATAAGAACTTACTATTTCTCAAAAACTGCTGGGAAAACTGGAAAATAGTATGACAGAAACTGAGCATAGACCAATATCTTACTCCATATAACAAAATAAAGTCAAAATGGGTTCACGACTTAGATTTGAAAATTGATACTATAAGCAATTTGGGAGAGCAAGGAATGGTTTATCTGTCAGACTTATGGAAAAGGAAAGAATTTATGACTAAACAAGAGATAGAAAGCATTATGAAATGCAAAATGCTTAATTTTGATTATATTAAATTGAAAAGTTTTTGTACAAACAAAGTCAATGCAACAAAGATTAGGAGGGAAGCAGAAAACTGGGAAAGAATTTTTACAACCAGTGTCTCTGATAAAGGCCTCATTTCTAAAACATACAGGGAAATGAGTCAAATTTATAAGAACACAAGCCATTCTCCAATTGATAAATGGTCAAAGGACATAAACAGGCAGTTTTCAGAGGAAGAAATTAAAGCTATCTATAGTCATATGAAAAAATGCTCAAAATCACTAGTGATTAGAGAAATGCAACTCAAAACAACTCTCAGGTACCACATCTCTCCTGCCAGATTGGCTAACGTGACAAAACAGGAAAATGATAAATGCTGGAGAAGATGTGGGAAAATTGGAACACTATTACATTGTTGGTGGAGTCGCAAACTGATCCAACCATTCTGGAGAGCGATTTGGAACTATGACCAAAGGGCTATAAAAATGTGCATACCCTTTGATCCAGGAATACCACTTCTAGGACTGTATTCTAAAGAGATCATACAAAGGGGAAAAGGACCCATATGCGCAAAAATATTTATAGTAGCTCTTTCTGTGATAGCAAAGAATTGGAAATCAAGGTGATGCCCATCAACTGGGGAATAGCTAAACAAATTGTGGTATATGAATGTAATAGAATACTATCGTGCTATAAGAAATGAGGAGCAGGCGGACTTCATAAGAACCTGGAGAGTCTTATATGATCTGATGATAAGTGAAGGGAGCAGTACCAGGAGAACATTGTACATAACCACAGACACATTGCTTCTGTGATGACTAACTTTGATAGACTTGGCTCTTCTCAACAATGCAAGGTTCTAAGACAGCTCCAGAAGACTCATGATGGAAAGAGCTATCCATATCCAGAGAAAGAATTACAGAATTTGAATACAGATTGAGGCAAACTATTTGCTCTCTTTTTTCTTTTATCTTATTTTTGGTTTTGTTACATCTTTCTCATGGTTCATTTCATTGGTTATAATTCTTGTTTACAACTTGACTATTGGGAAAATAATTTTAATGTGAAGGTATATGCAGAACCTATATCAGATTACATGTCATCTGGGGGGCGAGAGAGGAGGAGAGAAAGGGGAGAAAATTTGGAACTCAAAACCTTTGGAATTGAGTGCTGTAAACTAAAAAAAAAATTAAAAAAATATGAGGGGGTGGTTTCAGAAAAACATGGAAAGACATATATGAACTGATGCAAAGTGAAGTAAGAGGAACTGGGAAGATAACACAATAACAGTAATGTTGTAATGATGATCAGCTGGGAGACTTGTTTATTCTGATCCATACAATTCCAAAGGCCTCATGATGAAAACAAATGCTATCCACCTCCAGGGAGAACCAATGAACTTTGAGTGCAAATTGAAGTATGACTTTCTCACTTTATTTTTCTTGCTTTTTTTTGGGGGGGGGGGGAATATGGCTAACATGGAAATACATTTTGCATGATTTCACATGTATAAATGACATCCTATTGCCAGCCTTCTCAGTAGGTAGTGGAGGGGGTGGGTAGGAGGGAGAGAATTTGTAATTCAAACTTGAAAAAGCTAAAAATAATAAACTGAAATGACTGTTTAGAAATAAAATAAACGAATATTTCTTGCTGTCTCATGGTGTCATGAACTTCTATTTGCTCCATTCTAGTATTTAAGGAGTCTGTTGCTTGATTTTGTACCTCTTGTGTCAAGCTGTTAATTCTCATTCCAATCTTCTATAGTTCTCATTTCCTTTTCTTTTTCTCCCTCTGTACTCTTATTTCCTTTCCAAGTATTTCCTTTTGCTACATCATTACATTTGTATAATTTTCAGTTGTTTTGGGAAAGAAAAAACCTCTTGCCTCATCTATTCTAAGAATTCTACGTGCACTCATACCAAAGCTATGTTTTTTGGAGACATTTTCTTTTTTTGAGTTTACATCTTGGGTGTTCTTTTTACTATAATAGATCTTAATGTTTAAATTCAATTTTTTTTGCTTGCTTATTCTTCTACCCTTACTTACTAACTTTGGTCTTTGTGTTTAATGTCAGGTTCTGCATACTGTTGGAGGGAATAGCTAAGCTATGCTTAGTAGTTGGTTTGTGTGCTTCCTGGGTCCTGCTGCTGCTGTCTGAGTATTTGGTGAGTTATCATTCCAGGATCTCAGGGACAACAGACTGAGGAACTGCCTAAAATGTTTTGATCAAGTTAGAAATATGAGGGCTGCCCTCCAGATCCGAGCTCTATAAATTCCTGACTTCTGTTTGGGTCTGACTGGTACAAGTCTGGGCTTGCTCCTGGGTGTAGCTTCAGAACACTGCTGCATGACTCAGCCACTATCAATAAGTTAGATTCCGAGTAATATAACTTCAAAATCACCTCAGATCTGGATTTCCTGCCCTGGTTATTCTGCTGCAGATAGCTGCAGCCTGCTTCTGTACTTGGTCCAAAGCTTAGTACACAGTCTACTGCCTGCAATAACTCCTTGCCAGGACTGTACCGTTTTCTGATCCCTGCCCCATGCACAGGTCCCCTCCTCAATCTGTAATGGATCTGTGACCCAGTATTGGGTTATGTATGTGTGTGGAGAGTTATTGGTTGTTATTTGTTCCTCCTCTCTAAAGTGTCAGGTATGATTGTGCTGGATCTGAGGCCTCTTTTCTTGATGCACAGCCAGCAGCAGGCCCTGCTTCAGTCATAGTGCTGGAAAATTCTATAGTGGCATGGTTCATAGTAGACGCCATCCTCAGTGTCAGCATATCTCTGTGTCTCCTTATGTGGACCTAGGCTACAAAAATAACTGATTTTTTTTTTTTACTTTATCAATTAGTACTGGTCTTGTGTATTTTCTAGGTCTTTGTGGAAGAGATACGCAGGAGACCAGGCTATATTGTTTTCTTCTACTGCCTTATGTTGGCTGGTCTCACCATAAATGTTTGTTGATTGATTGCTTACTACTAAGATTCCATAAGATAACTTTATCAAACATGATGTCCAAAAGACAATAAGGGGTGGAGGGGTGGGTAATTTAGGATGCTGGATGCATATATAGGAAGCGTTCAGCAAATGTGAAAGTACTAAGTAAATGTCATCTTATTCTTTAGGGAAAGACAGCGTGTGGCACAGTAGTTATAATTCTGTATTTAGTAAAGAAGCCCTGGGTTCAAATCCTTGCCCAGCTGTATAACCCTGGGCAAGTCATTTAATTTCTCTTAGCCTTAGTTTCCTCAGCTGTAAAAGAGGAATAATAATATCTGTACACTTTCCTCATAGGTCTATTGTTAGAATCAAACAAAAGTGCTATTAAGGATAAGTTATCATTATATTACATGTGTGAAAGCAGTACATTTTACTACATAATGCATAGAACTTAAAAATCAGAAATGTTGCATTATAATTTCAGCTTTTTGGCTATTTTACCTTGAGACAGGTTTCCACAGAGGGGTCCACTTGAGTGCTGTGAGGCTTTTACTAACTTGTCATCTACAATAAGGGAGTATGAATGTGCTAGCCAGCAAAGTGGAGTATAGAAGAAACTACATGCATATATTTATGAATACAGATAAGTATGGAGCTGAGATCAGAATATAGGTCTGACTCTTTTCACTCTTAATACAAATGGTCTCTTCTTTGTGTTCAAAACATTTTTCACTTGCTAATTCACTTTACAGGGCCCGAGTTTCAAATATGTTTCCTCTCTAGCTCTCCCACATCGGGCTCATAATTACTAAAGATGTACTTATGGACCTCTCTAGATATACAAAATTCCACTACAATAAAACAATTTAGATATCCCATGGAGTTAATAGTGGATTATATCTGCATTTGTTAACAAAGGATGAGGTAGTCTTGTTTCCTGGGGATTTTTTTGAATTTTTCTTCCTATACCAGAGTAACAAACCATAATATTGGGTCATAAAGCACCCAATTAATCAATCAACACACGTTTATTAAGTGCTTACTATGTGACAGACAAAGCTGAGTGCTAAAGATATAAAGAAAAAGCAAAAGCAGCCCCGTCTTCAAGGAGCTTACATCCTAGTGAGGGAGATAACATGTATATAAATAGGTACATACAAGATCCATACAGAATACATGGGTGATAGCCTCAGAGAAGGTACTAGTAGATGAGGAACCAGGAAAGGCCTTCTGCAGAATATAGTCCTTGAGCCAAGTTTTGAAAGAAGCCAGGAATTTTAAGAGGTGGAAATAAGGAAAGAAAGCCTTCATGCATGGGAGATAACTAGTGTAAATGTGCTGAGAAAGAAGATGGAACACTGTGTGTAAGGAAAAGCAAGTAGGCCAGTATGGCTTAAGCATACAATGTGTAGAGGGAAGTAAAGTCTAAAACAATTGGAAATATAAGAAGAAAGGTCAGGCTGTGAAGAGCTTTGAATGCCAAACAGAAAAGTTTATATTTGATTCTAGAGGTCATAGGGAGACACTGGCAGGAGTGTGGGGAAGGATATGATTAGACCTGTATTTTAAGGAAATCAGGTTAGCAGCAATGTGGAGGATGGACTGGAGACACTTGAAGCAGAGAAATCAATCAGAAGGCTTTTGGAGCAGTTCACATGAGAGGTTCTAAGAGTCAGAACTAAGGTGGTCACTACATGAGTGATTGATCATTGGTTTTGACTACCATCATCCTCTGAAAAATGAAGCAAAGAACCAATCTCTCAGTGCATGTCCTTTAAGTAGTATTTTTAAGGGTTGCAGCCAGAAACCTCTGCTACTGATGATGATGCAGCAATTTCTGTGGAAATTTTCCCGACAAGAAGGGGAGTTACTACTGAAACATGGTTGGCACTATTTGCTGCAAATTGAGATTTATGTGAAGAATAGTAGTCACTCTACCTCCATTCCTTGGCATTGCTGCTACTATGCTTAGGAACGTGTTTTAATGGACCTGAAAGGAAAAAAAAACATTGTCCACCACACACCTAAAAGCATCTATTTTGTAGTAAGAAATGAAGCTGCTATCAAAGTGAGTATCTATAGGTTTCTTACTATTTTTCATGGGAAGAAAAGACATCATTATTATCCATCCATGAGACAAGTCTGTGTCAAGATTATGGAAAGGAAGTTAAGTAATAGGATAGTCTATGCTTTATACTGAAGCAATTCCTATTTAAAATAGATTTCTATAGAGCTGATATACTTAGTTTAAGGTTGATCAAAAGGAGAATTATAAGGACTTACTATCTTTGGATCCGTGAGACAATAGTACTGAAAGCTGCCTGAATATCTGCTGAAGAACATGTGCAGACCACTGGGAGGGTGTGCTTTTGTAAGACATCTGAAAGGAACTAAGATTAAACAATATTATATACACACACACACACACATATATGTATATATAAAATATTGTATTAATATATACACATGTAATCTTATATATACATATAGGAGAATTCTTTGTGTATACATACACGAGAATAATTCTTGTCAGAAAATTTTCACTCAAAGTCTCTCCCTGCAAGGCCCCCGTTTTACCAAAGGAAAATGAACCAAACAGGATTTTGCTTTGAGCTTTGATTAGATTTAATTATATTTTAGTTTAATTAAAATGACCTATTCTCACATTCAAAAAATATTTCCTACTATATCCAGGGCTCTATGCTAGATTCTATGAGGGATACAAATTTATATAAGATGCAGTAAGTCACTGGCCTCAAGGAACTTATAGTTTAATAGTAAAGACATGAATGAATTTTCCTTATATTATGCTTTTTTGTGTATTTGTTCTATCTGTTCAAAATAATGTAAGTTCCTCAAGGCCAAGGACTGCCTCAGCACCTAGCACATAAATTTGATGTTTGTTGAAATTAATTATAGGATCACAGAATTGAAAAGCACCTTAGAAGTTATCCAATTCATGACAAATGGATGGATGGCTTTATATAACATCCCTGGACAAAAGTGGTAAACAAATGATGACAAGGGAGAATGTGAAGACTAGGTCAGATTCCAATGGCTAGAAATGTGGCTGGGGTAAAGGAGATTTACTTTGTATGGCATTAGGAAGTAGATCTGATGGGAAGGGTGGGTCAAATCAATTATAGACCATAAACTATGCAGATAACAGTATGTCAGGTATTACCAGTAGGGGACAGAAGATCTGAAAACAACCTTGTTCAATCATACCAGAAGAATCTGCATCTATTCTCTCATTTTATCCTTCCCTACCCTAGAACCAATCCTAACTTTGAAGGAAAAAAGGATAAAATGATATAAACAACAGTGTTTTTCTTCTTACCTGTCCTTGCCACTCAGAAGTATTGACAAGAATTATGTTTTCAGGCAGCTGGTCATCAGAAATTAAGATGTGATTTAATTGGTCATATACAGTTTTTCTTGGGATCTAATAAAAAAAACAATGAAAAAAATGCTACAACTCAGTTCTTTTTTATTTTTCTTAGTTTTAGAAGTTGGCAACATTACCCGACAAAATTAAGATAAATAATAAACATCAACTGGTTTGTATGAATAAATTTTTAAATCACATAGAAGATGGCATAGAAGATACTCAAATATGCAAAAAAAATTTATAAACCCTTATGGCCAATGATCAAGTCACTTCCTCTCTGTACCTCAGTTACATCTGTAAAATGGGAAGGATGGACTAGATGATCTCTAAATCTCATAGTGGCATATCTATGATTGATGGTATGTCAAGACAGATGCAGTAAATTGATTTTTTCCCTTCCTCCTTAGGTGTTTGCATTTATGGGCTGGTTTTCTTTCTGTGTGGTTGAAAGAGCCTCCTTTACAAGTGTATCTACATTTAAAATTCTTCCTTTGTTGTGATTTGGCCAGACACGTAATGTCTCTGATCCCATTGTACAGAGGCAAAGTCATTTACCAGTCTTCAAAAGGCATTGAGATTCTTTGGATTATCTGGTGTTACTCTACATTTAATGTTGTCGAAAGTTTTAAATTTCTTTTCTATTGGCTCCAAAGTGGCCATTTTATTTGGAAAGAAAATCATGGCTGGAGATTTTCTTTTATTGTGGAATTTAGTCGAGACCTCCAAAAATTTAACCCAAATGACTGGTTGGAGCTAAAAGAATTTCTGGCTGGACTTTAATGATAAGTATCTCCCAGCTAGTTGTAAAGTCCAGAGTAGATCCCCCTAGTATTTGTGGATCAAGTTACAAAATGACTTGACATAAATTTTCTCCTCCTGCTATCTCTGATTTGTAAACCTCTTTGCTCTCTGTTTGCCTGCCATACTCACTGTCACCATTTCTTCTCCTCTTACTTATTCAATTCTTGCAGTCTGGCTTCCAATAACTGAAGCCTGTTTCTTTTAACATTACCAATGATCTCTTAATTGTTAAATCTTTTTTTTCCTTTTTAAGTTTTCAACTTTCCTGACCTCATGTCCTGAATTTGACACTGGTGACTGTTCTTTCTTCCTGGATATTCTCTTCTCTCTTGTTTTCTACTTCAACCTCTTCAGCCATGTTTTTTTGGTCTCCTTTGCTGATTCATCATCTATCACACATTCTGTGGATTTAATTATCATCCCTATGCAGGTGACTCACAGACATACATAAATGAAAAATACATATACACATCCGTGCAGTTCCTGAGATTCAATCACACACAAATTACCTTTCAGAAATTTAAGACATATCAAACTCCACATGTCTAAAATAGAACTTATTTATTTTTCCCATCCCCAATTCCTCCTCTTTTCTAAATTTCCCTATTTCTGTCAAAGGCATCTCAACATTATCCTTGACTTTCCTTCTTCCTACATATCCAATTAAATCTTGCTGTGTTTCTGTCCAGAACATTTCTCCCATTAGATCTCTTTTGTTTCTGTTTATATAAATGTTTATACTAAAGTTCTGACAGTATCAATACTGCACTCACTCAACTCCAATGGTTCCCTGTTATTTTTAGCATCAAATGTAAACTTTCCTCATGAGCTTTTAAAGGCCCTGACAACCGGGCCACAACCTATCTTTCCAGCCTCATTGTATATTACTCCCTCATATTCCTGACCCTATATTCCTTACATATGACACACTATGCCTTTGCAGTGGCTTTCTGCAAGGCCTGGAATGTACTCCCTCCTCATCCTCAGTTCGTAGCATCCCTCTCTTTCTTCAAGACACAATAAAAATATTACATTCCCTGTGAAACCTTTATTGAACCCCACTTCCAGTGTCTTTTCTTTTAAATTACCTTGTATTTAATTATTTGCATTTCCTTGTGTTAGCCTATTTATTCTGTATGTACTTTAATTTTAATTTTTTTTTTTTGCAGAGGGGGAAGGGCAATTGAGATTAAGTGACTTACTTGCCCAAGGTCACACAGCTAGTAAGTGTGTCAAGTGTCTGAGGCTGGATTTGAACTCAGGTATACGTGACTCCAGGGCTGGTGCTGTACTCACTGTGCCACCTAGCTGCACTCCCTACCATGTACTTTTAAATAAATGTCCTTGTTGAATCATTTGTTAAACATAAGATTTCTGTAGGTAGAGATTGCTTCATTTAGTATAGGCACTGGGCCTGGCACACAATAGGTGCTTAATCAATGCTTACTGGCTTACTGGTTGACTACTTTCCCCAAAATCTAAGATACATGTCACATTATCCATGTTTTTCCTCCTTTTATTCTAAGTGGAGTTTCCACTTCTCTTCAAGGTTCTTGTGTCTTCTACATCATCAACCAGATCCTCCTTGTCAGTAAGTTGGATCGAGAGCAGCAGTTTTGCTTGTTGGTTCTTTTACCTACTGAAGGATAATTCTGTGTCCTGTGAATACTTGCACATTTACTTCGTTTCTTAATTCCAACAAAAATGGGGCATTATGCTTTTTTTTCTCCCAAGAAAAGGTCTTAGATAAAACTCACCACCTCTACTTTTTCCTTAAGTGCAAATTTAAAGAGTACTCATGTTCTTCTAATGTTCTCTAGTCCCTCTCCTGGTACTTAGGAGAGGTCTTCTAATTTGGGTTCTCACAGACCTCCAAGCCAATCTATCTTAGTCTGTCCCCTTAACCATAATTAGGTAAAAGTCTCTTCTGTCTCATCGTAGTGCTTTTCCTTGGAAGTAAGCATTATTCTTAGATTTAATTCAATTGTTGCTACCACTTCTATAGCCAAATGAATATGCTAATTTCCCCCTTTCCCTTCCCAAACCAAAGGAAAAGATGGAACCATAGGCTAAGTTATCTTCACCTGTAAGTGGTTCCTAGTGTCTGGTGAGCGCTCATTATCCAGACTGTTAGCTCTTTCATTCTGTGGCCTCACAGGCTGTCTTTCTTTCAGTGAAGTGCTTCGACCACGCCGGCCAGTCTGTTTTCCCTCTGACCTGCAGAGCCAATAAAGGATAGATTTGAGGGGTAAAAAAAACTGTTTGATCATGGAAGCAGATTGTTCAGGTATTGTTCTGATCTAAGAAATGACAGTGATGTGTTCAATATCCATTAACCACCAAATACTTGTCCACCCATGATAGGCAAAGGTTTTGATGTAGAAAAAGCCCAATAAGGGCAGGTCATTTACTTTTTATATGAGGAAATGTAAAATGTATGTCTAAGATTGATATTAGTAATTGGGTAGTTCATAAGAAAGACTGGGGTAGACCTAAGTATGATGTGATTCTAAAAAGTAAAACTGTTCAGGAAAAGATAAAAAGTATAACATGCTATACAAATGAGGAAGGAGGAAGGAAGAAGAACTGACACAGAGGAATTACATGGGGGAGGAGGGCTGGTAGTTTTGAAACCCAACTCTCATTGGAAATGGGTTAAAAAGGGAACAATATATATGTATTTAGAATGGCACAAAAGTCTTCTAAATTCAGAAAGAAAGGAGTAGAGGATAGGGAGGTGGGAGAGGGTAAGGGAGGGATTTATAGAGGGAACCCTACTCACATCAGACCTGGGTCAAAGAGACAACAATATATAGTTCAGAAGGGAACAAAAATCTTCTAAATTTATAAGGAAATAAGAGGGTGAGGGAAAAGAATGGGGGAGGGGGTTGCGGGGGAACAGAAGAGTGTCTTAGATTAACAGGAATGTGATAAAGAGAGAATAACAAATATATCTGGAGGGCTATTAGAGTCTTCTAAATTCAGACAGAAACAAGAGGGGGGGGAGGATAAGGGAAGAATAGGAGGACAAGGTAGTGGGTAGAAGTAGAGGAGTAGGAGGTATAGGAAATAAGGGATACACACAAAAATAAAATAAAGATGAGGAGTAGAATTTATTGGAAAAAAGCAGAGGGTAGTAATCATGATCTCTTAATCCAAAGAAAAACGGAAATTATACATTAATCAATATTGTTTACACTATTTAAAATAACTAGATAGTATAAGGTTGGAATATTGCTGTGGTGTAGTAAATGATGAGTTGGTGGACTTAGAAAGATATGGAAAGACTTGGATTTATGAAGGAAGACGTCATCCACCCTCAGAGAAAGAGGACAAACAAGTATAGCACAGTCTTATGTAGATACATATGAATGTATATGTGTGTTGTTAAGCAAAATTGTCTCATTAGCATGGCTTTGGTTTCTTTTGAGTAGAAGTACTTTCAGCTATTAAGTGCTAAGCCCCAGGCCCAGGGCCCTGTCAGGTGTGAAACCTGTGTGGGTGTGGATTGGTGACTTAGGAGGGGCCAGCTTGGGAACCAATGGTCTCTGGTCGTTGAGGCGGGGCTTGAGAACGCCAGAAGCTTGGCTGCGAGGAAAGGTGAGCCAAGAGACAGTTTCAGCAGAAGCGGAAGCTGCTGCAGAAGCTGGAAGCTGCAGAAGCAGGAAGCTGCAGAAGCCAGAAGCTGTGGAGGCAGGAAGCTGCAGAAGCAGGGCTTACCCGTGTGTAGACCCAGGAGTGTGAGCAGGAACGTGAGGCCAGTAAAAATGATTTGGCTAAATACTATCTTGTTTTTCTGTGGCCTTCTGGTTACTCTTGTGAGGCGGGCTTTCTGGGCCTGGAGTCTTTTTGTCAAGATGTTGGAATGGGGAGGCTGGTTCATGGTTCTGCTGCGGTGGGACCTAAATAAATTTCTTGTTGTTTTCTCCTTAGAGAATCTCGCATACCTCGCGATTTCAAACCATTCAAACACATACCTGATTATATTTGAGATTATAAATTCGGCCTTCCTACTACAATATATCTACATATGAGTACTGATTATAGATATCTAAGTGTACGTAAGTACACATGTGTATGTGTATACACTTGTGCTTATATGTATATAAATATACATACATATATATGTGTATGTATATACACATATATATAGATACATATATATATATATGTCTGTATACACATACACATATCCTTAATTATAGCCTTCTTGGGAGAGCAGGGGAGGAATGGGGGAAAAAGAACAAAGTAAAAAGCACACAGGAGAGAACGAATAAAAATTTGCAAGGAAGAAAATGATGGACAGCTCTGAACACAATGTGCAGTATTTATTATATTATAGGCTTTCTTGAAATGGAAATTCATTGCTGTATATTTTGAATCCTCTCTTATGTTCTGCTGTGCACATGGCAATGCCTTTTGTTTCCTTTTCGTATTTTGTTTTTAAGTTTATATTTCTTTTTCTTTTCTTACTGTGTATTTAAGTTTAAGATAAATAAAAAAAAGAAAATAGAAAACATGACCTCACAAAGCTGATGAACTTATTAAAAATGCCTCCCTCCCTTTGTTTTCACCCCAAATCATCTCCTCCATGGGAATGTTTCAAAAAGTTGAATGAAAAACAGAAATATTACACTTCCAAGTAATTACATATTAGCTTTACAAAAGAATCACAATGAAGACAAATATCAACAAAACCACTTCTATTAGTACATCCACAATGTAATAAAAATTGAACCTGCTTATTACCAGATGAAATTTCTAATAAAAATTCTCATAGATATCTCGATAGAATACGGTAAGGAGAAAAAGAATAACAAAATATTAGGATTACCTCAACCTTAGTTTACTTAGATTAGTCTGAAGTATTTAAATTCAAAGTATTTGAATCAAAAGACACATAATAAAAGCCAGATATACAGGGCCTTAAAAAGCTTCCTAGAAAAAGGTGAACTGAATTTGAGATAAACATATAAGACAGCATTGCAGTTTGTGAAAGCACACTTGAATACTTCGGCCATCTGCAATTTTTTCAGTATAAGTACTTCCCTTCCCAATGCAGACTGCAATCTCAGTATAACTTAGTAGATGATCTTTTGATAGTTGCTGTAGCTGAACACCACTCCAGTCAGTTGCAATCAACCTAGTGATGGAACCTTTCTCAACTTAGTTAGCCTGGTCCTTGTTCAACATACATGTCTATCCCTGCAAAGCTTTTCCAGCTTGGGAGAACCTGTTAAGAGCTTAACCTTTGTGGACATATTTTGCAGGACTTCCAGGGTCACCTCCATATTATTCTAAGGATTTGCTGTAAGAAAATGCCCACACGAATTATAAAAATTAGATAGAAATGTTACTGATTAATTTTTAACGGGTCAAAACTCAAATATGTGTATGCATTTGGGGGTATAAATGCAAGCATATACATGTAATAGTGAAAGTAGTTTATTCAAACTTCGAAAAAAACACTGCCCAAGCTCTATAACATTTGCCTTAAAAAAATGCTGGGTTATAATAGGACCAGAGAATATTTTATCAAAGATAAGGAAAATATTCAGAGGCAAAAAAATAAAAGAAAACCATTTACTTCTCTGGATAAAAAAAAAAAATCAATAATTAAGTCCCTAAGAAATCGCAAAAGCAAGTATTTTTAATGTTTTCATGTACTGAAATTAAACATTTAAAACTTTGATTTAAAATTCATAAAATTCATGAAATCCAAGCTTGTACATCATTGCTAGATCTTTTAATACGCTAAGGGTCTATAATTTAGCCATTATGGGTTCTCCCTTTATCCATGAAGATAACTTAATAGATAGTACTCAGGAGTAGCTATGACTGAAAAATCTGTCATCTTATGGCCAATATGGGGAGAAACTTTACAAACTTTGATAGGCTAATGTTTTCCTAGAAGCAATAATAAGAAGGTATTACTCAGAAGACATACAGAGTCTGCTCTGTCCATATTTAAAAGCCTTTCTATGTTGTCAGTACTTGACAGAACTTGTGCTCTACTGCTATAGCTCTGAGGAGACATTTGGAATAGACTTTAGTGAAAGCATTATTAGATTAACTTTCTTTTATTTTAAATTTTTTTTTAATTTTAATTTATTTTTGACATGTTTGGTTTTCAGCATTGATTTTCACAGGCGTTTGAATTACAAATTTTCTCCCCATTTCCTCC